>OZ024821.1:106640176-107840176 GCA_964016985.1 Anodontia alba | reverse complement strand
ACAAGGTGATCAATGGATCACAGATAGTAAAACTTCATTTAATTTAATCGAAAGAATACAAATGAAGCCGACATCGATTAACAAAACAACTATTTTCTTTTTCTTTCCTTTCCATCATACCTTGGTCCCAATATACACCGGACGGTATCAGGTCAAAACGGCCCCAAGTCAAAACGGCCCCAAGTCAGAACGGCCCCAAATTGGTCAAAACGGCCCCAACTGCAGTTGCAGATTGGTCAAAACGGCCCCCCAAAAAACGGCTCCAAAAATGGCCCCAAATTCGACTTAGGATTTAAGTAAAGAATAATGTATGTAAATGCATTTTTCAGCGCTAATCAATTTCAACTGAATATATCTTGTCTATATTAACTTTTTTTGTAGGGAAAATAGTCGAAAATGGGGTCATTTTTGGGCGCTGATCCTTTCTGACGCGGATTGATTCATAATAGCTGTTAAGGCAAATAAAAAAAATGCACAATTCACATTTTATTATTCATTATTCAAATTGCAGTAAAATAAATAATATAAGTAATATAGATAACAAGATTCCGTTTTTGTTTAACACTATAGAGTTGCAGTATGCGAGTATTCCAGTATCCAGACTTGATTATGATATATGATGGCTAAGCAAATGTCACTAATTAAAAATATAGATATTGGTTATTTCACGTTAAAAAGAAAAGAAAGCTTAGTAATAACAAGGGAGTTTGAAAATATCTTCAATTTGGTCTTGTTTCACACTTCTGTGATTATTGTTATAGTATAGTCCTGGGTATGACGTAAAACTGTATCAAGCTGTGACACTCAACATGAGTGTGGGAATGTGAGGCTGCCCTATATCACAGTTGCCTCCCCACCTTCAGGGTTACTAGGCTGCCACAACCTGGGTGGCAGAGCTAGGCAGCAATCATTTACAGACCGATGGCTTGGTGTTCTAGCTATTGTGGTTTGGTGGACGATCCTTTCTTTATAAGGACAACGGCAAAGCACACTGCCCGAGTGCGGGAACGGCGTGCATGCTCAGATGCCGTAAAAGAACTGAATTGGGATGTCAGCTAGGACAGGCGATCCCGTAAAAACAGTTGTTCCAAAATCTGATATGGAAAGCAGAAGAATAGGTACACAGCTGGGCGATGCCAACAGACAGCAAAGTTCTGTTGGTAACGTCTCCGGCTAGGCCTCCTGTCAGGTGTGGTAGGCAGGGTCGGGCCATTGTAGCGAATCAAGCAAGCACCTGAGGAAATTCAGGGTGGGAACACTCAGTGTGAACACCCTGAGAGGAAGAGTTTGCGAGGCAGTGGAAACACTATCCCGCAGGAAAGTGGATGTCTGCTGCATTCAGGAGACCAGGTGCCGTGGTGGCAACTGTCGCACAATCAAGGACAAGGACACCAGGTACTGGTCAGGCAATGACAAAGGCGCTTGAAAAAAGA
Organism: Anodontia alba; assembly: GCA_964016985.1. NCBI lineage: Eukaryota > Metazoa > Mollusca > Bivalvia > Lucinida > Lucinidae > Anodontia > Anodontia alba. The sequence goes on along the minus strand of OZ024821.1, from coordinate 107,838,743 downwards.
CCCTGACAACAGATGTACGCGGTGCCAGGGAACTGCATGCCCTTTGGATGGCAGACCACAGAAGGAGGTCCAGGTCGGACCTGACAAGCTTGAGGTGGTAGCTTCCTTTTGCTACCTAGGAGACATGCTCTCAGCAGCAGGTGGCTGTGAACTTTCAACCACAACACGTGTGAAAACCGCCTGGAAGAAGTTCAAGGATCTGCTACCAGTTCTCTCTTCACACCACCTCTCTTTCAAAACACGTGGCCGTGTGTACAGCTCTTGTGTGCGGAGCGCTATGCTCCATGCCAGCGAGACTTAGACATTGACAAAGCCAAACCCGCAGCGTCTGCAGCGAAATGACAGGGCAGTGATCAGACAGATCTGCAATGTCAGGCCGCAAGAAATTGTCACCATCAGAACCAATGAGCTACTTGTGTGACTTGGCATTGAGGATCTGGACCTCATTCTGAAGGAGAGAAGACTCCGATGGTATGGACATGTGGAACGCTCCAGTGGTGCAGTCAAGACAGCCTTTGACATACAGGTCGATGGAAAGCGTGGGCCTGGGAGGCCCAAGATGACATGGAAGCAGCTGACAGGGAGGGATTGCAGAGAGTGGAAGCTCTCGGCTATCAACCCTCATGATAGACGTACCTGGAGATCTGGTGTGAGATCTGCCATGAGTGCAGCAAGCCAGCCATCTGGAAGGGGGCTCACTGATGTGGATGTTGCCCCTATATGTTAATCAAAAATCCGATTATGATATGATATGATATGAGTATATAATAATAATCAAATGGTAAATATTTGCAATTAACTGATTTTTATAACAAAAGAAAACAAAACACAAACTCTGTTTTCAGTATCATTTATTTTATTACATTTTATTGCTTATATAACATAATACTCACCTGTTTCATTGTTGTTTACAAGTATATACATAATTTTGCCATTACAAGTATTTCCTACTCCTAAACACTAAGTTGTCCGTCTGTTTGTCTATGCATTTACAAAAAAAAAAAAAAAAGGACCGTTTTGACTTGGGGCCGTTTTGACCTTCATTTTTGGGATGTGGGGCCGTTTTGACCAATTTATGAGGCCGTTTTGACCAAATGGGGGCCGTTCTGACTTGGGGCCGTTTTGACTTGGGGCCGTTTTGACTGTAATTCCACCGGACTAGTAACTATGGTACAGGTATTGTATTTATTGGAAATATGTTGTCGTGGCTGAGTTTTCATAATTTTGTATGATGAAGTTTAAATGCTCATATTTCAATTATTTTTTAAAATATCTGAGATTTGTTTTCAAAAAGCAATAGTTCGAACAGTTTTTGTAAACATCAGCAAGAAACCTAAGTATCCATTTAGCTATTTTCGGCACTTTTCGCAGAAAATCGTCTGAAATTCACTCAAAATGATGGTATAATTTCAATTTTATTAATTGTGACTTATCATTTTCAACCAAACCTATTCAAAATTTTTATTGCAACTTTAGTTATTATCCAAAATCATTTTTAATGACCATAGTGCTGTAAAATAGCGCTAAAATCAAGCCAAGACAACATATTTCGGCAGTTCCATTAGTGACAAGTCCGGGTATCATTAGGTCCGAGGTCATACATATATGAAAATAAATAAATTAAAAAGAAAAAAAAATGACTAAGTGAGGGAAAATGGTTTTTAGGGGTGAAAGGACTAGGGGGAAATGGTATTGGGGGCGTGAGGGTGAAAATAGAGGCGAAACAACTAGGGGGAAATGACTAGAGAGGAAACTTCTTGGGGACAAAATGTCTTGTTACCGTGGCTTTCATATCCGACCTGTCAAAAACCTATTCGAAGTCCAGGATAAATGTGTCAACATGTCCTCCTTTTTCCAAGATTTTTACCCGATCATTTTCAATGGTCAGCGGAGTTTCACAACTGTGCCTTTTCCTAAATATATGCTGCTTGTCTGACAAAAGTTGGTATTCATCTGCTTTAAGACGCTTTGGGTAAATTCAGAGATTTTTGGAGGATGTAGACCTCGAGATGTAGACTTTTCCGGGAATGGCTAAACAGCGAAAGGAAGGCTCCTTTCGCGAAAGGAAGGTTCCTTTCGCGAAAGGAAGGTTTTTTCTACGAAAGGAAGATATCAGTGGGGCCCAGGGAGATATTTTATGTATCTAGTGATACTATTGAGACAATTTAGTGGATATGGGGTACTTTTTCCAAAAAGGTAGGTACTCGGGGACTAAACTCGGGGATTAAAGGGAGCGTGTCTTTCAAGGAACAAACTATCATTAAACAGGTTCCTTTCGCGAAAGGAATGTTTTATACGAAAGGAAGATCATTATGAGACCTTTGGTGGTACATTTATGTATTATAGGGATACTTATGAAACATCTAAGTGGATATGGGATATTTTTTTTTTTCCAAAAATCAGGTGTACGATTATAAAAGGAACAGCGCGTTTCAATGAACAAAGGCTCATTTCGCGAAAGGAAGGTTTCGGTCTACTGACTGTCTATATTGTTAATAGTTGTAACTGTGATTTGATTTCTTTCATTTGTGATAATGTGAGTGGGATTTAGGATCTGATTGTATCAATTCTGGATCGTTTTATTTTTCAAATTTCCTACAGAAAGATTTTATAAATGAGACCCTGGAAGGTCATTCAGGTCCCTTATGAAAGGAAGTTTTTTCTACCTTAAGAGCATATTTATAACTTTATGAGGTAATTTATGTAAAAAGGGATAAATCCTTTGCTAAGGAGTTTATTTTATTCGAAACGGATGCTATTTCTCTGACCTGTCATGTTAGCCTGTGGATAATAAATTATCCCCAGTTTCGAGCTGGCACCGCACAGTTTTATACTTGTGACTCGTGGAGGTATGACTAGGTCTTGTTGCTGAAACTGATATAGCATTATTGTCATACCAGTAACAAGTTTGCCAACCTTTTTTTTTTTTTTTTATTTTTTTTTTAATCCTTTTTTCTTTTTTTTTTTATTATTTTTTTATTTATTTATTTTTTTTATTCTTTTTTTTTATTTATTTATTTTTATTCTTTTTTTTATTCTTTTTTATTTATAGACACTGAATTAAACAAACAATCACCATCCCCCGTGCTGAATTAGAGCTGTCTTCAACGTACAAACGTAATTTGAGATGATGAAGTTCGAAATAGCGTCTTGCTTGTGGCTTCCACAATCTGTGTGAAGCGTCGTGTCCACTGGAACATGCTTAAGAAACAATTTCTCTCTCTCTCGGCTGCGACTTTCAACTTCTTCAGTCCACCTTTCGTAGCCTACAATATAATACAGACGGACAGAGAGAAAGACGGATGACGGACAGGCAGACAGACTGACAAATAGACAGACAGACAGTTGAATTTAATAAACTGATTTGGACAGTATTTTAAATGAGTCTGTTATAACGAATCCATATAAAAGAAAACAGAGGACGGGCGGACAGACAAACCGACACAGAAAAACAGACAGAAAGACAGTTGAATTTAATAAACGGATGGACAGACGGACGGACGTTCTAACGAAATGGGTGTTATGTGACTTTTCGTACTCAGAACTGATGATTATGTGACTCGTTTTTTTTTTAATGTGACCCGTCACATAAAATGAAAATTTTCTAACGAAATGATGGTTATATGATTTTTTTCTAATGAAATGATGGTTATGTGACACTTTTACGGAATAAGTCACTTAAATACCATAGCATATAGCCCGAATTTGACAAAATACCTGATTTTATTTATATCATTGAATATGGTACCTTTTGTATGAAAACTAACTAATTGGGCCCCACAAATATCTTCCTTTCGTAGACAAACCTTCCTTTCGCGAAAGGAACTTTCCTTTCGCGAAATGAAGGTTCCTTTCGCTGTTTAGCCATACCGGACTTTTCCTGGCACTCCACTCAGAAACGCAGCCGAAACGTTTCCAATGTGTTCATTACTCAATTTTCATCGGATCAGATTATCCACTTCCGGGAAGAAAAATGTTGGCTGATTGTCTTTTAATCGTTTTTATATCAATATGTACTGCATTTTTGGGCGAAGGTAATCTTTTTCTTATTGGTTCTGTACTGAATCTGAATGAAACAATTATCTTATATCATTTACTCATTTATCTAAGTGTAGGGAAGTAGATATATTTTAACGGCATTAGTTTTCGCGATCATTTTCTCATTTCTGGATTGACAATATCCTGTCTTTCCCGGTTTTAACGGAATGTCACTACGGTTGTCAGTGGTTTTGCCTACCGTGCAGTTTTGTAGCTAGCAGTTTGCTTTTTTCCAGAAAGGTTAGTAGTTTTCACACCTTTTTCGAGCTAGCAATATCACCACATGGAATGTTTCATTCCTTTCTGACTTGATGGGCATTTTTTGGCTTTGACTAATTTATAAATAAAGTGTGTCCAGCTAACAGCATCATGTATGTATACATATATATACCTTAATAATTTAATGATTGAAAAAAAATAAAAAAAAAACCGTCAAACCTCCATAACAGCTGTCTGCGGGTGGCTTATGCTGTAAATGGACAAGAAGATTCAGGATATTGCCCTGGATCCAATCGCTTTCTTGATACAGTCTGTCATTTTCTGATGATAACCATATAAAAAACACCTTGGACTTGTTACCTCTTTACCAGGTCAATTTCAGGATATTCACTCGCCAGACAAACTTAGTTTAGTGATCACAACATTGTTCAGGATTTTTAAAAATCTTCATTCCACAGATAAAGAAACCTCGGAGGAAGGTGTATTCATATCAGAAAGGTGACTTTGAAACTATTATTCAAACTAATAGGAAAGATGCATTAAGACTGGCAAAGTTGAAGTCCTTCAACGGCCACTTGGATTCTCGATCAGTACAGGAGAACTTTAATTTGATAGCTTCATTCAAGATTCAGCTGATAAGCATATCCTCTCAACAAAGTAGTAGGTCTGTCTCTTTGATTCCTTGGATCAATCCAGAGATAAGAAGAAAGATTCGTAAAAGGAATAAAATTCATGTTAAGGCAAAGAAGACAGGTAGTGGTAAACTTTGGACTAAATTTGAAACTTTGAGTAGGGAAATAAAGGCTGACATTAAAAAGCAGCATGATTTGTATGTGAATAACTTGGTAGGTGATGTAAAGGCCTCTTTTGTACAAAGGTCTAAAGAGTGCTGCCAGCATTCCAACAGATGACCTTATACCCCCAATTAGGCATAGTGGAAATCATCACTCATTGACTTTTCAGACCCCCGCTGCACAAACTGACATTTACAAGGGCTCATTTTTCCCTCAAACAGTTAGAGATTGGAATGCTGTTCCAGATTCAGTTATTTCCTCCACTGAAGAGGCATAGGATGCTGTGACTAGGTTTAGCCCTTTGGTGAGAGCTAGAGACTAATTTCCCATATCACAGGTCCTGGTGAATGAATTTTATTAGGTGTGTCATGTAAAAATTTAAAATGTCGATTCTGACCTCAGGTCGGTGAATGGCTAAATTTAGAATGTAGCAAGCATAAAAAATAAAATTGGATGGACCATTAAAGATAGCTTTAATAAGTATTATAAGGAGATACTTTAGGTATATACAGTCTAATGTTTTAAATAGGTCCAAGAAAACTAAAAGTACAGTAAATGTCCTAAAATTTCAAACACTTTATTCCATCCTTTCTTTGGCCTAACTTTTGCTTTTTGTGGAGTAGTTTTTTTAAAATACTTAGTCTGATCTAGGTCTACACTGTTTACATATGCAATTTTGTCAGACATTTTGGTGTACAAAATTTTAGGACATTTACTGTAACTGATTAAGTAGAAAACAATTGAATACACATTACACAGTGCAGATGAGAAAAAAAAAAAACCTATGAGGCTATGTCACACATGTAAATAGCCTCATTCTGAATGCTTGCCAAGAACTAGGTTAATAGACATGTATTTAGCTTCTTTCATGTAAACGTGTTTTTGAATGGTAGCAAATTACACGTAATTATGTTATGGATAATATGAAATTTATGGTGTTACGACCAAGAACTCCTACCTTCGATTATCTGCCTTGGCAGATTATGCATAGCTTCTAAGTGTATATACAATCTCTGACAACAGCGTCGGGGAGTCGACTCTTCGGCTCAGTGGTTAGAGCATTGGATTTTTAACCGGGAGGACCGTATTCGATTCCCACGACAGGCGTGGAAATTTTTTCAGCTATGCTTCATTCCTTTGTTGCGACTTTCATGTCGTAAGAATGGTTCATAAAAATATCAGAAAACATCAGAACACATTTGATTAACTGGAATACATTTAAAAATCTTGGTAGGCAGGGTTCTCAGGACGCATGATTCAGGGTCCAGACTCCTAAAAATTCTCAAAGCCGAGTCCGCCGGACGCATATTTGTTTCCCGTGGGACTACTACTAATTATGATCGGATTATTTGACTAAAATCTAAAGTCTGCCACATGTTATTCGTACCGTCGGTAGCATCTTAAAAGAACAATAGTAATCAGCCGCATGCTTTTCACACCTGCGACTGTACCGTTATTTGTTAAGCAAGGGGTAGATAAACAGGTGTTGGCAGTTCACACTTCAGCGATCGAGCAATTAAAGCATGCGAGCGACCCTTATTGTGTATTGCCTGTACCGACCGACTGATTATTCGAAAATGCACACGCAGGTGTCATGCTTTGAGGCTGGCGTGTTGTTTTTTTTTTTTTTCTTTTTTTGTTTATTGTTATTAATTGATCTTTTTTTTTTTCCATTTCAAAATTTTTGGACGCTGAATTTTCGTCACTAACAAAAAATGCCGGCTTACTTTTTCTGTTAAAAGACGACATGCAGCCACAAGAAAAATAGTACCGTATCCCTTTGCGTGATATCAGTCTGCGCATCAAAACAGTTATTCCTGCTTTTCACTAAAAAAAAAAGTTTCCAAGTCCAATTGAATCTAACCTGTAAACCCTGAAAGGAGTCTAATGGGACTGCTCAGATATACCCTGGATGGTTTACAATTAGGGATTGTTATAGTATAAGCGACATTTTCCATTGCTCCCGCATGAAGAAAGCACATGCTCGTAACAGTAGCTCATGCTCGTAAGGGTAACATCATTTGACAGCGTGGCAGGAAACCATTTTGGGGGAAAAACGAACTATTACCATGTTGCAGTCTAGAGCATTTTCTTGTCAGAAATGCATATGAAACAGACACATATTGAAAATAGAACTAAATTATAAAGCCTTTTTTGGTAAATCAAATCAGTAGATCCAAATTTCAGCAAGTAAAGAAGTCCCAGACAATTTTTCGTAGCGTGTATTGATTGCAGCACGGTGCAAATGTAATATTGAAATGACGTTTTTGCGGGAAGCTCATCAGAGGTGTCCATGACTAGAATGTGTGGATATATTTCATAAGTTTGCGATAGCAGATAACGGAGCTTTAATTGGTTTTGATTAAAATAGGTTTCACTTATATCCATAACACTCAAGATCACTTAGTACAGACAGCAACGAACCTAACTTTTTTCGGTTGGGATAGGGTATTGAATTTAACTGAAAAGCAATGAAAGAGGGGGTGCCATTGGGAGGATTATTTCATGTTTCTTGAGAAATGTCCTCGAATCTTTTGCTACATAAACCGTAAAATAATAATAATATCTGCTTTACTTGCAGCACATGATGGAATAGTTCAAGTATTGTTACCTCTGCAAATAAAAAGCTAAAACATTGACTGCATTACTTTATTAAATATTAGAAGTGTGACGATCTTTACCATGCAAGTAAAATAGGTTAGGATTGTCATGTCTCCCTGATCTGCATTTTCCCATGCGAGAGACATGACTAGTGACAGTGTATAATTTATAGGCCAGCTCTATTGAATTAATTAAACTGATTCTCCATCAGGTATTTATAGAATGAAGTTACCGTGGACATGCTCACTATTAAAGGAGGGTCATGAAAAAAAAAAAAGACTCCTACTTTTGGGTAGTGGGACTCCTAATTTTTTGCTGGGACTCCTACTTTTTATAAAAGGGGAGTCCCGGACTCCTACTTTTAAAATCCTAGTGAGAACCCTGGGTAGGGCAGGATAGAATAGAGCAGAGTAGGATAAACAGACCAAGCTATGCCACAGCATGTCATGTGATGTTATTCCATGCCATAAGGTACTGTAGGGGCAGGTGTAAGATAAGTAAGGCTAGGATAGTGTGACATAGGATAAGGTAGGGAAGGATTGTGTAGGGTAGGTGCTGGGTGAGGTAGAGTAGTGCAGGGGCTGGAGTTGGTTTGGGTAGGATTATAGTAGGATAGGGAATGCAGTTGGATAGTGTATTCCTGTAATTACAGGTGTGTGTTTTGCCAGATGTTTTGGTGTGTAGGAACAGAATACATCTGATCATTACTTGTCTGAAAAAAAAAAAAAAAATGCTAATGCTCTTGTGACTCGCAAGCTTCCACTGGTACCTCTGTACCGGTACATGATCAAATATCTTAGGCTCTGTCAAGGCTGCATTGGCTCACCTTAGCCTTAGCTGGTTACCTATGAGATAATTCTTATGCAGTCAAAACAGTATTGATTGCAACCTTGATTCAACGTTAAAATAAAACTTAGTCAATCAGTAAAGTATCAGAACACACAAAAAAATGATAGGAGCAATGATCAGGTGTATTCTGGTGTGTTCATACAACTACCAGAACACTCCAAAACACACACCTGTAAATTACAGGAATACACTAACCCTACCCTACCCCCTATCCTACCCAGCTCCCCCCCCCCCTACTACCCCAGTCCAACCCCTACCCCACCTACCCTATACAACCTCAACCTTCCCCTACCTTTCCATATGTCACACTATCCTAGATTTGCTTACCCTATCCCACCCCTTAATTATCCTACCCTCTACAGTCCCTTATGGCATGGCATAACATCACAACATGGTATGGCATAACCTGGCCTGGACTGTTCTATTCTACTCTGCTCCATTACTGAAGTGTAAGTCAGTCCATTGGAAAGGAAATTATGAGTTTGTGTCTGCAAGTTTTATCAGAACAAAACTCTTATTATGTGTGGGTGATAACAGGAATACATAATTCTAGATAAGAGGCTACCAGGTAAATATTTTTTCTTATTATGCCCCCACCATTTTCAATGGTGGCGGGTGGGGGGGGCATATATTATCACCATTGTCCATACGGCCGTCCCATCCATACGGCTGTCCCGTACATAACACAAATGGTTTCCGTGCGATATCTTTTGAAAAGATTGGTGTATTGGATTGAAATTTTATACACGGGTATATAATTGTAAAATGTAGGTCAAGTTCGATTTAGGGTAAAACCCACCAATTATTTTGGGAGTTATGGCCCTTTTTCAACTTAGAAAAATTTTCAACTTTGAAAAATGGTTTCCGTTCGATATCTTTTGAAAAGATTAGTGTATTGAATTCAAACTTTAAACACAAGTATATAATCATAAAATGTAGGTCAAGTTCGATTTAGAGTAAAATCCACCAATTATTTTGGGAGTTATGGCCCTTTTTCAACTTTGAAAAATGGTTTCCATTCCATAAGTTTTGAAAAGATTAGTGAATTGGATTCATATTATATACACGAGCATATAATTGTATAATATAGGTCAAGTTTGATTTTGGGTAAAATCCACCAATTATTTTTGGAGTTAAGGCCCTTTTCCAACATTGAAAAATAGTTGAAAAATGGTTTCCGTTCAATATCTTTTGAAAAGATTAGTGTATTGGATTCAAATTTTATACACAGGTATATAATCACAAAATGTAGGTCAAGTTCCATTTAGGGTAAAATCCACCAATTATTTTGGGAGTTATGGCCCTTTTTCAACTTTGGAAAATGGTTTCCATTCCATAACTTTTGAAAAGATTAGTGAATTGGATTCATATTTTATACACGAGCATATACAGAAAAAACATCAATGGCTCGAACATCTTTGGGACTATGGAAATTTATTCGAGACATGCGTAGTTCGAGATAATGAGGATTAATCATGGCGCCAGGTCAGGAAACAAATGACGATAATTTAAGGAAGTCTTTTCGATCTTCTATACAATAATGGTATGTTATGTGTACTCATTAGAACTACCTAGATGAGGGGATTCCAGTGAGTACACACAACATACAATGTCATGATAAAATAAGAAAAAATCCCATAAATACGGTATTTGTTTCCTTGAGCAATCGAAGGAATTTCATAGGGACTCAGCAAGTTCAAATTAGCTGTGGTAAATGAGCCATCGATGTTCGAGCTATTGAGGTTCGACTGTAAATATAAAATATAGGTCAAGTTCGATTTAGAGTAAAATTGACCAATTATTTTTGGAGTTACGGCCCTTTTTCAATGTTGAAAAATAGTTTCCATTAGATATCTTTTGAAAACATTAGTGTATTGGATTCATATTTAATACACAGGTTATATAATCATAAAGTAGAGGTCAAGTTCGATTTAGGATAAAATCCACCCATTATTATGGGAGTTATGGCCCATTTTCACCTTCAAAAAATGTTTTCCTTTCGATATGTTTTAAAAAAGATTGGTGTATTGGATTCATGTTTTATCAGTATATCATCATAAAATACAAATGTATAAGTCAAGTTTGATTTAGGGTAAAATCTGCCAATTATTATGAGAGTTATGGCTTTTTTGCAAAATGCCTGCATGTGGGTGAGGATGGCCCTGGGTGGGGGCATCTGTGTCATACTGACACATTTCTAGTTTCTCTGCAAAAACATTTGTTGTGATACTCATCAGAAGTATCTTGTCAAGGTCCTCCTAATGAGTACTGACATGATATATTTTTGTGGAGAAAAAATATCACTACCTTTTAATTGAAAAAAACAAAAACAAAACCTCACCTGAAGCTGCAGGAATATAATACGGTATGTCCTAAAATTTCAAACACCTTTATTCCATACGTTTTGGGATAAAAGTTTGCTTTTTATGCAGTTATTACTTACAATACTTAGTGGAATGTCAAACAGTGTAGACCCTGATCAGGAGCAGTCTGATCTGGGTCTGCATGCTATGCACATACTTTTTTTGTCAGAAAATTTGTCCAAAATTTTAGGACATTTACTGTACCCTGGAGAAAATCTTTCCTTCAGGTCTGACATGGTTGTTGGTCTACAGAACAGACAAATACAAGAAATTAAAAGCTGAAGTAGAGAAACAAAGTAAAAAATGTAAGTATACAATTGTTTTAATTCAGGGCCCAGTTGTTCAAAGCGTCGTTAGCTTAACGAGCTCATTAAGGGTCATTTCGTTAACTGTTTTAGCGGATTCAATACACAATATGCTGAAATTTTTTGCTGAAAAAATGTGAGTAGCTTTTGCATTTGCATTGCAAAGGCTACTCACATTTTTTCAGCAAAAAATTTCAGCATATTTACGTATCACTCGATGTAAATTTTAACGAATCGTTAACTAACGATGACGTTAGCTTTGAACAACTAGGCCCAGGTTAGCCACTAAGGCTGGCACAATTAATCAGATAATTGATTAATTGATCGATGAATACCACAGAAATGATTATTGTTACAGATTTGCTAATAATCGATCATTTCATTTCTGTGTCTGTTACTTTACCATATTTACCCTTAATATTCACTTAGTATTAAGTCCTTACCATACTTTATCTAAAATCTGAATAAGTACAAATTACAACCAAATGTTGTGTCTAAAAATAGCTGGATGAGTGGCAAACTGGATGAGACACCACAAACGCAGCGTCTCATCTGGGTCTATACTGTTTGCTCAGATCTATCTGGCCAAATTCATATAGTAAAGTATAAGATATGGTAAGAGTCTGGCCCAATATTTACAGTCAAGTATAACATATGGTAAAAGTCATGCTCAGACAGACAGGTAAAATTATGACCAAATTTTCAGTGTTTACTAATCGATTATCGATCACCATGGCATGACTGATAAAGCCACTTACTGTGTTTCTCTCAGACGTTGGATAAGTTGGGTATCCAAGCAAGTACGGTTTCTAATTGTTGTGGCCCTATGGGTGCACACTGGAGGTAACTGACCATGATTCAGAAAGTCATTGAACACCATATCTACCAAGTCACTGATCTCGTTTTTCCTGAGACATTCTTTAACCCATTGTAGACTGAATAGACTCTCCCACACTATATATTGGAAGAGTCCCATTACAATTTTAGGTACATCAGGCTATGAGAGTTACATACAGTTGACTCTCGTTATCTCGACCTCGCTTATCTCGAATAACCGCTTATCTCGAAGCGAAAATCTGGTCCCTGCCTATATATGAAAACCTAACAACAGATGGAAAATATTGTAGAAAAGAGGAGAAATTGCTCCTAAGGAGCAATTTCTCCTCTTTTCCACAATATTTTCAATATATCTCTAACTTCAAAAGTCCAATTACCTATCAGTTTGTTAAATGTGGTTAATCAAATTATTTTTTCCTCAATTCTGCAAACCTGATATGTCGAACTACGGATATCTCGAAGTATTTCAGAGAGTCCCTTGGAGTTCGAGATAACGAGAGTCGACTGTATTCCTAGAGAAAAATGGCTAATTTGTTTGCTATCTTCTATTTCAGTGGAAAAACAGAAAGAAAATGAGGCAGCAGATAAAACACAAAAGAAGAAGATAGGTATGTTTTTAACCAGGCTTTCTTATGGAAAACTAAGGTTAATATGTAATTGGCGAATGCTGGTGTATGGGCTTTTTAGCTCACTTGAGCAAAACGCTGAGAGAGCTATTGTGATCACCCTCTGTCCATCGTCAACAGATAGTTTGTTAACACAAGAATTTACAGTTTGATCCAGTCCTAATGAAACTTGCCAGAATGTTTGTCCCTACGAAATCTGGGTCAAGTTTGAAACTGGATAACTTCAGGTCGAGGTCACCAGGTCAAATCAAAGGAGACTCTTATTAACTCTCTAGAGGTCATAGTTTTGATGTACTCATCATGAATCATGCTCAAAGTTTTTTTGTGTTGATGATAAAAAACTATGTCATCAGGCCAGATCAAAGGAAAACCTTGATATCATTCCAGAGATTACATTTTTAGCTCACTGAGCATAAAGTGCTCAAGGTGAGCTATTGTGGCATCAACAATTTGATTGATTGTGTTGGGGTTTAACGACCTCTCAACCCTTGTGGGTCATTTTGTGTCGTCTCCCAGAGAAAGGGAGAAAAGAAATAGAAGAGATAGTAGAAGAGATGAAAGAGAGGGACAAGTAAGAAAGAGGAACAGGAATGAAAGCGAAGAAACAGAAGAAATAAAAACATCCCCCTACCCTTACCTGATACAAGGATAGCAGGCCTTACCCAACTGTAAGCCAATATCAGTTGGACGCCCCAGTGACATAAGATACAGGACACCTTTGCACCACCCTACCGCCTCCATCAACAATTTGCTTTAAAAGCCTACTCCTCTTACACCCCTGGGCCAACAGACTTGAAACTTGGTAGGAAGCATCGGGATGACTTGAAGATCAAAAAAAGCTAAAATTATTCTGATCGGAAATCTAAGATGGACGTCATCATGGCCATCTTGAAAATCTGTTTTTCGCTTCTTATTCTGAATCAAAAGGCCAATTGACTTGAAACAGGGTAGGAAGCATCGGGTAGGCGTGTGGATCAAAAATAGCTAAAGTCGTTCCGACTGGAAATCCAAGATGGCCACCATGGCGGCTATCTCAAAAATCTATTTTTCGCTTCTCCTGGACTGAAAGGCCAGTTGATTGAAACTCAAGGTAAGAAGCATCAGGGTGACTTGTAGATCAAAAATAGTTAAAATCATTCTGATCGGAAATCCAAGATCCTGAAAATCTTTTGCTTCTTCTCCTGAACCAAAAGGCCAATTGACTAAAATCATTCTGATCAGAAATCCAAGATGGCTGCTGTGGTGGCCATCTTGAAAATCTTTCGCTTCTTCTGAACCAAAAGGCCAATTGATTTGAAACTTGGTAGGAAGCATCATGGTGACATGTTGAACGAAAATAGCTAAAATCATTTTATTTTGATCAGAAATCCAGTATGGCTGTCATGGCTGCCATCTTGAAAATCTGTTTTTCCCTTCTTCTCCTGAACCAAAAGGCCAATTGACTTGAAACTTGGTAGGAAGCATCGGGGTAGCTTGTAGATCAAAAATAGCTAAAATCATTCCGATCAGAAATCCAAGATGGTGGCCGTGGTGGCCATTTTGAAAATCTATTTTTCACTTCTTCTCCTGAACCAAAAGGCCAGTTGACTTGAAACTTGGTAAGAAGCATCAGGGTGACTTGTAGATTAAAAATAGCTAAAATCATTCCGATTGGAAATCTAAGATGGCTGTCATGGCCGCCATCTTGAACATCTATTTTTCCCTTCCTCTCCTGAACCCAAAGGCCAGTTGACTCGAAACTGTAGGAAGCATCAGAGTGACTTGTAGATCAAAAATAGCTAAAGTCATTCTGAGTGGAAATCCAAGATGGCCACCATGCAATCTTGAAAATCTATTTTGCACTTCTTCTCCTGAACCTAAAGGCCAATTGACTTGAAACTTGGTAGGATGCATCATGATAACTTGTAAGTCAAAAATAGCTAAAATCATTCCGATTGGAAATTCAAGATTGCTGCCATGGCCACTATCATAGAAATCTATTTTGCACTTCTTCGCCTGAACCGAAAGGCCAATTTACTTGAAACATAGTAGGTTGTATCTGGGTAACTTGTAGATAAAAAATGGCTAAAATCGTTCCAATCAGAAATCCAAGATGGCTGCCATCTTGAAAATCTATTTTTCACTTTTTCTCCTGAAATGAATTGACTTGAAACTTGGTAGGAAGCATCAGGGTGACTTGTAGATCAAAAATAGCTAAAATCATTCCGATTGGAAATCCAAGATGGCTGCTATCTTAGAAATCTGTTTTGCCCTTCTTCGCCTGAACTCAAAGGCCTCTTTACTTAAAACATGATAGGAAGTATCTGGGGGACTTGTAGATCAAAAATAGCTTAATTTATTCTGATCGGAAATCCAATATGGCCACCACAGTCGTCAGCTTGAAAATCTGTTTTAAACTTTTCTGAACAGTTAGGCCAATTGACTCGAACTTGATAGGAAGTATCAGGGTGACTTGTAGTTAAAAAATAGCTAAAATCATTCTGATCAGAAATCCAAGATGGTCACCCTAGCAGCCATGTTGAAATCTATTTTGAACTTTTTTATCTGAACGAAAAGGCCAATTGACTTTAAACTTCATTGGAAGTATCAAGGTGACTTATAGAGCTAAAGTAGCTAAAATCATTCTGATTGGAAATCCAAGATGGCCACCATCTCGAAAATCTATATTGAACTTCTCTTGAACTGAAAGGCCAACTGACTTAAAACTTGTCAGGTAAACAGGTGAGAGATACAGGGCCATCTGGGCCCTCTTGTTTAAGGAATAATCATGAATATTGCTCAAAATATTTGTCTTGATGATTTCTAAGTCAAGTTCTGAATTGGGTCACTTGTGATCTATATTTCACGGTCCAATGACTTTCTTTTCCGTTAAGGTCAATTTCTCTGTAACTATTGGTCACTCAGCCAGTGATATATGGCACATGCATACATCTTAGCATAGTCTCTTGTTTTGTGTTGTTGTTGTTGTCATTGTATGGATACTGAAGACGGTTTTGATGCAAATGACTTCTCATGGGTTAACATGCCGTTAAACCTAATGCATTATCATCACTGAATGAGGTTATAGAATCATCACCAAATTCTCCTCCTTAATAAATCTTCTGAAGTCCTCATTTCGTCCTTTAAATTGTAAAATGGTGTTTCCGTGTTGTGGGGATCTAAGCACTAAGCTTATTACTGCATTAATATGTGTCCAAGACACAGGCTTGTTGAATTTCAATGGTATGAACATTTTCGGGACCATGAAAAAAATTGTTTGAGCCACTGAGGGTTAACGATGGTGCCAGGTCAGGAAGCAAATGGCAGTAATTTAGGGATATCTTTTAATATCTTCTATACAATAATCAGAATTGCCTTAATAATTAATTTAAAATTAATTGATATCACTCACAGAAGATCTGATAGATAAATCTTGTCCATTTGAAGTTCTTTTATCTTTCTACTTACAGAACGACAAGAAGAAAGACTTAAAAACAACAACAGAGATTTGTCCATGGTAAGAATTAGAATAAGGTGGTTGGTAAACGTTCTTTGTCCATTCTGCTTCATTTGGAAGGTTTTGGAATGTATTTGCTTTTCAATATGATAATTATCTTCTTAAGGGGAATACATACATTTTTAGGGCAGTAACTCTGTCAAATTATTTTTGCATCCCTTCTGAAAAGGGGTCTTCTTTAAAAGGAAAGAATTCGCTCCCAAGGAGTAGACCCCTTTTCAGAGTTTTAGAGCAGACCCTCTTTTCAGAAGGGACTTGGTGTACATGAAAACAAAGAGGAAGTCACAAAAGTTGTCTCCCTTGTAAAAAATTACAGAAAATCTACCAAATGTAGCCAGTTCTGTTAAGCGTAACAGTAACAGATCGATTCATGTTACTATTGATACCTGTATCATAATACAGAAAAATTATTCTCATTTGATTTTCTCGTCAGTTTTAGATTTTACCGTGAAGGTTTTCATCAAAGATCATTATGAATAGTATTCTACTGGCCTTCACTGACCTTTTTGTATTTGATAGTTTAAGTGTTATTGGCAGTCGGAACATTATGAGTGAAACTAACGAAAAACAATCTTTTTATACATGTACATTTACTATTTCAGTATTAATTATTATGAAAGATGTCTAGTCATTAGGTATTTGCTAATGGTTCAAAAACAAAAGTCTTCATGCACAATAATTTTTACACGAGGTTTTCATAATTTTGAATTTTCAAGTTTAGAAATCGGCTTCACATTCAAAGGGAAGGGCCCATCAACTAGTACTTATAGTTTGGAAGAAAGGCATTCAGTAGCTTAGCATTTTGCATCAAGTTTCAAGAAAATCAACCAATCTATAAGAAAGTTATAAAGGTTTAAAAAAATTGTAATGTGAGTCCAGAACTAGGCTGCGAGTTTATGACATCATAAACTCACAATCAAAAATATCAAATAACAGCCATTCTGATGCAAGATAATTTCAGTGAATGGCCAATTTATATCCCCTTTATTGCATATAAAGAAAATTAACTGTTTTTAAGAGAACACAACTTATCATTATGCTTGAAATCAGTGATTTCTTATTTCATCACTTGACATGACTGACAATGGTGGCCTCCATAGAAAGCTATTGTGAAATGTACAAAAGGCCATATCTCCTAAACTGCTCATCCGATTTACATAAAGGCAAACATTTTGTCACAAATTTTATTGTTTGTTTGTGTTGAGGTTTTACGGCCCAGTCAACCCAGTGGGATCATGTCTCCGGTACAACCCCCGCCGAGGCCGGCAACATTCTTTTGTGGAGATTGATCATGAAATATTTTCTACGATCATTCTCTCCCTTCCGCAGATTCAAGAAGGGCAGTTGTCAGTTTCTGGCGAATGAATGTGCACAATTCTGGTTAACCACTTAGAGGACTAAGCCTGCCCAGTAAACATGTGGTTAGGTAAACTGACCACGCTCGACATGACCCCACTGGGTTGACTGGGTCGTAAAACCTCAACACAAACAAACAATAAAATTTGTGGCAAAATGTTTGCCTCTTTAACTCCTTTTTACTGAAGTGACAGTTAAAGTTTGTAAGCCTTTCCCTTTAACAGCAGTCATTCCATTTATTTCAGGTAAAGATGAAGTCCATGTTTGCCATAGGCTTTGCATTTACATCCTTGCTCAGTATGTTTAACTCTATGTAAGTATTGTGTTTGCATATTTAATTAGTTTTTTTCACAAGATCAATATGGGCTGACTTGCTGCAAAACCAGCAGTATGGCATTGCGAGCAGTGACGACTCAAATGATTTCTCTTATCTGACTCTATAATGGATACTTAGCCTAAGTATCCAGTATAGTGTCAGATGAGAGAAATATGCAGATAAATATATTTCTTATTCTTTAAGAAAGCATATGCTGTGGGTACTCATTAGAAGTGCCAAGGCATTTCTGATGAGTACCATGATATATGTTTATGTGGAGAAATAAGAAAAATGTCGATTCCTAATTTGTTGAAAAAAAAAATCAACAAAAAACACCTGATCTAGAGCTATGCTAAGCATCAGTCTTTAGTTTTTAGTTCATGAAAATGAAAGTATAGAAAGAGCAATAGCAGTCATCCCAGTGTTGGCCTTTGTGTTTGCATCATTGTTGTAAGGCCCTGACCAAACTGGATTTTATCCGTGCTGTATAGATCATGATGGATTAGTCTCCCTTGTAAAGGAGGAAAACTTTCATTTCAGTTTGCTGTCTGATCTCGAGTTTTCAGTTGAATTCTTGCATATGAAAGAGACACTGCCTCTTGGATATGCACAGGCCTTGTTAACCCATGTCATGCTGAATAAATTAAGATGCCATGACCACTACCAATTTTCAACCAATCATATTACATGATCCATATTGTGGATATAAATTCACATACTGAATGACAAAAAGTGCAGATCCAGATCAGTTGGCTTCTTCAGAAGCCAACTGATCTGGATCTACACTGTTTGCAAAGGGAGGGTATATCTGGGTTCAGCAGGACAAGGGTTAAGGACTTGTTCCTGATGATAATTCTGGGATATTTTTTCTTGTTTCTTTATGAAAACATATGTTGTGGGATAATGTAAGTGCCCCATCAAGAAATGGGGAGTCCTGCTGGTCCAGGATTGGTTGCAACAGCCACAGAAAGGGAGAAAATTATCCCAGAATTACCATCAAACACTCAGGGTTTTCCCTGACTCCCATTTTGGCAGTTTTTAACCCCCAAAACCTTGTTCAGGACCCTTAAAAGTTAGGGGCAAGGTTCCTGAGTGATGCATACTCAATCAAATCCAAAATTAAATTTGTTTGTATATGGCTTTGTATTTTAATCTATTTGTGGTCTAAAGGCCGAGAATTATCAATATTTGAGCAATAGTTAACCGTAAAGCAAAAGCAAATTGTAGCAGAAAACACTCTAAAATTGATTTTATTTTTCAGAGAAAATAAGGCTTGACATTTCATGAAATGTCAAGCCTTATTTTCTCTGAAAGAAAAAAAAAAAGGTATTTCAAAGTGTTGTCTGCTGCAGCTATGATTAGTGCTTAAAAGGTTAACCTCTTTAAAACAATAAACCCCTAAATCTTATTAAAGGACCCCTTAACTCCGCATAAGGGAGTTCTTTGGACCCTTACTTTAAAACCCTGAGGGAAAACCCTGAATACTCCTCCTTAACCAGTCTTCTGATATGTATCAATTCAACTAAAGAATGAGATTTGTATTTTTCATTTCATTTCAGCTTTGATGGGCGAGTTGTGGCGAAGTTACCATTTGTGCCAGTATCTTTACTACAGGGAATTTCTCACAGAAACTTGGCGGGAGAGGATTATACCGACTGCTCCTTTATCTTTCTTTATATACTGTGCACTATGTCCATTAGACAGGTATTCTCATATCTCTCAGAATTTAAATTGATCATGACAGTACAATGATGTGTCACATGACATTCTTTCACCAGGCTCCATAGCAAGGATAGTATCACATCTGGCCCCGAGGTTATAAAACTTTTTTCGTGCTCAACTCAGCTGAGCATGAAATTTGTTTTGTTTATAAATCTTAAAATACTGACAAAATTTTGAAACTTCTTTCATGCTTAACTCAGCTGAGTTGAGCATGAAAATTTTTTTGGTATTTTTATGACCAAGTGAAATTTCACGCTCAGTTGAGTTGAGCATGAAAAAAGTTTTATTACCTTGGGCCTGACTGCAGATCCAGGATTGGCAACTTCAAATCCCAGCTCAATCACATAACTGTCATCGAGATTGATCATGAAATAATTCATTCTGTCCCTTCTGTTGATTCAAGAAGTGCAGTTGTCAGTTTCTCAGTTTCTGGCAAAGCATGTGCACAAAGTACTGGTTAACCACTTAGAGGACTTAGCCAGCCCAGGAAAAGTGTGAGTAGGTTAACAGATTGGCTGGTCCAGGATTGGTTGCAACACCTCTTATAGGCAATTTCTTTGAACCTGAATGGGGACACAGTGATAGAGTAAACCCAAAGTTTTGCCTTTGTGAAAATGTTACCAATATCCATGTTTCTTCTTGAAATCACTTGTGTGTTCCAAAGGTACTTGATATTGCGGGCATTTTCCAGCACTATACTTTATACAATATATTGAAACCTCGATAATTCCAAGTCCAAGGGACCAGATAAATTTGTTTGAAATATCGAGACTGAATAATCAAGGATAAAAATGTGTGCACTTGTTTCAACTAGGACTTCAAAATCGGTATGAATTATCAAGAATTTTGAAATACTGGCATTTGTTCAAGATTCTTTTGTATATGAGCTGTGGATATGCCTAATCTCTTTCCTTCTTAATTGCAGTGTATTACATTTTACTGGCTCTAGCCTCATTCCCCTTTTTCTTGTCAATGTACCAATCTTATCTCTGTCATTTTGGTGATTTTGAGTATCCTCAACTATACAGAGAGAAATAAATTTAGCATTTTTAATGGTTGTGATTGTTTCTCTGGCAAAAGTATTCCAAGACTGTTGATCGCATGTGCCCATGTCAGCTCTGTAAATTAACTTTTGCCCTTGACCTAAGCATCTTTGGAACCTAAAATAGTACACTTACTCACAAGAAACGAAATAATTTTGCACATAGTTACCTCTGAAACATGCGCTGCTTTGTGAAATATTGCTTAATGTATTTCCCTCAGTATATATTAATTTGCCTATAACAAAAGCAGGCATCAGCAAGCACACAGATCTCAGACTCTTTATCTATCATTGTATAAGTTATGTAAAATTTACAACAGATGACCTAGAATCATACATACCTTGGGTAACACCAAACCAGCCAGGGGCATGCAACTCATGGCAATGCCCTGCTATTTACCGTATGTATTTAGCCAGACAGGGCTGAGCAAACAGTGTAGACTCAGATGAGATGCTGCAGAATGCAGAATGGAACGTCTGATCAGTCTACATTGTTTGCCATTCATCCAGCAATTTTTAGACACAACATCCGGTAGTAAATTATACTTGTTCAAATTTTAGAACAAGTATGATAAGGAGTTGAGGTGTCAGAATTCTTAGGGTAAATATGGTAAAACCCATCTTTAAGAGCCAAGTGCCTTCTGAAAGGGAGTTTACTCTAAAAGGAAAGAATTTGTCCCCTTGGGAGTAGACACTGTTTTCAGAAGGAAATTAAAACTATTGTATTTGCCGTAGGTACTCCTTACCATACTTGTCCTAAAATTTAAAAAAGTATATTTTACTTCCTCTTGATGTATCTAAAATAGTGCTGGATGAGTGGCAAACAGTGTAGACCCTGATGTCTGATCTGGATCTACATTGTTTGCTCAAGCCTGTCTGTCCCAATATTTAGGGTAATTACAGTACATGTATTTGGACAGTTGTCTCCCCTGGAAGTGTATTCATTCCTCTTAAGATAATTACATTCTTGGACACCAGATAAGGAAATCCTTGATTTTATACCCTGGGATAGAAATTCTTATCCTACCCAGGGTAAGATAAAAATCGAGAATTGTAACGTGTTTGATATGCAGTGGTTGTAATATGGATGTCACATAAGTCATGGTTAAGGTTTACGTCATTGAACGTACTAACGTCATTAAACGTCAAGGATGTCATCACAATATGGTGGAAGTCAGCAATTGAAGTGACTGCATTATTAAAAGATCTATGGTCAGAAATGAAAGTTGTGCAAGGAAAAGAATCTATCATGGGTGTGAGGGGTAGATAGAAAATCTGTCCCTCATGCTCACTGTCTGGCATCACTCGGTAAGCCTCGTGATGCCAGACAGTGATCTTCGAGACGGATTTTTTTATCAATCCTGCACACCTGTGATAGATCCTTACAGTATGCTGTGTAAGGAAATGTCAAGACTAAGAGTGCATTGTTTTCTTTTTCAGAACATTCAAAAGATACTGGGCCTTGCACCTTCACGAGCAGCAAGCAAACAGGGAGGTGGATTCTTTTCCCCACCCACTCAGCTGTCCAAATGAACTCACAGTTTTGTTGTAACTTGTAGCCTTACATTCAATGCCATTCTTTTTGATTCCCATTTTAGCCATATTTCATTCACCGTCTGTCGTCAGACCTGTCAAGTTCCAAAATTCAGTTTGCATCAAAGCTGGGTAAAAAATTTAGCAGATGATATTGTGAAATACTTTTTTTCTTAATTTTTCCTAGGGGGATGATTTGGATTATATATGGAATTCTATTTCTGGAAAAAATAAGAAAAACATCATTAATTTATCACCTGTTGAATTAGCCCAGATAGTGGTGAAGGTTAAACAAACTGGTATATTCCTCCAGCTTTTCAGGGAGATTGGCTGTAAAGTGTGCCTTTGAAAATTTAAAAAAAAAAAAAAAAAGTAAGAAAATCACTTTGTTTTACCAGATCTGTGTCACATGATTAAAGAAGACATGCAAGGGAGCTCAGCTAAATACACAAACCAAACAGATTTGTATAAGTACACATGTAAACTGACTTGTAATATCATAGGAAATGTTTTGTGATATAAATAAATGAACTTCTGTTTGTATTATATTATAATTTTAGTATTTAATAAATATAGAGAAGAATCTTTTAACATCTACTTTGATTTGAATTGTCAAGGTCATGTTCAGCAGGTCAGTTAACCTACTCGCTTTTCCTGGGCATGCATAGTTCTCCAAGTGGTTAACCGATTCTTTGTGCACATACTTTACATAATATGCATAACTGAGCATATCCTTTTGCCGTCTTGGTGGGGAAAGATAATATAAATCTCATTTAATATAAATCTGATTATTATTTAACTTTCTGTTCTGGTTTTTAGAACATTTACCATGCCCCTGAATTACACACCATAATCTACTCTTGAAAGATTCCATATAACAGGACAGAAATGCCAGAGGTAAAAATAACAAAAGTTTTACCTATTGAAAAAGAAAGCATAAAATTATGTGAAAGTATAACAAAATATCAATATATTCCATTTTATTCCCACTGGTGATGTCATAACAATACTATAATGTAACATTTGGTTGACCAGAGAACTTTTAACCCTTGCCATGCTGAATAATTTAAGATGTCACACCCACTTGTAATTTTCAGCTAATCAGATTACTGAATCCTGGTTGTTGATACAAATTTACATAATGACAAACAGTGCAGATCCAGATCAGTTGGCTTCTTCAGAAGCCAAATGATCTGGATCTACAGTTTGCTAAGTGTTTGTTTTATTCGGACTTTATGTTGCTTTAAACAATCTTTCAATCATATCGTGACGGTGTCTGGATGTGGTAGGGAGCTCAGTGCTCATTTTTAGAGTGCTGCCACACTGAAACATCACCCCAGACACTTGACATGATATTCTACTCAGTCACATTATACTGATACTGAGCTGACCATTTCTGATTCCTACCTAGGGCAATCCAGGTTCAGCAGGACTAGGGTTAAAGGAGTATTTGGTGATAATTCTGATATACCGTATTCGCTCTAATTACCATGCTGTGCGCTCAAGTTTTTCAAAAAACGTGTAGTAAAATAGCCTGCTAATACGGGTTCACTTAAAGAAGATCAGCAGAGAACCTCATGAGGGATGGATTTAATGATACTTACGCACTATCTTTCTGATTTTCTTCATATAAGCATATGTTGTTGCTATTCATTTGAACTGCCTCAACTTGTCAAGGCAATTCAAATGAGTACCAACAACATATGTTTTTATAAAGAAGTAGATAATGTAATGTAAAGACTACTAAATTGCTTGACAATGCGCTTATAGGAGCATGTGTGGTAATTAGGTTGATTACGGTAATTATTCTTATTTCTCATTAAAAATGTATGCTGTGAGTACTTGTTACTAATTGTCATCAGCCCCTCCTCAATTCTTCTGACTGATTTCATGAACAAATGAGACCACAATCAAAGTCGGGAGCACTAACTGCTCAGCCAACCGATTTACCATTTGCCCACAGGTCTGTCTGTTTCCCAGTTTTCAGTTGTGAAGCAAAAAAGAAACTGCAATAACAAACAAAAACTAAAAAGGTGAGTGGCATATAAAGAAAAAAATGCTTATGTCAAAAATATATAAAACTCTTCCAAACAAAATTTTTCTCTAAAACTGTGTCCTTAAAGACGACCTACAACCCATAACCTGATGGATTTATATATAAAGGAAAGTTTTTCACATTTTCCCCGGAAAAAAAGGGTTTAAGCATAAAACATCATCATGTAGAAATACTTCGTAGCTGCTGATGAGATGCTTTTTTCAATCCAAAAGTACTGATATTTTTCTTATTTCTCCATGAAAACATGTGGTACTTATTAGAAGCACCTTGGTGAGGCACTTCTGATGAGTACCCACAACATATGTTTTTGTGGAAAAATAAGAAAAATATTTATCTGATATCCACTCTTATCTAGACCTATGACTTAAAGAATTCTTATTCCACTGATGGTGATGATGAGTTCAGGTTTAACGACGCATCAACCCATGAGGGTCATTTGCGTCAAAATGGTTAACTAACATGGTTCTGTAATGAAACGATTATAATGATAAGTCATAAATGCATCAAATGTAAAACTATAACGAAATATTCCACTGATGGGTGACAGTGAGTAATTCCCTCCCTAAGTTTGATAACCAGACAGTGTTCAAATGAAACTTGCTGATCAAATACTATGAGAAAAAGAAAATCATGAGGTCCATGGGCCATAATTTGCTCACCTGCGTAAAACAGCCATTGCATATCTGCAGGTGTCATGCAACATTCTTCCAGTATTGCCACAGCAACTAGGAAACAAATTTGACTGTGTCATAAAAAAGGTCATCCTAGGATCATCATTTGAACAAACTTGGTAGACCACTATATACCAAGAATCAGCCTCAAAGCCATCTTGAATCTGGAGATTTTTAAGGTCTTTTTACCATATATGGACATGGCTGCCAACTTGTTCAGTGGGGCAGAACCATTCGAACAAATTGTCAACACCACTTCAACAGAAGGCATCATGTGAAATCTGGTGGAAATTGGTCAAGAGGTTTCAGAGAAGCATTTAAAGATTACACAATTTTATACATTAGACTAGGGGAAGGGCAGATAACCCCTGGGGACAAATTTTTTAGTTACTGAAAAGTTTTACTACTTTAATCATACATTGTAAGTTTTAGCCATTAGTCTTTAATACATTTTAAGAAAATAATTTTTCAATATTTCACCCATATAAATGTATGAGGATGATTTGTAGGGGGATGTAAATTTGACCTTGCTGTAAAAAGGTCAAAGATCATTCTAGGATCATCATTTGAACAACCTTGGTCCCAGATGCTATATTCCAAGTCCGCCTCAAAGAGTTCTTAATTCTGGAGAAGATTTTTAAGTGTTTTTTTTTTTTTTTTTTTTTTTTTACTATATACGGGCATGAAGGCCATCATGTTAAATGGTGCGGAACCATTTGAACAAGTCAGTACCCACTTTGACGGAAGGCCTTATATGAAATCTGGTGAAAATTGGTCAAGCCATTTCAGAGAAGAAGGCATTTAAAGATTACATAATTTTATACATGTATATAGCCTAGGGGCGAGGGCAGATAACCCCCAGGGGACAAAATTTTGATTGTTACTTAAAGTTTTACTACTTTAATCATACATTGTAAGTTTCAGTCATTAGTCTTAAATACATTTTGAGAAAACTTTTCAACATTTCCCTATATAAACGTAAAGGTGCACAAATTTGACCTGCTGTAAAAAAGTCAGAGGTCAACCTACAAACATCATTTGAACAAACTTTGTAGGCTTTTAGTCCTTGATGCTATATACATAATGTACCAAGATTCAGCCTTAAAGCTTTCTTGGTTCTAAAGAAGATTTTTAAGTGTTTGGCACAGTGGCTATCTTAACAGATATTGACCAACTGTATAAATTTTTACCCTCCCTTTGAAAGAAGTTCGACATGAAGGTAAAGAAAATTGGTCCAGGTGTTTCAGAGAAGGCATGGACTGACAGACAGATGGCAAGTGATGACAAAAAGCTGATCCTGAGCTGAAGGCTCAGGTGAGCTAAAAATACAGTCGATTCTCGTTATCTCGAATTCCAAGGGACTCTCTGAAATACTTCGACATATCAGATTTGCAGAATTGAAGAAAGACTAATTCGATTAACCACATTTAACAAATATATATGTAATTGGACTCTTGAAGTTAGAGATATATTAAAAATATTGTGGAAAAGAGAGCAATTTCTCCTCTTTTCCACAATATTTTTTACCTGTTGTTAGATTTTCATGTTTAGGCAGGGGCCATATTTTCACTTCGAGATAAGTGGTTATTCGAGATAAGCGAGTTGGAGATAACGGGAGTCAACTTTACATTTATTATTAGCATGTCTAGACAATAGATACTGACACGAAAATTAATGCAACCCATATTTCCCAAAATGTAGGCCACAGTGATCTGTCTGGGTCAGAGTGACTAAAATTAATGAAAAAAAAAAACAAAAAAACAAAAAAAACACTAAAGAATGGTACTACAGTACTATCACCATTGTCTGAAAATATAGCTTTTCTACTCTATCTCTATAAACTTCAATAGCATTCCCTTTGATTTTGAATACAAATCAAGCTTCTTGATAGGCACTACTGCAAGAATAATCCTACAAAAACAATATCTCTTTTTCCCTCTAATCATGAAGCATATCATAAAACAGTAAAGCAGAATTTTTACAGGATGTGTCAATAACAATTTTATTTTACATGTGTAATTTTCACCGCATATATCCAGAAATTCATATCTAATCAATTTTAAATAGCACTGAACTTATAAGTACCAGAAATGTAAACCCTTTTGGTCATAATGGTATATGACACTTGAACTAAATCAACTACCATATTCAATCTAATTACCGCATAATGGCGCATATACCCCTATAAGCACGCAGTCAAGCAATTTCGAAGTCTTCAGATTACAGGCCATGTATCTACTTCTTTATAAAAGCATATGTTGTTGGTACTCTGCCTCGACAAGTTGAGGCAATTCAAATGAGTACCAACAACATGTGCTTTTATAAAGAAAGAACTAGAAATGTGTCAGTATGACACAGATGCCCCCGCCCAGGGCCATCGTCAACCACACGCAGGTATTTTTCAAAAAATGAAGTTGAAAAAAAGGGACAAATCAATCTTTTTTAAAAAAAATATCAGAAGGAAAACATCTTTTGAAGGTGAAAAAGGGCCATAACTCCCATAATAATGGGTTGATTTTACCCTACTTGGAACTTGACCTCTATTTTATGATTATATACCTGTGTGTTAAATTTGAATTCAATACACTGTTTTCAAAATATATCAAACTGCAACTATTTTTCAACGTTGAAAAAGGGCTGTAACTCCAAATATAATTGGTGGATTTTACCCTAAATCAAAATTGACCTATATTTTATAATTATATGCTTGTGTATAAAATATGAATCCAATTCACTAATCTTTTCAAAAGTTATGGAATGGAAACCATTTTTCAAAGCTGAAAAAGGGCCATAACTCCAAAAATAATTGATGGATTTTACCCTAAATCCAACTTGATATACATTTTATGATTATATACCTGTGTATAAAATTTGAATCCAATACACTAACCTTTTCAAAAGATATCGAACAGAAACCATTTTTCAACTATTTTTCAATATTGATAAACGGCCGTAACTCCAAAATAATTGGTGGATTTTACCCTAACTCAAACTTGACCTATATTTTATAATTATATGCTTGTGTATAAAATATGAATCCAATTCACTAATCTTTTCAAATGTTATGGAACAGAAAACCACATTTCAAAGTTGAAAAAGGGCCATAACTCCAAAAATAATTGATGGATTTTACCCTAAATCCAACTTGACATACATTTTATGATTATATACCTGTGTATAAAATTTGAATCCAATACACTGATCTTTTCAAAAGATATCGAATGGAAACCATTTTTCGACTATTTTACAACATTGATAAAGGGCTGTAACTCCAAAAATAATTGGTGGATGTTACCCTAAATCAAACTTGACCTATATTTTATAATTATATGCTTGTGTATAAAATATGAATCCAATTCACTAATCTTTTCAAATGTTATGGAATGGAAACCATTTTTCAAAGGTGAAAAAGGCCATAACTCCAAAAATAATTGGTGGATTTACCCTAAGTCGTACTTGACCTACAATTTATGATTATATACCTGTGTATAAAATTTGAATCCAATACACTAATCTTTTCAAAAGATATCGAACAGAAACCATTTTTCAACTATTTTTCAACATTGATAAAGGGTCGTAACTCCAGAAATAATTGGTGGATTTTACCCTAAATCGAGCTTGACCTATATTTTATAATTATATGCTTGTGTATAAAATATGAATCCAATACTCATCTTTTCAAAAGTTATCGAACGGAAACCATTTTTCAAAGTTGAAAAAGGGCCATAACTCCCAAAATAATAGACAGATTTTACTCTAAATCGAACTTGACCTACATTTTATGATTATATACCTGTGTACAAAATTTCAATTCAATACACCAATCCTTTCAAAAGATATCGAACGGAAACCATTTTTCAACTATTTTACAACATGGATAAAGGACATTTTATGATTATATACCTGTGTATAAAATTTGAATCCAATACACTAACCTTTTCAAAAGATATCGAACAGAAACCATTTTTCAACTATTTTTCAATATTGATAAACGGCCGTAACTCCAAAAATAATTGGTGGATGTTACCCTTAATCAAACTAGACCCATATTTTATAATTATATGCTTGTGTATAAAATATGAATCCAATTTACTAATCTTTTCAAATGTTATGGAACGGAAACCATTTTTCAAAGGTGAAAAGGGGCCATAACTCCAAAAATAGTTGGTGGATTTTACCCTAAATCGTACTTGGCCTACATTTTATGATTATATACCTGTGTGTAAAATCTGAATCCAATACACATCTTTTCAAAAGATATCGAACAGAAACCATTTTTCAACTATTTATCAACATTGATAAAGGGCCATAACTCCAAAAATAATTGGTGGCTTTTACCCTTAATCGAACTTGACCTATATTTTATAATTAAATGCTTGTGTATAAAATTTGAATCCAATAAACTAATCTTTTCAAAAGTTATGGAACGGAAACCATTTTTCAAAGTTGAAAAAGGGCCATAACTCCCAAAATAATAAACAGATTTTTTTCTAAATCGAACTTGACCTACATTTTATGATTATATACCTGTGTACAAAATTTCAATCCAATACACCAATCCTTTCAAAAGATATCGCACGGAAACCATTTTTCACAGATGAAAATTTTTCAAAGTTGAAAAGGGCCATAACTCCCAAAATAATTGTTCGATTTTACCCTAAATCGAACTTGGCCTACATTTTATGATTATATACCTGTGCATAAAATTTCAATCCAATACACCAATCCTTTCAAAAGATATCACACGGAAACCAAGTGTTACGTACGGAACGGACGTACGTACGGACAGCGGTGATACTATATGCGCCCCCATTGAAAATGGCGGGGGCATAAAAATCCTGCATCAGTATCATTAAATACACCCCTCATGAAGTTCTCTGCTAAGCTTTCTTTAAAGTGTACCCGTATTAGAAGGATATTTTACTACAAGTTTTTCTGATGATTTTTGAGAAAAAAAAAACTTAAGCACACAGTGGACAATGTTAGAAAACATACTTTAAATGTGTGCCCAGTGAAGATTCTGATCAGCCTGTGCATTCAGAATCTTCACTGGGCACAGTAATAAGGGCAAATATGGTACATATCAGTAAAAGCCAGCTTTTACAGCACTTTGGTGGAGTGCTTGATTGTCCTGATTCCTAGTCAGGCCAGATGTGTGTTTTCTTTACCTATTACATTTACTTTCCAACAAAATTTTGTACACCAAAGTTTCTGACAAAATGGCATATGTAAACAATGTATACACTGTTTGCCATTCCACCAAGTATTTTAAGAAACAACCACATAAAAAGCAAAATTAAGGCAAAAAAAAAGAATAGAATAAAGTGTTCAAAATTTTAGGACATTTACTGTACAATATAAATTGCAGTGTAAATTAAAAAAAGTTCATTAAAATGCAGAATAAGTGGACAAACAGAACAAGTTTATATGGCAGAAGATTTTTGAAAGTATTTTTAAAACGGATCTGACCCCTGACTTCTGTTCCATTAGACATACAGATTAAGGTGATCATGCAGCTTGGAACGAATGAAAATTTGCTTAATTTTCTACCAATAAAATATTAAATTTAAGCAGAAAACATGTGAGCCCCGACATCAGAAAATGTACCTTCGGACATGTGCCCAGTAAAGATTCAGATCTGCCTGCAAATTGCTCCTAATAAAGTGAGTAGTCTGGGCCCAGTTGTTCAAAGCTAACGATGTCGTTAGTTAACGATTCGTTAAAATTTACATCGAGTGATACGCAAATATGCTGAAATTTTTTGCTGAAAAAATGTGAGTAGCAAAAGCTACTCACATTTTTTCAGCAAAAAATATCAGAATATTGTATATTGAATCCTCTAAAACAGTTAACAAAATGACCCTTAACGAGCTCGTTAAGCTAACAATGCTTTGAACAACTGGGCCCAGATGTTTTTACATGCTAAATCTTAGGCTCCTAATAAAGTTGGTATTCATGATAATTTGAGCAGTGCCATTAGTAAAAGGCTTATGTGACATGAGGACAACAAAGGGGTATCAAAAGGATTTACAGACATATGAATACCATAATGCAAATACCGTGATAACCCTATGTATTGAGACAGATAGGCCTTTGTAAACAGTGTAGACCAAGTGCAGAATACAGCATCTGATCAGGGTCTACACTGTTTGCCATATATGCAGCAATATTTTAGATACATCAAAAGGTAGTATTCCAAATTTTGGGACATGTACGGTGCATTTTCAATAGCCAAGGATGCAAAGACTCCTCTTGCAGACATCAACCACTGATCAGACTGCACGGATGCGCAAGCTGATTTGAGTCTTCGTTGGGCACACATCAGAAGGTACAGTCGACTCTCGTTATCTCGAATTTCAAGGGACTCACTGAAATACTTCGAGATCCATACCTCGACATATCAGAGAGAGTGAGGAAAACAATAAATTGAACAACCACATTTAACAAATGAATATGTAATTTGACTCCTGAAGTTAAAAATATATATATATAATAATGCGGAAAAGAGGAGAAATTGCTCCTTAGGAGCAATTTCTCCTCTTTTCCACATTATTTTATTACCTGGTCATAGTTTCATGTTAAAACAGGGACTAGATTTTCACTTTGAGATAAGCAGTAATTCGAAATAAGCGAGTTCGAGATAACGAGGTTCGACTATATGTTGTTTTCTCATGTTGTGGCTCATAAATTCAACATTTAATTTTTTTTTTTTTTTTTTTTTTTTTTTTTTTTTTAATCTCCCATGAAAATCAGGCTTAGAATATATGCAAACTAAAAAAAAAACACATTAGTTTTCTGCTCTACTAACTGAAGCCTGCGGCAGGCAGAGGATGGCAAAGATGACGGTTTTGTGTTGTACATCTCTTTCCAAAGTATTTAAGTGACATGAAAACTGGTGAACATTTAATATTGGCACTTGAAATGCCGTTCAAACTGTAGCAGATGGTATTCTATTTTTTTTATTATTTTTTTTTATTTTGCTTTTTTTTATTTTCAGAGAAAAAGAAAGGTTTGACATTTCATGTGAATCATCTTCTGTGCAGATTATTCAAGTTTCTCATAAAAATAAAACCAAATCCTTTAGAATGCCATCTGCTTGTGTTGTGACTGGTGCTTTAACCCTTAAAGCGCCAATCACAACAATTGTCGTCTGCTTTGTCATCTGCTTGTGATTTTAAAAGTCATTTTTTGCAAACAAAGGAGCAGTCTGATCTGGGTCCACACTGTTTGCCGGTATGCAAAAACAGGTTTGAAAAGAATATTCAGCAGAAGACATAAACAGACGACATTTTCAGACGCAGTTTTTCTTGGCGCTTTAAGGGTTAAAGGTTAAATGCATGTGTACATGAGCAAATGTTTTATGATCTATGTTGATTAAACGCATTAAGAAATGCTGCTAATGCTATTACAATACTTCCAAACAATGTGGTGTCATAATAACATGAGTATAAAAAGAAAAATGTATACCTATCAGGAGCTGTTAAGGAGGAATATATCTGTCGATAATTCTTATTTCTCCACAAAAACATTTGTTGTGAGTACTCACTAGAAGTGCCTCAATGAGGCACTTCTTATGTATACTAACAACATATGTTTTTGTAAAAACTAGAGAAAATAATCCCAGAATTATCATCAAATACTCCTCCTTAACAACTCCTCTGACCTATTTGCTATTTCTTCTTGTATCCCCAGAAAATAGGATACGACATTTCACGCAAATTGTCTCTTTTGCATGCAATATCAAAACATTTTCTCAGAAAAATATGAAAAACATTTCTTATAATTCCAACTCGACTAATTTAGCGCTATTTGAGCAAGAATCTTGGAACTGTTTTTCTTTGCATAGTGTCTAAAGTATCAACAGTGTTCTAAAGTAAAGTATCAACAGATGTCAGATGGGGAATACTGAATTTTCAATACAAAACATGGGAACCCCATGCTATGCCAAGGTCAGATTGATTGATTGTGTTGGGGTTTAACGAGACGTCAACCCTTGTGAGTCATTTTGTGTCATCCCTCAGAGAGAGGGAGAAAAGAGATAGAAGAGATAGTAGAGGAGATGAAAGAGAGGGACAGGGAAGAAAGAGGAACAGGAATGAAAGTGAAGAAACAGAAGAAATAAAAACATTCCCCTAATACTCTTACCTGCTACAAGGATAGCAGGCCTTGCCCAACTGTAAGCCAATATCACTGGCTGTAGGACCATGCGACGTAAGATACACGACACCTTCGCCACACCCGACCACCACACGCCAATGTCAGTAAACATTCATCCATTTATATTTAATTCACATTTTTAATGTAAACATGACCGAGCAAGAGTATATAAATAAAGTTTATTTTTTGTGTATTTTATGGATTTGTAAACAATGGCAAATCACTCACAAACTTAACATAAAGCCCTTTTTTCATTCAGTCTGAGTGATTTGTGGGCATTTTCACGTTGATAAAATCCACAAAAATGAATTTGTTCTTATAATGAATACTCCCTTTATCTGGAATATGCCTACAATATTCCAAGATCAATGGAACAGTAAAGACCATTATCTCTACGTACAATGCAGGCATACCCAGATTTTTCCAGTTTGTATTAACCCTTAAAGCACTAAGCAAAATTGCAGCAAATACCCTTCTAAATGTTTTTATTATTTTTCAGAGAAAACAAGACTTGGCATTTCATGTGAATTATCTGCTAGGCAGACAATTCACATGAACTGTCAAGCCTTATTTTCTCTGAAAAATTAAATCTTGCATAGATATTTAAATACTTTGATATGGACGGATAAATACAACATTTTAAGTACATATATATTGAGGATACAAATTCAAACATAAACTGCATTATAAATTGTACTTGATAAAAAAAAGTAACAATAACAAGAATAAATATTTGGTTTAGTCTGTAAAAATTCTTTATGTAAGTGAGAGCCTAGAGCTGTCTATTTTCTACGGTAAGTCTATCAATTATTCTGGTATTAAGGGCCAGTTAAGAAGCTATGTTTCTACAGGTCAAAAAGTTAAGTATGCAGGAATTTGATTATTTTTTTATGTTCTTCATAATCGAACATCAGACCATCCATTATTTAAACAAAAGAAACCCATTAAAATTTTATTTTTATCCAAATCAGAACACTTGGTCAAATCATTTACATTTTAAATAAGCAGCTTTTCCTGAAAGATTTTTCCAAGCCATCTTGACAGTCAGTTTTGAAATTAATATTTTTTTTTTTAATTTTGATACTATTTTGTATTCTCCAAACCATTTCTCTGAGAGTCTAATGTCTGTTGAATAAGACACAATCATGAAAAAATACCAAAACCAATTATTTTGACAAACTTCATCCAATTTTATCAGAATTATTCTGGTTTAGCTCGGACAGAAAATTCAGGGTAGTTGTTGCCCTGACTTTGTAAATACTGCAGCAGTTCTAATAACTACACACCCTGACTCACTATCATGGAAAAATCAGTCTATCAGTAAAAGATGCACTCAGACAGTAGTCCATAAATTATTAATAAAAAGTAAACAATATGAACTCATTTTGACAGCAGTACTACAGTAATATCAAAAGACAGAAAGAAATCATCACATTTCCTAACATATACATGTGCCATGTTTACCCCAAATACCTAAATCCTTACCATAATTGTCCTAAAATTTTAACAGGTCCATTTTACTACTTTTTGATGTGCCTAAAAACTGCTGGAAGACTGGCAAACATGGTAGATCCTCATCAGCTGCTGAAGTCTGCAGTGTCTGATCTGTGTCTGCACAGTTTGCTCAGGCTTGTTGGTCCAAATACTTAAAAGTAAAACCAGTAGTCAGATAAAATTCCACTGAGCTTTTTTAACCCTTGCCATGCTGAATCAATTAAGATGCCACGCCCATTTCTAATTGTGAGCCAATCAGATTACTTAATCCAGATTGTTGATATAAATTCACATACTGAATAACAAATAGTGCAGATCCAGATCAGTTGGCTTCTTCAGAAGCCAACTGATCTGGATCTCCACTGTTTGCAAAGGCTGGGCATATTCAGGTTCAGCAAGAAAAGGGTTAAGCTTGTTGCAGGCAGAATATAACAAAAAGATTGGAATGTCATTTTTCTCACAGAATCACATTTCACTGAAAAAAAAAAAAAATCACCATTCACGAGATGATTCAACAATTTCTTTTAGGAAAAAGTCTCTAACACCTAACTGCTAAGTTATTTGAGAGAGCCAAAGGTAAACTCAGATAAAAAAAAAAAAATATTTTGAGCAATGTAATGAGAAAATGAGTCTTACACCATATGATGTATGAAAATTGACACCCAGTATCATTTTTGTTGTCAGAGTAGCATTTTTCGTGGCGTCATCAGGTTCATTTTACCACTTGCTGATGTGTATAAAAACTACTGAATGACAAACAGTGTAGAACCTAATTAGCATGTTTGTGCTGAGGTTTTATGGACCAGTCAACCCAAAGGGGTCATGTTGAGCACGGTCAGTTTACCTAACCACACTTTTACTGAACAGGCTTAGTTCTCTAACCTGTTGACCAGTATTGTGCACATTCTTTTGCCAGAAACTGACAACTGCTCTTCTTGAATCAGCAGAAGGGAGAAAATGACCCTAGAAAATATTTCAAGATCAATCTCTACGAAAGAATGTTGCCCACACGGCAGTGGTGGAAACCTGCAACCTCCTTATCACCAGTCGGACGTGCATCCAACTGAGCCACCCAGGCCTGCTCCTATGCCTTGTGCTTGCCACTATTTCAGAGGACTCAATACATATTTACCTTATTGGTTCTCTGCATTGTTTCGGGTTTACACTGTTTGCTCAGGTCTGTTGTCCCAATATGAAGGGCAAATATAGTATTTAGACAAATGGATTTCATGTAATCAAGATTTAAATTATCATGGCCCACTTGTTCAAAGCATCGTTAGCTTAACAAGCTCGTTAGTGGTCAAAATGTTAACTGTTCTAGTAAGTACAATATCTAGTTCACAGGTATTTTTGCTGAAAAATGTAAGTAGCTACATTTTTTCAGCAAAAATATTAGTATTTTTGGCATATTAAATGATCAAAATTTTAACGATACGTTAACTAACGACATCATTAGTTTTGAACAACTGGGCCAGGTAATCAAGATTTAATTTTGATTGTGTTGGGGTTTAACGACACGTCAACCCTTGAGGGTCATTTTGTGTCTTCTCCCAGAGAAAGGGAGAAAAGAGATAGAAGAGAGAGTAGAGGAGATGAAAGAGAGGGACAGGGAAGAAAGAGGAACAGGAATGAAAGTGAAGAAACAGAAGAAATAAAAACATTCCCCCTCTACCCTTACCCACTACAAGGATAGCAGGCCTTGCCCAACTGTAAGCCAATATCAGTTGGACGCCCCGGTGATGTAAGATACACAGCACCTTCGCACCACCCGACCACCCCCTAATCAAGATTTAAATTATCATTTTTATACTGTATTATGCATACAAGATCAAGAAAAATGCCATGGTGGTTTGAAAACAGAGCACTACCAATAGTCACATCTGAAAATTACTACCCTTTTAAGACCTACCCATTAATAGCAATTTCAGACAACTGATATATATTTATGATAAGTTAAAATAGATTTAAGATGACACCTTAAAATTACAACCTGCATTATATTCTGACATAACCCCTTGATTTCTTACCTACTTGGCACTTAACTCATGTTATTCTCCAAGGAAGTACAATGCAGAGGATTTAATGCCTACCACTCTCGGTAAAATTTTCAGCAGATGACATACAGAAATAATTATCTTATTTTTCCACGAAAACAATTTGCATAAAATATCAAAACCTGTTTTCTGGAAAAAATAAGAACACCATCAATGTGCTGTCTGCTGAATTAGCCCAGAAAATGGAAAAGGTTAAGGAGGAGAATTTGATGACAATTCTAGGATAATTTACTCCAGTTCTCCATAAAAATATATTTTGGGTACTCATTAGAGTAGCAAGACTTATTACTTAACACTCCTCCTTTACAACTCCTCTGAAAAGGAAATAAGTGCTTGGTGTCTCTCTATCAGAAAGGTCTCATTTTGTTGTGTGTGTTTTTTTTTTTATTTATTTTTTTTTTTTTCATTACAGCTTTTGCTAGGATTTATCCTTGGCCCCAATACTGTTGATTTCACCACTAAAATCCCAACTGCTTGGTGTCTTTGTCTGTTCATTATGTTCTTCAACAGTCTGGCCTGTATCTGAGCTTTCAGTTTCTTTAATCAAATTTTGAACTGTTTCTAATTCTTCTGTCACCTGAGCTTTTCTGTCTCTAACATACTGTGATATCTGACCTACTTTTATACTAGATGGTCTTTCTTCCAAGGAATTCTCATCAGATTTGACACAACTCTGACCAGGTGATTTCTGGTTTAGAGATTCAGTTTCATAGCCTGGTTTTTCTGACTGTTCATTTTCTGCCAACTTCTGCTCTGATTGTGAACTTGCAGAATTTTTCTCATTTGAAACTTCATTTGAATTTTGTTCTGGTGATGGACTTACAGCAGTTTGTTCTGAAGTTGCTGACAATGTCTTTGAACTGGGGTTCTGATCTCCTGATGTTACACTGTTTTTATCACTATTGGGATTTTCGGAATGACTTATTTCTAAGTTTGTTTCTGCTACTTCACCTTTGTGTTCTGACTGGGAAGTTTTGGGACTGTTTTGTGTTGCTGGATGGACAATTTTACTTGGTGATAAAGGTCCAGGGTTTATTTGCTGAAAGGAAGACAGGGGAGGTAATTCAGGAAGCTGAAAATCCTCTTCTCCACTTTCCATTTCTAATTCTTGCATAAGTTGTGCAAGTTTTTTAGCCTTTCTCACTTCATTCTGGTGAATGATGGTATATAAATGTTCAGTAAGTTGTTCTTTAAGTTCAGATTTAGTGTGAAGATCCATCTTGGCTTCTATATACTCTGCTTCTGCCTTCTGAAACCGTTTCCTTGAAAAAAAAAAAAAGATACTATAAGGTGACACAATAAACCACTGTAGAAATGTACACAACTACTTGATGCTTGAATTTTTGTTGCATCATACCAAGACTGAATAAAATTGATAAAATTAATTATGAAGACGATGAATTAAAGATGGTTAAGAATCACCTCAGTGAGGCAGTTCTCATGAGAAGCTCACAAATATATAAACCATGTCATAAAAAGGTGTCTTCGGAGCACACCAGTATGTGGGCAATGAAGACCCAGATAAGTCTGCACATCTGCACAATCTGATCAGGGCACTCACTGCTGGCATAGGGAATCAATGGGTTCTATAGAATATATCAATGTTTGGCAAAAGCCCTGAACAGACAGTATGGCCAGGGTTAAGAAATTGGTTGAAGTCCCCAGTTGTTTTATAAACTGCAGAACATTCTAAGAAAATGGTTCTGATATTGTTTGTTCCGTTTATTACTTTGTGGCCTCTGGCTGCTGAATTACTTTTGTTACATGACTTGTTTTTGTGTTTGTTATGACTTGTCTGGCTTTGTAGTTGCCGTGCTTGGTGAAGAAAGACTGGTCATTTCATTGTGTGTTCTGGCTGTAGATGTTCCTGTTCATTCACTTTTCCTCTCCATTTCAGAGGTAGACTACAATGTGTTATTGTGGCACTTCCTGAACATCTTTATTTTCACTAGCTGAGCTGGATATTTAGTTTTTGTAGAAACCACAAAGGCCCTTTTCTAATGGATCAGCTCATGTATTTTTGAGGTTATACAAGAAAGTTATCAATATTTTTGTCGAAGAAAAAAAAGAGCATCTTATCTGAAGATAACTATCTTTTAATCAGTAAAATACACTGTACTTCACAAGCTTTAACCAATTTTATTCCATGTTTTGTTAATGAAAGTCTACAAAAATGTTTGTACAGTTGAACCTGAAAAGCTCAAACACCGATAGCTCATTTACCATGGCTAGTTCATACTCGTGTTTGAGTCCCTACTAATTCTTCCGATAGCTCATAAACACAAATACAAAGGGAATTTTTTTTATTTTATCATGAAATTATATGTTATGTGTACTCATTAGAATTGCCACAGTGAGGTGATTCTAATGAGTGCACTCAACATACAATTATTGTGTAGTAAATAGGAAAGATTTCCATAAATTATTGCTATTAGCTTCCTGACCTGGCACCCTGATTACCCCCCAGCGGCCCAAACTATCCATATCACAAACAAATTTCTGTGGTCCCAAAGCTGTTCCAGCCTTTGAGATTCGAATGTATCTACATACTGAGCTTCTAGGAAATCCCTGCTGGCTCCCTCTATCTTATCTCGTATAACTTGGACATCAGCAGTCAACAAGTTGTCAAGTTTAGCAAGTTCTTTCTGGATATGTTCAAGTTTATGAGCTTCAGCCTGAGCTTTCTTTCTCCTGAAATACATTTTTTAACATAGCTACAGACAAGGCACTTTTTTCAACAAAAAAATCTTCCAGAAATTCATGTGTTGTGGGTACTCATTAGAAGCGCCTTGGCAAGATACTTCTAATGAGTACCACAACAAATGTTTTTGTGGTGAAATGAGAAAATATATTCTTTATACTCCCTCTTATCTGGAGTTATGATTTTACTTATGTTTATAATTTGACCTGATTGTGGCAATTAACTGTCTGATTCAAGACTCTTTAGTTCTTTATATGTAAATTTAATCTAGTAGCCAGTGTCCAATGTTGAAATATGCGAACATCAATCTAAACCAGTACCCCTATTGGATGCTCATGAACAGGAAAAAATTACTGCAATCTGAAAATCTTCTAGTGAGGTACTTTCAAAATGAACTAGTAAGGGTGTTTTCAGAGAAAACAGATGTCTCCTAACCATAAATTGTCAGTTTTTCAACTGCTGTGCCCTTGAAAATTAAGTCAAGGTCACCAAAATCTAATCAGTTCTTTATGTCCCAATTATACAGCCATGAAAATTTAAGTTAAGAATCCAATCACTGGGTCACAAGATATTGTGCAGACAAGAAAGTGTCACTCCAACACCATTGCCAACAGAATCCGCACTAAAATCTATATATGCCCCCCTCCCCATAGCTTGTGGGACATAATCACTGAAGCAGAATGAGGAAAAAGTTTTGACATTTTCAACTTAGCTACTTCTACTTTTAATCACTTTACACATAAGCAGTGCTTTTCTGGGGATAAAAAGTAACATTATTAGCTGTCCGTTGTCTGTCAGTAGAGCCTTAGTCCGTCGTTACTGACATCTGCTCCCAAACCCTAAGTCTGAATGAGCCCAAACTTGGTGGGAGGGTTTCGGGTGACATGGAGATTCAGAATTGCTAAAATCCTTCCATTCCGATATCCAAAATGGCCGCAATGGCGTCTATCTTGATATTGTTCAAACAACATCTCCTCCCAAACCATAAGATTGAGCTGAAGGTTGATGGGAAGCATTGAAAGGACAAGGAGATTCACAATCGCTATAAATTGTTCCGTTACAATAGCCATAGGGGCCATCTTGGAATTCTTCAAATGATACCTGTTCCTGAATGCTAAGTTGGATTGAGCCCAAACTTGGTGGGAGGTATTGGGGCAACATAAAGATTCAGAATTGCTAAAATCGTTCTGTTCTGATATCCAAGATGGCCACCAAGGTGGCTCTTGAAATTCTTCAAACCACATCACCTCCCAAACGGTAAGTCAGTTTGTGCTGAAGCTTGATGGACAGTACCAGAGCGACGTGGAGATTCAGAACTGCTAAAATGGGAGATAGCAGTCAGTTAACTCCCCTGAGTACTCTCTGTAAACAACCAGGTCCAGGTAATTGGATTCCTCTGCTTTTATCATAGCATCTCGATTAAAGTTAGCAGCTTTATCCTTTAGAAGCTAACTAATATGGGTTTATATTTGTGAAAATCTTCTAAAATATCAAAAAGAAATATTTTCTGTACTATAAAATGTACAATGTTTATAGCTCTAATGCATGGGTATAGAAAATTTAAAGTTAAAAATTAAAGAAATTCCAAAGAGGACCTATGATAAAATCAGAGGACTCCAACTGGAAGGACCTAGTTAGTATTTGGTCTACCTTGCACTTTACCTATCAAGGGAGATAATAGAAACACTATTGCTTTCTCTCATTATTCTGTTGCAATATCCAAGATGGCCACCATGGCGGCAATCTTGAAAATCTTCAAACAACATCTGCTCCCAAACTGTAACTTGGATTAAGCAGATACGGTGGGCGATATTGGGGAGACATGGGGATTCAGAATTGCTAAAATTGTTCTGTTCCGATACCCATTATGGCCACCATGATGGCAAACTTGAAGTTCTTCAAACCACATCTGCTCACGAATGGTAAGTTAGAATGAGCCAAAACTTGGTGAGAGGCATCGGGGCAACATGGAGATTCAGAATTGCTAAAATTATTTTGTTATGATATCCAAGATGGCCGCCACAGTGGCCATATAGAAAATCTTCAGTTGTTACCTACTCCCACAGTGGCCATCTAGAAAATCTTCAGTTATTATCTACTCCCGAATGGTAAGTCAAATTGAGTGGAAACTATGTGAAGGCATCGGGGCAACATGGAGATTTAGAATTGCTAAAATCATTCTGTTCCGATATCCAAGTTGGCCACCATGGCAGCCATCTTGAAAATCTTCAAACCAAATCTACTCCTGAACAGTAAGTGGGATTGAGCTGAAACTTGATGGGAGGCATTAGGCTGTTATGAAGATGCTAAAATTGTTCCGTTCCAATATCCAAAATGTCAGCCATCTTGAAAATCTTTAAACCATATCTCCTCCCAAGCAGGACTGAGCTGAAACTTGATGGGGGCATCGGGGTGACACAGAGATTCAGAACTGCTAAAATCCTTCAGTTCCAATATTCAAGATGAAGGCCATGGCGGCAATCTTGAAACTCTTCAAACAACATCAGATTCTGAATTGCTAAAGGGAATCTGATCTGATAGCCAAGCTGGCCATAATGGCACAATGTAACACATCATGATCAGCCTGATCCAGGGAGCGATTTCTGGCCCACTTGGGCCTCTAGTTTGGACTGTGTCATGAAAAAAAGTTTCCTTATAATATCGCATATGCAGTCACTCAACACCCAGATCAGCCTGCACATCTATGCAGTCAGTTTCATAGCTTTTGATAAGATGCTTTTTTTTTTCATTTCAAAAGTATTGAAACATAGGTCTAGATAAGAGTGGGTATCAGGTAAGTATTTTTCTTATTTCTCCGCAAAACATAAAGATTCAGAATTGCGAGGTGCTTCTATTGAGTACCCACAACGTATGTGTTTGTGGAGAAATAAGAAAAATACTTACCTGATACCCACTCTTAGACCTACAGTATTCCAAAAATCTGTTAAGCACAACAAAGGCCCTGAAGGCTGAACAGATGGATATGCAGTCTGATCTGTGCCTTTGCTGTCTGCATGTGTCATAAGATCCATTTTTCTCACGACACAGCTCCACATAAATCATTTACCCAAAAAATATTGATATGACATATCTCCATTAAATCATATGTTGTAGGTACTCATTTGAGGTGCCTTGCCGAGGTGCTTCAAATGAGTACCTAGAATGTATGTTTTCATGGAAAGAAAAATAATTATAACCCCCTTTTATCTGGAGCTCTAATCATCCCACAAAACCAGGACCTGGTTGTTCAAAGCATTATTAGCTTAACAAGCACTTTGTGGTCAAAATGTTAACTGTTCTAGTAAGTACAATATCTAATTCACAGGTATTTTTGCTGAAAAAATGTG
This sequence comes from Anodontia alba, assembly GCA_964016985.1. Taxonomy (NCBI): domain Eukaryota; kingdom Metazoa; phylum Mollusca; class Bivalvia; order Lucinida; family Lucinidae; genus Anodontia; species Anodontia alba. The sequence goes on along the minus strand of OZ024821.1, from coordinate 107,796,166 downwards.
AGTAGCTTTTGCAAAAGCTACTCACATTTTTTCAGCAAAATATTAGCGTATATGCAGGGCCTGACAAATTCAAGTTTCAACCACTTGCCCGGCAGTTCACAGCAGCTAGAAAATAGCTTGGAATTACAATATTCCTTATATGTTCTATACATTTTTCTGGGCAAGTGAAATAAAAAATCACTTGCCCAGCCAAGATTTGGACTTGTCCCGGGCAGCTGGGCAATGGATTTGTCAGGCCCTGGTATATGCCATATTTACTGATCAAAGTTTTAATGATACTTTAACTAACGATATCGTTAGTTTTGAACAACTGGGCCCTGTTTCAGGCCTATTAAAGTAGATTTGAAGAGACTATTCTAACTGACATTTCTAAAATCATTCACTTGTACACTGAGCTACTGACCTTTCTGATAAAGTTTTGGACAATAAAGCCTTCTTCTGCTTGTTAGCTTCTTCTATAGCCTTCTGTTGTTCCCGAAACTTCTCGAGAGATTTCATATCACGACTGAAAATAAATTCACAAAATAAGTTACTATAGCATATCAGCTGGTCAGTTTTGGTATCAGAAAATATTCTAATGCACTCGCGTATGTAACGCGACGTCTGATTGGATAACGTCAAAAATTTGCGACGGTATATTCTGCGATATACTGTCGCAAATCCAACGTCATCACGTAACGTCGCTTCTCATTGGCTGGCATTTGGTTTTACGCAGCTCACAGCACTTGTCGTTTTGTGCAAACAGTACATTTTTTTCAATAGAAAAAATGAATAAATGCATTAGAATGGGGATAACTGCATCAAATTTGTCATTTGGGGAGGTAAATCGGCGGTTTTACGGTCGCAAATTACGTTTTACGGCTCCGCTGACGCGTCGCCGTAAAACGAAATTTCCGACCGTAAAACCGCCGATTTACCTCCCCAAATGCCAAATTTGAAAGCAGTTATCCCCTAATTATATGAGCCAGCATATAAAACCTACAATAAGACTTGTGTGACCAGCAAAGATTCAGATCAGCCAGCACATCAATGCAGTTTGATCAGTCTTCACTGACTGCATGTGCCCTTCACAGCCACCAGGCTATCCAAAGAGGGATAAATGAGAACCCATGCCATACTGCGTGGATGTACATGCTGATCTGAGTCTTTGCTGGTTACACAGGTCTTATTGTAGGTTTTGTCATGCACTGGCTTCTAGTCCAAATTAAAATGCTACTGGGCCCTGTTTGAGGCCTATTAAAGTAGATTTGAAGAGACTATTCTATGTATCTGTGTATCAAAGTTATCATTACGAAAACATGCCTATATAATTTTGACCCCCTTAAACCCCACCTTTATATAGTAAAACTGGGGTTTACAGGGGTATACATTATTTTTCTTATTTCTGCTCAAAAGCATAGATTGTGGGTACGTGTTAGAACCGCCTATGTTTTGAGCAAAAATATCAGAATTTTTTTATCTGAAAATTTTCCTTTTTTTGGCTGTAAAATTTTCAATATATTTGAATAGGCATGTTTTCGTAATGACTGGAGAAAATATTGTATGAATAGGTAGTTTGCTAACTAGACTATATAGTCAAGTTAGGTCAAGGAAGGTAATTATATTATCAGCTAAATACCGATTATCTCGAACAAAGTCATACAAACCTTTGTGGGATATTTGTATTTTTAATGTGTTTTTTTATGATTAACCAGTATGTTTATTTTGTGACAAGTATGCAGAATCTTCAGACTTTCATTGAGAACATAATTATGAATTCATGAAAAAAACAAAACAAAAAAAAAACTGATGTCTCGGTGATTTTTTTTTTTTTTTTACACCCAAAGTACCCGTAGCTACCTTTAATGAAGGAATTATTCATGAAAGTGCCATAGCGAAATAAAAAGAGTCTTTGAGGCATATACAAACAGCAAAGGCCAAGACTGGACTGTACATCCATGAAGTCTGATCTGATCAGGACCTTTGTTGTTCATCAATATATTCCAGACAATGATTTTGTAAAAGGACAGGGTCTGTGTAGATGTACTGGCTGCAATTTTCTTTTTTTAATTTTAGACACACCAACAGGTAATAAAATGGACAAATGGACTTTTCTAAATTTTTGGACCAGTATGGTAAGGAGCTGAGATTTCCAAATATTTAGGGCAAATATTGAAACATTATACAAAGCCTAATGATAGTTTTCTAAAAGCAGTATTCGTAGCTCTAGAAACTGGACAAAATGACCAGTGGGTCATGTATATCCCAAGCTGGCGCCAATACATCAACAGGCCTGATTCTCTTACACAAAAGCTTAGGTCCAGTAGCTCTAGAGGAATCTTTGATGGAAAAAATGTTGACATGCACACAAACAAACACATAAACAAACACACATACAAACACTGTTACAGAAAAAGACAAAAACCATATACCCCCTATATAGCCCATATATACTTTGTATGCAGGGGGCATATAAAGAGTGGTCTCCAGATAAAAATTATTCTTATTTCTCCACAATATATATATTGTGGGTACTCATTAGAAGTGCCTCAGTGGAGAAATAAGAATATCAATACACTTTGGTTGACAAAAAAGTCCCTTAACAGTGCTCCAGATAATTACTTTTCTAATCAGTACATGTATCGTACTGGTCAAATTTAAGGCCAGTCAGTAATGGGGAACACCGGGATTTGGGAATCAGAATCCATGCTGTGGACTTTCTTAGTTATATTCCTTGGTGTGGAGGGGGTGTCCCGTGTTTTACATAATTTACATAAAAGTATGTCCTTTTTAATGCTTTGATTTTTGTTTGCCTCTCCTCCTGTATATCTCCATTAATTTTTGCGCATTACAATATGGCTGCTCATTTTTCTATTTTATCTCTATTTTGTAACTACACAATAAAAGTTCTGAAATGGGTGCTGTGTGCCACATCTTATTCAGGGAACCCTTTTTCAATAACAGAACTAATCACCTCACCTAGTATTTGGGTGATCTTCTTTGGATTGTTTTTTTGTTCACCTGCTCTAATAACGGTCAATCAAAGGTACTTAGCTTTCCAGTACTGAAGTCTTATCAGTGACTTTTAAACCCACATGTTGCAAGCTACTTTCACTTCCGACGCTGTTTACAAAGATTGGTAACAATCGCAGATGCAATTCTGTATGCATTCATCGCATGTATCAATGACTTCATCAGTTATGTTGCACACCAAGTTAAGACACTGGATCAAATGACGATGACTGGCTAAAATACTCCATAATTTTATTTGATGCAGTTCTGCAATTTCTTTCCTCATTTCTCATTTTCTGGAGGCCATGTTTCTACAATCTTGGAAAACCCCAATGTGGAATGGACACCTGTGACTCTTTGTCGTTAACATTTCTCTAGACAATGACACATAGAAGCAGTTGCTCTTATGCGCAGAAATAATGCACAGACGTTTAGCATGGGAAATAGTCACTCTGTGTATCAGGGTGAAACTTAGGCAGCTGTTAAAGGGGAATAGGCATACAAAAAATATCGTTTTGCATACAATGGACTTTGTTTACATTGTGATGCGCTACAAATTGATTCTAATTGTTTTCTTTGTTAAATATATTTGGATATTTATGGAAATATTATGCAGCTTATCGAAGGCACTGAACCTCTTCTGATTCAGGCTAGTTTATCTAAAAACAGACACGACGTAGCACTCTTACGGCTTACCGCAAAAGTTGCACCGTATCGGTAAAAAGGTGTCCGTATTTGGTACTGGCTATTTATTTGGTGCAAAAAGATCCGTAATTTATGGCTGTACAGATGCTATCTGGAGCACTGCCTTAAATATGAGCAGGGTTCCCACTGCATTTTTGGACTGGGGGTAAATCTGCTCTGTTTTCTTATTTTTGTAACTGGCCAATGTATAGCAGGACACGGAGATTGTCTTTAATCTTGGGAGTACAAAATAAATTTTAGAGGTAATAAAACCTTCTGCAGAGGGTGAATGGGAATGCTGGTATGAGTTGTGGGGTTTATTTTGGATGCTGCTGCATTGCAATGTCTGACAGTGTTATATTTGGGCCTCACAATGCAAAAACGTGTCTTTTGGAATATGCGGATAGTGAAGACCCAGATCAGCCTGCACATCCGTGCAGTCTGATTAGGGCCTACACTGTCCACTAACAGAATCATTTAATACTACAGTCTACAGAATGTATGAATGGAGAGGAAAGGCCTGGATGATAATCTGAATTTTGCGCATTTTTCAAAGGCACTTTTTCCTATGACACAGCCCATTTTATACATATACCTTAGAGCTTCAGTATCATTCAATTCTGAAGCATCAGGAACCTCTGTTTTCACTGTGACATCAGAAGCCTCCTCCTGTACCTTGGAATCATGTGAGTTTGAAGTGTGTTTATCGCCATCAGCAGGTGATAACCTGACTGCTGGCTTCTCTTTAGGAATTCTGTGAGAGGGAAACTGTAAAAGAAAAAAATCACCAATTCAATGTCAGCAAAGCTTTTTTGCAACCAGATTTAACCCATTGTAGTCTGGAGACCCCTATAAGGGTAACTGGAAAACAGTGCAGACCCAGATCAGAAGCTGCAGAACACAGTGTCTGATCAGGGTCTCCACTGTTTGCAAATAGTTCAACCATTTTTCTCTAGGAACATTCTAAATCACATAGCCTGACATACCAAAAAATCCAAACTAGAATCTTACAATATATAGTGTGTGTGTGTGTGTGTGTGTGTGTGAGGGGGGGGGGGGGGAGGTGGGGGGGAGGTGGGGGGGGTTCATTCAGTTTAGAAACCCCTTTTCAGAAGGGATTTGATGTGTAAGAATGAAAAAAGGAAGTCACAAAAGTTTTCTCCCTTGTAAAATATGGTGGAAAGACTATCAAATGCATCAAGTCCCTTTTCATAATACCAAGATACTAAGCAGTATTAAAAATGGTTGCTTCCCTGTCTGAATTTAGACAAGTCTATTATTTCGAAAAGTTGTTTGATTATAAAAATACTAACAAAACATCAAGTGATAATAAACTAGACATGTGTCCAAAGTACCTGACTATCACCATGAGACTGGGGTGTAACTTTCAATTTCATGGCTGGATCTATGGGAGAATTAGATGTAACTGTTTCAGAAACATGCATCAGTCGTTTTTTGTCTCTTCCTGGTTCTTTTCTTTGCAAATTACCTGTAAGAATAGGTTACATTTATCAATATATATTACATGTGAATGGCATCAAGTAAAACAGGTTTAACCCTCAAAGTGCCAAGCAAAACTGTAGCAAAAATAAGACCACCTGAAAATATTAGCTTAAGCCTATTTTATTATTAGAATGCACAATCTCTCATGCATTGGTATGTTTGATCCCATATACAGGCTTGCTTGTCATGACAATATGGGCTTCTGTTTATTATGGTGCTATTCAATGTCTATGCTGACTTTTTATATCTGTTTCTGTAGCTAAGCCTTAAGACCACAGAACCACGCAGGTACAAACATCTTAAGTATAAACTACCTGGTATAGACTCACATGAACATGTTTATTTAACTGGTTGAGCACCACTTCCATTTAATTTGCAGGTAATTAACTGTCTGGTGGCAGATTCTAAAAAATGTTAAAATGCTGGCTAGGGCTGTCATGATTACAAAAATCTGTGTAAATGTTTACATGAAGTTCAGAAAATGAATCAATTCCATTTCAACAAAAAATTTTTTCCCAAAACTTTGGTATGATTTGACAGCCAATTCGACTGGTTTGAGATGCCTTCTAAATGTGCTTCACTTGTACCCAAAATGGCTGCTTGAAACAGATACTGAAATTTTTTAATGGGTTGTCTTAAAGATATTATCTTCATCTGAAATATGAATTAATCACAGTCAATATGATGGACATATATACATGTTATGGCCCAAATTTTTAAATCAGGAGATTTATAAAATTTTATCAGGAGTTTTGATTCCATATCAGGAGGTTTTTTTCGATCTATTTCAATGTGTTTTAAAACATATTTGAAGGTCCAAACACTGTTTCATTGCCCTTTTTACCATATTCACCCTAAACATTCAGACAGAGCAAGCACTGTAGACCAAGACCAGACTGCTCCTACAGACTGCTCAAGGTCTACACTGTTTGCCAGTAGTTTCATAAAATATTCCCTGATACCACAAAAGGACTTGTCCAAATTTGAAGATGGAAAAGTCCATTAATTTACAAAAAATGGTTGTGGCATCCAAATATTTAGGGAAAATAGTGTTGTAACTCAAGTATGTGTGAATTAACCCTAAAGTGCTATGCAAAATAGCAGCAGACAAAATTTTGAAGTATTTTTTATTGTTTTCTGAGAAAATAAAGCTAGATATTTCATGTGAATTGTCTGCTTCAATCAAGGTTTATTTTCTCTGAAAAATAAAAAATAAAAGTACTCTAAGACATCTTTCAAAAGGAGACAGTGTGAATTAATCGGTAAAACAAAAAACCTGAAATGTGAAGCATGTCACGCATCCTACTGCATGCCTAATCAGTCATTTGTCAATTACTTTATCGGACCATGCACCTGATGAGCACAACTAATTGTCTGTTTTTTCAACATTGGTCTTTAATTGAGTTGTTTGTTGACAATAAACAAGTACGCATGTCAATTAGTAAAGTACATCACTTTTGCCTATGGCTTCTTTAATATTACCTGTCGGTAATCACAAAGTATTCCAAATGTATTTACCTGAACACGCTCGATTAATACACAACTGAGTCGCACAACGAGAAAACCTGTCTTCGGGGTTTAAGACCAGGTACGACACAAACCAGCCTGCTCAGCTACACAGACAGCAAGACTCTTTTATATATAGGAACTACATGTATAAGTATTGTTCTATCCAAGCAGGGAACACAAATGGTGCTGATCAGACTGCATGGATTTGTAGGCCGGTATGCACCTTTGTTGTTCGCAAATAGCAAAAACAGGTTTTCTTGTGATGTGTCTCAATCAATCTATTACGCCATACCTTAACAAGAGGGACATGATGGCCCTGTAACGCTCACATGAGCATCATAGCACTTTGAGAACCTGATCTAGAACTGATCAAGGCAAACAATCTGATCAAAATTCAAAATGATTATATTAACAAGTAAGACAATGTAGCTTGTTCTAATGGACTGTGAAATAAAGGTCAAGGTCAAATATGGATGACTGCACTCAAGAGGCCATGCTAAGATGTATGCATGTACTAAGTATCACTGGCTGTAGGAGCAATAGTTACTGAGAAACTGACCTAAACACAAACACTTCACAAGTACCAAATATCACTCTGTAGGACCAATAATTACTGAGAAACTGACCTAAATGGAAAAACTTAAGAAAGTCACTGGATAGAAAAATATACATCACCTTGAAATCAAGACAAACATTTTGAGCAAGATTCATGATGATCACTTCAAAAATGTGACCTCTTGAGCATCAACAAGGTTTTCCTTTGATTTGGCCAGGTGACCTAGTTTCTGATATCAAGTGACCCAGTTTTAAACTAGACCCAGAAATCATCAAGACGAACATTTTGAGCAATATTAATGATGATTATTTAAAAAATGTGATCTCTGGAGTGTTAACAGATTTCCGCTTATTTGCCCTGGTGACCTAGTTTTTGACCCCATGTGACCCAGTTTCAAACTTGACCTAGAAATCATCAAGACAAACATTTTGAGCAGGATTCATGATGATTGCTTCAAAAATGTGACCACTAGAGTGTTAACAAAACTTTCTGCTGATTTCGCTTGGTGACCTAGATTTTGACCCCAAGTGACCCAGTTTCGAACTTGAACTAGAACTCATCAAGACAAACATTTTGAGCAAGATTCATGATGATTGCTTCAAAAATGTGACCGCTAGAATGTTAAAAAGGTTTTCTGCTGATTTGGCCTGGTGACCTAGTTTTTCACCCAAGTGACCCAGTTTCAAACTTGACCTAGAAATCATCAAGACGAACATTTTGAGCAATATTAATGATGATTGCTTGAAAAATGTGACCACTAGAGTGTTAACAAGGTTTTCCGCTGATTTGGCCAGGTGACCTAGTTTTTGATCCCAGGTGACCCAGTTTAGAACCTGAACTAGAAATCATCAAGACAAACATTTTGAGCAAGATTCATGATGATTGCTTAAAAAATGTGACCGCTAGAGTGTTAACAAAGTTTTCAGCTGATTTGGCCCGATGACCTAGTTTTTGACCCCAAATGACCCAGCTTCAAACTTGACCTAAAACTCATCAAGACAAAACATTTTAAGCAAGATTCATGATGACTGCTTCAAAAAATGTGACAGCTAGAGTGTTAACAAGGTTTTAGCTGATTTGGCCAGGTGACCTAGTTTTTGACCCCAAGCGACCCAGTTTAGAACTTCTAAAAATCATCAAGACAAACATTTTGAGCAAGATTCATGATGATTGCTTGAAAAATGTGACCATGAGAGTGATAACAAGGTTTTCTGCTGAGTTGGCCAGGTGACCTAGTTTTTGACCCCAGGTGACCCAGTTTCGAACTTGACCTAGAAATCATCAAGACAAACATTTTGAGCAAGATTCATGATAATTGCTTAAACAAGTCACCCCGATGCTTCCTAGCAAGGAATGATTTTAGCTATTTTTTATCTATAAGTCACCCCAATGCTTCCTACCATGTTTGGAGTCAATTGGCTTTTGGGTTTAGGAGAAGAAGCAAAAAATAGATTTTCAAGATGGCTGCCATGGATTTCCGATCAGCATGGTTTTAGCTATTTTTGATCTACATGTCACCCCGATGCTTCCTAGCAAGTTTGGAGTCAATTGGCCTTTCGGTTCAGGAGAAGAAGCGAAAAATAGATTTTCAAGATGGCTGCCATGGCGGCCATCTTGGATTTCTGATCGGCACAATTTTAGCTATTTTTGATCTACAAGTCACCCTGATGCTTCTTAGCAAGTTTGGAGTCAACTGACCTTTCGGTTCAGGAGAAGAAGCAAAAAATAGATTTTCAAGATGGCGGCCATGGCAGCCATCTTGGATTTCCGATCGGCATGATTTTAGCTTTTTTTGATCTATAAGTCATCCTGATGCTTCCTACCAAGTATCAAGTCAATTGGCCCAGGGGTGTAGGAGGAGTAGGCTTTTAAAGCAATTGTTGACGCTGCACGACGGACAATGGACATTGACTGACCACAATAGCTCACCATGAGCACTTCGTGCTCAGGTGAGCTAAAAATAGTCAGGGTCTCTCTATACACAAGGTTAGGGCACTGCCCAATTTGTCTCAAACTCTTGTCTTAGTAAAAGTTAATTACCATATTTACTCGCAGTGGTTATCAGTATGCATTACAGGATATATAAAGCTCAAAATCTTTTGATAGTTTTAATATTTCTCTATTTTTTCTTCTCAATAGCATTCAGATACACTTAAACTTTTATAACTATCAAATTTCAAAGCTCAGGATTCAAATGTTTTGTATTAATATATATCATTATGTTTCTAATTTACAAATGATCTTCCGGATAACATTGTTAATGCACCCTCCATGAACACTTTAAAAACAGACTCAATAAACATTGGCACGGGCACCCTTACAAGTTTTAACCAGCAGGTTACCAATCAGGCCATCCTACCAGAGAATATAGTCAGTATAGTCAAGAAGGACCTTTTACAAGTTAACAGCTTGGTACGGCATCTAGGATAGTGAGTTCATAGTGAGTGAGTGAGTACAAGCCTGCAAATAGGAAAATAATTTTTTGTCTTTCGGTACAATTATTTCAGTTTCTGTTTGTGTTACTGTGTAAAAATTTATACTGTTGTATTGCTAGAGAGCTGAATAATGCACAGAAATTTACTTCATATTCGAAATAACAGCTACTCTTTTGTAACAGCTCATTAAAATATTTTAATGTCACCTGTAGAATACCAATATGACTGCCAGTATAATTACATGTATATGGTACTGCTAAGACAAAATATTCCAATTACTGGTATAGATAACAAGCCTTGTGTATAGAAAGACCCTGAAATAGTTTTAGATCAGGAAATTCCTAACAGAACAGGTTATACAAAATATACTCCATGGGTGTTCCCCGCCCAGCTCTTTTTGTTTATCGAAGGCCGACAGTAAACATACACGCTTATCAATTTTCACCTCTAGCAAAACATGGACACAATATACAGTACACCTTTTAACAACATGATAATATTCTCAATTATTTACCATATATAACCGCCTGGTTTCAAAATGGTCTTTGGCGATTTTTTTGGGTTGAAAGTTTTGGGTAACTAGACTTACCGAAACGAAACCGAAATACCGAAACGGACTATTAAAAATATAGGGAAAGAGTCCAATTTACATTTATGGCACTGGTTTCTGGTTTCGTTTTGGTATTCTTAGTAACTGAAACACATATGTGCATAAAAGAGACACAATGGGACTAATTTTGATAGAATGAAACAGAGAATTACGTTAACAAGCGCAAAGACAATAAGAGTTTTAATAGCATGTAACTATTATGCAAAACATTTGTACTGGGTATCAAATCTATCTATCTATCTATCTATCTATCTATCTATCTATCTGTCTGTCCATCTGCAGTCCTTTAATCTTCTATTAAAAAAAGTTCTTCTATCTATTTGCGGTCCTTTAAAGTTCTGATCAAGACAGTTTATCTAAGTTGCGGAATGTGGTATTAATCAGTAATAATTACTCTATGTAATCTGTCGTCTTCTCGATAATAGGTTAAATGGATGCAATTAAGTCGCAATCAAGGGAGTGTTAGTGCTTAATTTTTTTTTTTTTTTTTTTTTTTGCAAAGAAACTATTTTTTGTTTATGTATTTATTTATTTATTCCATACAAACGGCAAGATTGAAAAAAACTGTCCTACATGCACATGTATTTTGGCTCTTCTAAATGGTTCTGGTATTTCGGAGGCGTCACAGTAAGTGAGGCATAATCATTTGGTATTATTTTCCTCCTCAGTGCAGATTTTATACTGTATATATGTTTATATATTATATTTATTTGAGAAAATATTTTGTTATTCATAATGCCACAAAATTATTGACTAACAGCATTTTCGCTATATTTTTAATAGTCTGTTCCGGTATTTCGGAGGCATCCCATTAAGGCTTATTCATTTGCTATTAATTTCCTCTTTAGTGTAGTTATTATACCCTATGTATGTTTATATATTATATTTATTTGAGAAAACATTTTGTTATTCATATTGCCACATTATTAACAAACAGCATTTTTCCCTATATTTCTAACGGTCGGTTCCGGTATTTCTGAGGCGTCACATTATTGAGTTTTAATCATTTGTCATTAATTTCCTCCTGAGTGCAGATTTAATACTGTATGTATGTTTATATGGGCATGGCCAACGTTACCAAAGGCAACGCTGATGCCGGCAAAAGCCGGCGTCAATGACAGCTGGCAACGTTGGCCTGCACGCCTATAGTTAACACGCATGAAATGCACCTCTGTGTCCTGCCCATGTCTCTCAGCTGATCCGTGCCAAAGTTACCAATCTCGCTACCCAAATCTCGCGAACTGAAAACTGGCGAGAAACAGAATGATTCACCTGGCGCTTTCATCTCTGTTTGTCAGAAGCATATCAGATACTATAATTCAAAGCCTCTGCTGATAATCCTAATGCTATAGAACCAGTCGGATTTTGTCACAGTATTACAGAAAATATTTTTAACACATTATTTTCAACACTTGTTTATAACTAAGATATTTCAAAGCTACATAAAGCATTAGAAAATATAATTTTTTATTCTTGACTACTTCAATAATGTTGTTCAACATTAAAGAGACGCTCACTAGAAACGAATATTTAATCATGGTGACATTCTGTGGGAATCATAATAAAAAACTGAGCCAGTCTAGAGTATTTTTTTTTTCTGCATCGTTACAGATTGTGACCCTGTCTTGCATCAACAATCACAATAACACTTTGGCTAACTGAAAATTAAGCAATTGCCATGCCCGTTTCTAGGCAGTGCCTAAATTCATATTATACTTATTTAGGAAAATACTTCATTATCCATTTTTTTCCCCACTAACAGCATTTTCCCTATATTTTTAATAGTCTGTTTTGGTATTTCGGTTTCGTTTCGGTAAATCTATTCCCTATATTTTTAATAGTCTGTTTTGGTATTTCGGTTTCGTTTCGGTAAATCTAGGTACCAGAAATTTTTGGCAAACGGATAATTAAAAAAAAAGAAATGGGAGAGCGGGAGATCGCCTTAATCCTGGGAGGTATTTAACTCATGGCGGGAGAATCACATGTATGGACATACAGGGCTTCTATTATACTTGCACTCATAGTATATAATATCCTTGTATGGTGACGACGGTAGGGAGACTTAGTGATCTTAGTGATTTTCATTTCTAGTCGATTAATAGTGTCATTCGAAATATAATCTCAAGATAATACTTTATGTTTATGGGGCTTTATATAATTTGACAGAAATTATAGCGCGGTCTGCCTTTTTCTTTAAGCGAAAATGTTGGAAGCTTTACACGTTCGTACTTTGCTTTATCTGACCACTGCCTTTTGTAGATATTTGTTTCACTTTTCTAAGTTCCTCATCACTGAAACCAGCCCAGGCGGCCATATTGCCACGACAATCTCGTCCAATGAGAGATTTCTCAAATCTGTGTCAAAAAATGCTTAAAAAGATAATGCGCGGAAATCAAGCGTCTTTATAAGTTCTCGCGTTACAGTTTTTGACATCAACTCCCGCCAAACTGCCAAAATTTCAACGTCTGCAGAATTGTACGGAAATTGCTCCAGATGGTATATATTTTGCGTTTTCATATAGGGAATGCACTTCACACCTTATATATTTATTCCCGAGGCTTATGATAATTGGCGCTCATAAACCTTTTTCTAGCAAGATAATGTTTGAAAATGTGGCAGGGTCCTACTAAATTGATTCTGGCTAGAATGCATTTTACCGGGCACTACTCATTTTATGTAACTATGAAATCAGATGAATAGTAGTGCCCGGTAAAGTGCATCCGCCCCCATCTGGCATACTTTTTCCTCCTTAGTGTTATTTCCGACTGGTTTGTGGGAAATGGCAGAAGCTGCTAGTATTTTCCTGTTGGAAGAGGGAAGAGTGTGGCAGGGCTGTCGGCCACATTACTGGTGATCATGATGTCGCTGCAGGGTTCAGCATTCTTTCGTAGAGATCAGTCATGAAATATTTTTTGCGGTCATTCTCTCCTTTCCGCTGATTTGGTTTGGTCCTTGGAACAATCTTGTTTCTCCTGTACATTAACAACCTTTCAAGTCATGCACTCATGTCTAATACAAGTCTTCTCTGATGTTTGTGGCATGGTGTTTGGCAGGACTGTAGGCCTGATTAGCTCGGTAGAGCACCTGACTGCAAGCAGGAGGCCGCAGGTTCGAGTCCTGTATTGGGCACACGTTTTCCTCCTTAGTTTACTTTAATGGCGATGAGGTAAACTGGTTTAGTGCAGGGAAAGGCTAGAAACTGATAGTATGTTCAGTTGATGCTAAAGCACAGAGAGGCAGGAACAGGCTATACTCTGGTGGATGACAGACCAGTTGATACTTGGCTCTCAAAGGTTAAAAGGGGGTGGAGTGTGGTGATGGGCAGGACTGTAGGCCTGATTAGCTCAGTTGTTAGAGCACCTGACTTGCAAGCAGGAGGTCGCAGGTTCGAGTCCTGTATCTGGCACACTTTTTCCTCCTTATTTTACTTTAGTGGCTTTTCTTTGTATTGATATTTGCCACTAACATCAGAGTTACTCCTATTATGAAAATCAGGAATTTTCCTAACCTGTCTAAATTGAGGGTTTTCACCAAAATAGAGGCATGAAAATTAATTTGTAATGTAAATAGCCACCATAAGGATTATCAAACTAATATTTCATGACTGAAAAAAGTGGTAATACTTGAATTCCGTAATGATTAATTGACATTTTGGGGCAACAAGTTGGCTTTTATCGTGTACAGTCTAGGCAAAAAAGTAGACTTTGACAGGTATAGTGAAAAGGCTGGTTATGCAAATTTCCAATGAAACAAATTATTTAATTTATTGGATAATGGTTTATTTTGTTTATTCTGAAATTTTCTTGCTGTCTGCTAGATGATATTCAGAATTTTCTTTGGAAGTGCCCACCCAGGACTGACTGGGGAAATTCTGCATTTTCGATAGCAAAGTTGTTCTGACAGTAAGTGGTAAATATCAAAATAAAGAAAAGCCACTTAGTCAGAGAACTCAATTATCACAAGTCATACTGTTTGCTGATGATACTCTAGTTTACTTGACAGTTAATAGGAAACCCTCCAGCAGGACAGCCACAAACTAGAAACATGGAAAAAATCTGGGAAATGGGCTTCAGCCTAAGTAAATGCCAAGTTATGCATATTACTTGGGCACAAAGCCCGGTGTTATACTAGTATGTTCTGCATGTCCAAGTACATTAAGCTTCAAAGACAAATGCATTACTGGGTGTTTTTTTTTTTTTTTTTTTTTTCAGATAAAATTAAGCTTGGCATTTCATGTGAATTAATTCATACGGAATTCTAAGCTTTATTTTCTCTATACAAGTTAGAATTTTCCATGATACACTTAAGCTTGATGCTCTAAGAGTTAAATTTGGCAAATGGGCATTTAAGCATTAAGCTTTAAAGCAGGGGGTAAAATACTGTTATGCCCCGTACAAGTCAGTCCGTCCGACTATATGGACCATCACGAATCACATGTACATTTTTATTACCTGTCGGGATGTTTCCACTTTGTAAATTTGTAATTTTCATCTGTCGTGTAAATCCGTTATATCGAATGCTTGAATCAGTTTCTTTTTAACATTTATGCACGATAGATATGCTTGTAATAGCAATTTGACTTGTGTTTTTATCGGAAAACGTCCACTTTCACTTTTATGTTGACTGTCCGTAATGTGTGTCATGCTGTGTGTAAATAGCTTTTGTGTATGCGTGATTGAGGCTGTGTATCTGTCGTCTGCCGTGTCAACGAGTGCGACTGTCAATTCAGAATTTTCATCTTTAACACGCAATTAAACATAGATCCCAATTTTTCTCCATCAAATCATTGTAAGGGTCATTTAGAAAAATCTTTCTTCTTTCGTTTCGCTACCATTTTATCGTCAGCAAAAATTATTTACGCTGTTTATTTTGTGATTTTTCATTTCCGACGGTGGAATTTTCGGTGTGTAATGGCGGTTTTCTTGTAGTTTTCCTACAGTCTACGGCATCTTACGTCGGTTATGGCTGTAGAGTCACGTGACTCTACGTCGTGTTTCGCTGTAGGCGTTGCATGCACACACGCTAAATTCATGTAGAATGTAGACTGTAGAACGTAGAATCGCGTAGAAAATATAAGAAATCGCGTAGGGGCAATCGAGGACTCCGAATTTCGATCACATTCAAAGCAGACGCGTTTTCAGGTCTCGCTTCGATTTATTTCGATTTTAGCTTTATTTCTTGGTTTATTTTAAATACAAAAGCACAAAAATGATAGGAAATAAATAATTAAGCAAACGCTTTCATCTTTTGGCACGTTTTATTGACATTTGTCATAAAAAAAAAAGAGAAAACAGTTATTTTCATCACTAGATTTTTCTCTTCCGTAAGCTTTAACTTGTATTCGTTTACACCTTAGTTGACGCTGACACAGCATTGAGTGCAAGTGATTTTTACATCTTTTGTCATTGAAGCCATGTTCATTATCAATTCAAACCCCATGCTACCATTTTAACTTAAATCATGTTGTTGTAAAGCCATTTTTAACATGTTTTCTATGCTTTGTTAAACAGTTGTTACAGTTTGCACATTAATCAAAGTACTGTGAGTACTGTTTCTAGTCAAATAAAATAAAGTACACAAATTAGTGCAAACTTACATCGTCGTTCTTTTGTCTTGTTTTCACATCCTTTTAAGGTCATAATTAGCTCTCATTAAAGCATCTTTACATCAGAAAAAAGTCATTTTTCGTTGGAGTCCGCTTTTGTTTCTTTATCATTTTGCACCACCGGTCTGCTGTCTATCGGCCTAGAGAAGAGAGCGGCTGTTATTCCCAGTGCCGACTGACTAAGTGGGCACAGATAAAGACCGAGGCCAGCCCCCAACACACTTTTGTGGTGGCAGCGGTGGGATCTGCTTTAATACATATAGCAGGTCCAGTGATCGAACCTAGAGATGGAAAGGGGGCTAACTGGAGATGGCACTGGCTGTTTTGAGTCCCATGATACGATAGACACAGATGGTAGCATAAACCAGACCCCGGCTGACACTACATTAAGAAACTTGACGAGTCAAACAACCATGGCAGATAGCCATAATTCTTCCCAGATGCAAGATGGTCAAGTAGATAACCTTGCGAGAGATTCCCTTGCAGCATCTGCTTTGGTACAGCTGCATGGCCAAAATCAGAATGATAACCAGTCATTTGGTGTAGGAAGATCCTCAAATGAAAACACTAGTATGAGCCGTGCCCCTAGCATGACCAATTTTTATGACAATACGAGACAGCTGCAAAATAGACCCCACACTCAGATCCAACAACAGTCCTGGTCCCATGGAAATATTGCCTTTCCCTCTGCTAATACTATGTTGTGCCACTCTGATGCAAGTGTACGAGACACAATTTCAAGCTTGAGCACCACAATTACATCAATGCAGCAACAGCAAGCATTTATGGCCAATGCCTTGGGTAATCTTACTACTATCATACAAGATATCCGTACGGGCCCACAGCCCCAAAACGTCAATGCTCAAAATTCCTCCCTAGGTAATGGGCAAGTGCAGGCAAGCCACAGTACTGATTATTGCACAAACCCAGTAGGGTATGAAAACAGCACATTTCAAGAGCCCAGAGAGCAAAGATCCCAAAATAGAGCTAGGAGTCCGTATGGGCAGGGTGATGCTGGTAATTTGCAACCGAATGGCAGAAACAATGTAACACAGCAATATGAGTGGGCTGATAGGGGAACCTTGTCAAACCCCGCTGACCATTTGCAAAGAGGTGAAGCCGAAACACGAAATTTGCGCCAGCCACGAAGTTTTGAAGAATATGAAGAACAAAGGTGGTCAGAGGATCGCCCCTTGCCTCACACCTTCAGAGATAGACAATTTCGCCGACGGCAGCAGGTAAACCAGGCAAGTAATTATCCATACTCAGAAGTAAAATTACCTCCATTTAATGGAAAGGAAGAGTGGAAGGTATGGATTAATAGGTTTGAGTCTGTAGCAAAAAGGAGAAACTGGGACAATGACACCAAATTAGATTATTTATTACCAAGACTACAAGGTAGGGCTGGGGACTTTGTATTCAATCAGTTGTCTGAAGAGGAAATCTCCTGCTATTCAACTTTGGTAAAAGAACTTACCAGTAGATTTCATACAATAGAGACAGAGAAGACCTTTGCCGCAAAATTCTCTCAGCGAATGCAAAAGCATGATGAGACTGCCGAAGAGTATGCTGCTGAACTCAAAAGGTTGTATTCAAAGGCATACAAATCTAGAGACAGTAAAACTAGGCAAGAAGATTTGGTCCGACGGTTCCTGGATGGTTTGAAAGATCATGAAGCTAGATTCGAAGTTGAGTACCATAAAGAACCTGAGGACATAGATGAGGCCGTTTACCATGTGGTGAATTTTATCCAGACCAGAAGAAGAAACCACACAGATTCTTATGCAGACAGAAAAGGTAAGAGGTTTATAAGAAGAACCAGCCATGATAGTGACACAGAAGAGAGCGAGGTAGAGCCTCAAGATGACACCAGTGACTGTGAGTATGTTATGAGGGTTCCCACAAAAGGAGACTCCTACCAAAAGAAATCACAGGTAAGTGGCAAGAAGGCGGACACTACCTTGTCCAAGTCAAGTGCAGAGGCTAGCTCCATGATAGAGTTAAAGAACATGATGAAAGCCTTGACAGACAAAGTGGAGGAGCTGCAGAAAAGAAACACCCAGGTAACTAACCAGCAGCAACAGGCAACAGCAGCAGGTAATGGCGGTAGTGGAGTCTTATGCTATGCTTGCAACCAGAGGGGTCACATCGCGAGAAACTGCCCTGATAAACGGCGAGTCCAGAGCACGAGTGGCACGGGAAGTGGCCAACCACCCAACCAAGGTAGGACAGATAGTAGGGGTGGCAGAAGAGAAAATCTTTTAAACTAGAAAAGGCTGTCTCTGATGGCCGCAGAGACGCCTTGTCTAATACTAATGGCCAGTGTATAAATACAGAAATACAAAGAGAAATTGTTAAGTCCATTAAGCATGTAAGAAAGCTGCCCGATGGTGTTTATATTAGAGGATCTGTGCAGGGCTACCCTGTACTACTTACAGCTGATACTGGAGCAACTAAAACAGTCATTTCAAAGAGAGTATATGAGGCAATGAGACCCGAAGATAAGCCAAAGCTTGGAAAGTCATCAAAATTGATAGGAGCAGGGGGTACTTTAATTAGTGAGTTAGGAAAAGGTGAGTTTAAAATACAGCTAGGCGCTGTGGACCTGAGGGTGGAAGCAGTCGTCGCGGAGATAGACGATGATGGTTTGATAGGGATGGATGTTCTTCAAAGTAGAAAAAATGGGCCCACTGACCTCTTGTTGAGTAAGGGGATATTGAAGATAGATGATCAGGAAGTACCTATTATACAGGTAGGTGTCAGCAATAGAGTCCGGAAGGTGACGGCTGCAGATCACTTTGTTATACCTGCCCAAAGTGAGGCGATAGTGGATGTTTTTGTGGAAAGGCAAGAATATGATGATTTTTCATCAGAACAAGATTACATCATAGAACCTACAGATCATTTTAAAGAGACTTATCCATTGCAGATGGCCCCGTCTCTGGCAAACATAGGCAGATCATGTACTAGCAAGGTAAGGCTGTTAAACCCATTTCCAATGGCAGTGTCCATCAAGCAAGACGCTGTAGTGGGAAGAGCAGAGCCCATAGAGGGTGAGCCAAAAGTATTAGTGCCTGAAGAAAACCGTGAAGAAACTAATAACTTCCATAGGGTAAGACGCCTAACATTCAAAAGTAAAGCCAGTCTGCAGGATGAAAATGCTAAATTGCATGCAGTCAGAGTGACAGGTAGGGCAGAGACAGAGCAGGTGCCTGCACACCTTACGGATTTATTTCAGAGGACCTGTAGGGGACTTAGTCCAGCGGAAAAGGACCAAATAGCTGGCCTTCTCACCAAGTTCCAAGACACCTTTTCCCGAGATGAATGGGACATTGGGCTGACTGACATAGCAGAGCACTCAATCCCAACAGGGGACGCCACTCCTGTAAAGCAACCACCAAGGCGCGTACCCCTTGCTCATGCTGAGGCGGAAAAGACAGCCATAGAGGATCTGAAGGCCAAGGGAGTCATTAGAGAGAGTCTTTCTCCTTGGGCGAGCCCAATAGTCCTAGTGGCACGCAAAGATGGTGGGGTAAGGCCATGTGTGGATTACAGACGGGTCAATCAGCTTGTAAAACCTGATGGTTTTCCACTGCCTAGAATTCAAGACTGTTTAGATGCAGTTGCAGGCTCTAGTTTTTTCAGTACGTTTGATTTATTAAGTGGCTATTTTCAGATTCGTGTCAATGAGGCAGACATACCGAAGACAGCATTCGTTTGTAAGTATGGCCACTATGAAATGACTAGAATGCCGTTTGGTCTCAATAATGCCGCCTCAACTTTTCAGAGGACCATGGAAGTGGCGCTCCAGGGGCTGCAATGGGTGACCTGTCTTATATATATTGATGACGTCATAGTCTATGGAAAGGACTTTGAACAACACGTGCAAAGAGTGGAGGAAGTCCTTAGCCGAATCCAAGCAGCAGGCCTGAAACTGAGGCCCGATAAGAGCCATTTGCTGCAGAAAGAAGTCCTTTTCTTGGGCCATGTAGTCTCAGGTGAGGGAGTCAAACCTAGCCCAGTCAACATTGCCAAGATTGTGGACTGGCCAAAGCCGAAAACTGCCAAACAGGTAAGACAATTCGTGGCAATGGGGTCTTACTATAGAAGGTACATCAAAGGCTTTGCCTCTATGGTCAGGCCAATGGTTGAGCTAACCAAGAAGACAAAAAGGTTTGTATGGGATGCAGCATGTGATGAAGCATTCAGCAGACTTAAGGAAGCACTTACTGGGTCAGACATAATGGGCTACCCTCTCAATGATGCTGGTGAATTCATTCTTGACGTGGATGCATCGGATATTGGCATAGGTGCAGTGCTTCACCAGGTTCAGGAGGGCCAAGAAAGAGTTATAGCCTATGCAAGCAGGGCTCTAAACAAAGCTGAATCCAATTACTGCATAACGGAGAAGGAATTACTTGCAGTCAGATATTTTATTGAATATTTCCGGCAGTATCTGCTAGGAAGAAGATTCCTTGTTAGAAGTGATCATCAGAGCCTAGTGTGGCTTTTCAGACTCAAAGAACCAAGAGGTAAGATAGCAAGGTGGATAGAGATCCTGAGCCAATACGACTTTGCAGTACAGTACCGACCTGGGAAACATCAAGGTCATTGCGATGCCCTTTCTCGGTGTGAAAACCCTTGGTCTTGTGACTGTCCAGAACAAGACACATCAGAACCTTTGAAGTGTGGCCCATGCAGAAAGTGCATCAGACGAGCCCAAGACATGATGCACGAACAGCACTATCAAGATATGGTTTCAAAGGGGCACAAAAGTATTGAGCCCAGTGAGCAGACTGAGGTGGTACAAGCAGTAAGACATTCAATCCAGGAGGATGCCATCCCGGGCACTTCTACAGAATCAGGCAGACTTGAGGCAAGTACAACAATCCCTGGTACACCTTGGTTCCAAAGCAAGACTACAGCTGAGTTGAAAAAGTTGCAAGAAGATGATCCAGACATTGAGCCAGTCCTTACAGGTAAGGCTGGTAACAATAAGCCAAGTAGCCAAGATATGGCCATAAAGAGTCCAGCAGCCAGGCATTATTGGATCCTTTGGGATTCTCTAGTCCTCCAGGATGGGCTCCTTTGCAAAAAGTTCATCAAGAAAGATGGAACTGGAGAGTATACACAGTTCATTGTGCCTAGAGCTCTGAAAAGGGATGTCCTTTTTCAGATGCATGACTCATTGCTTTCGGGTCACCTTGGCTGTAAGAAGACAAAAGCAAAAACATTGCAGCGCTTCTACTGGTATGGTCTAAAGGATGACATAGGTTTATACATCAAGAAGTGTGACACGTGCGCAGCTGACAAGAAGCCAACAAAGATTCCACGAGCTCCAATGGGTAGTCTACAGGTAGGTGCTCCAGGCGACTGTGTCTCAACCGACTATCTCGGACCACTCCCAGTCACAGATAGAGGTAACAGGTACATTCTCTTGTTCACGGACCATTTTTCCAAAAATGTTGAGATTATTCCGGTGGCTGACATGACAGCTGAGGTCTGTGCTGACAAACTGCTGAATGAGGTCATATCCAGGTGGGGATGTCCGCTGCAAATACACAGCGACCAAGGTAGGACCTATGAAAGTAAAATATTTAAAGAGTTGTGCCGAATGCTTGAGGTCAGAAAGACCAGGACAAGTGTCAGGAATCCTCGTGGTAACGGTCAGGCCGAACGGTTCAACAGAACCTTGCTCCGTATGATAAGAGCATATTTGGCAGGTGAACAGCAGGATTGGGACCTGCACCTCGGATGCCTAGCAGGGGCATATCGGGCAACACCGAATGAGTCCACCAAGATGACGCCAAACTTGCTAACAATGGGTCGGGAGGTGAGGTTGCCTGGCGAACTGATATTTGGAAGCACAAATGGCTATGACGGCGAGGACATTACCACATATGGAGACTACGTAGACATCCTCAGGGCAAGAATGCAGCATGCTCATGAGGTGGCACGTAAGTACATGTCCGCCACAGCTAAGAGAAGCAAAGAGCTCTATGACTCAAAGTTAGCTTTTCATAGATATAGTGTGGGGGACATAGTATGGTGTCTAATGGAGACTAAAAAGGTTGGAATCTCACCCAAGCTGGAAGTCGGGTTTGAAGGGCCATTTGTAGTCATAAAGAAGTTGTCTGAGTTGGACTACATTATTCAGTTGGACAGAGATGGGGTGGAAAAATCAGTCCACCACAACAAGTTGAAACCTTATGAGGGAGACAATGCCCCAAGATGGGTGGAGAAAGTCAGAAAACAGCTCTTGAGAAGGAGAGCAAACTACCAGGTAATTACACAGTAATAAGATGAGCCCAACACAATGTAGTAAGAAAAGGGCACTTTAAACAGTTGGGTGAAAGAGCATATGGAATGATGTTAGTTTTTCTTTTTAGTAACTACCGGTACTAATCCAGGGGGTGGACTTTAACTTACAAAAAAAAAAAAAAAAAAAAAAAAAAAAAAAATCCAGTAGATCCAATGTCAGTACTAACAGCTCGTGAGAGAAAGTAAGTCAGGAGGTAAGAAGGGGCCCAATAGATAAAGCAGTGACAGAAAAAACTCTGATTCCACAAGGAAGATTGGTAGCCTAGGAGAGGGCAAGAGAGAGGCTAACATCGATTGGAGATGCCAAACAGATAAGCCCATGAGATAAGGTGAGAGGTTTCATTGCGAAGGGGTTGAACGGGTTTATAGGAACAACGCGTACTAGAACGGCGATTTTTGCGATGGTGAAAGTAGCAGTTCGGGTATTTTGGGCAGATGACTAAGAGTGGGTGGCGGGAAAGCGCTTAGAGGAATGAAAAGGTGGTGTTAGCAGGAGAGGTCTTGCCAGGCGGAAGAACAGTCTAAAGTGGAGAAGAGAAGAGTTTGGTGTGTGTCACTGTTTTAAACAAGTCGGGGTAAGAGAGGTAAACCAATCCTTGATGTGATCTAGTTAAACATGGCTTCTCTTGATATGTGAGGTTAAGTAACAGGAAAATTACTTGCACTGGTCAGCCTCGGTTAGCGACATTTATAAGATGCTTAATGTATTTTACATATCTAACTTCAGGAGAGATGGAACAGCTGATAGCCAATCTGGTAGCCTCAGGGATCAGCCGAGAGAGAATAGACAAGGCGAGAAGGCGAGGGATCGCATACCAATGCCTTTGGTGCTATAACCTGAAGGGAACGAAGCAAGTCAACATCAAGTGCAGAATGGAGGAGCATATAACAAAGACACACCTAGAGAAGGAGGAAATGCCCTTCCGCTGTCTGTTGTGCGGGTACGTCTGCATGTCATTTATGAAGCTGGAGAGTCATACCAGGGACAATGCGAAACATGTGTTGCAAGCGGCCAAGAGGAAAGTACTAGACCATCGGCCATTCCTGTGGATAAACCCAAGTCCACATGTGTTTACAGCCCAGGACTACCTTGCTTATAATCCTGAGGCCAGCCTCCTGCATTTCTTGGGAATTTTTGGGCAGGCCTCAGCCACAGAAGGCCAGGGAGAAGAGACCCAGAGCAGTGAAGATGGGGAGGAACCGACCCCCGGACCTATGGATACTGCAGGTCATGGACCAACAGGGGAGAAGGCTGGACCGTTGGCCACCAGTCTGCCAGAAATAAAGCAGCCGGTTATGACGACAGCCTTCCCAGCAGCAACGCCAGGACCCAAGGGGAGCCCAGTGCCAGCTTCGGGACAGCAGGGACCAACATGGCAGGCGACACCAGTTCCAACAACGGGGTCACAACCAACATCCTCTCTACCCTTCGGGATGTCGTTGCCAGCAACCTTACGACAGGCTGATCCAATGTGGCCGGTAATGTCTGTGGCGCCACACTTGTCGCCGTTGATACCACAGGTGACCCCACCTCCTGCTGCGGTAGCCGTTACAGAGAGCAACTCAACTGGGATATCGGAACCATCACTGAGTATTGGAGAGCAGCTGACGGCCCTCATCAACCGGGTTACTGGGCCCTCCTCCACTCTAGGATCCCCGGTGCTGGGTCAGTCTTTCCAAATGAATGTGACATTTCCTAACCTGCAGCCCGTGAATGACCAAACAGATCCACAGCTTGTGTTCTTAACAGCGGAACCCCTCAGGGAAGGAGTCATTGAACCCCTGAGTGTGCGGGACGAGGAGGAGCCAGCAGTTTCTGAGGCAAGTGGGCAGACCATGGAGAAGGCTGGTGAGGCTGTTTCGGACACTACCCACCGGGTTATGGAGAACTCTGGTGAAGTTGCTTCCAAGGCAACGGAGCAGGCTATGGGGAATGACGGGGAAGTATGTAAGGTCCAGGAGAATGCCAGGGACAGTGTCACTGAGGCGAGGGAACAGGAAGGCAGTGGTCAGACAGAGGTCAAACTAGAGGGTCCAGTACCGAAGAATGATGCGGAGGAGGAGGGTCATCTAAATGCAGGAGACGGAAATACAGACGGTCAGGATCAGGAGGAGGTTATGGACCAGACAGGGGAGGATGAGACAGCTGAGTGCAGAAGCGTTGTTCCTGAGGATGATGTTTTATCTTTGCAAGATGATGATATGGCCATCTCAACAGGGAAAAGGGAGCGAGAAATAGAAACATGTGCGGAGAAGGAAGACGAGACAAAATCAAAGAAGCCTAGGTGTGAACTTGACGTAGATATTGTGGATCTCAGTAATAAAACTATGTTGGAAATAGTAGAAAGGTCGCTGAAGGCTAACGAAAGGAGCATGGGACTGTCAGAAAGAAGTGTAAAGGCGATTATTGACAATACCTGTGTAATCAGCAAGTTCACAGATGCGATAAATCGCCTGACAAAAGCGATTGAGAGCCATGACAGGGAGGAACGCCGGAGAGAGGAGAGGAGGATCGAAATGGAAAGAAGGAGGGAGGATGAGTGGAGGAAGGCTTTAGGCAGGTTAAGGGACGAGGAGCGGAGATGGGAGAGCAGGAGACGTGATATGGAGGCGAGGGAACGTGAGGAGAGGAAAGCGCGGGAGGAGAAGAAGAACCAGGAGGAGCGGAAGTCTGAGCGGAAATCGGAGGGGAAGGAGAATGACAGTCGGCCAAAGTCAGTGTTGGGACGAATTTACACGAAGAACACCATCTCGGAGGGGAGCAGCAAGGAGAAGAAGGACGAGCAGAGGGACAGGAAACATTAACATAGAAAAAAAGAAACATGGACAATTTAATGGGTAGCATGGGCAATTAAAAAGAGAGAGAGAGAGAGAGAGAGAGAGAGAGCGTTATGGATTTGAGGTTTAAGTTAAGGATTTTAAGAAGGATGGGTATGAGTGAGGTGTGTGTAAGCCAGGGGGTGTAAGAAAAAGTTAACTAGCGTTTGTTTAATCAATTTATTGTCAAAGTCATGTACCTGAAATCTATGAGGACATATAGTCCAAGTCAAAACAGTATTGAAATCAAAGTATACTTACCTCTAGGTGCCATATAAATGTTCTTGTAAATTGAAAGCAAAACTGTGATCAACACTTCAACTTATTCTGTAATATTTAATTTATGTAAACTATGTACATTCCAAATTGCTCAATAGGCTATATAATGAGAAAACTATGTATACACCATTTGTACAGTCAAGCAGCACTGGGTCAAATTCATATACTTTACACACCATTTATCCAACATCATTAGATTTTCATTTATGAATTTGTAAAATGTACTCACCATATTAATCATCAATCCAGATTCAACTTTGCCATTTCATTATTGATGTATAAGTCTCATGATAATTTCATTATTAGTTGTATCCCACTTCTGACACCATGTTGAGTAAAGATTGGATACATATTGTAATTTGTGGTACTTATGCGATTCGTGTTGTGCCATACTGTCCTTTTGTGTTTTATTTCTTTAGGGTCTCGACACCATCCTGTTTCCTAGCTCGTTTGTTGGAACTTAAACGAGCTGGGAGGGGGGTAGTGTTATGCCCCGTACAAGTCAGTCCGTCCGACTATATGGACCATCACGAATCACATGTACATTTTTATTACCTGTCGGGATGTTTCCACTTTGTAAATTTGTAATTTTCATCTGTCGTGTAAATCCGTTATATCGAATGCTTGAATCAGTTTCTTTTTAACATTTATGCACGATAGATATGCTTGTAATAGCAATTTGACTTGTGTTTTTATCGGAAAACGTCCACTTTCACTTTTATGTTGACTGTCCGTAATGTGTGTCATGCTGTGTGTAAATAGCTTTTGTGTATGCGTGATTGAGGCTGTGTATCTGTCGTCTGCCGTGTCAACGAGTGCGACTGTCAATTCAGAATTTTCATCTTTAACACGCAATTAAACATAGATCCCAATTTTTCTCCATCAAATCATTGTAAGGGTCATTTAGAAAAATCTTTCTTCTTTCGTTTCGCTACCATTTTATCGTCAGCAAAAATTATTTACGCTGTTTATTTTGTGATTTTTCATTTCCGACGGTGGAATTTTCGGTGTGTAATGGCGGTTTTCTTGTAGTTTTCCTACAGTCTACGGCATCTTACGTCGGTTATGGCTGTAGAGTCACGTGACTCTAAGTCGTGTTTCGCTGTAGGCGTTGCATGCACACACGCTAAATTCATGTAGAATGTAGACTGTAGAACGTAGAATCGCGTAGAAAATATAAGAAATCGCGTAGGGGCAATCGAGGACTCCGAATTTCGATCACATTCAAAGCAGACGCGTTTTCAGGTCTCGCTTCGATTTATTTCGATTTTAGCTTTATTTCTTGGTTTATTTTAAATACAAAAGCACAAAAATGATAGGAAATAAATAATTAAGCAAACGCTTTCATCTTTTGGCACGTTTTATTGACATTTGTCATAAAAAAAAAGAGAAAACAGTTATTTTCATCACTAGATTTTTCTCTTCCGTAAGCTTTAACTTGTATTCGTTTACACCTTAGTTGACGCTGACACAGCATTGAGTGCAAGTGATTTTTACATCTTTTGTCATTGAAGCCATGTTCATTATCAATTCAAACCCCATGCTACCATTTTAACTTAAATCATGTTGTTGTAAAGCCATTTTTAACATGTTTTCTATGCTTTGTTAAACAGTTGTTACAGTTTGCACATTAATCAAAGTACTGTGAGTACTGTTTCTAGTCAAATAAAATAAAGTACACAAATTAGTGCAAACTTACATCGTCGTTCTTTTGTCTTGTTTTCACATCCTTTTAAGGTCATAATTAGCTCTCATTAAAGCATCTTTACATCAGAAAAAAGTCATTTTTCGTTGGAGTCCGCTTTTGTTTCTTTATCATTTTGCACCACCGGTCTGCTGTCTATCGGCCTAGAGAAGAGAGCGGCTGTTATTCCCAGTGCCGACTGACTAAGTGGGCACAGATAAAGACCGAGGCCAGCCCCCAACAATACTCTTTGTACCAAAACCTTATCTAGAGCCCTGTGATATACTAATTCAGATATCTTTTATCATATATTAGATATCTTCTAGCCTATATAAGATATCTGATATAATATATGAGATTTAAATCCACATATAGGATATCTTAATTTCCATATAAGATATCTTATTTGTTAAATAAGATATTTTATATATTAATATAGATATCTCATATACCAAATAATATATTCTAAATTAGATAATTAAATAAATGAGATATCTTCTTTTGTAAATAAGATATCTTATATCCTATATAAGATATATAGCATATCATATAGCATATCAGATATCTTATACAGCATATTAGATACCTTATATGTAAATTAATATTTCGTATACAGCATATAAGATATCTAAATTGACATATAAGATATTTATATAAGATATCTTATTTAATATATTAGATATCTTATATATTATATGAGATATCTGATATTTTAAACCAGATATCTGATTTAAAGAATAAATAGTAAAATGGCTTGCCAGCAGGCCGTTTTACTATTTATTATGCAAAAAAAAAAAGATATCTTGAATATCATATCCGCTTTCTAATATAGGATGTAAGATATCTGAATTAGGATATAAAATGTCTGAATTAGTATATCAGATATCTTATATCCTATATTAGATACCTTATATCCTATATAAGATATCTGATCTATCATACTAGATATCTCATTTAATTCCACATGAGATATCTTATTTACCATATAAGATGTCTTATTTGTACATTAAGATATCTAATATATAAATATATATATCTGATATACTGAATAAGATATCTGATATACAAAATTAGATATCTTATTTAATCGAATAAATGAGATATCTTCTTTAGTAAATGAATATTTTTTATATAAGATCTTCTATATAGCATATCTGATATATTTTTTAGCATAAAAGATATCTTATATGTCAATAAAGGTATCATATTTAGCATATAAGATATCTTTTACAACATACAAGATATCTTAATTGACATAAAAGAATATCTGGTGGGTGGTTGGGTGAGGCAACGGTGTTGTGTATCTCACGTCACCGGGGAGGTCAACTGGTATTGGCTTACAGTTGGGCAAGGCCTGCTTTCCTTGCAGCAGGTAAGGGTAGAGGGGGATGTTTTTATTTCTTCTGTTTCTTCTCTTTCATTCATTTTCCTTTCTTCCCTGTCCCTCTCTTTCATCTCTACTATTCTCTCTTTTCCCTTTCTCTGGGAGGTGACACAAAATGACCCACAAGGATTGACGTGTCGTTAAACCCCAACTCAATCAAATCAATCATATGAGATATCTGATATATTAAACCAGATACCTAATTTATAGAATAAATAGATGAAATGGCTTGTCACAGAATACCCATATTCAACAAAGGAAACTGGCCCTTGTGCTTTGTAAAAATATAACAATAATAGTTCCTCTGTCATTACTGACAATGACCAATCTTAATCACATGTGAGAAATGCTGCTGTTTGTATATTCTAAGATGGCTGATTAGTCCAATTTTAGCTCTAAACTGTCTGTTACAGATGGAATAACAGAAGTCAGAGCAAGACAGCTCTGTTGGTGATGCCGTAGCTTTGGCTTTGCGCTGTGCATGTTTCTGCTCGGCTTCACTGATTCTTTTTGCCTCATATTCACTAGCACCTCTTCTGATGAGGCCTCGCCACTTTGCTCGGTCCTGTGCAGTTTGTTCCCATGAAGGTATATTGAAGGTATGTTGAAGTCCTTGAGGGAGGCTTTGAGGATGCCTTTGTATCACTTCTTCTAACCACCATGGGAGCATTTGCCCATTTCTAGTTCTCCACAGAGGATTTTCTTTGGCAAACGTTCCTGATGCATCCTGGTAACATGGCCTGTTCATCTTAACTGAGACAGTTTCAGAAGAGTATGTACACTGCATCCCTGCCCTTTTCAGGACTTCTGTGTCTAGAATCCTGTCTTGCCACTTAATCTTTAAAAGTTTCCCAAGACCGCTTGTACAGAAGTGGTTCATTCTTTTGGTATGCCGTTGGTAAACTGTCCACGTTTCGCATGCATACAATAGTGTTGGCAGCACCACAGCTCTGTAGACTTCTCAGCTTGGGAAATATACAGATTACGCACCAAGGTATATGTCAAACAGCATACAATATACTTGTAAGGCCCCAGCTTGAGTATACCTCCTGTATTCACCACAAATCTAAACTTATCCAAATAGACAGCTTAGTATTTTATTTTTTACAACTTGATTATTAAATTAAAAAGTTTTAACGATCATTCTCTCCCTTCCACTGATTCAAGAAGGGCAGTTGTCAGTTTCTGGCAAAAGAATGTGCACAATACTGGTTAACCACTTAGAGGACTAAGCCTGCCCAGTAAACGTGTGGCTAGGTAAACTGACCGCGCTCAACATGACCCCATTGGGTTGACTGGGCCGTAAAAACCTCAACACACAAAAAGTGGAAAACTATGTTAATAAAAAACGTTTTCAGATTAGCTGATAGTGAAAATTCTTTCCGATCATAAGTCAGTCTTTGGGACAACACTAGTATATGGCATAAAAGATGTTTTCTTAAAATTGTGTATCATATATAATTGAGCTTGCAAATGAGTTAATCACTCCCTTATTTTCAGGTTTAAAATGGAAGGAGAAGATCTGGTGTGCAATTTTAAAAAATGCAGAAAAAGATTGAACTCCTTTGCTTATGTAAGTGTTTTGAATGTCAGTTCAGAATAATGCAGTTGAAGTGATGCAACATGCAGGGTGAACATAGAAATCAACTGAGTCATTGAAACGTAGAACGTTGGGCAAGATCTCAAACAAATAGGAGGTTTTAGCTGCTCTTCTCTATCACTTTTTCTCTTGGATTTTTGCACGTATGTCTCAGAGAGTGGTAAGGCTCTGGGTGGAGGCATTTGTGTATTGTCAGTACATTTCTGGTTTGTTGCAGGTTTTGCTGAAGGCTTAGCGCTTAGCATGCTATGTAAAATTTTCAGCAGATGACATTTTGAAATGCCGGCCTCGGTGGCTCAGTTGGATGCGCCATCCGACTGGAGACCAGGAGGTCGCGGGTTCAACCCCTGCCGAGGTCGGCAACATTCTTTCGTGGAGATTGATCATGAAATAATTTCTACGGTCATTCTCTCCCTTCCGCTGATGCAAGAAGGGGCAGTTGTCAGTTTCTGGCGAAAGAATGTGCACAATACTGGTTAACCGCTTAGAGGACTAAGCCTGCCCAGTAAACGTGTGGCTAGGTACGGTAAATGGCCTAAAATTTCGAACAAAATTAAATAATTTCAGTTCTTGCTGTTCGAAATTTTAGAAATTATGATTTGCTAAAAAATTTACTGTTCGAAATTTTAGGACAGGTTCACTTACAGCCAAAATTGACCCGGCTATCGGACGCTTTCGGATACCCGAAACAACAAAAAAGGACCTTCACGACGAAAGGGTTCTTATTTGCTATGTGTGATTGGTAAACTGAATGTGAAATTGTATGAACTAATAAATAATTACCACACTGATGTTTATTTTCAATTCCATCCGATTAATTATATGTCAAATAATGTTTCTCATAACAAAACAGTTAATTATCTGATACACTAATTAATCGCCAGACACGTTTGTTCGGCACTCCGGGAATGTGCCACTTTTTTAAAATAGGCTGGCTTAGTCCAATCTTCTTACGTAACAACCCGCTTCCCTTTAACGCACTGAGATACACAATCTGACTAAAAATACTTCAAACGGTTACTGCACATTTGTTCTTGTTTGAGCCACTACAGAAACACAAAAGTCCCTTTCCTCAAAGGTGTATGTAGTTTTAATGTGAAAAGGGCAGACTGATTAGAATTTCCTCCGTTTTGAAGCGCAGTATTCACACTGCTTGCTGACATAATGCATTCTGTTGGCGATATGCGTAGACCCAGATCAGACCGCCCCGCTACATAGACTGCGCGGATGCGCAAGTTGATCTAGTCTAGGCCGGTATCAAATGTCATAAGGTCGTTTCTATTGGAAAGGACTCATACATAAACGAACAGTAGTACGGTCAACCAGATCTCTGAGAACCAGATCTGAATGCAGCCTGATCAAGATCAAAGATTTTAGCTCAACACCAAACTGAACTATGTATGCCAAACCTGTGAATTGCCATTATGGTTTTTAGCAATATTTCTTTAAGAAAATGTATTGTCATTTAGAATTCGGTACCGAAACTTATTGCAAGAATATATCTGTCATCAATAGTAATCCTTTCAATAGATCTCTGTTCAGGCGAAAATGTCCCTTTGTGTATATGTGTAAGTCACATCAGAGTGCGAGACGCAGTCTAGTGCAGGATGGTGTCTACTCAATTCGCTGATAGGTCATTGGTACAAAACACTGTAGTACAAGAACCGCAGTCTCCAGCAAGTGAACAGACTGATCACATTTGTAACAAATGATTAGGTTCATTTTGGATTGTTGGGACCTGTCATCTCTGTTGGGACCATTACCTGTTCAAATAGGATGCACTGAGCATATCATGACAATCACACGGTCAGACAGGAAACATTTTGCTGGAGGCGTTAATCCCCACGACGAAAACGTTTTCGGCGTGCTTATTGGTACCTTTGGCACGCTAAATTTAAATATTAGCGGCAGATATTATCGAAGGACACAGTGTACAGACGAGCAGGAACAACCCAGAGCATGCTAATTTACAATTTCGCATGTAGCCATCTTACTATTGCATGTGCATCACGCTTTGCTGAACTGATCAGATCAACTTTAGAATTCTGGTATAGCTGTCACACGACTTACGGAAATACCGGAATATTACCAAAATACCAGAATATCCGTGAAAAATACAGGAATACCTGTGAAGACACCAATACTGGCTTTAATTAAGAAACGAATATACTCGGAGCACGATCTTGAAAAGGCATTGCCCCAAATTAGTTTCATTCCCTTGTTCTCTGTGGCATCTGATCTGGGTCTACGCTGTTTGCATAGGCCTATCTGTTCCAATATTTAGGTTCTTTAAATTTTTAATACGTGCCAGTTTCGTATACGTTTCTAACGAGAAAAGGCTCTATAAAATAAGTTTATTTTTCTCTCGAAGAGGTTTCCCGCCACGATTTCACGTGACATACCGCTACGAGCACATGGTTTCTTAATGCGGGGAAAGGGAAATGTTGCTTTGTGACTGTTCATTTTCCGGGTATTTTAATAATTATAATGTTCTCAATATATACATAATGCAAAAGAATAACAGTACTTATATTTATTTATACCCAGGTAAATGCGGAGTAAGATCCTCACGCTTTTGGTGTTTACTGTTTAAAGGGAGCTAATTGCATATGCCTTGATGAATATTATGAGTCGGACCCAGCATTTTTTTATTAATCAGGGGCGGATGCAGGATGATTTCTGAAGGGATTCGATTGGATCGAATTTCCGTACTTACTCTACGTATTCAGACAGACAAGCCTGAGCAAACAGTGTAGACCCAGATCAGATGCCGCAGAACGCATGTAAAACCTTCACTGAAACGGTGATGTATTTAACCAAAGATTCATAATCTCTCCATGAACTGGAGTTTACATGCCTGTTTGTTACCACAAACGGCAAAATCTGACTGCCCTTGCATCAGAAGATGATCTGAGTCTTCACTGGTCGCAGGTCTTATTGTCCTAAAAGTGTGTTCCATGTTCCCTGTGTGTTCCATGTTCCCTGTTCCCCCTAACTAGTTGCCCCATGCTGGTTCCGGGCTTAGAATAGGCCAGACGTACCCTCTGCGTGACGTATGAGCCGTCTAAAAGAGGCTGCCCGTGACCACCCGGGCCCTCGAAATAGGTGGCTGCCTTCCGCTTCTGTGGCAGTTGGGTAAAACCCCTAACATAACAGAGCAACCGTCCGTTCAACCAATATAATTCCAGACTATAAAATTAAATTTACTGAAATGCATCTTAAATTGGAAAAAAAACAAATTTCGCGAGATCTATCCTTTTAAACCTTTCCTATCTCATGTTACTAACATGCTTCATTTGTTTGTGTATCATCCTGTGCCCGTGGGTCTCACATGGGACGAAGAGTATAACCTCATCTGTATTTAACATATGTGTTTGTCTTGTGTTTGTGTCATTTTTCCGAACTCTAGCATTCTCCACATTAAAAAGTAAGATGCATTTAATATTGTTAGATAAAAAAACTAAACGTTTTTCAAGGTATGAAAGCTACATATCATTTGAAAGCTACATATCATCTAACACAGCTTGTTTGACTCTTAAAAAATGAATCCAAAATGAATCCTTCTTTCTATAATAAACTGTTTATTTTAAATATAGATCTCCTAATTTATGTTAAAAATAACCTTTCAATTTCCCAGACGTTTTCGGCCTCCTTTGTCTGTAGGGAATAAAATCTACAGATCACTTTCCTTCTGTAGTGGATAGGGTGTAATCCCCTATTAAAACAGGAACCATCTGTTTGCCGTGGGTGGCGTCTCGTATGCTGGGAGAGGGGAACCTGATGATTGAGGAAAGCCCAGGGATCTCCAGCTTTTCAACACATCATTTTGGCCCTTATTTCAGATAGAAGAGCGGTCTGGGTTAGATCCGGCCTGGATCAATCGGCTCAGTCGTGCCAAGCTCTAGAAGCGCACAACTTGTTCTTAGCTTCTTTCTCTCTTTCATACGTATCTTTATGGTACCAACCGGGCTTATTTTTCTCATGTTCCTCTAACTTTAAGTGAGTTTCAATGGGCGGCGGCTGAAGGGTCAATTGGTGGGCTTGTATTGGGGCTTTGGCGGAAACCTCTGTGAGTGGAGGCTGTGGATAGGGGGATGAACTGAACTGTTCATAAATTTTTCATTGGAAATTTAGATGAATAGGTGGGAAATCATCTAAGCATGAGGCCGAGCTGAAGACTCTGATCTTGACACCGAGTATAATAGCAATGTAGCCTTGACGTTAGAAATAGGAGATCCATTTCTGTTAAAGGTCCCCTTGTAGGGCTCCATGGAGGGTGGGGCGCATAGCTATCGAATCAAAAATTTCATCACCATGGCCTCTCGAAAACGATTTCTGGCGTTCGACTCTTCGGAGGACGACACACAACCGACTACTTTTACGTTCAAAGCTAATGAGAACTTCGCAAAATTTTTAGTGATTTCGAGTAAAGAGGACAAACCTATTACTTCACTGTCACCTTTCATCATAGAAAAACAAATAGAATCAATTATAGGCACTCCAAAAAATGTAAAAAAATTAAAAAATGGAACTCTTTTGGTCGAAACAAACAGAAAATCTCAAACTGATAATCTCTTGAAAATTACAAAATTCTTTAACATTAATGTCACTGTCACGGAACATAAAACATTCAATAGTTACAAAGGTATTATCCGTGACAGAATGCTAAAACATGAAACTGAAGAAAATATCACAGAATATCTTAACACACAAGGAGTAACAGCTTGCAAACGTTTTAAAATTAAAAAAGATGGAAACTAAATAGAAACAAATACACTTTTACTAACTTTCAACACCACAACTTTACCGAAATCACTAAGAATTTTTTACCGAATTATACCGATTGAAGTCTACATTCCAAATCCTCTGCGGTGTTTCAACTGTCAGAGGTTTGGACATCATGAAAACGGCTGTCCTGAATTACCTGGATCAGTATGTGAAAAATGTGGTATGGGTGACTTTGATCACCATACAAATGCTTGTAAAAATGAAGCCAAGTGTGTGAACTGTCACAAAAACCATCAATCAAAATCAAATCAGTGTGAAATTTGGAAAAAAGAGAAAGAAATAATGAAAATTAAAGTTACACAAAAAATTACTTATTTGGAAGCTAAAAAAATTCAAGAAAATCAACCTGAAATCACCTTTGCAAAAGTTGTTCAATCCCTAAACACTAAACCTGAAACCAAAGAAACTTCTACCCAGTTTAACGAAAAAGATTCTGTCATCAAAGCAAATTCAAAAGTTATTACTCCTACTCTAAAACCTAAACCTAAATCCGCATCTACTCATCAGTCTAGACCACCAACAAAATCTCAAAACAGTTCACAAACACAGCCGAGTAAAGCAAGTGGATCCCAAAGATCCAGATCCAGGAACAGGACAGCTGATCAAAAAGGAAAAAATGGAAAAGAAAAAGATAAAGAACCAAATCCATACAGTAAAGGGGGATCGGCCGATCCGATCAAGTTGATCAATCGGTACGATTCCCTCGACAGCATGGAGTTAGAGATTGACTCCTCCATGCTGTCGCAGACCCAGAAAAAATAAAAGGATTAAGTTCCTTATTTTAAAATCATCTCTCCATTCATCATGGATAAAAAATCAATTATTCAGTGGAACTGTCGAGGACTCAAAGCAAATTATAACGAAATTTTAATTTTAACAACACTACTTTCTCCGACTGTCTTTTGTCTCCAGGAAACCTTTTTAAAAACTACAGATAATATTAATTTTAAAAATTATAGTTTATATAATCATATCGCAACTGAAAATCAGAAAGCATCAGGAGGTTCATCTATCCTTGTAAAATCAAATGTTCCTCATAGACAGATAGATATAAATAGTAATTTACAAGCTGTTGCTGTAAATGTCACTCTGTCTAAATCCATAACAATTTGTTCTCTATATCTTCCTCCACACTGTAAATTTTCTAAACATGATTTAGAAAATCTTATAAACCAGTTACCTCGTCCTTATTTATTATTAGGTGACTTTAATAGTCACAGCAAACTATGGGGTTGTCTGGATACAAATGACAAAGGAGTAATAATAGAAAATTTTATTGCAGAAAATGATCTATGTTTATTTAACGATAAACAACCAACTTATCTTCATTCTCCTACAAGAAATTATTTTGCTTTAGATTTGTCTATATGCTCTCCAAATATTTACTTAGATTTTGATTGGTCAGTTCTAGATGACCTTCATGGGAGCGATCACTTTCCAATTAAAATTGAAGAAATTGAATCGACAAATGAAGACCATCATTCCCGATGGAATCTGAATAAAGCAAATTGGGAGAATTTTATGGAGCTATGTAATGAAAAATTAAAACCTGAAATGTTTAAAACAGCAGATGATATACAAGCTTTTACTGATACATTAATTCACATAGCCGAAAAATGTATTCCGAAGTCCTCGACACGTTCAAAAAGAAATAGACCTTGGTTTAATAACGATGTTAAAAATTCAATAAATAAAAGAAAATCTGCCTTACGAAAGTTCAATAGGCAGCCAACAAAAGAAAATCTAATCCATGCCAAACAAATGCGAGCAAAAGCTCGCAAGACAATAAAAACGGCTAAAAGAACATCTTGGCAGCAATACGTCTCCAAACTTAACTCTAGAACTCCAGCAAAGAAAATATGGGACATGATTCGAAAAATTACTGGCAAAAATAAAAATAACAAGCATGTCCATATTAAATCAAATGGAAATATATGCTCAACGACTAAAGATATTTCCAATGCACTAGGAGAGAATTTTCAGAAAAACTCTTCTAGTGCAAATTATTCCGAAACCTTTCAAAACATAAAACAAGAACGAGAGAAAGAGCATCTAAATTTTATGTCACTAAATCATGAAAAATATAATGTACCGTTCACAGCTTCAGAATTATTAGATGCTCTTCATAAATCTCACGATACAGCTGCTGGTCCTGATGACATTCATTATCAAATTCTTAAACATTTACCCGATAACGCTTTAAAAACTTTATTAAATATTTTGAATGATATTTGGATCACTGGAAAATTTCCAAAAGACTGGAGTAAAGCAACGATTATACCTATACCAAAACCAAATAAAGATCATACTGAAGCTACTAACTACAAACCTATTGCTTTGACAAGTTGTTTATGTAAAACAATGGAGAGAATGATTAATGATAGACTGGTTTGGTTCTTGGAATAAAACCAGCTTATAACAAAATATCAAGCTGGATTCAGAAAAAATAACTGTACAAACGATCATTTGATTAGTTTGGAATCTTTTATTCGTGATGCCTTTGTTAAAAAAGAACATGTCGTAGCTGTATTTTTTGACCTTGAAAAGGCTTACGATACTACTTGGAAACATGGCATCATGAAAGATTTACATAAATTAGGCCTTAAAGGCCGATTACCACTTTTTATTCAAAACTTTTTATCAGATCGAACATTTAATGTTCGAATAGGTAATACGTTATCGGACATATTTAAACAAGAACAAGGTGTACCACAGGGAAGCATTTTATCACCTACCTTGTTTGGCATTAAAATTAACGATATTGTTAAATGTGTGAAAGACCTTGATTGTTCTCTTTTTGTTGACGATTTTGGAATATTTATTAGATCGAAAAATATGGAAACCATTGAATTCAAACTACAATGATGTTTAAATAATATAGAAGATTGGGCAACAGAAAATGGTTTCAAATTTTCAAAAACGAAAACTCAATGCGTTCATTTTTGTCAAATACGTCAGCTACATTTAGATCCTCATCTCACCATATACGGTAGTCCCATTCCAGTCATCAGTGAAGCAAAATTCCTGGGTCTTTTGTTCGATAACAAATTATCTTTTATACCACACATCAAAGCTGTAAAAGCTAAATGTTTAAAAGCACTTGATATTCTTAAAGTTCTCTCCAGTTCCGACTGGGGAGGAGATCATACTGTTCTTTTAAATCTTTATAGATCTTTAATTCGATCTAAACTGGATTATGGATCCATAGTTTATGGATCCCCTAGAAAATCTTATTTGAAATCTTTGGATACTATTCATCACCAAGGTTTACGTCTGGCTCTAGGGGCTTTTCGTACTTCCCCCATCGAAAGTTTATACGCTGAATCAAATGAACCATCACTATATATAAGAAGGGAAAAATTATCTCTTCAATATGTTACTAAATTAGCTGCCAATCCACGAAATTCAGCCTATGATTGTGTTTTTAATCCTAAATATGAAAGATTTTACAACAATAAACCAACGGCTATTAAACCCCTTGGCCTGAGAATACAACCGTTACTTGAAGAGGCCAATATTAATATTAAAAATGTTCAGCATTTTTCTTTTCCATCAAAAGAGCCATGGACGTTAAACCCTCCAAAGATTATATTAGACCTTCATGAAAATAAAAAAACAGAAGTTGAATCTCATATTTTTAAAAATGAATTTTTAGAAATCAAATCAAATTATAAACATTACCTGTCAATTTATACAGATGGTTCAAAACAAGTTGAGAAAGTTGCTTGTTCTATTATTAGTCCAAATTTTACTGACAGTATCAGATTACCTGATAAAAGCTCCATTTTTACCGCCGAAGCCAAGGCAATTGATATTGCACTTTACCATATCAGAGATCAGTCTGAAAAACAGTTCATCATTTATTCAGATTCTCTTTCTGTATTAAAATCTCTTAAAGATTTACACCATAGAAACCCATTAATTCAGCAAATTCTTAAAAAATATTATTACCTTTCAGTTTCAAAAGAAATTGTATTTTGTTGGCTTCCCAGCCACGTTAATATTCGTGGAAATGAATTAGCCGATTTAGAAGCTAAATCTGCACTATCCTTAGTGATAACCAATTTTAAAATTCCTCACTCCGACTTTAAATCGAACATCCGTCTATACATTAACAATAAATGTCAGTCTGTTTGGGAAACACAAACTCAAAATAAACTTAAATGAAATAAAACCAAATTTTAACAGCAAATGCACATTCTCTAATTACAGCAGAAAAGAACAAACAAAAATCACGAGATGTAGAATTGGACACACTAGAATTACTCATTGTTACATATTAAAAAATGAACAAGCTCCATTCTGCATTCCTTGTAACGAACCTTTTACGGTCAAACATTTTCTTGTCACTTGTGCTGAATTTAATTATATTCGCACAAAGTATTTTAGTGTAAAAAATATAAAGGAACTTTTTAATGATATGCCAACTCAGAAAATACTCGACTTTCTGAAAGAGATCGGACTTTTTAATAAAATATGATCTGTATTTTTAATAATTTAAAATCATTGATACTTTATCTTTTTAAAATGAACACATCAATCCTAGATATTTTTAATTTCTCATTAAATAAAATCATCATATAATATACAACTTATTAGACGCTATATGCCCTTTTAGGGTTGGGCGTCTATAAATAAAATATCCATCCATCCATCCATCCATCCATCCCTCCCTAACTAGTTTCATTCCCTTTTACTCTGCGGCATCTGATCTGAGTTTACAGTTTGCATAGGCCTGTGTCAATACTTAGGTTCTATTTTTAATACCTGTTAGTTTCATATGCATTTCTGATGAAAAAATGCTCTATAATTTAACAAACATAAGTGTGTGTTTTCCCTCTTAGGGGTTTCCGCTACGATTTCTAGTGACGTTACTGTTACGAGCACGCGGTTTCTTCATGCGGGGCAAGGGAATGTGACTGTTGCATTTTCTGTATTTTCACATATATTTTTGTAATCTATACTGGAAATGAGACTGTCCCAGAATTGCGTGTCATTGCCCGGTGGCGTATCTGAGCAGACCCATGAAAATCTACGTAGGTATAGCAATAAGACATACGAAGTAGTGCTGAGATACACGAACAAACAGCAAATAGTCAGATTGTACAGCACGGATCCATAATTTATCCTGGCCTTCGTTTTTCGACCGGAATATTTATCAAAGGTAACAACAGTTCTAGATCGCCTGCGCATAATCTAACCCTTATCACGCGGGCATCCACGTGACTGTCACGTGGAAGTCTCTTTTTTTTTTTTTTTTTTTTTCTTGGGAATTTTCAGTCAGTATCTCCTGGGTCTGTATAAAATTAAAATACGGGTTCCATGCCATTTATGTACATAAAATTCGTTATGACACTGCCGTGTGCATTTACCTTTTGCGGTGGCTTTCAACACTACTACTTTAGTTTCCGGTTCCGTAACGGAAAAAAAAAAAAAAAACGTTACTGAAATTAGAATGTGCCGATAAAAAAATTACTTGAAGAAAGCTGTGTTCAAAATTTTAGAAATCCCCTTTTTGCAAAACCGCTACTGTTCGAGATTTTAGGACATTTCCAGAAATTATTTTGGGCAAAAATATTAGGTGTTCGAAATTTTAGAGTGTTCGAAATTTTAGGACATTTACCTTAAACTGATCACGATCGACATGACCCCATTGGGTTGACTGGGCCGTAAAACCTCAACACAAAAAGACATTTTGAAATAACTTTTCTTATTTTTTCCAGAAAATAGACATTGGCATTTCATGCAAATGGTCTCCTTATAAGAAAAAACATCAATTGGTTGTCAGCTAAATTAGTCCAGAGAGTGGTAAAGGTTTAAGACAACATCATAAGCAAGAACCGCTACTCTGGCTTTACTGATAACTGATATACTATAACTGTACATTTTTTTACAGTGTATTAATGCTATTGATTTTCACAGTTTACATAAAAAAAATGAAAATTAATATTGGCAAGTTATGTTATTTTTAATGAAGGATAAGCATTATTCATTACTGTACTGTCTTGCTAAAATCTTGTTTGATGATCAAGCAAGAAAGTAGTAGCCATACAAAATGATGAAGGTAGAGGGAAATAAGTAAAGATCAAAGGAGAGAAACAAGTGGGCAGAGTGGTACTCCTCCTCTCGAACAGTAGCTATCTGTGGTGCTTATATTTCAAATTTGTAAATACAATCAAACTTGTATTAAGATACCTCCTAAGGAGTCCAAAAGGCAGTCTCCAAACATAGGGCAGATTTAGAGCATTTTAAACTTAACACTCTACATATATACAGTCGACTCTCGTTATCTCGAACTTCACGGGACCTGATAAAAATGTTCGAGTTATCAGTAGTTCGAGACAACCAAATTGTGACGTCATAGGTATGACGACTGTTCGCCTCTGTTCGCCAAAACGTGGTTGGAAGGCACGTGTATATGGCAATTTAAATAATTTACGCGTGCTTCAGTTTGCATTGTTACTGTTTGTTTTAGGAGATGCAATGGTTCTCTTGGAATAATATCATCAATAAATGTTAATAATAATAAATCTCAAACGTCTCTTGTTGTCTTTTAATACTCCTGCAAATTTGGATTTCCATGTGAGCTATAAAAAATTACTGGTTTCCGGGTTGTGTTAGCTATACGTTATGAACTGGTTTGGATTAGCTCCCTTCGCATAGACGACTTGATAAAGAGTTGACTGGTTTCCGCTTTTGCAATAAAACACTTCCAATATAAAGCGGCAGCTGTAAGCTAGTTTGGATTATCTCCCCTGGCATAAACGAACCCTCTCAGCGCGGCAAACTGTAGATCCTGCAGAGAAAGCTCGTTATGAACCGTCTCATCTGGACCTTCACTAT
This sequence comes from Anodontia alba, assembly GCA_964016985.1. NCBI lineage: Eukaryota > Metazoa > Mollusca > Bivalvia > Lucinida > Lucinidae > Anodontia > Anodontia alba. Next base: position 107,754,557 of record OZ024821.1, on the reverse strand, counting down.
TTGTGCGGGTATCCGTACCAGTCTACAGGGTCGGAAGGGTTAACATCGGTACCCACGTGTGATTCGTCTATTTGAGGCCGTGCACGACAACTCCTATTAGAAGACTGTGCGACTGTCAAAGACTCGGATCAGCCTGCACACCCACGAATTTTCCATTATAGGCATGAGCTTTATCTGGGCTTACCAAAGGGCACCGCCTGACCAAAGAGTAACAAGCGAAGATTCAGACTTAGCTAGCCTGATCAATACAGGCTGATCTGAGTCGGAACTTGTCGCGCACTGACTTTTCTTGAAGACGCTATATCATTCATTCGGACAGTACACACTATTGTGAAGAGCATATCTAGACAATAAATTAAAGAAACTTCGTTGATTAATCTTCCATAACACTATTCTGAGCCGCTTTTTATCTTACAAATCAATGACACGAGACGGTGTTGAGCGCCGCGTGTCAAACCCGACTCGACACGCACGTGATTTCATAATTACGGATTTTAGACATTGTTTGTGTTGTTTGTAATTACCTGGACAAAAGGGACACATAAACTATTGATTTATTTAACAATGGCCTATTATGACTTTCATTAACTGAGAGACCGGCGGCGCCGCATCTTACATTTTGTTTTCCTTCGTCATGGTCCGAGTTCGAGATACGCGGTAGTAAATACTGTGAAAAATATATTCAGGGACTGAAAATGATGGACGAGATAGCCGAAGTGTCGACATAAAAGTAGTTCGACATACGCAAAGCTGAAATACAATAAATACATAGGGAAAATAATCGGGACTTAGAAATCAGTTCAACATAAGTGATAGGATCGAGATAAGAGGGGTCGAGATAACGAGAGTCAACTGTACTAGGTAAAAATTTCAGCAGGTGATAGTTTTTAATAGCTTTCTAATTTTTCCCAGAAAATATTGACATTTCTTGCAAATTGTTCTAAGGAGACAATTTGCTTGAAATGTAGAGCTTATTTTCTGTGAAAAAAAAATGTCATTTTGTCATCTGCTGAATAGGCCAAGAGAGTGGTAAAGATTAAATGTGTTTTCATTAACAGAAGTGGTCTCTTAACCCTTAAAGCACCAAGAAAAACTGCATCTGAAAATTTATGTTGTCTGCTGAATATTCTTGCAGACTTTTCAAACCTATTATTGCATACAGGCAAACAGTGTGGACCCTGATCAGACTGCTCCTAAAGGGCAGTCTGATCTGGGTCCACACTGTTTGCAAAAATGACTTTTAAAATCACAAGCAGATGACAAAGCAGACGACAATAGTTGTGACTGGCGCTTTAAGGGTTAACCCTGGTCCTGCTGGACCTGGATAAACTCTGTATCAACAACCTGGATCAAATGATCTGATTGGATGAAAGTTAGAAATGGGTGTAGCATCTAAATTTATTCAGTAATGCAAGGGTTAAAAGAGGTGGTGTTTATCACACGTGAATGTACAATGTGGCCTGCTTCTGTGGTAATATATAATATATTTACTGTAATTTGTGTTTTCAGGTAACATCATGTTCACGTATCTTTTCCTCAGTACTCCTTTTCACCGATAGGTAAGTAAAAAGCCATTTACAAATTTTTGTTATCTCCTGCCACTGTCTTGTTTTCCACTAAGCTGTATGTACTGCTGCCTTTGTACTTCACCCCTCCATATATTTTGTTCATGGAATATTTTATTGAAACTTTTATGTGCACTAGTATTGGATACTAGTATTGGAACAATCTCATATATGCAGATCTGCCAGGTCTCACACGATTCGCGTGTGACACAGGCAAATACGTTCTTTTCACACGCTCACACGAAGATGAACGAAAATCATACGCGAATTCGAATATTAGCCGAAATTTTATAAACATACGCCAAAAATGTTAAAATTTGTCTTGTTTACGTTAGTCTTAATCTAACCAATGCGAATGGTTTGTTTATTGGATCATCAGTCGCTTGTCCAGTATAAAAGCCAACAAAAAGGACAGGAAAAACGTCCAAACGTACAAATAGTCACCTTCTCATTGTAATTTACACCTGTGCCACACAGAGCCGGAACCCACTTTACGATATGAAATTTGGGTATCAACAGGAACCCAGGCTGTAAAAAACCTTCGGGAGCGATGGCATACTTCTGAATGCTGTGTAAGTGGCATAATAGTAAATATTTGTGGATAAATGAGTATATTATATTAATTAAACATGAACAAAATGTACAAATGTTCAGACCTTATTTACACATATTATATAATGTGTCGGGAGCCAACACTGAAATTGTCCTATCACAATTTAACGTCATAATACCAACAATAACATAGATTCGACATTTTCATCATCTGAATGGCAGTGCACTGCACCTAGGCTATCCCTTACTCTAGCTATTAGGAATGAGGCTTATTAAGGAATTTTTTAAACATATTTGTATGTTTTGAGCAGTTGCATAAATTGACAGAAAAGATTTAATTCCATGACAGGCAGGAACTCCAGAAGTCAATATCTATTCTATAAGCAGGAATCTCAGATAAGATTCATTTCTGTAGTAGTAAAATGCATGCACGTCTGTATTCAAAAACTTGATATTTCATGTGAAATTAGTAAAAATCTAAGTTTAAGATTGTCTAAGTAAAGGGTATAAAATAAGGTTTCCAGAGCCTCAGAATGGCACCTAGATTTAAAAAAAAAAATTTTGTGGGGGCGGGGGAGGGGGGGGGCATTCCCCCAGACCCCCCTAGCGAACTCCCTCGCTTCGCTCAGTCAATCCTTGCTACGCTCGGTCGTGCTCCACAGATTATCACACTCCAATTCAATTCTGAAACTTGGCAGGCCTGTATATGATTATTAGTGGAGCAAATTTCAGTAATTATTTAAAGAGTTTTGGCCCTGGTAAATGTTCAGATTTGATTTTCAGGCCATAACTTCTGTCTTCCATCTGATGCATATGGTGGCTCAACTGTGAGTAAAAAGAGGCTCAGTTTGAAAATGAGTTTACGAATTGATTTTGACATGAGTTATGATCCCTGATAAAGAAAAAAGTTTGTTTCCTTGTAATAACAAGTTTCTTTCATTCAAAATAAATGAAACTGATAAAGTACCTTGCATGAACATTTCTGGTTTCAACATGTTTAACAAGACTGCCAGTGACATGAAAAAGTTTGCTTCCTTAATTTAGTATACAGACATATTTTGTGACGAAGATGGAACAAGGGAATTCAACAAGTCACAGACCTGCCCTGCTTGTAAGTACTGCTGCATAGCTAAGAAGATAAGGGGCTTTTTCTTAAACCTAAAATTATGGATTTTTTCTTCTTTCTCCCTGAAGACATAATATTGTGGGTGCCTCGCAGAAGTACAGTCAAACCTGTGTTAGTGGTCACCCCTATAAAGCAGCCAACCTATATTAAGCAGCCAGAGGAAAGTTACCCGAAAATTCATAGACTTATATATTTGAACTGTATTAAGCAGCCACCTGCCTTCAGCAGCCACATTTTAAGCTTCGCATGGGTGGCTGCTTAAGACAGGTTTGACTGTACTTGAAATGAGTACCAACAACATATGCTTTCTTGGAGAATGAAAAATGTTTATACACTGTAGATCAGGGCTCTGGAAATTTTGAAATCTGAATCGGTCCAGCCGATGACGATGACGTCATCAATGAGCCCATTTCCAAAACAAAAAATACGTGTATATCACCTGTCACGAAAACTAATGACAATTGGCAGTCCTATAACTCCTTTTAAATAATACACCTCAACTCCGTTATATGATGGAAGTCCGGGTACAACGAGCATGATCAAAGCTGGCGTCATCAATAAATACAGTCAGGTATGTAAAAAGAAAGAAAAAAAAAAAGAAAAAAAGAAAAAACGGTTTTGTTGTTATTTCCACCTCCGCAGGGTTTTCCTAAACTGTTTATAAACAACTGATTCCCGACTTGTATAAGCGCGAAGACGGCGGGAAACAGGAGAGACGGAACGAAACGACTTTCATGGACCTAATTAGGTCTAATAAAAAAGGCCTGTGCCACGGGCGGTTTTGCAGTTTTCAGTGTTTCAAGATTTGATCAGACTGCCTAAATTTTAAGCACTGACCAATCTTGCCTAGCGCAAGTGGTGCATTACTTATTTTTTGCTGTGAAATCTACCTTGAATTATACTCGCGTGTTACGGCAATCAACAAAAAAAAAAAAATAATAATAATAATAAAGGCCTGCGCCACGGGCGGTTTTGCAGTTTTCAGTGTTTCAAGATTTGATCAGACTGCTTAAATTTTAAGCACTGACCAATCTTGCCTAGCGCAAGTGGTGCATTACTTATTTTTTACTGTGAAATCTACCTTGAATTATACTCGCGTGTTACGGCAATCAACAACAAAAAAAAAAAAAAAGAAGCAATCAATAATACCCAGATCAGACGCCGTTGTATGCGACATCTGATCAGGACGTACACGGTTTGGGAATTCATTTATCGAATCTGGGACCGACAAACCGTGTTGATCAAAACAAAAAAGAAGAGGAAGAAAACAGGTGCGTTCAAGCGGTGCATTCTTTTATCACTCTCAGTAAAGTGACCTTTGATCTTTTGGACACGCCGACTGCACCTGGATGTTTTGCAGTCTCAGTGTATTCACACGTGTCACACAAACGGATTAATTATCAGACTACCGTTACTGATGATTCGTGTTAATCGCTTGTTTACCGCACAAAGGTCAGTGAAGTGTTGATTTTTTGACAATGTTTGGATAATGACGTAATTAATTTTTGCTGCAAGTAGGTTGCTGTTATTCTGCTGTCTCTCCAATATACATGTCAAATGACCGTTTAGAGCCTTTTAACTACCATAATATCGCATTTAAAAAGTGCGCGGACGTTGTCAGTTTGGAAAGACTTGACCGTTTGTGATTTTTTAGACATCATTGATTTGTGAAAATTGGTTGGTTTGGGAAAAATGGGGTTCAAGGCACAAACCTGTTGGACCGATTTATTAGCGTTTTGGGGTGTTTGAAATCGGTCCAGAATTCTTAATTTCGGTCCAGACCGGCTATTTTTCCGGTTTTCCCGAGCCCTGCTGTAGATCCAGTATATCATGGTACTAGGGGTCTAAGGTCTGCTATCGGGATATAAGTCAAGACATGTACCTTGCATGTATAACGGCATGTATAACACTGGCTTGTTTTGTCGCCTTGGTAGTTTGCTGAGACGATCTATCTACATTGCTGATAAATGGCATTCAGTCAAGCTATCAACCATATTTCCCAATTAAAATAGGACAAGAATTGCTCAGTGGCATGCATGCAGTATATACAACGGGGCATTAAGTCTAACAGGTAATTTTTATCGAGACCAGCTGATAAACTACATTTGAAAAGAACCAATTGCCGAGTAGACAATTTAGGACATCAATTTTGAATGTTCTGGTTCCCTTGAACAGTGAAGGGAAGCAACTCAGATTGCCCCAGTTGTGCTTTTGAAATTTGAATTGCTTCCCTTTGTTATGCGGGGCCCAAAAACTACATTTATCAAAGTTTTTTTGTGTGTTGTTTTTTTGTTTGTTGTTTTCTTTTAGAATTATTATTTGTTAGAGAAGTGTAAAAAAAGGAGGACTAAGAACTTGGAATGTAGGAAAGATACATCATAACGCTACTGTCTTGTAAATATTTGTTGGTCCTGAAAAGGACCATTTTCACCCGGTGAGCAAAATTAGTTTGTGGGTATCATTGACTGACTGAGCATCCAGTGGATCTATGTACTCAATAATGACAGTGATTATGACAACAATGGCAATTATAATTTAATATTTGCCAATTATAATCAAAGCATGTACTGATAGATGCTAAGTGGATTGTTTGTCATAATGCATGACGCGACTTAGCATTGGGATAGGTGCGTGAAACCAATACCAGAACAAGTTATTTTTTCTGAATAAAACAACAAACGTTTTGTAAGTTTTAAATTTTTTGCTTAATGTAAAATTTGGGATCAACGGCCAATTCGTGATATACTGGATTTCGCAAAATAACAGAGCACGATGTATTGGATCTACAGTGTACATAATCAGAGTGAATCTCTCTTCTAGAGATTTGGAGTAGAGATGGTCTTCCAAATTCTTATACCAGTTCCAACACCTATTTACCAGTAGGCTACGTGAGGCAGGCCAATTTCAATGAGAAATCCATTGGTCTTTGGCCAGTAACTGGCAGCTTTCTAAAATTGTTCCTATAACTAATCAAGAAGGGTATGCAGAAAAAATATTTTATCTTCTGTCTCCAAAATGCATTTGTGATTACTACTTCAAGGGTTAAGCAGCTGAGGTCCAATTGTGCTAGTACCAGTAGCTTTGCTTACATCACCCTGAAAGATATTGCTTTGGTTCCAATCCTATTAAATGCTTTATTTGTTATATGTACTAATGAAAGTGTTGAAATAAAATATATTTAAACCAAAGATATTTTGAAATGCTTTTTCCATTTCAGTACTAAACTAAGCAACATTACCATAATTCCTTTTACTTGAAAATAGTAATGGTTTCTTACACTAACAAAAACATCTTTTTTTTTGTTGAATGCATTTGCAATCTCAGTGGGATCTTCAATCAGTGACCCCTTATTATTCACAAAATATATCTAGTTGTTTCCTAAAGTCTTTGCTTGCACCAACTACAAGGAAAAGTTAATAGGTACTGCTTGGTTTGGCTTTATTACTTTCTATATATATTGTTATTTTTAGCTCACCTGAGCCAAAGGCTCAAGGTGAGCTTTTGTGACAGTCTTCGTCCATTGTGCGTCGTGCGTCTGTCAACAATTTACTTAAAAGACATCTTAATAAGCTCCCGAGGCACGGACTGAAGATTGCTGAGCCTTATCAGTCCTTAACTCGCTGGGCTTATTCAGCAGATGGCAAATTGATGTTATTTTTCTTATTTTTCCCATATAACAGGATTTGACATTTCATGCAAATTGCACTGGAGACAATTTACATGAATTGTCGAAACCCATTTTCTTGGGAAAAAAAAAAAAAAAAGAAAATACTTAAGTGTATCATCTGCTGAAAATTTTACCCAACATGCTTAAGCATTAAATTACCTGTATGAAATATGTAATGATTACACTTTGGTATGTGATGGTGCAGTTTTATTTTATTTTATTTTATTTATTTTTTTTTTTTTCTTGCATGTGAATAACTACAGGAAAATGACACCGAGTTCTATCTTTTATATGGAATTAACATGTTCATGGGGAAGTAGATATCAACAATTAGGGTTCTGGTATCAGATGTTATTTTAGTAGCTGAATCAGAGTCCACGTGTGTTAAAACCAAATGGTTCTGTACAGTTGAAATCAGCACAGTGGCTCGGTAGAGCTTCCACTTTGTGACTGGAAGGTTTTGGGTTCAAACACAGGCAGAGTCATATCAAAGACTTTAAAAATGGTACTAGCTGCTCTTTCGCTTGGCACTCAGCATTAAGTAAGTTGAGCTAGAACTGGTCATCCCCATGTCAATATAATGTGACTGGGCAAAATATCGAATCATGTGTCTGGGATGTGATATTTCAGTGAGGCAGCACTCTAAAAGTGAGCTTTCAGCACCCTGCCACATCCAGACACCTTCACGATAAGACTGCAAGATTGATGAAAGTGATGTAAAAGCTGAATAAAACAAACAAATCTGTATAATTGGTCCAAGCCCTATTTATCTGACTGTTAAGGGGATCCCTTTTAATGTCACCATTGCTTTAGTGATATCTGTGATATTAACTACTCTTTGCTACATAAAATAATTCTGATTCTGCTTAACAGGTCACACTAATCTATCAGCAAAGTTTGAGATTGTAAGAAATGATCTACAGCCTTCGGAACAGTACAAGTCGGTGAGTACACTCACCAAAGATTCCAGATGGATTCTTTTATATTTTTATATTCAGATGTTACAAGTGTTTGGAAACACTCATCATTTAGAAATATTTTGAAAGTGGAGGAAGAGTTGATTGATTAATTTTACATGCATACAAGGCATATTCTGGGTTTATTTTAGCATTACAGTGATTTCTGATCCTGATATTTTGCAAACTATTTGGGATCAATGTTTAGATGTTCTGCTGATTCAAGAAGGGCAGTTATCAGCTTCTGGCAAAAGAATGTGCACAATACTGGTTAACCACTTAGAGGACTAAGCCTGCCCAGTTAGGTAAACTGACAGCGCTCGACATGACTGGGCCGTAAAACCTCAAAACAAACAAAATGTTTAGATGACATGATTAACTTTTGAGCTAAGTTGGTAATTAATTGGCAGAGTTATGCCCCTTTCAACTTGCCTTTATTAGTGAGAAAACCTTGTCAACACGATGTCTAGAAAACGTCTTGAGCTGAATCCTGATATTTTGCACACAGTTTAGAATCAATGTTTAGATGACCTGATTGACTTTTGACAACATTCCTTAATTTGGCAAGAGTTATGTCCCTTTCTACTTTGCCTGTAGTACAAAGGGAAAACCTTGCCAACTTAATATCTAGAAAACTGCTTGAGCTAGGATTCTGATATTTTGCGCACAGTTTAGGATCAATGTTTAAATGACCTGATTAACTTTTTAGCAAAGTCTGTAAAATATTGACTGTTATGCCAATTTTCTGGCTTTGCCATAATAGCAGCTGGAAAATTTAGCCATTTCTGGTGCTTAAGTACAGTCAATGCATGTTTAAGGGAAAGCATATAGTTGGAGGCTTAGTGTTTTACAAACATATTTTCTAGTTTAATATAAATTAGAAGATCTTAAAAAACCTCTATGATGATAAAATAAGCTCAGTATAATACATAAATACGTAACAGTACAGGGAAGAGCCACAATCAGAGAACATAGCCTACCAATGACACCAAGAGGAAGAGCAAACCATGACAGACTGTATACAAATGAAAATCTAAAAGGTTGCCTTTTGAAACAAAGAACACACAAAAGAAAAAAAATCGAAAAGTTGGTTTTATTATCTCTTCGTACACAGCAATGTAATTTGCCAGGCAGTAAAAGCCCTCAAGCACAAGTGGTATCTAACTTTCAAAGTAACCAGAATGGGCTCAGTGATCCCATTGGAAATAAAAATGTAATCTGCACTATAATAAAGTGCATGGAGACACGTTACGAGGGTTGTGCAAAAAGTTCTGTCACTAATAGGCTTCCTTAGTTTTATCCCAGGTATATTTTAAAATGCTTCACTGCACTTGAATGGTGTGTTGAATAGTTAACGATACCCATTTATTTCGTGCAAATTGCTTTCCAACTGACCGAGTTATTTCAAATTGAAATATTGGTAGATGCAGTCATATACACTGACCAATTTACTTGTTACACTGGAACATAGACCAGAAGACTGAAATTCGTAGGTATATTAAATGCCTCATTAGGCTTAATATAGATTCAAAGCAGATATTTAATGAATTGTGTGGTAGCTATGGACCTCAGACCATTTCAATGTGCACAGTGTTTAGGTGGATTAAAACTTTTAAGGCTGGGAAATTTTCTGTTGAAGATGATACCCGTCCTGGAAGGCCTAAAACCTCTGTTACCAAGGCTAACATCGCTGCTGTAAAGATTGTGGTCGAACAGGATGCGCGATTGTCTGTCAAAGATATAGCTAGTTGTACTGGCATATCAGAAGGCAGTGTGCAAACAATTCTGAAAAAGCGTTTGGACCTGAGAAAGGTTTGAAGTTGGCTAGCTGTAAAAGTGCTTTAAACCCCCCGGTGGTTTACTCTACTGACCGTTCTAAGGCGGTGGTCCCGGTGTTAGTCTTACTCTTTGTTGCTTTGTGGTTTATTCTATGAGGCGATTTGTTGTATGTCTTTCCGTGTGTCATTTTGTTCTTGTGTTTTTCAGTCCTTTTAGTATTGCGATTACCTCGCTTGGGGAAGAGAGAGCTAATCTTAGTGCTTTTCGTACGTTTGTTCGATTTGTGCTTGTTTGGATTTGTCGGTTTTCTCTTCCTCTTGGGGTCTGGGAAGGGCTGCAGTTTGTGATTGTGGCACTCGCTGGACTTTTCTCTTACCTTTTTTTGCTCACTGAGGAGCAAAAGACACAATGCCTTAAATGTGCCCGGGAACTTTTGAAAACATACAAAGGCTGTAAAAGTCGGGTTATATCTAACTTGCTAAGAGGTGATGAAACCTGGATGCACATGTTTGAGCCACAAAGAAGGGCTGATAGTAAGCAATGGAAGCGAAAAGATCAAAAACACCCATGTATTGCCAAGAGAACCATAAGTTTGAAAAAGATGTTGTATGCAATTTTCTTTAATTCAAGTGGGCCAGTCGTTCAAGTGCCTTGTCCATCTGGTCATACAGTCACTGGCCGATTCTACAAGAACTCTGTACTGAAGAAAGTGAAAGAGTTTTACAATAAGAAACAAATAAGCAAAGGGTGGTCAGGAGTCCACCTTTTACATGACAACGCCTTCTCTCATAAGAGTGAGGTTGTTAAGTCTTTTTTTGGCTTCTGAAAAGGTGAAAGTTTTAAACCATCCACCTTATTCACCTGACCTGAGTCCCTGATACTTCTTTTTATTTCCAAGGCTTAAGAAAATGCTTTCTGGAAATAAGTATACATCTAGAAGTTCTCTTGGCAGCGCTATTTATCAGTGTCTTCAACAGATACCAAAAGAAGACTATTTATCTGCTTTTCGTGACTGGGTAAAAAGGTTACAAAAATGTGTTTCAGTAAAGGGGGAATACTTTGAAGGTTTGTAATAAAAATATGTTTGATAAAACGTAGCACTGAAGTAATCCAAACCTAGTGACAAACTTTTTGCAGGACCCTCGTACAAACTAAAGAAAAGCAAAGCAAACAGCTGCCTCATCTCAACAAGATGATCGCAGTACTAACAGGAGCCACTAAACGCAAGAAAACAGATAGGACAAAACACACACAAAAAAAGCACAAAATAGTTTGTTGACTCTTTCTTTGCTTTCAGAATGAAGAGTGACTACAAAAATTTGTACCATCCAAATATAAATACAGTGTTTTATCATATGATGTAGCTATTATTCATAACGGTGTCATGCCTTTAGTGATAATGTTTTGTTTTCTGTTGAAAAACGGATCAGCTTCTATGGTTATAAAATACAGTTTAAAAGTCATATGATAAACAGAATCTTACATTTGTGGTCATTTCGTAGGAATCTTACATTCGTGGTCATTTCATATGAAATTTATGAAACTCGCCAAAGGCTTGATAAATTTCATATGAAATGACCACATGCTAGCTTCTCTATATACATTTTATTTTTAGGACAAATGTAATGTGTTAATATTTACACATTATAGTACACATGTATGCACTGTATTTGACATAATTACTGTAAATACCCCTATAACTACTCATCCAGGCAATTTCTAAATCTTCACATTACCTCTCATGTATCATTATCTGGTTCTCTATAAAAACTTTTTTTATGGGTACTCATTTGAATTGCTTCTCTGGTATTGAAATGAGTACCCACAATATCTGCTTTTAAAAAGAAAATCATAAAAGGTATTGCTAAGCATTATTATATGCCCGTTTGAAAAACGGGACGTATTATGTTACGGGGTATGGTGTCCGTCCGTTCGTAAACCTTTTCGTTTCCAGCTAACTCCTCCTACAGTTTACATCTGATCAAGCTGAAACTTGGTATATAGTTAGACCATGATGTGGTGCAGCGCATATTGTTTCGGGGTTACAGTCCACCAAATATTTGCAGAGTTATGCCCCTTAGAAAATGTCTATACACTTTTCATTTCCGGTTAACTCCTCCTACATTTTACATCCAATCAAGCTGAAACTTCATGTATAGTTGGACCATGATGTGGAGCAGAGCATTTTATTTTGAGGTTACAGTCCACCAAATATTAGCAGAGTTATGCCCCTTTGAAAATTTCTGAAATCTTTTCGTTTCCGGCTAACTCCTCCTACATTTTACATCCGATAAGCTGAAACTTGATTTGTAGTTAGACCATGATGTGGAATAGCACATATTTATTCAAGGTTACAGTCCACCAAATATTAGCAGAGTTATACCCCTTTGAAAATTTCTATTAATTTTTCGTTTCTGGCTAAATCCTCCTACAGTTTACATCCGATCAAGCTGAAACTTCATAAATAGTTACATGATGATGTGGAGCAGTGCATATTATTTCGAGGTTACAGTGCACCAAATATTGGCAGAGTTATGCCCCTTTGAAAATTTCTGTAAACTTTTCGTGTCCCTCTAACTCCTCCCGGGGGTGGTCGGGTGGTGCGAAGGTGCTGTGTATCTTACATCACTGGGGCGTCCAACTGATATTGGCTTACAGTTGGGCAAGGCCTGCTATCCTTGTAGTGGGTAAGGGTAGAGGGGGAATGTTTTTATTTCTTCTGTTTCTTCACTTTCTTTCCTGTTCCTCTTTCTTCCCTGTCCCTCTCTTTCATCTCCTCTACTCTCTCTTCTATCTCTTTTCTCCCTTTCTCTGGGAGACGACACAAAATGACCCTCAAGGGTTGACGTGTCGTTAAACCCCAACACAATCAAATCTAACTCCTCCTACAGTTTACATCCGATCAAGCTGAAACTTGATTTGTAGCTAGTCCATGATGTGGAGCAGCGCATATTGTTTCAAGGTTACAGTCCACCAAATATTAGCAGAGTTAAACCCCTTTGAAAATTTCTGTTAATTTTTCGTTTCTGGCTAAATCCTCCTACAGTTTACATCCGATCAAGCTGAAACTTTATAAATAGTTACACGATGATGTGGAGCAGCGCATATTATTTCGAGGTTACAGTGCACCAAATATTTGCAGTGTTATGCCCCTTTGAACGTTTTTGTAAACTTTTCGCAGCATATTGTTTAGTGGTAATAATGTGCAAATTTTATTTTATAATAGGTATATTTTTTGCAAATAACTAAAGTTATGGCCATATGGGCAAGTAATTTATTTTTTTTTTTTTTTTTTTTAACATCTTCTTTTATCAGGTTTGCAAGGAAAAGTTGCCATTATTAAATCTTTATAAATACATTTATTAAATGATACAGAATTAAGAAGCTTTACTAATATCAAAACTTATAAACATAATTCTTTTTGGATTTTTTTTTTTTTTTTTTTTTTTTTTTTTTTTTAATATTCCTCTGAGTTGGCTCCCTTGAAAAACAAAAATAAAATCAGTATAAAACAAGTTAAAGGTTTACAAAAAAAATTCTTGCAGCATTTTTTTTTTTTTTTTTTGGTTGTTTATTTTTGTTTTGTTATCGTTTGGTCTGATATTGAAGTATAGGAAAAACAAATGAGCCGAAGGCTCATATGAGCTTATAATATAGCCATGCTTCTGTCGTGTATCCTCCGTCCGAAAGCTCTTCTCCCTATACTCAGCAAACTTCTCCCTATTTTCCCAGGAGGGAGAAGACACTTCTTCCTTAACTTCTGGGCCAGCTTGGACCCTTAGGTTACAGTTCATCAAATATCAGCAGAGCTATGCCCCAATGAAATTTTAAAAAAAATTTTTTTGCACTTACAGTTTATATCCGGAGCACTGAATTATACAGGAGCCAGTTTATGTGCTACATCTTATTACTTGCCACGGGCATATAATGCCCAGCTTGGCGGAGCTCTTGTTAACCCATTTAAGCCTAGCGTCCCATAGAATGGACATTGGCAAACAGTGCAGACCTTGATCAGATGCCGTATTAAGTTCAGAAATTCCTGAAAACATGGTAATAAGAAAAACTAACCAGACATCCCCTATATAGGAAATGAATCTGTCTAAAGAGTTAAGGTAGAAGAGTCTACTCAGCATAAATGGGTTAAGTACTCCCCTCATGAATTCTTCTGCAGCTGATCTTTTAGTGCCGCCTTATTAGGTGGATATTTTACCATATTTTTTACAAGTAATTTTGTAAAAACTAAGAGGACAGTGTGGTAATTAGGTCAAATATGATAAGTGTAATGTTAATACATTACAGCAATATTTTACACACTATATATAGGCACTTACCTAGGAAGTGAGCTACTGTAGATTTGCCCGTTAGGAAATATCCGGCCAATTTTTCATGCTCATCCAGATCTTTTTTTAGAAGTGAATCACTCAGAGTCTGAAGGTTGAAGTATCTTTGAATCAATGTTTGTTCAGTTTCAATATCGGCATCACTTAACCCCTCTCCAAATTGATCATACGCTGGGTCAGTATCAGATGTGTTTTCCTCTATTTCAATGATTTCTGGTTCCTCTTTAACTTTTACACCTTCAGTAATCCAATTTAAACTACTAGTTCTGAGAGGTGGTGTTAATTTCTGCTTAAAACTAGGTAATTTGGTTGTATGATATTGTGATAGAGATTCTATATCATGTAAACCTCTGTGAGATAATTTAGGTGCTTTCATTGACTGGTAATTATTTCCGTTCAGAAGTTTTCTTTGCAGTGCTGCTTGAGTGAGTTTTGGTACACGAGTATGATCATTGCTAGGTAGTCTCATCACCTGGAACTCATCCTGGTCAGATTCCAATCCATAGGTCATTGACTGTTTGTGTACTGAAATATAAATTTACATGGATATGCACTAGGGAAAATACCTCTCTCTTAGACCATAGTTCTGGATCAGAGGGATATACAGGTTTATCAAGTCATTGATGCATTCCTTGCTTCCAGAGGATTCCTCTTTGCAGAACTTAAATTTTAAACTCACTACAGCCAGTTTATCTCAATAAAATCTATTTCAGAACTGGTTCACATGTGGTTAAAAACTAGGTGACTAGGTCAAATATAGAAAAAATGAGTGTACATTTTAGATGCCATATTTTTATGTGATCTTCATAAAACTTGTTCAGAATGTTCATCTTAAAATCTAGGTCACACTTGAGACTGGGCCATATGGGTCAAGAATATGGTCACTTTGTCAAATCTTAGAAAAATATTGTGGTATACGTTAGAAGCCACATTTTAACACAATCTTCATGAAGCTTCCTCAGAATGTTATCTCAATTAAGTTTAGGTCAAGTTTGAAACTGGATCTTATGAGGTAAAATAAATGCATCATTAGGTAAAATCTAAAAGAAAGTTTGTTTACACATTAGAGGCTTTATTTTTTACATGATCTTAGAAATCATTCATACGGTACTCTTGTCACTTTGAAATCCAGTTTTAAAACTTCACATGAATGCTTAGAGTTACAAGGGCTTTGCTGGGGCATTAGAATTGTTAGCCTGGACTACTTATTGCCCCATCCTAGGCCACTTGTCAAATAATTTCTAGCTTTGTTTAAGGTAATCCACTGTATATTGTATATTGTCTTCTACAAAAATCCTGTCTATTTCACTCAGGTGATCATTTAATAGCTCATGGGCCTCTTATTATGGTAAATATAGCTCTTACGTCCCTTTTCTGCCTTTCTCTGGGAGATGTCACAAAATAACCCACAAGTTTTGTGTCGTTAAACAAGAAGTCAAACAAACAATGTCCTAAGAGCCAATTCGTGTAATCTGGCACAAGTGTGTACATTTCAGATGATCCTAGCTGGCCTAAAGCCTGAGGTGATCTCAGAAGTATGTTCTAGAGCCTTGTCTTTCTGGGTCTACCAGGTAAGATGACTATCTGAGCAGAACAGTCTTGTAAACTGTATCTGCCTTAAATATTGGGACACTTCCTTACCATATGTGTCCTAACAGTTGAACAAGTCCACCTGTTAAAGTTTGCTGACTGAGCTAATTTTGATATGACAAAAATCACATAAGCCCCACTTTTGTTTCTGAGTTTTCCAGACTTTTGTTCCGATATTTATGTTCGTAAAATTAAATAGAAGAAGTGTTCTGATACACTAAGTTTCACTACCGGCCTCAATGGCTCAGTTGGATGCGCCGTCCGACTGGAGACCAGGAGGTCGCGGGTTCAACCCCCGCCAAGTTCGGCCACATTCTTTTGTGGAGATTGATCATGAAATATTTTGTACGGTCATTCTCTCCCTTCCGCTGATTCAAGAAGGGCAATTTTCAGTTTCTGGTGAAAGAATATGCACAATACTGGTAAACCACTTAGAGGACTAAGCCTGCCCAGTAAACATGTGGTTAGGTAAACTGACCGCGCTCGACATGACTCCATTGGGTTGACTGGGCCGTAAAACCTCAACACAAACAAACAAACTAAGTTTCACTAAAATTATTTAAGCTCTCAGTGAGGTTTTGAAGAATCTGCACACTCATTGTGAAAGAAATATACTTTCTTATCATAAAAACACATAAAAATACACATATTCCTGAAAACTTTTAAAGTAACTGGAGTACAATCACTTTAATTTATAAAATTATTACCTCCCTTGACCTAACTTGTCTACATAGCCTAGTTAGAAAGTACATATTTAGGCAATATTTTCTCCTATAATTCTTTATTGCACAGTCCTTAGAAGCATTTTATAACAAACTAAGTGTAGTTTAATTTCGTTTGGAAATTGTATTTTTAGACAACAAAAAATAAGGTTATATCGATATTAGCTCGGTCAGTGACCTTTAATGTGGCTGAAAAAAAAACTGTTGGATGAGTGGCAAACAGAGCCTGCAGTTTGATCTGTGTCGGTACTGTTGTGCATTGCATCATGTTTTAGAGATCTTTTCAGGTAGCTGAATGAACTTGTTCATATCTTACATCAGCTATGGTTAATGTCAAAATATTTAGGGTAAATACAATAAAAGCTTGAACATTTAGTAGTTTTATTTCATCAAGTCTAATCTATTCATATTTATCATTAATGGATGCTCAGTGAATTAAAGACGTGAGAATGTGGTGTCATTTTCACTGCAACTTGTCTGATATCTAACGAAACAAGCCTAATGATATGGATCTGGACACATCGAAACTCTTTGTTCTGAGTTTTTTTGTGTGTGTGTTTTTTTGTTGTTTTTTTTTTTCAATCAGATTGTATTTGAAAGCTGAAGCATGAATAGGTATAAAATCAAGTAAAAAAAAAAAACAAACTGTTATCCTTTTGAACTTATGAACAGTGTAGAGAAATTTGATTACCAGCATAGGCCCTGATCAGCTGTGGATGTACAGGTTGATCTTGGTCTTTGATGTTTGAAAACCCTTTAAACATTTTCCTGCTCATTGTGTGATATCCTCTTGATGAATAACAGGCACTGACATCACATGGCATAACTCCAGTGTCCAAAGAGGCCTCTAGATATGATTTTTTTTTTTTTTTTTTTTTTTTTTTTTTTTTCAGATTATTTTGTCCCACTTTTAGTGGTTTTCAACTTAGCAAACTGTATTTACCCTAAGTATTGGGACACCTAAATTCTGTACCATACTTGTCCTAAAATTTGAAAAAGTCTATTTTACTACCTGTTGATTAGACTAAAATAGTGCTGGATGAGTGACAAACAGTGTAGACCCTGATCAGATGCTGCATTCTGCAACACCTGATCTGAGTCTACACTGTTTGCTCAAGCCTGTCTGTTCCAATATTTAAGATTTCTATGTTAGTCTTTATTGAGACTATGGGTAAAAATACATATAAAATGTCTGACATGTTCTAAAATGTTTCAGTCTCATCAAGAGAAGATCTATCAAGAATTTATGGCCACTAAAGCTAATGAGAGAGCCAACCAGCTGGAGCAGTATTATGAACAGATTGTCTCTAGAACTTCAACCGAGCTTTCTAGTATCCTTACAGTATTGTTTCATTTTATTCCTGTGTGAAAGACAGATCATTTGCAATGAAACCTCCTACCATATGATTCATATGTATATTTGGAAGCTGAAATAACATGTCACATAATGTTAAATTTTCAGAACTATACCAGAGTGTATGTCTGCGTTGTCTGTTCTTACTACATGCAAGTTACATACAAAATCTTGTGGAAGAGCAACCCACTTTGAGCATGCAGCATAATGCACATAGTGTACGTATATTAATGATATTTTACAATTTTTTCTGTAAACAATGGAAGAAGGGGTTGTATACATTTTTATCAGATAACTGATAATGGTCAGGCCTCATTGAAACTGTTTACCCTCTTGGGTGATTGACATTATCTGTAACCCCCTGATGCTACCAGCCTTTGCTGAAAAAATTAAACACCACCATTATCGTGCGGTGGGCAGATAACTCTGTCAAAAATTGAAAAATTTGCCCATCAGCAATCCCAAACCAGATCTCCATAATATCAATGCACATACATATATGTACTAAGTTTGATGAAAATCCATTGACATTAATTGAAGTTATCGCCCAGAAATGAAAATATGGGTGTACATGCAACAGATGGACAGATGAACAGACAGACCGAAACCAACATGAAACAATAAAATGGAGGGTTTTCATCCTTGAGTATACCTTGGGTATAAAAATGGAGGGTTTTCATCCTTGCCTGTAAAATGGATCTGAATTTTCTGAGTGATTTAGGTGAAAAACATCTCATTGTACTTGTAGTCAAAGCAGCAGCTTAATTAGAATTGCAACTTTTCCGTTTTTTATCATGAATAGAAACATTGGTAGCTTTTCTGCCATTTGTTTTTTTGGGCAAGGGAGTTAACTAAACTTTTGATATTTCCTGTTTGCTTTCCTGTAAACCAGCCCCCTTCGAACAGGGGTCTAAAGGAGAAGAAAATGCTCGCAAGAAAAAAGGGTCTATTTTAAAAGGATAGAAATTGCTCCCTTAGAACTTTTTCAGAAAAGAGCAAAATCAGTTTTGTAAGGGTTGTCTCCCTTCAGGGTTCATGCTAGTGTTTGCCAGATTCTCAGTTTGCGAAAATGAAAAAATATCTTGGGGCAATAAGTCATGATTGGCAAAAATAATTGGTAAAAAACAAAAATCTGCCAAAAAACCTAATTCAAATACCAATTCAGATAGCTGCCACAATTATCTAACTTCTTTAGGTAGTACATAATATCATGCCACCTACATGTCATCCTTTAACCCCCTAATTATTAGTAAGACAACATAGTTCATCAAATAAGGGTACACCAACAAAGTAACTGACACAAAAGCTAAAGGTCATATGAAGTTTTGTCTGGCCATGTGCTCTGTTAGTCAATCACAGGACTCAATCCAGAGGTGGAATACGAGATTAACCAATGAAAAATCATTTTGCAGTCATGTCCATGCCAAACTTTACCATATGTTGTGTTACTGACAACTTGCAAACAGTCCTAGTAATAATGACAATAGGATGAATAAAAGCTCATTTATGCTTCACTGATAGTCAGTTCTTTCTTTTTGTCTGAGTTAATGATTGATTGATTGAGTTGAGGTTTTATGGCCCAGTCAAGGCATTGGGATCATGTCGAGCTGGTGAGTTTACCTAACCACATTTTTTCCTGGGCAGGCTTAGTCCTCTTGGCAGTAAACAAGGGTTTGTGCACATATATTCTTTTGCCAGAAACTGACAACTGCCCTTCTTGAATCAGCAGAAGGGAGAAAATGACATGAGAAAATATTTCATGATCGATCTCCCTGAAAGAATGTTGCCGGACCTGGCAGGGATTGAATCAACCACCTCTTGATCACCAGTTGGAAGCACATCCAACTGAGCCACCAAGGCCGGCTTTTGTCAATAGTATAGTGACAAAAAGAATCTTAAGCAAAAGCTTAAAACACAAATGAGATAAACGCTTAGATACAGAATTTAACTACAGTCTAACTTCACTGGCTCAAACTCGGTAGGCTTGAACACCATGTTTGGGTCGAACTGACTTTCCAGTCCCGGCAAAATCCCCATTCATTTTAACTAAACATACCACACTTGGCTCGAACAACAATGGCTCAAACCCCAAGACTGGTCCCTAGAGTGCATTTCTATGTAAAATACCACCGATCGCTCGCACTAATTGCCTTGTTAAAAATCCCATGTTTAATAAATCAAGGTCACTCAGGTGCGTGATCAGTATCATAAGATGCTTTGATATTGACAAAACGTCTTGCCGAAACAGCTGTTTACATAACACAGGTGTACTTGATTGGCACAAGCTGAATTAAGGCCACTCTTTGATCAATTGGTCAATCGATTAATACTGAGAGGTTAATTTAAGTTGACTGGTGAGGATTCTAGCAGTTTTATAAGCTGAGCAAGCTGGTTCGGGGCTTAGCTAATGGGAACTATTCTCATGACTGGACTAAATACAGATCGTATCTCTTTTACAAAGTTTGCCTAATGTTCATGCTTGTTATTTTAATCTTTTCATCTTGTAAATAAAATTAAAAGACAGATTTATTATTGTTGTCTTATTTTATCTCCCAGAAAGTTCGAAAGGTATAATAAGTGGCTTAAATTATGACCGACAAATATACAGGAAGTCACCGAAATTACCTTAGCTATGACAGAAAATCATAGTACACAAAGATGGATCTTGCCGAATTGATCTTCAGTGGCTCAAACTACCGATTGGTCGAACTTTTTTCGGCAGTTTCTCCCTTTCTCTGGGAGATGACACAAAATGACCCTCAAGGGTTGACGTGTCGTTAAACCCCAACACAATCAATCAATCGGCAGTCCCGGCGAGTTCGAGCCATCGAAGTTTGACTGTAGTATGCGCAGCCATAGAAGTTTGACAGTAGTATGCGCAATACCATCCCCACCTCTCTAGGTCATGTCAAGGTCAAGGTCACAGACTTAGAATTTTCATGTTAAAATTTTATGTCAAAGTTTTTAGGATCTCATTACTTCTACATTAAATGATAGATTTTGTTCCTATTTAGTATTATGATAGACACTGGTCAAAAGTTTTTATCAGCACCATCAGCACTCATGAGACCTCATTATTTTCGAACCTTATCGCCGATTTGATTCATCTGTGGTATGGTTATACATATCGGTCCAAAATTTTGCGCAGTACCACCACTCTAGGTCTTGTCAAGGTCAAGGTCACAGGCTTCAATGGCTCAAACTACCGATCGGTCAAACTTTTTTCGGCAGTCAATCAATCAATCGGCAGTCCCGGCGAGTTCGAGCCATCGAAGTTTGACTGTAGTATGCGCAGCCATAGAAGTTTGACAGTAGTATGCGCAGTACCATCCCCACCACTCTAGGTCATGTCAAGGTCAAGGTCACAGACTTAGAATTTTCATGTTAAAATTTTATGTCAAAGTTTTTAGGATCTCATTAATTCTACATTAAATGATGGATTTTGTTCCTATTTGGTATTATGATAGACACTGGTCAAAAGTTTTTATCAGCACCATCAGCACTCATGACCGTGACCTTAAGGTTGAGGTCACAGACTTAGAATTTAAATGTTAAAGTTTTCGTTAAAGTTTTTAAGACCTCATTATTTTCGAACCTTATCGCCGATTTGATTCATCTTTGGTATGGTTATACATATCGGTCCAAAATTTTGCGCAGTACCATTCCCACCACTCTAGGTCTTGTCAAGGTCAAGGTCACAGACTTAGAATTTTCATGTTATGTCAATTTTGATTGTGTTGGGGTTTAACGACACGTCAACCCTTATGGGTCATTTTGTGTCGTCTCCCAGAGAAAGGGAGAAAGAGACAGAAGAGATAGCAGAAGAGATGAAAGAGAGGGACAGGGAAGAAAGAGGAACAGGAATGAAAGTGAAGAAACAGAAGAAATGAAAACATCACCTCCCTACCCTTACCTGCTACAAGGATAGCAGGCCTTGCCCAACTGTAAGCCAATACCAGCTGGACGCCCCGGTGACATAAGATACATGACACCTTCGCACCACCCGACCACCCCTCATGTTATGTCAAAGTTTTTAGCATCTCATTACTTCTAAACTACATGATGGATTTAGTTCCTATTTGGTATCATGATAGATACTGGTCAAAAGTTTTTATCAGCACTCATGATTGTGACCTTGAGGTCAATGTCACAGACTTAGAATTTAAATGTTAAAGTTTTCGTTAAAGTTTTTAAGACCTTATTATTTCCTAACCTTATCACCGATTTCATTCACCTTTGGTTTGATGATACATATTTGTCCAAAATTTTGAGCAGTACCATCCCCACCACCCTAGGAGATGTCAAGGTCAGAGACTTAGAATTTTCATGTTTAAATTTTACATCGAAGTTTTTAGGATCTCATTACTTCTAAACTACATGATGGATTTAGTTCTTATTTGGTATCAAGATAGATACTGGTTTAAACATTTTATCAGCAGCATCAGCACGCATGACTGACCTTGAGGTTGACGTCACAGACTTAAGATATAAATGTTAAAATTTCGTCAATACCTCATTATTTCCTAACCTTATCACCGATTTCATTCATATTTGGTTTGATGATACATATTTGTCCAAAATTTTATGCAGTACCATCCCCACCACCCTAGTTCATGTCAAGGTCAAGGTCACAGACTTTTTTAAGACCTCATAATTTCCTAACCTTGTCACCGATTTGATTCATCTTTGGTGTGATGGTACATATTGGTCCAAAATTTTGCCCAGATCCCCATCTAACCACCCTAGTTCATGTTAAGGTCAAGTCATGCAAAAATTTTCCTGTTAAAATTTTATGTCAGTTTTTAGGACCTCATTACTTCTAAACCAAATGATGTATTTAATTTATATTTGGTATCATGATATATATTGGTCCAAAGATTTTATCAGCACCATCAGCACTCATGACAGTGACCTTGGGGTCGAGGTCACACACTTAGAATTTTAAAAATGTTAAAGTTTTCGTTTGTGTTTTTAAGACCTTATTATTTCCTAACCTTATCACCGAGTTGATTCATCTTTGGTTTGATGAATATTATGCACATTGCAATACCTTCACCCCCACCCCCACCCCCACCCCAGATCATGTCAAAATCAAGGTCACAGACTTAGAATTGTCCAGAAACAAAATGTGCAATATCAGGCGAGCTATCCTGTCTGGCAACAGGTCTTGTGCTAGATATAAAGTTTGAAAAACATTTTAGATGTATGCCTGCATGTATAAGGGTTTAGGGAGATGACAGTGGCAGACCAGTTGAATTCACTAGTTATTGCTACCCACGAAGAGTAAAGAAAGATTTGAGGTTTTAATTTGAGTTTCTTATAAATTCATCACGAAAACATACCTATATAATTTTGACCCCCTTAAAGCCCACTTTTATGCAGTAAAACAGGGGTATACAGGGGTATACATTATTTCCTTATTTCTGCTCACAAACATAGATTGTGGATATTCCTTAGAACTGTCTCGCCGTTCTAACGAGTACCCACTATCTATGTTTTGAGCAGAAGTATGAAAATATCAGTTTTATTCAGAAACTTTTCAGTTTTCTGGAGGTAAAATTTTCTATATATTTGAATAGGCATGTTTTCGTAATGTGGACTAGATATTTAGCACTTGTATGCAGAAAAATGTTCATATTGTAGGACAAAACAGACAGAAATTTGGTTTTACATTTGTATATGCAAGTTGAATGTTAGCAAGTATTTATTCATCTCCCACTTACGTTATTTTTACATCCATATTACATTTCTAGTTATCTATATATTGCACTGTTTAATCAATAGATTATGCGAACGAAATGGTTTCTTTTCCTTTATCTCTAATCAAGTACCTACTTATCAGGAGACTTTTAGATCCAGTGAAAGCCTGTTCTCAGGAGACTTTTAAGTCTGATGATTTAGATAGATAGATCTGGTTTTCAAGAGACTTTTAGGTCTGCTGACAACTGGTTGTCAGACTTTTTTTTTTTTTACCTAAAAGTCTGCTGACAACTGGTTGTTAGATCTCATCTAGTACAAATGATGCTGGCAAAGCTAATATATTATGTAGTAGCAAATATAAGTAACTCTATAGGCAGAATTTTAAACCACTGAGTGAGAAAGATCAGCAAGATTTGTATTACAAATTACCACAGGTTCATATTATCCATAATATGGACAACCCGGCCTGAGCAATTAATGCAGTCATATCTGATTAGTTATGGTAGTCTTATCAGGTTCTGCCCTGTTTGCCATTATCTGAAATTGAATGTATTTTTGTGGGAAAAAAAGGCTCAACTTATTGATCCTGGTCCTGCTGAATCCAGATCTGTGCTAACAGTGTAGATCCAGATCAGTTGACTTATGAAGAAACTAACTAATCTGGATCTGCACTGTTTGTCCTTAAGTATGTGAATACTTAAGGACAACCTGGAGCAAGTAATCTGATGGGATGAAAACTATAAGTGGGCATAGCATCTTTATTTATTCAGCATGACAAACGTTTGATCAGCTGGAAAGAAAATAAAATAAACTTTTATATATAATAAGCTTGCACAGTGGCCATCGAAAAGGTGTGTGATTCAACCGCAGGATTTGGTTACCAACAGTTTTATTTCAGACAATAGTGTTTCATTTAGTTTTAGGAAGAGTACCTGGTACAAGCAAGCAGTTAGCCCACCCAGTTCTCCACTCTCCATACATACTGAACCACACACTTCTTGGGTATATTAACATGTCTACGTTTTGTTAAAGTTAGACACAGACATAAATTAACCTGCTTACAACTACAAACTCAAGTCAGTTTTAACCCATAAATGTCTAGATTCCCATAAGAGAGACACTGGAACCAGAATGCAGCATCTGATCAGGGTCTACACTGTTTGCATTAAATAATGAATTTCTATGAAATACGGGTATAAAAACTAAGCAGACACCCCTTCTATTGGAAATGGATCAGTCCAAAATTAGGGAGACAACTGATTTCCTGTTTGCTTTTCTGCACATCAAATAAAACGGATACAGGTTAATTGCCCTTGGAAACACTGAACACATAAACACTGAACACATAAATGGAAAGAAAATCAGAGTCTCGGTTCCATTGTCTCGGTTCAGAGTCCAGAGTCTCGGTTCTTCATATGACAGCAGTGTAGTTTGCAGGTGCCCTTGGGAGTAATGTTTTCCTTTTAGAGTTTGGTAAATGTCCAAAAATTTCGAACACTTTATTACATAACTTTTGGGCCTAAATTTTGTTTTCATGCAGTTGATTGGAATGGCAAGTGATAAAACCCTGATCAGACTGCTCTACACTGTTTGCATATGCCATGTTGTCAGGAACGTTGGTGTACGAAATTTTAGGACATTTGCCAAAGAGCTTTTTTTTTTCTGAAAGGAGCAAAATCAATTTTGACGGAGTGTAACCATTCCCCACAAGGCAGTATCATCAAGAACAAAAATGTGTTTGATACACATTATAAGAAAAGGAAGCCTTTATCTTGTATGCAAACAGTGAAGGCCTAAATCAACCAGCACAGTGGCAGTCTGGGCCTAGCTGTTCATGTTGCATTGCAAAAGCTCCTCACATTTTTGCAGCAAAAATATCAATGTATATGAAAGTACCTTAGCTACAACAGTTATGAGTTTGTCTAAGCTAAGGATGCTTTGAACAACTGGGCCCTAATCATTGCCTTTTACTCCTGCTTAAAGAAGCAATGGTAATATATTGATGAACAGAGAAGGTCTTGATCAAACTGCAGTGGATATGCAACCTGACCTGAGCCATAACTATGTGCATATAAACAGAAAAAGTTCTTACCAGATTGCATGGATCAGGAACCTGATTTGAATTTTCACTAATTGCATATCGAGGGTTGAGCGCAAGACTATAGTAACTCAAATATATTTTTGAAACCCTTGTTTAGGGGCAGAGTTGGACCCCTTTGTAAACAATGCAAATTTAGGTGCCATTGCTCATACGAGCAATGGCACCTAAATTTTCATTGTTTACAGAAATGTTGTAATCTTCATAACACCTTCATGGTGAGGAGATTAGGTTTGGGGAAAAACAACCATCTGACTTATGCCAGTCTTGCGCTCAACCCTCGATATGACATGCTTTTCTCTTTTCCCATACAACTTTGCATCTTTGGCTATCCAAAATGCACCCAGTGAAGATTATGATCAGACTGCAAGCTGATCTGAGTCTTTGCTGGATGCATATGACCAAAGGTTTGTTTTCTGACATTACAGCACATATTTTTTTACATGAGAATTTTATATACTCTTAATATATTTTAATGCTGCAAAAGCTAGTCACCTTTTTAGCTCACCTGAGCTGAAAGCTCAAGGTGAGCTTTTGTGATCACTCACCGTCCGTCGTCGTCCGTATGTCCGTCCGTCCGTCCACAATCTTTAAACAACATCTCCTCCTAAACCACTGATTGGATTTTGACCAAACTTCACAGGAATGATCTTTGGTCGGTCCTCTTTCAAAGTTGTTCAAATGGTTCCGGTCCATTGCATATCTAGGTCACAGGAGCTAAAAATAGATTTTTTAACTAAAAACTTAAAAAATCTTCTTGTCAGAAACCACTGGAGCGATTTCAATATAATTTTGCAGAAATGTTCCTTTGGTGATCCTCTACCAAGATTGTTCAAGCCATTCGGATTCGTCAAAAAACATGGCCGCCAGGGGGCAGGGCTTATTTTCCCTATGTATAATCTATATAGAAAACTTTAAAAATCTTCTTGTCAGAAACCACTGGACCGATTTCAATGTAATTTTGCAGAAATGTTCCTTTGGTGATCCTCTACCAAGATTGTTCAAGCCATTTGGATTTGTCAAAAAAAATGGCTGCCAGGGGGCGGGGCTTATTTTCCCTATGTATCTATATAGAAAACTTTAAAAATCTTCTTGTCAGAAACCACTGGACTGATTTCAATGTAATTTTGCAGAAATGTTCCTTTGGTGATCCTCTACCAAGATTGTTCAAGCCATTTGGATTCGTCAAAAAACATGGCCGCCAGGGGGCGGGGCTTATTTTCCCTATATATCTATATAGAAAACTTTAAAAATCTTCTTGTCAGAAACCGCAGGACTGATTTCCATATAATTTTGCACAAATGTTCCTTTGGTGATCCTCTACCAAAATTGTTCAGGCCATTTGGATTCATCAAAAAACATGGCTGCCAGGGGGCGGGGCTTATTTTCCCTATATATCTATATAGAAAACTTTAAAAATCTTCTTGTCCGAAACCACTGGACCGATTTCAATATAATTTTGCAAAAATGTTCCTTTAGTGATCCTCTACCAAGATTGTTCAAGCCATTTGGATTCGTCAAAAAACATGGCCGCCAGGGGGCGGGGCTTAATTTCCCTATATATCTATAAGAAAACTTTAAAAATCTTCTTGTCAGAAACCACTGGACCTATTTCCATATAATTTTGCAGAAATGTTCCTTTGGTGATCCTCTACCAAGATTGTTCGAGCCATTTTGATTAGTCAAAAAACATGGCCGCCAGGGGGCGGGGCTTATTTTCCCTATATATCTATATTGAAAAATGTAAAAATCTTCTTGTCCGAAACCACTGGACCGATTTCCATATAATTTTGCAGAAATGTTTCTTTGGTGATCCTCTACCAAGATTGTTCAAGCCATTTGGATTTGTCAAAAAACATGGCCACCAGAGGGCAGGGCTTATTTTCCCTATACATCTATATAGAAAACTTTAAAAATCTTCTTGTCCGAAACCACTGGACCGACTTCAATATAATTTTGCAAATATGTTCCTTTGGTGATCCTCTACCAAGATTGTTCAAGCCATTTGGATTCGTTAAAAAACATGGCTGCCAGGGGGTGGGGCTTATTTTCCCTATATGTCTATATAGAAAACTTTAAAAATCTTCTTGTCAGAACCACTGGACCGATTTCCATATAATTTTGTAGAAATGTTCCTTTAGTGATCATCTACCAAGATTGTTCGAGTCATTTGGATTTGTCAAAAAACATGGCCGCCAGGGGGGAGGGCTTATTTTCCCTATATATAGAAAAATGTAAAAATCATCTTGTCCCAAACCACTGGACCGATTTCCATATAATTTTGCAGAAATGTTCTTTTGGTGATCCTCTACCAAGATTGTTCAAGCCGTTTGGATTTGTCAAAAAACATGGCCGCCAGGGGGCAGGGCTTATTTTCCCAATATATGTATCTATATAGAAAACTTTAAAAATCTTCTTGGCAGAAACCAATGGACCGATTTCAATATAACTTGGAAGGAATGTGTCTTTGGTCACCCTCTTCCAAGGTTGTTCAATCCATCATGATTCGTCAAAAAATATGGCTGCAAGGGGGTGGGGCTTATTTTCCCTATATATCTATATAGAAAACTTGAAAAAAAAATCTTCTTGTTTTCCCTATATATCTAAATAGAAAACTTTAAAAATCTTCTTGTCAGAAACCACTGAACAGATTTCAATATAACTTGGCAGGAATGTTCCTTTGGTGACCCTCTACCAAGTTTGTTCAACCTGTCATGATTCGTCAAAAAACATGGCCGTTAGGACGTAGGGCTTTTATAGCTATATAAAACTTTTTAAACCACTGGACCAATTTCAATATAACTTGACAGAAATGTTCCTTTGATGACCCTCTTTTAAGATTCAGTTCAAGTTGTCAAGATTTGTAAAAAAACATGGCCGGGGGTGTGGTGGAGGTGGGTGTGGGTGGTTAGTGCTATAAAGTTTATACAAAAATCCTAGAGCAGTGAACTTGGCTGAAACTTCAACAGTAAATATGCAAATCTGTTTGGTCAGGTGAGCGATATAGGACCATCATGGGTCCTCTTGTTGTTTTTTTAGCTCACCTGAGCTCTGCTCAGGATGAGCTATTGTGATCACTTTTCATCCATCGTTCATCCGTGTGGATGTCCGTTAACATTTTCAAATGACTTCTCCTCTGAAGCCGCTGAGCCAGTTTTGCTCAAATTTCATATGGAGCCTCCTTACGGTGGGGGAATGAAAAATTGCTAAAATGGTCGTGGTCCATTGACCAAAATGGCCACCACGCCTATATGTGGTAAAAACCTTTAAAAATCTTCTTCTCCAGAGCCGAGAATGCCTTGGGGCTGAACCTTTGCAGGAATCATCGGGGACAGAAGGTCTACCAAAATTGCTAAAAGAATTGTCGTACGTTGACATTTGACCTTTTTACGGCAAGGTCGTTTGCTTCCTTATGCATTTGTATGGGAAAAACCTTTAAAAATCTTCTTCTCCAAAACCGAGCATGCCTTATGGCTGAATTTTTGCATATATCATCGGGAACGGGAGGGCTACCAAAATTGCTAAAATAATGGTCGTACATTGACATTTGACCTTTTTTATGGTAAGGTCAATTTTGCTTCCTTATGCATTTGTATGGGAAAAATGTTCAGAATTTCAAACAACTTCTCCTCTGGAGCCTCTGGGCCAATTTTGCTCAAATTTCATATGGAGCCTCCTTAGTTAGGGGGAACAAAAGATTGCTAAAATGGTCACGGTTCGTTGACTGAGATGGCCGCCATGCCCATATATGGTAAAAACCTTTAAAAATCTTCTTCTCTAGAACGGAGAATGCTTTGGGGCTGAATCTTTGCATAAGTCATCAGGGACAGGGGATCTACCAAAGTTGCTAAAATAATGGTCATACATTGATATTTTACCTTTTTTCGGCAAGGTCAAGTTTGCTTCCTTATGCATTTGTATGGGAAAAAACATTTAAAAATCTTATTCTCCAAAACCGAGGATGGCTTGTGGCTGAATCTTTGCATATATCATCTGGAACAGGGGGTCTACCAGAGTTGCTAAAATAATTGTCATACACTGACATTTAACCTTTTTACGGCGAGGTCAAGTTTGCTTCTGTATGCATTTGTATGGGCCCCATACATTTGTATGGAAAAAATGTTGATAATTTCAAATGGCTTTTCCTATGAAGCCTCCAGGCCAGTGTTGCTCAAATTTCATGCGGAGCCTTCATGAGCAGGAGAATGAAAAATTGCTAAAATGGGTATGGTCCATTGATCAAAATGGCTGCCATGCCCATATATGGTAAAAACCTTTAAAAATCTTCTTCTCCATAACCAAATAAGCCCTGGGTCCTAATCTTTGCACAATTTATGGGGGACAGGAGATCTACCAAAATTGCTAAAATGATGGTTCTATGTTGACATTTGACCTTTTTACCTCCAAGGTCAAATTTGCTTCCCCGTTTGTATGGGCCATATACGTTTATATTGAAAATATCGAAGTGACTTGTAGATCAACAGCAGTTAAAATTGTTCTGATTGGAAATCTAAGATGGCCATCATCTGGTTTATATTTATAATATTTCCCTGCCACTGTGCTGTTTACATGTATAAAATCATGATTCTTCAGAAACCATTTAGCCAGTTTCCACCAAATTTCACATTCATCCTTCTGTTGAAATGTGATGGATAGTTTTTTCAAATGATCATGCTCCTCTGACTGTCAGGCCCAAATATTCTTCTTCAAAACTAATAACTGCTCAAATGATGATATTTTCATTAGTTGCGATCATAGGATTGGAAAAATGTTGCATAACATCTGCATGTCTGCAGTGGCTATGTCACTCAGGTGAGCGAACCATGGGTCGTGGGCCTCTTGTTTTTTTAAGTTATAAAAAAAAAATGTTTACATTTACAGTAATACAAGACAATATTTTGTTCTACTGGGCCTAAAGAAAATTTTCACACTAAACAATGACGAATTCAGTACTTTCAATTCATATTTACCTGATCGGTTGCTTTTTCTAGATTGTTTGATAATCCTTTGAGTATCAAAATGATGATATAAGTCATTAAAACTGATTTTACTTTTCTTTGTAGACTCCAGCAAAATTTCATCTTGGGCATCTAAATACTCATGCTTTCTTTTCAGTAACTTGGAAACAGTTGTTCTATCTATCCCAAACATATCTGCTATTTCTCCTTGGTTCATGTTAGGATTCTGTATGTAAAATTTTACAATTTCTCTTCTAAGTTCATCATTTATCTTGGATCTTGACTTTCTAAAATGTTGTGGATAGACACCAAGTGTAGTATTTGGAAATGCCTGAACTGGTGTAGCTTGTCCCCCAGGGATAAGAAGAAATGGCTTAACATCTTCTTCATCCTGTAAATGTCACAATTTTCAGAAATTAACCCTTAAAGTGCCAAGCAAAATTTGCAGCAGATATTCTAATTTTTTTTTTTTTTTTTCAGAGAAATTAAGTTCGACATTTCAAGTGAATCATCTGCCAAGCAGACAATTCACAGGAAATGTTGACTTATTTTCTTTGAAAAAATAAAAGGGAATATACTGTAATAACCCTAAGTATTGGGATAGATAGGCCTTTGCAAACAGTGTCGACCCAGGATCATGGTCTACACTGTTTGCCATACTTACAGCAATATTCTAGACACATCAAGAGGTAGTAGAATGGACTACCGTATTCGATCTAATTACCACACATACCCCTATAAGCGCACAGTCAAGAAATTCCGTAGTCTTCAGATTATAGCCAGTGTACTTTTTCTTTACTTCTTTATGAAGGCATATGTTGTTGGTACTCATTTGAATTGCATCGACTTGTCGATGCAATTCAAACGAGCACCCACAACATATGCCTTTATAAAGAAAGTCAGAAAAAATCGTATAATCATCATCAAATAAGTCCTTTTCTGATCTTTTTTTTAGTGTATCCTTAGCAGGTAGATACATATTTTACCACCACTGAGTGTTCCCAGTAATTTTGAAAAACCTAAGCACACAGTGCGGTAATTAGGTCGAATACGGTATTTCAAATTTAAGGACAAATATGGTATGTAGATAAGGTGTCCCAATAGGGTAAATATGGTATTTCAAAGTGTCAAAATGTTTCCAGCTGTTGTGATTGGCATTTTAAGGCTTAACAGTGTTATTTATACTCACACCATGAAGTGCACTGGGCATCATGGTATTTACCTTAGTATTGGGATACCTTATCTATATACCATACTTTTGTCCTAAAATTTGTAATAGTCCATTCTACCTCTTGATGTGTCTAGAATATTGCTGTATGTATGGCAAACATGTAGACCCTGATCAGATGCTGTGTTCTGTGGTATCTGACCTGGGTCTACACTGTTTGCAAAGGCCTATCAGTCCCGATACTTAGGAATATTACGGTATCTGTATGTTTAATTATGTGTGTCTGGGCCATCTAAACCAATCAAAGGAGTATCATTAATGCTTTGCTGGGTAAAAATTTCAGCAGGCAACATTTTGAAATAGTTTTCTTATTTTTCTGGAAAATAGGATTAGATGTTTCATGCAAATTGTCTCCATAGGGGATAATTTGCATGAAATATCAAAGCCTGTTTACTTGGAAAAATATTGTCCATTTGTTATCTGCAGTATAAGCCTAGAGAATGGTAAAGGTTACATTCAGATGGGTCAAAGAACTTTAAATGTGGTAAAAAAGACATCTTTAGAATGATAGATTTGTTTGGTTGGAGTTAGATTTGTTGGGTTGGAGTTTAACAGCCCAGTCAAAACTATTAAGGTCATGTCAAGCCAGCCAGTTCACCTAACCACACTTTTCCTGGGCAGGCTTAGTCCTCTAAGCAGAAAATCAGTACTTGTGCACATTCTTTTGCCAGAAACTTACAACTGCCCTTCTTGAATCAGCGGAAGGAAGAGAATAACCGTAGAAAATATTTCATTATCAATCTCAGGAAAGAATGTTGCTGGGTCCGGCAGGGATTTAACCCGCAACCTCCCAATCACCAGTCAAACAGCATCCAACTGAGGCTGGTTTAGAATGATAGAGCTAAATCTCCAAAGACCTGAAAACAGTGGCATAAAATTCAGTACAAATGTACATAGTGGTTCTAAAGTTATGAGTGCTTAAGTTTGGGTTTTGATCTGTATTTTATAATCCTTGCAGAAAAAGTTCTGTGTCTCCCAGTTTGTCACCCTTGGGTATACGTAGCCCTTTCCACAGGGCTATGTAGCCGGCCTCGGTGGCTCAGTTGGATGCGCCGTCCGACTGGAGACCAGGAGGTAGCAGGTTCAACCCCCCGCCGAGGTCGGCAACATTCTTTCGTAGAGATTGATCATGAAATATTTTCTACTGTCATTCTCTCCCTTCCGCTGATTCAGGAAGGGCAGTTATCAGTTTCTGGCGAAAG
This sequence comes from Anodontia alba, assembly GCA_964016985.1. Taxonomy (NCBI): domain Eukaryota; kingdom Metazoa; phylum Mollusca; class Bivalvia; order Lucinida; family Lucinidae; genus Anodontia; species Anodontia alba. The sequence continues at coordinate 107,721,720 of OZ024821.1, read as the reverse complement.
AATGTGCACAATACTGGTTAACCGCTTAGAGGCCTAAGCCTGCCCAGTAAACGTGTGGTTAGGTAAACTGACCACGCTCGACATGACCCCATTGGGTTGACTGGGCCGTAAAACCTCAACACAAACTTGTCAAAAAAATACATGTAATATATATAAGTGAAAGCATAAGCTGTTCTGTTGAAATTTTAGATGACTGTTTAACCCTTGTCCTGCTGAACATGGATGTACCCTGTCTTTGCAAACAGTGTAGATCCAGATCAGTTGGCTTCTGAAGAAGCCAACTTATCTGGATCTACACTGTTTGCCATTAAGTATGTGAATTTATAGTAACAATCGAGATCAACTAATCTGATTGGCTGAAAATTAGAAGGGGTGTGGCATCTTAATTTATTCAGCAGGACAAGGGTTAATATGAGAGCAAACCTTAGTGGCTCAGTCGACTGGGTGTCCAGCTGGTGATCAGGAGGACACGGGTTCAATTCCTGCTGGGGCAGGCACCATTCTTTCGTGGAGATTGATCATGAAATGTTTTTTACTGTCATTCTTTCCCTTCCACTGATTCAAGAAGGGCAGTTGTCAGTTTCTGTAGTAAGAATGTGCACAAATACTGGTTAACTGCTTAGAGGACTATGATTGCCCAAGAAAAAAGTGTGGTTTGGTAAACTGACCATGCTAGACATAACCCTTATGGATTGACAGGGCAGTTAAACAACACAAATAATCTGTTTAATATGAGGGATAAAGCTTTCCTTGTTATAAAGCCATCCACAAACTGCCTTTATTGGTTTCTATTGCAGTAGTGGATTATAAATTAGCATCTGCAGATACATGTATTATGTATGCAAAAACTGTTGGGACTCAAGTGAGTGAGTTTTGGCTTGTTACCCTCTTGTCTTGTTCTTGTATGGAAACCAGTTGGTATTGTAGACACCCTGTTCACCCATACCACAGCAGTTGAGCCCTTCCAGATACAGGGTAAGTACAATGTATCCTAAAATTTCAAACACTTGGACTAGTTTTTGCTTTTTATCGCACCTGCTTGTAGCAGGGTGCGATATAGGCGTCCGATTTTCCGTCCGTCCGTCCGTCTGTCAACATTTATGTCGACGTTCGACATTTATGTCAAAGTTAGTATTCTAATCAACTAAAAGACTAAACAACCATCAAAACTTGCATGAAACATCTCCCTGACCTCCTGACTTTGCGACATAGGCGTCCGCTTTTCCGTATGTCTGTCCATTCGTCCGTCCGTCTGTCAACATTTATGACGAAGTTCGACATTTATGTCAAAGTTAGTATTTTAATCAACTACAAGACTAAACAACCATCAAACCTTGCATGAAACATCTCCCTGACCTCCTGACTTTGCGACATAGGTGCCCACTTTTCCATTCGTCTGTCTGTTCGTCCGTCTGTCTGTCCGTCTGTTAACAGTTCTGTTATGTCGAAGTTCGACATTTTTGTCAAAGTTCTTATTCTAATCAACTACAAAACTAAACAGCCATCAAACCTTGTATGAAACATCTCCCTGACCTCCCCACTTTGCGACATAGGTGCCCGCTTTTCCATTCATCTGTCTGTTCATCCGTCCATCTGTCTGTTAACAGTTCTGTTATGTCGAAGTTCGACATTTACGTCGAAGTTAGTATTCTAATCAACTACAATTCTACAACAACCATCATACCTTGCATGACACATCTCCCTGACCTCCTGACTTGGCAGGTATGTTGACCCAGTGACCTTGACCTATATTTTGCGCTCCATTGACTTTGACACAATTTACGTTGACGTTCCAGATCTTCTCAACTATAAGGCGTACAATTACCAAACCTTGCATAGTGCTTCTCCTAGATGTACTGACTTGGCAGGTACCTTGACCCGGTGACCTTGACCTATATTTTGCGCTCCAGTGACTTTGACATATTATGCGTCGACGTTCGATATCTCCTCGACTATAAGGCCTACAACCATCAAACCTTGCAAAGCGCTTCTTCTCAATGTACTGACTTGGCAGATACCTTGACCAGGTGACCTTGACCGATATATTGGCTGCAGTGACTTTGACATAATTTACATCAATGTTCCAGATCTCCTCAAGTGTAAGACTTCTAGCCACCAAACCTTGCATAGTGCTTCTCCTAGATGTACTGACTCGGCAGGTATCTTGACCCGGTGACCTTGACCTATATTTTGCGCTCCAGTGCCTTTTACATATTTTACGTCAACGTTCAATATCTCCTCAACTGTAAGGCCTACAACCATCAAACCTTGCATAGTGCTTCTCCTCAATGTACAGACTCTGCAGGTATCTTCACTGGGTGACCTTGACCTATATTTCGCGCTCCATTGACTTTTACACCTTTTACGTCACCCTTCCATATGTCCTTAACTGTTAGGCCTTCAACCACCGAACCTTATGTAGCACTTCTTCTCGATGTACTAACTCGGCAGGTACCTTGACCTGGTGACCTTGACCTATTTTGTGCACTCCAGTGACTTTGACACATTTTATGTTGATGTTTGGTATCTCCTCAAATATAAGGCCTACAACCACTAAACCTTGCATAGTGCTTCACCTCATTGCACTGGCTTGGCAGGTACCTTGACCCGGTGACCTTGACCTATATTTGACACATTTTACGTTGATGTTTGATAACTCCTCAACTATAAGGCCTACAACCACCATACCTTGCATTGTGCTTCTCCTTGATGTACTGAATTAGCAGGTACCTTGACCCGTGACCTTGACCTATATTTCATGCTCCAGTGACTTTTACACATTTTACGTCAATGTTCCATTATCATTGGGCTGTATGATACGAAAAGTCAGTGCTGAAGATATAGCCATTAGAGGGAATGGGACTGGCCTGGAATATATGTGCCCCACTAGGCACTTTCTACATTTTTTTCAACCCTGTTTTCCAAGAATGAAATAAACTTATTTAATAACCACGTTCTGATTGTGGCTCCTGTGACTTTTGCCCCAGCAGGTGCGATGACGCCTTCCGCGGAATTCTTGTTGTATAGTTATTTCTTAAAATCCTTAGTGGAATGGCTAACAGTGTAGACTGATCAGGCTGTATTCTGATCAAGATCACTAAAAATACTTAGTGGAATGGCTCCTTATGGTCTGCACTGTTTGCACATGCCATTTTGTCAGAAGCTTTGGTGTATGAAATTTAAGGACATTTACAGTAAACTGACCTAATAGCATATACAACCAGCATATACCTAGATCAGCTTTTGCACATGCACATTTGGCCATGTGAGCTGATCGAGGTCTATACCGGTCATTAACCACTTTGAATGTACTTCAACCTCTACTTGGACCTTGAAGGTTCTAATTACTGAATCTACCCAAATATTGAGGCACTTCAACTGTCTAATACAGCAGACAACAAATTGGTATTTTTCTTATTTTCCCCAGGAAATAGGCTTTGACCTTTCATACAAATACAAGGAGACAGTTTTCATGAACTTTCAAAAGTAAAATAAGAAAAGCATTTCTAAATGTTGTCTGCTAAAATATTTCCCAGCATGGTAATTAGTCAACTTATAGTAGTCCTAAGTTTTGATCAAGTCCATATTGCTACCTGTTGGGTTGTCTGAAAATGCAGGTTGAGTGGCAAACACTGTAGATCCTGATCAGAAACTGCATTCTGTGATATCTGCTCTAGCATTGCACTGCTCAGACTTGTATGTCTCAATACTTAGGGTCAATATGATAATAATGAATGCACTAAACCCTGCATGATCAGAATGTGGCATTTGATCTGGGTCTAAACTTTGCCAGGCCTGCATACTTAGGGTCATAATGGTTATAACAATGCATACACTGGTCAGAATGTAGCATCAAATCTGGGGCTATACAGTTTGCTAAGGTCTGTCTTTCCCAATACTTAGGGTCATAATGGCTATAATAATGCAGACGCTGGTCAGAATGTAGCATCAGATCTGGGGCTGTACAGTTTGCTCAGGCCTGTCTTTCCCAATATTTAGGGTCATTATGATAATAATGAATAAACTAGACTGATCAGAATGTGGTATTTGATCTGGGTCTACACTGTTTGCTAAGGCCTGCTACTTAGGGTCATTATGGTAGTAATGAATGCAGACCCTGATCAGAATGTTGCATTTGATCTGGGTCTACACTGTTTGCTCAGGCCTGATTATTTAGTGAAAGGGTCATTATGGTTATTATGAAAGCAGACTCTGATCAGAATGTTACATTTGATCTGGGTCTACACTGTTTGCTGATGCCTGATACTTAGGGTCATTGTGGTTATGAATGCAGACCTTGATCAGAATGTAGCATCTGATCTGGGTCTACACTGTTTGCTAAGGCCTGTCTGACAATCAGAATGTGCAGATATGTAAGCTACACTGTTTACATATAATTATAAGGTCCTTTTTCTAATTGGAAAGGCCCAGTATTATTGACATGAACGGTCTGTGTTGATAACCAAACATGCTGAAATATCACTGACTGTGACAAATATGCTTCACATTTGTTATCACAAAGAGACTATAAACATTAAAATTTACTTACCATTTTTGCTGTGATTTTCCTATTTAACAATACATTTGTTGTCTTATTTTAAATGTCTGTATAAAAGGACACCAAGCTGGTTTGTCAGTCACACATAGCACTTGTGCTCACTCGTATCACTGATACCTGGTTGCCTGGCCACTGTACTGACTACCCATTAGTGTATTGGAAATCAGAGTTTAACTGTGGGGAACCAGTATTACAGTTATATTGGACTGGCAGGCAGCCAAGTGATACTACAGACTGTGTGATGTAAAGAGTGACAAAGAGATTGATATGTGATATTTTGTGAGGCTCTCTTAAGGGAATTGTAGAAATGATAAAATAAATATCCAGCTGTGTAATGAAAGAAAAGCTTTTATAGTGTGTTGATTTTATTGCATAATGTAGAATTTATAGGTATTTGACAAATCCTGTCAATAATCAATTCATGTTATGAGATAAAAAAATAAAAAACCAAAAAAAACTAATATTGGATTTGTAGGCTGTAGTAATTTCTTGCTCAGGTAGCCTTTGTCCTTGAAAAGTTCAGTTGCACTTTTTTTGTCATGTAAGGATTACTTATTTGTTTCGGTAGTCTTAATATTATTTTGAATGTAAGAAAAAAAAAAAAAAAAAAAGCAAAAACACAGGAATCTTTCATTATACTGTGTGTGCAGACATTACTAGAGCGTTTATGACTTAGGGATGGTCTGTCGTTGTAAATTCAGAATTTTTTTTTTTTTTCACTTGTGGATTGCATTTTTTTTTTTTTTTTTTTTTTGGACAAAGACTGAGCAATTTTATCTCCTTTTTTTTAACATTCACACATATAACCACCAAACTTCAGTGGGGCTGGCCTCATTGGCTCAGTAGGATGCGCGCCCAGCTGGCAATCAGGTTGTGGGTTTGATCCCGGCACTCCGTCCACATTTTTTCATGGAGATTGATCATGAAATAATTGCTATGGTCATTCTCTCTCTTCTGCTGATTCAACGTAATGAAAACATGCCTATTCAAATATACTGAAAATTTTACCACCGAAAAGTGAAAATTTTCAGATAAAAATTCTGATATTCTTCAAATTTCTGCTCAAAACATAGATTGTGGGTACTCGTTAAAACTGCCTTGGTGAGGCGGTTCTAACCCGTACCCACAATCTATATGTATACCCCTGTAAACCCCAGTTTTACTATATGAAAGTGGGGTATAAGGGGGTCAAAATTACTTAGGCATGTTTTTGTGATGAAAAGGGCAATTGTCAGTTTCTGGAGAAAGAATGTGCACAAGTACATTTTTATACTAGATAACTGCATAGAGGACTAAGCCTGCCCAGGAAAAGTGTGGTCAGATATACTGACTGGCTTTTCATGACCTTACTATAGTGTTGACTGGGCTGTTAAACTCCAAATCAAGCAAAAACTTTAGAGCGTGTTCATTTTTTTTTTTTTTTTTTTTTTTTTTTGATAGATGGCTTACGCTTAGAGTAGCTATGGGGCATTTAAAAAAAAAAAAAAAAAAAAAGATTTGAGGGTCCCCTCAATATTATGTTAACATCTGTGTAATATGTACCTCTTGTTGTTCCCCCATAGTAAAGAACAAAATAGTAAAGGGTTAGGTAGGAATATACACTATTAGGGTTGTTTTCAGAATTTTGCCATTTTAAACCATCTTTTGGTTTGAATGTTTGTTTCTTTTACTTCTGGCAACCTTTTTTTTTTTTTTTTTTTTTTGCTGCATAAATCTGTCTTTGTGTCCTTTGTAACCAAAATCTTCCTCATTTTTAATATTATATTGTGACAATGCCATGCCCTTTCTTTACAAGAACATACCTTGTAGATCTTATTAGAAGGAACTTCTAATGAACACACATCTTTCTAAGGAGAAATGAGGAAGAATGTCAAAATTTTTGGTTAAAAAATTGGCTTACTGTAATAACCCTAAGTATGGGATAGATTGGCTTTGCAAACTGTAAACCCAGATTAGATACCCGCAAAATACGGCATCTGGTCAGGGTCTACATTGTTTGCCATACATGCAGCTGTATTTTAGACACATCAAGAGGTAGTAGAATGGACTATTTCAAATTTTAGAGCAAGTATGGTAAGTAGACAAGGTGTCCCAATACTTAGCCAATTATTGTCTGGAAACCCCTAAAAGGGTAATTGGCAAACAGTGCAGTCCCAGATCAGATGCATGGCTGAATACGGCATCTGATCTGGATCTCCACTGTTTGCAAATAGTCCCAGTCATTTTTCTCTAGGAATATGTAAGTCACATAGCCTGATCATAATATCATAATTGGAATTTTGATTAACGTGCAGGTACAGGGGCAACATCCACATCAGTGGGCCCCCTTCCAGATAGCTGGCTTGCTGCACGCATGGCAGATCTCAGACCAGATCTCCAGGTACGTCTATCATGAGGGTTGATAGCCGAGAGCTTCCACTCTCTGCAGTCCCTCTCTGTCAGCTGCTTCCATGTCATTTTGGGCCTCCCAGGCCCACACTTTCCATCAACCTGTATGTCAAAGGCTGTCTTGATTGCACCACTGGAGCGTTCCACATGTCCATACCATCGAAGTCTTCTCTCCTTCAGAATGAGGTCCAGATCCTCAATGCCAAGCCGCACATACCTAAAATCAAAATTAGAATCTTCCAGTATATAGTATGGAGGAGTTCATTCAATCTACAATGGGTTAGGGTAAATACGGTATATAGAGCTGTGGTTTACATAGATATGTTTATACTTAACCCTCATCATGCTGAATTAATTAAGATGAAACGCCCACTTCTAATTATACCCCCCACAAACTTTGTTGGTGGGGGGGGGGGGGGGGTATACTATTTTCACGTCCGTCCATCTGTCCGTCTGGGTCCATCCGCAACGCTGGTTTTTTTCCTAATATCTTGAAAATGCAGTGATGGATATTCATCAATTTCTGCAGACACATTGATATCAATAAGATGTACATGTACCTACATAAGAGAAAGTAAGGGCTAGGGGCCAATTCTCTTGGGAGTTATTGCCCTTTGTAAATTTTTTTCTTAATGCGGAAAAAAGGCAGAAAAACGTTTGTGTGCACACTATCTCTTTAACCAATGGCTAGAATTTGACCAAACTAGCACAGATACATCATCAGGATGGGGGGAAGAAGTGATTAGATTTTGGTGACCATGACCTTATTTTCATGTTCACTACATCATAAATACTTAAAAAGGAGCCTAAAGATCTTGTTGATGAAGTAAAAAGTTTGTGTGCACAATATCTTTTTAACCAATGGCTGGAATTTGACCAAACTAACACAGATACATCATAAGCATGGGGCAACAAGTGATTAGATTTTGGTGACCTTGACCTTATTTTCAAGGTCACCACACTATAAATACTCAAAAAAGTGAGCCTTGTTAATGCAGTAAAAAGTTTGTGTGCACATTATCTCTTTGACCAATGGATGGAATTTAACCAAACTAGCACAGATACATCATCAGTATGGGGGAAAGAAGAGATTAGATTTTGGTGACCTTGACCTTATTTTCAAGGTCACTACATTATAAATACTCAAAAAGGAGCCTAAAGGAGCCTTGTTAATGAAGTAAAAAGTTTGTGTGCATAATATCTCTTTAACCAATGGCTGGAATTTGACCGAACTAGCACAGATACATCATAAGGATGGGGCAAAGAAGCGATTAGATTTTGGTGACCTTGCCCTTATTTTCAAGGTCATTACACTATAAATACTCAAAATGCAGTAAAAAGTTTGTGTGCACATCATCTCTTTAACCAATGGCTGGAATTTGACCAAACTAGCACAGATACATCATCAGGATGGGGGAAAGAAGTGATTAGAGTTTGGTGACCTCGACCTTATTTTCAAGGTCACCACATTATAAATACTCAAAAAGGAGCCTTGGTAATGAAGTAAATGGCTGGAAATAGACAGAACTAGCAAAGATTCATCATAAGAATGGGGCAAAGAAGTGATTAGATTTTGGTGACCTTGACCTTATTTTCAAGGTCACTACACTATAAATACTCAAAAAAGTGAGCCTTACTAATGCAGTAAAAAGTTTGTGTGCACATTATCTCATTAAACTATGGCTGGAATTTGACCAAACTAGCACAGATACATCATCAGGATGGGGGAAAGAAGTGATTAGAGTTTGGTGACCTCGACCTTATTTTCAAGGTCACCACATTATAAATACTCAAAAAGGAGCCTTGGTAATGAAGTAAATGGCTGGAAATAGACAGAACTAGCAAAGATTCATCATAAGAATTGGGCAAAGAAGTGATTAGATTTTGGTGACCTTGACCTTATTTTCAAGGTCACTACACTATAAATACTCAAAAAAGTGAGCCTTACTAATGCAGTAAAAAGTTTGTGTGCACATTATCTCATTAAACTATGGCTGGAATTTGACCAAACTAGCACAGATACATCATCAGGATGGCTGAAAGAAGTGATTAGATTTTGATGATCTTGACCTTATTTTCAAGGTCACTACATTATAAATACTCAAAAAGTGAGCCTTGTTAATGCAGTTAAAAGTTTGTGTGCACACTATCTCTTTAACCATTTGCTGGTTTTATTAGATTTTGGTGACCTTGACTTTATTTTCAAGGTCACGCCGGCACTTTGAAACTTAAATTTTGTTAGATAAAGGTTTTATGCGGGGGTGGAGGGGTGGGGGGAGGTTATCGAATAAGCGCTGCTTATTGACAATTTTCATTTCCAGCCAGTCAGATTACTTGATGTGAGTTTTTGTTAGAAATTCACATATTTATTGACAAACAGTGCAGATCTACATCAGTAAACTGATCTGGATCTACACTGTTTGCTAAGACAGGGCATGTCGTGTTCAGCAAGAGAAATGTTAAGGGGATTGGATATTCTTGGTTGATTTTGAGCCATATTTTACAAGCGAGATTACTTTTGTAACTTCCCGTTTGCTTTCTTGGATGCAAAGGGACCAAATTCCTTTTTAGAGTCAGACCCCTTTTCAGAAAGGAGGCAAAATAATTATGAAAGCTTGAGTTATCTCCTTTGAAAGTCTTAACCCTAGTCCTGCAAAACTCGGATATGCCCTTTGTAAGCAGTGTATATCCTGATCAGTTGGCTTCTGAAGAAGCCAACTGATCTGGATCTTCACTGTTTGCCATTCAGTATGTGAATTTGTACCAACAATCTGGATCAAGCAATCTGATTGGCTGAAAATTTGAAGTGAGTGTGGCATCTTAATTTATTCAGTATGATAAGGGTTAAGTTGCTAGGATAAGATTTGATGGAATTTCCAGTCTTGTTAAAATATTAAAAATTTAAACACTTAACTGCTTCCCAGATCTTAAGACTCAGCTTGAAAGTAAGTATGTTTACTGTCATATCAAGTGTTACATTTTAAAGCAACATTATGGCTAGTTACTGGTATATACCCCCTATCAGACATGAAGAGGAGTGTGTGGGCATATAGTTTTTGCACCAGATCTTGTTGACTCTGGCATTAGTGTTGATGTCAGCATGACTGTTTCTTGTGTGCATAATCTCTCTCTTGAACTGTTCAGTGGATTTTTATCAAACATGCAGGGATACATCAGCCAGATCTTGTTAATTCAGGCATTAGTGTCGATGTCAGCATGACAGTTTTTTGTGTGCATAATATCTCACTTGAACCAGTCAGTGGATTTTGATCAAATATGGAGAGATACATCACTGGTACAAGCTTTAGAACTTGGATTTTGTTGATCTTAAGAGTAATTGATACACTTTTAGGGGAGATAACTCTTCCAAAATTATTTTTCCTCGCTTCTGAAAAAGGATGTCCTCTAAGTGGAAAGTTTGCTCCCAAAGGAAATTCTTTCCTTTTGGAGTACACCCTTTTTCAGAAGGACTTGGTGTGCTTGAAAGCAAATAAGGAGTCACAAAAGCTGTCTTATTTGTAAAAAAAAAAAAAGGTGGAGTCCATTCCCCTTAACCTCATTTTAACTCTTTGCATGCTTTTTTGTCGTCTGTGGATTTTATTTTTTTTAATTAACTTTTTTAAAAAAATCTTTCAGGAATCTGAGTGTCAAACAGTTTGGATCAAGATCAGGCAGGACATGTTATCAGGCCTGATCTGGGTCCAAATGCTTGCAGAGGTTGTCAGCAGACGACAAAAGTCGCCACTAGTGGGGAAAGAGTAGTGCAATGGAATCAGACTTTCTGACTTACATTTATTACAGTTGACCCTTGTTATCTCGAATGCTGATAACTCAAACTGCTGCCTAAATCAAACTTAATAGTAATATTTTTTTTAGATTGCCATATGTCCCTTACATTACAGTTCTTTTATCTCAAACTTCTTTTATCTCAAACAAAAAATCCAGGTCCTTTTTGAGTTTGAGAATGAGAATCAACTGTATTTTGATTGTGGTTATCTTTGTAGACGTGAAGAAAGATCTAGACAGTACCAAGAAAAAGTACAATGAAGTATCTGACAAACTGAGTGAGAAAAACAGGCAACATCAGAAACTTCAGGTTTAATACTCACAGCATATAACCGTACAGTGGCCTAATTGGAAGTGCCATCATTCTGTACACCCAAACATCAATAGCGAACACGAAATTCACTACAGAAGCTCTGAGATGTAAACAGATAAGAAAGCAACGGAATATCCAATTATAATACAGTTTTCGACATTGGGGGCAGAAATTAATGTATTTTAGCTGTATCCTTCTCACAAACTCCGACAGTGGTCCATTTTTTTGTGTAGACCTCATCGCGTGCTGCTCAATCAGTGATTTTCCTGGTTTTGTCGCACATCAACTCGATGAATCCAGGTCAATATACTCCAAATTAAGGCCAACTTGACGCTTATTTAAACGTTAAGTCTTTCAAACACATATAATCTGTTATGCATGATATCTGCCAGGCTCTACATGTTGGATTTTGTAAACCATGACCTCTCGAATTCAGTTCCGCCTGACTGTACAACTAGAGCCCAGCTTGCAAAAACATGCTGTCCGACTAGGGCCGATTATGTCAGTTTTTACCAGGAGGCAGAATCTTAGTAAAGAATGCCATTTAACACTTCACGTGAATATTAGACGTAAAACGATTATGACCGGAATAAGGAAGTGATTTTATTTTCATTTTATTGGTATTTTGAAGATAACAGGTACAGTATATTGGCAGAAACAAGAGTCTGTCTGTCTGCCAGTCTGTCTGTCTACACAGGATTTATAACGCTAATTAATTAAGACAAGGGTTACTTATTTTGGCTTACAATACCATTACGAAAACACGCCTATTCAAATACACTGAGAATTTTACCATTAAAAAATAAAAACTTTCAGATGTAAAATTCTGGTAGTTTTCATATTTCTGCTCAAAACAGCAATTGTGGCACTTGTTAGAACCACCTCAGCAAGGCGGTTCTAACGGGTACCCACAATCTATGTTTTTAAGCAGAAATAAGAAAATGTATACCACTGTAAACCCCAGTTTTACTATATAAAAGTGGGTTTAAAGGGGTCAAAACTATATAGGCATGTTTTCGTGATGGTTCACCCTTAACAAGTGACTACTGTGAACATTTTCACCTCTGATAACAGATTTTCAAAAAATACTCGAAGTTATTTTGAGAAATGACAAACAAATTTCATATCAGTATTTAGCGCAAAGTTTTTCGCAACAGGTGCCGCAAAAATTTTGGAATTCAGTTCACAGATGATGATTTTATGACCAAAACTAGTTTTGAATAGCGAATTTTCTATAGTAAAATTGCTAGCAAGGGAAGTAATCATTTTCCTGCAAAAATTTAAAACTATATTTTATCAAAGGTACCCGAAATAGGCACAAAATGATACAAAACACTTACCATGGTTCAAAACATTCAATTTAAGCCATAGAAGTTGTCAGAATCGAACTTTTATGATCATGGATTATCTCCCCTGCCAATGTAGAATCCCTATTCCAAATTAATTCTGGTCATAAAATTTTTATTTGTGGACCGATTTTCAAAATTTTTGCAGTGCATGTTACAAGAAATTTGGTACTAACTTTTGGTATAGAAATCATCTATCCTTGTCTAAGTTTACTACAAGTAATCCCCAAAATAGCGTTTTCAGAGGACAAAAAGTGAACCTTAAGTAAATTTTCTTGTTTAAATATTTTTCAGAAACGAGATTAAAATAAATTTAAGCAAGATCACATTAGTTAGTTCTTATCACACAGTGTGCTAAATGAGGCATAAATGTGCACGTTATGACATACAGTTAACAAGAAATAATGGAAGTGAGTGTTCAGGGCTTTATAGTTGATCTGTCTTATTCAAAGGAAATAAAACAAAATATATATCGTGAACCCAGGTTGATTAAACAATAAGCGCTAGTCGTACAGTCAAATTCAGCTCGGAGCTCTTGATGCAATACAGTTGACGCTAGTCGTACAGTCAGTCGGAACTGATGGGTACAATTCAAGAAGTCATGGTTTACAAAATCGAAACATGTAGAACCTGGCAGGTATCATAAAAGATAATATGTGTTTGAAAGATTTCATGTTCAAATAATTGTGAAGTTGGCCTTAATTCGCAGTATATCGACATGGAATCATCGAGTTTATGGGCGACAAAACCAGGAAAACCACTGATTGAGCAGCATGCGATAAGGTCCACACAAAAAAACGGACCACTGTCGGAGTTTGTGAGAAGGATACAGCTAAAATACATTCATTTCTGCCCCCAATGTCGAAAACAGCATTATAATCGGATATTGCATTGTTTTCTTATCTGTTAAAATCTCAGAGCTTCTGTTGCGAATTTCGTGTTTGCTATTGATGTTTGGGTGTATAGAATGATAGCACTTCTGATTTGGCCACTGTACAGTTATACGCTGTGAGACTTGGCATGCTGGGTGGAATTTCTGCAGATGGCATTTTGTAACATTTTTTCTTATTTTTTTTCTCAGAAAGTAGGGTTGACATTGCATACAGAAAGTCTGCTTAGGAGATGATTTGCATGAAATGTCAAGCCCAATTTTAGAAGACAGTTTGCATGGACTTAAATTCTGTTAGCTGGGAAATATATCATCAGTTTGTCATCTGCTCAATTGGCTCAAGAGAATATTGTTATAACTCAAGTAACTGGAATTACTATTTTGTTTTCTCTAGTATGTTTGTTACAGTGGAGCAATGTACAGTTTTACAAATCGGAAGCTGCTGTCACTGTACAACCAAAATCCGTTAGCTGCAGTACACAGCTAGATAGAAATGTTTTCTTTAATTAGTTTATACAACGACACAGTTGTTGAAACATTGTGCTTTCAGAGGGAAAGAGATATTTATTTTCATACCTGCTTTGATTTGGAACCATAAGCCACTAATTTCTGCACAGATAAACAATGCAGCTGTTGCATCCCTGATTTTTCACTGATTTGTAGCTGAGTACGAGCAGTATTTTGCTTTTCGTCTTTCATGTGGGCCTTTCACGTTTTCTGATTTGGTGCAGTGATAGATCAATTATTTACAATCATTTATCAATACCCATCTGAGAGTCCAGTGCTTCTCTTATAAAAACTGATGCTCTTTTCTTCAGGTACTATCAATATGGAGACTGTACGATTAGCTGCAAACTTGCTTTTTCTCTCTGTATGGTTAGCTGCGTTGTGTATCACCAGCACAGTTCATGTTTATTCATCTGAAAATGATTTTAACACGAATATGTTTACTATTTTGATCAAAGTTTTGTAATGTGCCAGTATTCATATGACGGAAAGAAGTCTACAGTATTTCATCAGTAATGTCAGGCCGTTTCCCAAGAGGTATAGGGTATTAGCAAAGGAAGTTGTGATAGACGAGATATAAAATGGTATCATATACGATAAAAGAATGACAACAAAGTCATTAATTATATATAATGTGTATCACATTGTACAAAAACCTGCTGAGTGACATGCCAATATAGGTGCAAGTCAACCTGTGTATCTGCCTTTGTTGTTCACTGCTTAGAAGGCATGACTACTAAAAGCCTGCTGTATACAGAAAGCCATGCTTCTGATTGGCTTCTGCGACTAAGCAGGTTTTTTTTTTTTTTTTTTTTTTTTGTCACATCTGTAAAAACAGGTTTCCTTCTGATGATGTTCATATTAATGTACTTATCATGTTCTTGCTGAGAGTTTTCAACACATTTTAAAATCCAAGGGCTGCAAAAAGTCAAACGAAATAAGAAAATGGACAGTTGCTTCATTTTTAAGGTTTTATTTTATAAATGTTGGTGGGTTGGGCATCCGATTTCAAAGTATGACAGAAACTTATTGCCAAAGGAATAAAAGTCAAAAAGGATTGCCTTTGGAAACAAAGAACACACAAAATCACGAAAACCGGAGACTCGGTTTGATTGAGTCTCTTCATACTTGTATGCAACACTGTAAGTCTGAGAGAATTTGACAACAAGATGCAAGGTTATAATCATTACAATATTCTACACATGATAGAACAGGAAACCTAGATATAGTATCTCCATAGGTGGCACTATTTATCATCTTCATATATGATATTGCAATGTAACTGTAGATCCGAGGGGTTTTTATTCGGAGTAGAAGTATATTTCAGTTTCTTGGAAACTGGACTCTTGAATAGGGATTTGTTAGAATAATAGTCTGTTTTCATATCTGAAGTGCTTGTCAGACATTCTGGGACCATGTTGGTGTTCCTTGATTCAGACAAATCGTTCGCACTTTGAAGGTTTGCAGTTTTAATGGTTTATTTCGTAGGTACATTGTAGATGAAATACCAGCTGTCTTTAATGAGAGAAGGTGTCACAGGAAATCGCTCTGTTTGCCAAACAGTGGCTTTAGCCAAACCCTTTTCCAAAAGCTTTAAGAATCTTATTTCATCATCTGGATGTCTAATTATCATGTGATCAATAATTTCTGCAAATTCACGACAGGTATGATTGCATACGCTGCACTTATATGCGATGTTGCCGCTCATTGTGTCGTCCTAATCTGAAAACTAAGAAAAAAAAATACGTAAATTGGTTTGACAGGAATACAGTAAAGGATGATACGATATTATGAGAAATTATCCTACATGGGTGCATGGTCATTTAAAATGAACATGATGAAACGTGTCTTCTGCATGTTTCATAAATTTCATATGAAAGGACCATGTGTCAAGGCCGTCGTTGATGGTCCGACGGGTCCGGCCATGTCTGGACCACGAGCACGTTTTCGGCCATGTCACTTTTTGGGGCAGTTTGTTTGTTGTTGTTGTTGTTGTTTCTGTTGTTTTATTTTAGGGCGCAATCAGAAGGACGGGACTTTATTGATGCAATTATCGGTTACACGTCCTTAATTGAGCGACCAGTGTCATCAATACGCATGCTGTAGTGTGAAATAGCTCCGGTTGCACATAGTACCAAACAATGAATCATTAAACTGACATCTGTTTGATTGAAATAATCATCTTTAAAGCATGAAAATAAGGAGATAAGGAATCAAAGACTTTATACCTGTTGATCTTCAATTTATTGTAAATTAACTAAGGTCACTCTTTTATATTATATGTCATCAGCTACATGAAAAATGAATTTTTTTTTTTGTTTGTTTTTTTTTTCCCTGCGCATAAAATGCATTTCTTTAATTCCATGGCCTAATCATTTATAGTTAATGTACATCAAAGAACACGTCGACGTTTTTTTTTTATATATAAACTTTTTGGACATTTTCTTTTCTGTCCATTCTTAATTCTGAAACCCATCTTGTATGTTACATTATGGATATATATCCCATGTTCCACATTGGTGCGAAACTTTTAAGTTTCCCTTGCGTAGTTTTGGTGTGAAAAATCCAGTAAAAACCGCTTTCAGGCATCATCGTAGTCACATTTTGACGAAACGAACAACCTTGCGTTCTGTCATGTCTTTATGGATGCATACACGGACAGCAAGTTGCACAGTGCAAATCTTGACAAAGGATACATCTTAAATGAAAAAAATCTTTAAAAAAAATCTTGGAAAAAAACTTGATGGAAACGTCCCCAAAATACTTTAAAACGCATATAGATGTGGGGGGGGGGATCCCCGAACACCCTTAACGAGAGGGGCACACCCCTCTCTTGTGCTCTACCCCTATCTAATCTTCGGCTCACAGGGCCGTACCACTTCTTCAAAGCAGGCGACAGCCCTGCGTGTATACGATTCTGCTTGTCGCATGAATGTTTAAAATTGTATTTTATCTTGTAGCAGTGAAAGTGTGAAAATTAAAATTATTCAGCTGGAGAGAGAGACGGATGGACAAACAGACAGACCATCACTAAACCACCACATCGCCCATAATTCCTAATATTATCCTTTTTTAATTTTTTTTACTTTTCGTGATGTAACTTAGAATATAACAACTTCAGTTTCAGGACATTTTCTACCATTTTCAGAGCCATTTTCGTAACAATTTCGAAATTGATCCATATTATTTATCCGGAGGGAACAGAAAAAGCATTTAAATATTTGTACGGGTTTTTCGAAATTGATCTATATTATTTATCCGGAGGGAACAGAAAAACATTTAAATATTTGTATGGGTTTTAAGGTAAACGGCTACCTCTTTGTTTTATTTTATACTCTAGTGTATATTTGCAGCTAAGCATACAGATTTTCTGTCGGGCTCTGCAGCTAATGATTGTGTACAGGCGCAGCTAATCGTACAATCATAATAATGATATTACCTGAAGAAAAGTGCATCAGTGTTTATAACAGAAGCCCTGAACTCTCAGACAGGTATTGATAAATGATTATAAATAATTGCTTTATCATTGCGCCAAATCAGAAAACATGTGAAAGGGCCACATGAAAGACGAAAAGCAAAACACTGCTCGTACTCGGCTACAAGTCAGTGGAAAATAAGTGATGCAACAGTGAATTTGTTTTCCTGTGCCTGAACTGGTGGTTTATGGTTCCAGATCAAAGCAGCTATGAAAATAAATATCGTTTACCCTCAGAAAGATAATGTTTTTACAACTGTGTCATCATACAAATTAATAAAAGCAAACGTTTTTATTTAGCTGTGTACAGCAGCAAATTGATTTTGGTCGTACAGTGGCAGCAGCTTCCGATTTGTAAAACTGTACGTTGGTCCACTGTATTTGTGGTGGGGAGGAGGGTGGGGAACAAGGTTGTCTTTGCAGGCACAAATGTCTTAACCAAGATGGCTGCCTTGCCCATATATGGTAAAAATTATTTTAAATATCTTCTCCAGAACAAGAAAGCTTAAATTTGAGGCTGAAACTTGGTATATAGCATCAGAGACAGGTATGTTGTCTACCAAATTTATTCAAGTGGTGATCCTGTTTGTCATATTTGCTTCCCTATACACTTGTATGGGGAAAATGTACAAATCATTATCTCAGAATGTTTTGAAAACTATATAGTAATGATCGAAACTTACAATATATGGTCAAATAAAAATCAAAAAGAATTAAGCAAAACCCTTCATTTTCATCAATCAAATTTTATCCCCGTGGAGGTTGTCTGTCCTTGCCCCAGGCTATATACATGTATAAAATCATGTTATCTTTAAACTTCTCCTCTGAAATTGCTGGGCCAATACAACTTGGTTTATATTTTTATGCACTCTTCTAGGCTATGTATGACAGTTTGAGAAGACGATTTATTACTATGTCCACCTTTGAGGGAAGTGGTGATGGGCCCATAAGAAAACCAATGACTCCATTGCACACAAAGATGCAGAATATGGCAGGTATGATATATACAGCATTCATGTTAGCAGGGTGTTTTTTTTTTGTTTTTTTTTTCATTTGTTTCAGAAAAAAGTGGGAGACATTTTTTCAGCATTCTGGGATTGTACCTGTACATGTAGTTTTGCTGTTCTAGCCCATCTAGAGATTAGGTATCTTGTATTTGCAATTCTTCCTAGAGTTCTTGGCTGATCATTTTGAAACTTTGCAGATGCTTTGGACATGATCTGAAGTTGTGCATGTGTTTTAGCTCATCTGAGCACAAAGTGCTCATGATTAGCTATTGTGATAGGTCAATGTCCATTTAGGGGCATAAAAAATTTGCTTTAAATGACAACCCCTCCTACACCCTAGGGCCAGTTTCTATCAATCTTTACAGAAATGTTCCCTAAGTGACTCTTTCAAAATAGCTAAAACTTTTCTGCTCCAATGAACAAGACAGCAGCCAGAGATAAAAAGAAAAAAAATCTATTTTTTGAGCTTCTTCTGCAGAACCGTCGGGCCAGTTGACTTGAAACTTTGTAGGATAAAATCATTCCAATCAGAAATCCATGGTGGCCATCTTGAAAATCTAGTTTTAACTTCTCCTGAACTTAAAGGCGAATTGACTTGAAACTTGGTAGGAAGTATCAGGGTGACTTGTAGATCAAAAATAGCTAAAATCATTCCGATTGCAAATCCAAGATTTTGAACTTCTACTGAGCCCTCAATGAGGCACTTCTAGTGAGTACTCACAGCATTTATTTTCTTGGAGAAATAAGAAAACATTTATACCCCCAGCATAAGAAGTATTTGAAGCGGTATATTGTTTTCTTCATTCCGTCAGTTTGTCTTTGCATCTGTCTAGATGTCCATCTGTACATTAAAGTTTTGCGATAAGATTTTGTTTATACATGTACTTATATTTCTGAGGCCTTTCATTATCACACTTCCATTATCTCAATATGACCTAAATAATATTGAAAGGGAGTAAAACACCAAATCAGCATCATCAGCTCACCAAAGGTCAAGGTCACATACTTAGGAATTTGTTAACATTTGTATAAAAAGGGTTGGGTTCAGTTTTTTCTTTGCTTATATTTCTGAAAGTCTTCGCTTTGAGTTGATGATGTTTTCCAGTAGATAGATACAGGTCATTTTACATTTCTTGCTGTTGCTGCTGAAGAAAGTTCAAGGTCAAATCTTAAAAATTTTGTTAACATGCATGTTAAAGTTTTGTATTAAGTTTTTTCCTTGCCTGTAATTCAGCATTCACTTGAAGTTATTGATATTATAAAATTAGTATTGCTAATGGAATTATACAGATCAGTTAAAGTCCCACTGCTGTTCAGCAAAAGTCGAAGTCATAAAGTAAGAAATTTTGCGTCAGTCTAGGTGGTGGCACTGGTCAGGGTTATAAATGCATGAGCAACTAGGTGGTGGCACTGGTCAGGGTTATAAATGCATGAGCAACTGCTTATGCATTTATAACCCTGACAAGTGCCACAACCTAGACTGGATACTCCCCTTTTCTAGAGCTATGTCTTCAGACCAGGATATTGGATTGTCATGATATTTGAGCCACCTCGTGACAAAATCAACTAAATGGCATGTGCAACCAACAAAGACTCCGATCAGCCTGTGCATCTGCCAAGTCTGATCAGTCTGTGCTGTCTACTTGAAGAAAGCTTGGGTCCTTAGCTACCTATGGAGCACATAGTGAAGACTCTTATCAGACTGGGTTGATGCCCTGGCTAATCCATCACTGGGTGTACATCCATTTTGTTAGTTTTGTCATGAGGTGGCTCAAATTTTATAATTATAATGTAGAGCTTTATATTATTGGCTGCTAGGTTCTTTTTGCAAAATAGTGAAAATCATCATATTTTTTATGGACTTACAGTCCCTTTGTTACCATATGTGAGTGCATCCTCTGTGTTTGAGTTTGTGGCTGAAGATTTTATATGCTTATATTTTGGAAAGTATTAAGATAGAGGGTTCAAATTTGCTTGGCTAATGACTGTCCATGCTAACCAGGTCCTCAGGGTCTTGTCCCAGGGTGGTATACTAGCAGAAGAATTCATACTTGAAATCAAACACCATCAATCCAGTGAAGGTCCTGGTGTCAGATTATAAGCCACTGTGATCTTTTTTTTAGAAATTAGGTCCCATTGATATCTCAGATCCAGACATGCTGAAGCATTCATACTTGGATTTAACATTATAAAACAAGTCAGTTATGACCTACATTTTTTTTTAAAAATGATGGAGCTAACTTTATATGATACATGTAAGTAAGTATTCTGTTGTATTTTATTTCTCATGATCTATTAGTTTAGACCATCTGGATTAGCGTCTAATTCACTAAAAACCTGAATTACAACATAGCTTTAGAGTAGACTTTTTTTTTAACCAAAAATATTGACTTTTTTTTTCTTATTACCCCATGAAAACATGTGGATACACATCAGAATTGCCTCAGTGAAATGATTCTGATAGGTATGCACAATATATTTTTTTCATGGCGAAATAATACAAAGAAATAATACATACCAAGATTCTCTGATCTAGACCTATGATTAGAGTATTTTATATCACATCCGAAATACCCAGTTAAACACGTTGTTTGGTATACCAAACTGAATGTTTCTGAAGAGTTTTAATTGCCCAAATGGAAATGAAAATACCTAATTGAAAATGGGTTAGTAAAATACCAAACTGCTCAAATTCTTATCTAGATCACCGAGTTGTGTTTCATGAAAATCTATCAACCCATAAAGTGGGCATATAAGAATCTGTGAAGCTAACTGTTGTTAATGGGGTCAGAACTTAAAACAATATATCCATATCCCCCTTCACTTAGTGGGGAGACATAAATAAATATATAGGCAGACAACAAATCCCTGAATCTATGTGGATATGCACGCTAGTATGTGTCTTCACTGTCTGTATGTATTAAAGCTACTGTTCCTCAGTATGTGGACCATTCTATTTCTCTTTTAGGTGGGGACTTATTTCAGAAACATAGCAGTCGACCTAACTCACCAAACAATACAGGTACGTATATATCTGTGGGGCACCAGACTATATCTTCCCTATTTTTGGCTTACCTTAAACAAAGGCTCAGGATGAGCTATTGTCCTCCATCGTTGTTTGTCATTCGTCCAACCTTACGATGAAATTTGATAATACACCACAACCTCTTTATAACACTATTGTTGGGGTCCATAGCATAAACTCTATTAGTTAAACAACTGTATTATATCCAAATAAAAATGTATAGATTATATATTGAAAAATGACCATTTTATGGTCATTTTTCAATATAATCTATACATTTTTGGGATCTATCTTTGAACCACGTTATATCCAAAATCATGTCATAACGAACCATGTTATAAAGAGGTTGTGGTGTAATTGGTCCAGTGAACAATTATTATCAAATTTCATATCGAACTTTAATGGGTTGGGGAAACAAAAGTGATGTGAATGACATTAGTAATGTAGCAGCCATCCAGCAGTGGTTCTGTGTTTCAGTGATTCCATGGTTCTGTCACACTTCATGTCTGGGCTGTAACTTTTTAGCCCTCAGGAATATTTTCATTATTTTTGGACGGCTTTTTCAAAAAATCTATTCTTTAAAATTGCGATGTCTGGGCTGGCAGGCGTCGGGCATCGTCCCAGGTTAATCTTTTGGTCAATCTTTTTTCATAGTTATATGTTACCTTTATTCTGCAGTGGATTGCTTTCATATTTGGTAGGGATGAAGAGGAGGATCAGTAGGTGTTTCACGTGCAAGAGAGACAACTCTCACTTTCTTCGTTATTCAAAAGAAGACCGTCCATAATGCTGTTAGGCATTTTTCTTGTTCACAAATATACATGTACTACCTAAGCTTGATTAGACAATGTGTCACAATTAAAATAGACTTCTCTTGTTCTCTTTACTCTTGAGTTATCTACCCTTGTCAAAATTTCATACAGTTAGGCTCTTTGGCCACTTTGTGGCAATTTCTTGTCCAAATGGTCATGTTCAGTCAACCAAGATGGCTGCTAAGCCTGTATATGGTTAAAAAAAAAAAAAGAACTTTAAAAACTTTCAGAACCAAGACAGCTTTAAGGATGAACCTTGGTGTGCAGCATCCAAGATGGAAAGTCTGTTCAAGTTTCTTCAAATGATGACCCTGGGTTCACCTTTGAACTTTCATGACAAGGTCTAATTTGCATCCCAGTACATAATTGAAAATCATGCTCTCAATGTATTAAAGACTAATGGTTGAAACTTTGAGTATATGATTGGAGTAGCAATACCCTTCTGTTACAGTCAATATTTTTATCACCAGGGGTTATCTGCCCCTGTGCCAGGGCTATATAATTGTATAACTCATGAAATCTTAAACAATTTGTCCTCTGAAACTGCTGGGACAGTTTTCACAAAATTTCATATGAACGTCTGTTGAAGTGCGATTGAGAGTTTTTTAAAATGGTCATGCTCCACTGAACAAGATGGCTGCCATACCCATATATGGAAAAGCTACTTAAAAATCTTCTCCAGAAGGGGGAGAGCTTTGAGACTGAATCTTGGTATGTAGTATCGGAGAATGGAGGTCTACCATTTTTGTTCAGTTGATGATTATAGGTTACCTTTGACCTTTTTATGGTAAGGTCAGATTTGTTCCCCCATACAGTTGTAAGGACAAAATGCTGAAAAATCATCAAAATATATTAAAGACAGACAGTTGAAATTTACAGCATATGATTTATGAAGCAAACTGTTCAGTTACAGTCAAACTTTATCCCACCTTGGTACATGTATATCTGCCCCTGAGCTATGTATACATATAAAGTCATGTTCTCTAGAAACATGCCATAGCAAAGAGGTTAGAGCTGACTATAGTGCTGAAGATTGCAGGTTTGAGCCCAGCTAAGACAGATGAATGAAAAATTCTCTCTTTTCACCTGTAAGTGAATGAGTACATTTCAGGGGAAGGTTAAAGGCAGTGAAAGGAGAGGATTGGGCTCTGCCTCTCATTTGTTGTAGCCCAAGACACAGTGGGCTCTTCCAATGCCCTTATAGGTCGCAAATTAAAATTTGTTCAAATCATCATACTCCTTACACCAGGATGGCTTCCATGCCCTTTATATGGTAAAAACTACTTAAAAATCTCTAGAACCAAGACAGTTTTGAGCTGATTCTTGGTATATAAAATCAGGAAGAAGAGGTCAATCTCATTGTTCAAATGATGATCCTAGGTTGATATGTGGTCTTGGTATGGCAAGGTCAGTTTGCTTCTCAGTACATGGGAAACACGTTGAAAATTTGGTTTATGTATGTTCAGTGATACAAAAGCTCGCTTTTTGTTTGTGTTGAGGTTTTACGGCCCATTCAACCCAATTGGTCTTGTTGAGCGCGGTCAATTTACCTAACCACACGTTTACTGGGCAGGCTTAGTCCTCTAAGCAGTTAACCAGTATTGTGCACATTCTTTCGCCAGAAACTGACATCTGCCCTTCTTGAATCAGCGGAAGGGAGAGAATGACCATAGAAAATATTTCATGATCAATCTCCACAAAAGAATGTTGCCGACCTCGGCGGGGGTTAAACCCGCAACCTCCCGGTCTCCAGTCGGATGGCGCATCCAACTGAGCCACCAAGGCTGGCACCGCTTTTTGTTTCCTACTTGTGTTTTGAAAGGGAAAGCAGACAGGAAATACACAGTGAACAAATCAGTGTATAGCAGTCTTCTGCACCATCATGTGCTTAAATAAAATTCTGGACTGGCAAGGTCAATGTGCAATACAGTACAGGATCTTGTACATTGTGATAGGCATATTAAGGTGGAAGAGATAGCAAAGACATTGGACATTACACACAATAATGTTTCAACAATCTTACATGATCAGTTTTCGGTATGCACAAACTAGTGGCCATTGGTCCCCAAATCACCTAGTGATGAGCAAATGGCAATTAAAGCATCAGTAACAGCAGACTGTTGAAGCAGTTCATGCCAAAGAGAAATAATTTTCATTTGTGACTTGTAACTGTGGATGAGACCTGGGTCTGATAGTATTAACCAGAAAATGAAGCTCGAAAGACATTAGTGAGTAGGTCTTGGTTCCCTGAGGAAGAAGTTCAGGAAGCAATCCTAGACTGGCAAGATTATGGCCACTGTATTTTAGGATGCTAAAGGAGTAATTCAATTCTGTTGGACTTTTTTACCAAAAGGGAGTATAAAAAGGGTATGCAAACTTACTTGACCGACTGAGAATTATAGTCCATGAAAAATGGTGCAGTTGACTGTCTAACGAATTCTTCTTCAAAAAGTTGGTGCAAGATTTCAGCGTACGCTGCAGAAGCAATGGTTGAGGAGTGGGTTATCCACAGGGCCCCCCAAGTTCTTTAATTCTTGGATGATGGCACTGGAATGCCATAGGGCCAAATTTTTATCATGCTGGAGGGTAATTACATAGAAACGAAGAGATTGGAAATTATGTAGGCTGCTTATCCTCAGACCAGAAGTATATCACTGTTCCTGTGTGTTGACCTCTGACCTACTTTACAAAAATAATGTCTTTGACTAATAGTTTTCCTATATTCACATACATGTTTCATCAGGTGGGAGACTGTGGATTGTGATGCTTGATTATACGTGGTAGACCATTCATTATTTTGATTAATTGCTGTTGCAGTATTGGAAATATGTTGCACTGTATCTGTGGACGTGCAGTCATGGCTCTTTCACTCAGGTGAGCAAGTAATGTAACGTGGGCCTCTTGATATATATTTGTTAGTGCACTGGAGATATTGTAAGTTATTTTAGCTTTCTAAATGTGTATTTCTGCTACATTTGCTATCATCATTTTGCATATGTGATACCAAACACACTAACTCAAAAGTGTACCTGCCCTTCTCTGTGCTAATTCAACAGATGACAAATTGATGATACTTCCTAAGGAGCAATGTCTCCACTTTTCCACAATATTTTTAATATATCTCTAACTTCAGGACTCAGATTACATATACATTTGTTAAATGTGGATGTTCGATTTAATTTTTCCACAATTCTGCAAATCTGATATGTCCAGGTATGGATATCTTGAAGTTTTTCAGAGAGTCCATTGGAATTCGAGATAACGAGAGTCGACTGTAGTTGGTTTGTTTGAATATTCAAGGATTAAAATATCATCCAGCATGTCTGCCCAGTCCAATCTGGTCTACAAGTCATTTGAAATTATATTGACAAGCTCATAAAGGCCTGATCAGATAGGACATACTGCAAGTGGATCTGGGCCTTTCCTGTACAAATATGCCCCAAACATCCTTTTCTCATGGAGTGGCTAATGATTTATAAAAACTTTTTTGTCTTTCTTCCAGAGTTTGCATTCCAACCTATTGTGAATAATGTGATAGACCAGCCAGCTAACAGTGTGCAGAGGAAATTCAGTGTTGGGCTAGGGACTCCTAGGCAATAAAGACATATATGACAACTTTAACCCCAAGCAAAATTGTAGTAAATTACAGTCTTATTATTTTTTTTCATTTTCAAAGCAAATAAGGCTTGACATTTTGTGTCATTGTCTGCCAGGCCTTATTTTCTCTGAAAAACGACAAAAAAATATATTTCAAAATGTCTAGCAGTCGTGATTGGCGCATTAAAGGTTAAAAAAGATATGGCCATTGCAAACAGCAAATAGTCTTTACCAGCCTCCCTGTATCTTCATTCTGGATAGGTCTTTCTTTGTTGCTAATATGCAGCAGTCAATACTGAGGACCCTGATCTATCCCACTACATGTACACAGATGTGTAGGTTAGTCAAGGCACTTCCTATTTTATGGGCTTTACTGTGCTTAATGATTCAATAATTCATGTCTGGTTGACAGACTTTGTTCATTTAAGTCCACAGTCTGGGCCCTGTTGTTCAAAGCATCGTTAGCTTAACGAGCTCGTTAAGGGTCATTTCGTTAACTGTTTTGGCGATTCAATATACAATATTCTGATATTTTTTGCTGAAAAAATGTGAGTAAGCTTTTGCACTGCAAAAGCTGCTCACATTATTTCAGCAAAAAATTTCAGCATACATGTATTTGTGTATCACTTGATTTAAATTTTAACGAATCGTTAACTAACGATGTCGTTAGCTTTGAACAACTGGGCCCTGAGTGTCAAAGTGTAGAGAAACATAAAAGTAAAAATAGAGAAAAAAAAAACAACAAACTTTTTAACTTCTGTTCAGTTCTGTTCAGTTAAATTGAAGGGACTTACCGGTGTGTGTCTTGAGGAGTTGCGAATTTCACATGATTCCTGTCAGTTTTGTAATAATATTCTGTTATACGTCCTAAAACTTCTAACGCTTTATTCCATACATTTTTTTTTTTTTTTTAATTTTTTAATTTTACTCTCTTTTTTTTTTTTTTTTTACCTAAATTTTACTTTTTTTTATGTTGTTTTCACCAAGTACCTAGTGGAATGGCAAACAGTGTAGACCCTGACCGCACTTTCCTTCATGAGCAATCTGATCTACACTGTTTGCAAGTTAATGTTTGAAATTTAGGACACTTATTATACTATGAATACTAGGACAGTTTAAGTCATTGTTTTCTGAACGATTCATTTGACTTGGATATAATCTGTTACAGCACAGCCATGCCTTGCAAAAAAATGTCAAAAGCACAATTCGTCAGCAAATCTGATTACTATTCTGAAAGTAGAAAATAGGTACTCACAATAACAAACAAATATTTTCGTACATGTACCTTCTATACCCTAAATAGATGTATTCAGATACCTCAACTACTTACCACACTGTCCTAAAATTTCACTTCCTGTTGATTGATGATATACATGTCCTAAAATTTTACTATCTGAGCCGCCTCATGACAAAACCAACAAAATGGCATGTGCGCAAAGCAAAGACTCAAATCTGATCAGCGTCTTTGTTGTCCCCATGAAGAAAGCTTTGGTTCTTAACTACCTACAGATGCCCAGGCTGATCAGTTTTCATTAGGCGCTCAGTCATTTTGTTGGTTTTGTCATAAGGCAGCTCATCTGTTATTTGTCTAAAAACTGCCTGAAGAGTGCCAAACTTCGGAGACCCAGATCAGATGCTCCATTTGATCTGTCGACACATTTTGCTCAGGCATGTCATAATACTTAACCAGACTGGGTGTATGTGCCAGTTTGTCTGGATATATATATATATATATATATATATATATATATATATATATACATATATATACATGTTTTCAGTTGTTACTTTATAAAGTTATAAACATCAGCAGACAGTATTTCTCTCAGACTGTAGGAATTCAAATTTCATTCAAGTTGTCATTTTGGGAATTTTCTCAAATGGAGATATATTCAGTGAAAGGTCAAGCCCTATTTTCATTAAAAAATAAATGTTTCACTTTTATGTCATCCATTACTTTCAGCTAGAGAGTGATAAAGATTAAATTTGGTTGTAAACTAACATTTTAAATAAAAAAGTATCCTATTTTAAAAATTAGCACTGAGCAGTATTTGAAAAAATGCTTAACATTTGAAGCATAAAAACTAACCCTGAAAGTGTCAATCACAACTGCAACAGAGGACATTTTTTTTTTTTTTTTTTTTTTTTATAGAAAATAAGTTTTGACATTTTTAGCTCACCTGAGCTTTGCTCAGGATGAGCTGTTGTGATCACTTTTCGTCCGTCGTCCATCCATCCGTCCGTCCGTTAACATTTTCAAACGACTTCTCCTCTGAGACCGCTGAGCCAATTTTGCTCAAATTTCATATGGAGCCTCCTTAGGGTGGGGGAACGAAAAATTGCTAAAATGATCGCGGTCCGTTGACCAAGATGGCCGCCACGCCCATAGATGGTAAATACCTTTAAAAATCTTCTCCAGAACCGAGAATGCCTTGGGGCTGAACCTTTGCAGGAATCATCGGGGACGGGAGGTCTACCAAAATTGCTAAAAGAATTGTCGTACGTTGACGTTTGACGTTTTTACGGCAAGGTCAAGTTTGCTTCCCTATGCATTTGTATGGGAAAAACCTTTAAAAACCTTCTTCTCCAAAACCGAGCATGCCTTATGACTGAATCTTTGCATATATCTTCGGGGACAGGAGAGCTTCCAAAATTGCTAAAATAATGGTCGTACATTGACATTTGACCTTTTTAAGGTAAGGTCAATTTTGCTTCCTTATGCATTTGTATGGGAAAAATGTTCACAATTTCAAACAACTTCTCTGGAGCCTCTGGGCCAGTTTTGCTCAAATTTCATTTGGAGCCTCCTTAGGGTGGGGGAACGAAAAATTGCTAAAATGGTCGCGGTCCGTTGACCAAGATGGCCGCCACGCCCATATATGATAAAAACCTTTAAAAATCTTCTCCTTCAGAACCGAGAAT
Source organism: Anodontia alba (assembly GCA_964016985.1). NCBI lineage: Eukaryota > Metazoa > Mollusca > Bivalvia > Lucinida > Lucinidae > Anodontia > Anodontia alba. Next base: position 107,693,095 of record OZ024821.1, on the reverse strand, counting down.
GCCTTGGGGCTGAAACTTTGCAGGAATCATCGGGGATGGGAGGTCTACCAACATTAGTAAAAGAATTGTCGTACGTTGACGTTTGACTTTTTTACGGCAAGGTCAAGTTTGCTTCCCTGTGCATTTGTATGGGAAAAACCTTTAAAAATCTTCTTCTCCAAAACCGAGCATGCCTTATGGCTGAATCTTTGCATATATCTTCAGGAACAGGAGGGCTACCAAAATTACTAAAATAATGGTCGTACATTGACATTTGACCTTTTTACGTTAAGGTCAATTTTGCTTCCTTATGCATTTGTATGGGAAAAATGTTCAGAATTTCAAACAACTTCTCCTCTGGAGCCTCTGGGCCAATTTTGCTCAAATTTCATATGGAGCCTCCTTAGGTAGGGGGAACAAAAGATTGCTAAAATGGTCACGGTTTGTTGACCAAGATGGGCGCCATGCCCATATATGGTAAAAACCTTTATAAATATTCTTCTCTAGAACCGAGGATGCTTTGGGGCTGAATGTTTGCATAAATCATCGGGTACAGGGGGTCTACCAAAGTTGCTAAAATAATGGTCATACATTGACATTTGACTATTTTAAGGCAAGGTCAAGTTGCTTCCTTATGCATTTGCATGGGAAAAAACATTTAAAAATCTTATTCTCCAAAACCGAGGATGGCTTGTGGCTGAATCTTTGCATATATCATCTGGAACGGGCGGTCTACCAAAGTTGCTAAAATAATTGTCATACATTGACATTTAACCTTTTTACGGCGAGGTCAAGTTTGCTTCTGTATGCATTTGTATGGGCCCCATACATTTGTATGGAAAAAATGTTGATAATTTCAAATGGCTTTTCCTCTGAAGCCTCCGGGCCAGTGTTGCTCAAATTTCATGCGAAGCCTCCGTGGGCAAGAGAATGAAAGATTGCTGAAATGGGTATGGTCCATTGATCAAAATGGCTGCCATGCCCATATATGGTAAAAACCTTTAAAAATCTTCTTCTCCATAACCAAATAAGCCCTGGGTCCTAATCTTTGCACAATTTATGGGGGACAGGAGATCTACCAAAATTGCTAAAATGATGGTTCTATGTTAACATTGCCTCCAAGGTCAAATTTGCTTCCCTATTTGTGTGGGCCATATACATTTATATTGAAAGTATCGAAGTGACTTGTAGATCAACAGTAGTTAAAATTGTTCTGATTGGAAATCTAAGATGGCCATCATCTGGTTTATATTTATAATATTTCCCTGCCACTGTGCTGTTTACATGTATAAAATCACGATTCTTCAGAAACCACTTAGCCAATTTCCACCAAATTTCACATTGATCCTTCTGTTGAAATGTGATTGATAGTTTATTCAAATGATCATGCTCCATCGACTGTCAGGCCCTATATTCTTCTTCAAAACTAAGAACTGTTCAAATGATGATATTTTCATTAGTTGTGATGATAGGATTGGAAAAATGTTGCATAACATCTGCATGTCTGCAGTGGCTATGTCACTCAGGTGAGCGAATCGTGGCCCGTGGGCCTCTTGTCATATCATATCATCATAATCGGATTTTTGATTAATGTGCAGGCACAGGGGCAACAGCCACATCAATGGGCCCCCTTCCAGATAGCTGGCTTGCTGCACGCATGGCAGATCTCACACCAGCTTGTCAGATCCGACCTGGACTTCCTTCTGTGGTCTGATGTCCAAGGGGCGTGCAGTTCCCTGGCACTGTGTACATCTATAGTTAGGGTCCTTTGTCAAGCGCTTGAGCCCAATGCATTTCTTGTGTACCCAGTGCTTGCAGCCATTGCAGATGCTATTGCTGCCCACTCCAGTGTGACAGACTGCGCATGGAAACTCGCCTGAACTCTGCAGGAGGTCCAGGCCCGTACCACAGATCATGATCTTCGTCTTTCCTGCATTTACTCTCAGTCCTTTCTTTTCCATTGCTTCTTTCCAAGTCAAGAGCCTGCTGACACATTCTTCGAGCGATTCAGCAATTATAAGGTCATCGGCATAGAGGTCCTCGCAGGGGACCCCAGATCGGAACTCTCGTGATAAGGCTTCAAGCACAATGATGAGTACTGACCCTTGGTGAACACCGACCTTCACTTCAAATTCTTCACTGTACCCCTCACCAACACGGGCAGGGCTCCACGTATTTGCATACATCCTCTGCGCCAGTCGCACAATCCACTCCTCTACACAAGTTTTCTCAGCCCCCACCAGATGACCTTCCAAGGTACTCAATCAAACGCCTTCTCCAGGTGTACGAAAGCCTTGTAGAGTCTCTTATTGGCAGCTAGATACTTCTCTTGCAGCTGCCTGACAATAAAGATTGTGTCTGTTGTGCCTCTGCCTGGGACGAAGCCAAACTGGGAATCGTCAATTGACACAAACTATCTGATGAGGCTGTCCACAATCCTCTCCAGGACTTTCATGACCTGCTCTGTAGCTTGAGACTGCAGTAGTTGCCCCTTTCCAATGTGTCCCCCTTTCCCTTGTAGAGGAGGACTATGAAACTCTGCTCCCAGTCAGAGGGTACCTTGTCATCGCGGATGATTGCAGCTGCGAGGTCACGGATCATGGAGGTGCCCATGTCACCGGCTGCTTGTATCATCTCCACCACTATGCCTGATGGGCCCAGTGCTTTGCCTGCCTTTATCTGTGAGATAGCCTTCATAACCATATCAGTGGTGATTGGGATGGGTGGAATGATTTTCGCATTTTGTGTAAATGATGTAAATGGCCACAAGCCTCATTTTCTCTGAAAAAATAACAATAATAAACAAATTATAATGTCCTCTACTACAATTGACTAAGCACTTTTAGGGGTTGATAATAGTTGCATGCATCTGCACAAACTTGGAAAACAAATCATGGACAGTATAGACAAGATATTTCATGAAGATGTTATGAGTTAAATGTTTTATTATTTTAGTGTTGTTTGTAATGGATTGTAGATATATTTTAACTGGTTATTTATATTTTTGTTTCCTAATATCTTTGTTCTTAATGCGATTTCACAATAAACTTAACAGAATCATCATGACTTAATGTAGTCTCTTTTATCCAAAAGCATATCTATAGTCCACAGAGGCTTATGAAATGTCCTTTAATCAGTGCACAAAGTTGTTTTTGCTCCATAAGTCAAAAGGCTTTGATATACTGTATTTACTCTGATTATTCGGACACAGGTGAACAAACAGTGTAGACCTAAAGCAGAATGTCATGTCCCATCAGGGTCTACAGACTCTATACTGTTTGCCACTCATTCAGCGGGTATGAGACACCTCAACAGATTGTAAAATGGAATGAATGCACAAACATAAATGAAATTAGTTGAAATATTGTTTTCTGGACCAGACCAATTAGGCCTTAACAGTGCCCTCATATAATTTTTTGACAAATCCCAGAATGGGCGCAATAATTACAAAGGACCAGAACATATATAAACTACGCCGTTGTGAGTATATAAAGAGTTTTACAGCCACTACATGGCACTTACACCAGCTGCAGTGAAGATAAATAGATTCTAAAAGCAATGACCCTTGTCAACAATGAAAATAGCTGAAGTGTTGATGTTTTTGGATGAGAATAGCTAGTTTTGGCCAGCTAGACCTCATTGATGACCTTCTTTTTTTTTTAAATCCCAGAAAATGGGTTAAAGACCTGCATATTGTATCCAAACAAAATTGTATAGATTATATAGAAGAAATGACCACAAATGATCATTTTTGTTTATACATGTATGTTATCTGCTGAAATTTTTGCCCAGCATTCTAGTTAGGTATGTCCTGAAAATACTACTCTTTTCCCAGCAGTCTGTGGTTGTTACCTAAAGTAACACCAGGTAACAGGTAACGCCACTTAATGGCTCAGGGTTCATCCTCTATAGATCTATGCCGTCATTCACAATATAAAAAAAAACAAAAAAAACTATAGAATCTTGATATTGTGTGGGTAACAGGGTAACACAGGGGCACTTATAACTCAACTTAAATTGTTAATTTACTTGACTGTGTTTGGGTAACAGGGTAACCACAGGTAACATAGGGACACAAGTACTTCAACTTAAATTGCAAATTTATTGAACTATGTTTGGGTAATAGGGTAACCGCAGGTAACACAGGGATACCTCGTTTTAAATGCAAATTTACTGGACTGTGTTTGGGTAACAGGGTAAAACAGGTAACCGCAGATAACACAGGGACACAAATACCTCAACTTAATTTGCAAATATACCGGACTGTATTTGGGTAACAGGGTAACACAGGTAACCGCAGGTAACAGGGATACAAATACATCCAATTTAAATGCAAATTTACTGGACTGTTTGGGTAACGGTAACCGCAGGTAACACTGGGACATAAATACCTCAACTTTAATTGCAAATATACTGGACTGTGTTTGGGTAACAGGGTAACCGCAGGTAACACAGATCTTTAAATCTTTAAAAAACTTAACTAGATTCACACCAGTATCATTATGGTAGGCAATCTATTATACCAAATGTATTTTACATGGAAATTAATATGACAATATCGTAAAGATATATAAAAACTTGCTTAAAAAAAAACTAATCTATTGGGAACAATATATTTGCATAAAAATGTTTTGTTCTATGTGTATTTTCCAGCACAAAAGGTGAGTACAAAAAAAAGCACTGCCTATGCCCATGCCATGACCGGTATGCATGATATATTGTTGTCCAAATTCTGTATAACAAAAAAATAAGGATGCAAATTAAGCATAATGTTTACTTCAAGAACCCTAAATTTGCAAAGAAGTTATTCAAAATCAATTAGCAGAAAAATAAGCAACCAGGGTAAAATTGATTTTTTTTCTAATTAGTGGAAAAATTTCTTCTGCAAGATTCAAATACTGTATTGGCCATTAATATTTGCTTTTTTTTTCTATAATTGTCCTAAAATTTCAACAAATCCATTTTATTACCTCTTCATGTGTCTAAATACTGCTGAATGAGTGGAAGAAAGTGCAGACACTGATCAGATACAACATTCTGCAGCAAGCCTTTCTGTCCTATTAAAGAGTGTTATTACAGTATTTTTAGGATTTCTTTTCCGTTTTTTTTTTTTTTCCTAATTAAACCTACTAAAAATCTGTCCCAAAATTAGTTGCTATAATGGTGTATTAAATAGCTGATTTACTCTTCTGAGATCATGCTCTAAGAGCAGTTGGCGCCGTTTTAGAAAATCAAACAATCATGTTCCACAGGAAAACATAGTCCCCCACACCTTCATTAACGTATTTAGTTCAGAGGTCACAGAGCAGATGCATACCGTCTGTGCAGAGGGCACCATCTTTGGCCATCAGGAAGTTGTCAACAGCATTTAAACTTCATCAGGAGTATTGTTTAACAAGCTAGAATCCATCTAGTAGCCAAGCTTGGACACTTGTGGATGTGTGCCAAAGCAATGTTCTAGTTGAAGAACACCCTTCTTGTCAATGGAGGTCCTGGTGATAGTTTGACCCTTTTAGGTAGTCCAACAGCAGCACTCCTTTTGCATCCTATAAAGTATAAGTCAGAACCTTGCCTGCTGCGGACATCACTGTCTTAGCTTTCTTAGAAGGCAGAAAATCTTGATGTTTCCATGGCTTTGATTGGTGCATCATTGCTGATCGGAAGTGTTGGACGATCTCATATATTTCACAAATCTCCAGAAGAAACTGTTGGGATCTGCCGAAATGGCAACATGTTCCCTTGTTGTGTTGAGTCTTGTTTCTGATCGGGTTAAAGGAGTTTGGGACCCAGTGAATTGACATGTACCTTGTAGATGATTGCACGGAATGTCTAGCTCTGGCAATGTAATACTCAAGTGACTATGTTACTCACCTGTCTGCAGTGATGATGGCAATGGTCTCCAGTGTGGTGATGGTGACTGGTCCTCATGGATGGGGGTTGTATTGTATTCCAGATTCTCCCTACTAAACTCAACAGTACATTTCTTCACCATGTCACAGTGTGTTCCTAGATCTCCTTGAATGTTGACACCTTGTGACCAAGGTAGTGGATGACTTTATAATGGCCCATGTTGTCCACTTTATTGGAAAGTACTGATGCACAATGATTACCCTTTAAAGCCCCAGTCACAACTGCAATAGCCAATATTTTGATCTTTCAAAAACATGATTTTTCAGAGAAAATAAGGTTTGACATTCTGTGTGAATCTTCTGGCAGGTGATTCACATGAAATGCCATGCCTAGCTTTCTCTGTTGTCTGCTACAGCATTTTAAGGATTAATCATTTAAGAGGAAAAAACAACTCAGGTTGGTAGTTACAAACATTCAACAATTGACTCAATGATCAGACATGAAATCATGCATGGACAGCATCAAGATCATCAATGATCTTAGTCCACACTATGGGGATTTCTCATTTTCTTAATATATACAGAAAATCCTCAGAAAAACCAGGTGTCTCAAACATGCCAAATTTATTATTATACATGTAGAATCCGAAAAAAAAAGAATCTTAATTATGAAATGGCATGTATAAATAAATGCACAATGTACATTACATTTTATAAGAGGGCATAAGCAGGGTTGCATTTTACATCCTGTTCATGACTAGGCTGAATAAAATCAAGTCTGCTATTTTGGAGTTACAACATGTACTGATCTTGGCCCAGTTGTTTAAATCTTTACAAAGTTTTAGTTAAAGTGACTTTAAAAATTCCTTTCTTGAAATCTGGCAAATACATTGATATTTTTTTGCTGAAAAATATGAGTAGCTTTTACATTGCAAAAGCTACCTTGGCAATGGTCTCTTGTATGGTAATGGGGACTGTCCTTCCCAGACATCTTCCAGAGTCTCCCTGCCACAGTTCAACTCAGCAGCCCACCTTTTCACCATGCTTTATATGAAGGGGTATCCTCCCCTAATGTGACCATCAGGTCCTCGTTGACCTACTTGAGTGTTGAGCCTTTGTGATTGTGGTAGAGAATGACTGTACAATGGCTGAATGTCTGTTTTGTTGGAAACCACAGCTGTTCAATGTTAAATTACAGTATGTACAGATAAAAGGACTTAAATTAGTAGCTTCAAATATTCTGTTTTTGGGTAATCTGTGAAAGTATATGTACCGTATCATTCAGTTCTTGTGTGTATGTGTGTGTGTGTGTGTGTCTGTCCATATGTGTGTGTAGTTTTCCCATGCGTATATGCATAGGTACAAAGCTCAGGATGAAACATTTTTTTCACTGAAAAGTAGATATTTTTCCTATTTCTCCACAAAAACATACAGTATGGTTATCATTAGGAGCCCCTCACTAAGATGCTCTAATGTGGTACCCATGCTGTTCGTGGAGAAATAGAAAAACTATTATCTAGATCCTGGATCTGGATACCCACTCTTATCTCGAGCTATGTATGTATGTAATTGTATGGTCCATATTATATAAAAATGTTTTTTCTCTCTTGTTAAAGGATTAGTCAAACCTTGTAGGTCATTTTGTGTCAGCTCCCAGAGAAAGGGTGAAAATGAGCAATTGTTCTGACAAAATGACATATGTATGTAAACAGTGCAGACCCTGTTCAGACTGCACCTAGATAATACTGTTTGCCAGTCTGCTACGTATTTTGTGTAGTAAATGCATAAACACTTAGGAAAAAAATATGGGATTAAGTTTCTCAAGTTTTAGGACATTTACCATATTTTAAAAACTTTTAACCTTTGCCAAATTCAGTAGACGATAATTTATATTTTCTTATTTTTCCCAGAAAATATACTTTGACATTTCATATAAACTGTCTCAGGAGACAGTTTGCATGAAGTGTCAAAGCCTAGTGTTTGTGAAAAATAAGAAAGGTATTTCAAAATGTGGTCTGCTGAAAATTTTTATCCAGCATGTTAAGTATTAAATACCATAAGATATATACTAGTCGAAAAAAGAAACGCAAGTATTAATTCTGGTGTTGTATTTTTAAAGAAAATTGTGGATTTCATTTGATTGTTTAATTTTTTTAATTCTTTATTTCATTTTCTGTTAAATGCTATTGGTTTAGTGTCGTATAGCAGACGACGTTTGCAATAAATAGCATTAAACACAAACGCAACGTTATTGAATAATGGGTATCAATAGCGCGTGTGTCCACCACGGGCTGCTGTCACAGCTCTCACTCTTCTAACCATAGACCCGACTAAGTTGTCAATGGTCCTTTGAGGGATATTATTCCACTGTTGAATAAGAGCTAGCTGGAGCTGTGCGACGTTGTTTGGTACGTTGACGTGCTTCCTGGCCCTCCTGTCCAACGCATCCCAAAGGTGCTTGATTGGGTTTAAATCTGGACTGTATGGGGGCCAATCGAGCACTTGGGTATTATTCTGGTTGAGGAAGTCGCGACAAACCCTGGCAACATGCGGTCTCGCGTTGTCATGCTGAAACGTGAGATTATGAGCATTGACAAGCGGGAGGACGTGAGGCATAAGCACCTGATCCCGATAGCGTACAGCCGTAAGATTACCCTGAATAACCACTAGGGACGTTTTTACCCCATGAGAAATCCCACCCCAAACCATTACGGACCCCCCTCCCCCAAATCTGTCGACTTCTTGTACGCAAGCGTCAGAATATTGCTCACCAAGACGTCGATACACTCGTTGTCGCCTATCTGACCGCTGAAGCGAAAATCGCGACTCATTGCTGAACATTACACGCCGCCAGTCAGCCAGTCGAAACCGATTTGGTGCATGGGCATGCAGCCATTGCATGCGGCGTTGACGTCGCCTGGGCGTAAGGTTCGGGCCCACGTAAGGTCGGCGTGGACGTAAATCGAACTCTCACAAGCGATTTCTGACTGTCCTTGGACACAGGCCATGGCCATGTGTTCCGATAACTTCTCTTGCAGTCTCTGTCGCCGTCCTTAACCTGTTACGAAGGTGTACAAGACGTATACGTCTATCTTGACATTGCGTCGTAACGCGCGGACGTCCGCTCCTAGGACTGTCAGTTAACCTACCGGTAGCTCTAAGACGCTGAACTAAGCACGATATCGTCGACTCATGCACCCCAAATTGCTGCGCGTCACATTGTGACCAACCCTGCAAAATTAGAGCAATAGCTCTACCCCTATCCAGTTGCGATAAGCGTACCATTTCTCTCAACAAACTCAAACAACAAACGTTTTGTGCAACCGATAAGAATGGAACGAAAGTTCGATTTGGTTATGTGTTAAAGTCTCTACTACGCGACACTACCCGTGCAGCACGGATATAACGAAATTCAGGTACAACGATATTGTGTAGCCTGTGTTCACGCTTCAGTGATTTTGTGTGATCCATACACGAGGAAGTACACTAATGTCACCAAATACAGAAACCTAGATCAGTTTGTTCACAAACAAACTTTCAGTATTTAAAAATTTGAACTTGCGTTTCTTTTTTCCCCAAGTATACATGTACAGTGATATCATTAACCATTAACACTCTCTGGGCAAATTCAGCAGACAACAAATTGATATTTTTTCTTATTTTTCTCAGAAAATATAGAGTTGGATATACAAAGCAAATCTGCATAAAATCGCAAACCTTATTTTTTTTTTTTTAAAAAAAAAAGACAAAAAACAAAAACAAACAAAAAAACAAGACGAATATTTCAAAATATCATCTGCTAAAAATTTTCCCAACATGTTAAGTTTTACACTACCTTCCGCTATTGATGTGTCTAAAAACTGGTAGTTGAGTGGCAAATAGTGAAGGCCCTGATATGACACAGCACTATGGAGTCTGATCTGGGTCTTTTCCATTTGTTCTGGTCTGACTGTTCAAAAACAAGGTTCTTATGGTACATGCCTTATCTGCATTATGAAAATGTGCCTATTCTAATATACTAGTTTTATCACCAAAAAAAAATGAAATTTGTCAAATAAAAATTCTGTTATTTTCACGTTTCAGCTCAAAACATAGATTGTGGGTACTCATTAGAACTGCCTTGGTGAGGCAGTTCTAACAGGCAATTCTAACAAGCACCCACAATCTATGTTTTTGAGCAGAAATAAGAAAAATAATGTATACCCCTGTAAACCCAAGTTTTACTATATAAAAGTGGGCTTTAAAGAGTCAACGTTACATTATATAGGCATGTTTTCATGATTTTATCACTTTTGAAGTTTTACATCAAGAGACAAGTCACAGTATACAATTTAACCTTCACCACTCTCTGGGCTAATTCAGCAAACTACAAATTGATGAGATTTCTAATATTTTTTCCCAGAAAACAGAATTTGACATTTCAACCAATTTGTCTCGATTTGAGGCCATTTGCATAAACTGTCAAATCCTATCTCTTTTGAAAAAAGTAAAATGATTTTAAAATGTTGTCTGCTGGAATTTTTTACCCAGAGTGCTAAGCATTAACACCCATAAACAATGACTTTCATCTTGTATCAAATCTGAACTGGATTTATGTGAAGAGGTTGATATCCTTGAACTCCATCCAAAACAATATAGAAAGTAGTAGAACTGGACCTGAAATAATATAGTACAGTCAAAAACTTTAAACTAACCCAGCAGGCACACAAAGTTGAAAATTATTTAATGTCTGATGTAGAATCAATGTTCAATAAACGCTGTTTCAATGTTATGTACCTGCTTGGAATATTACTGTCCAAAGCAGCTTTAGTTTTATACATAGCTTCAGATAGGAGGTTGTATCCATATAATTTTTTTTTTATTTCTTCATGACAACATATGCTGTGGGTACTCATTAGAAGTGCCTCAGTGAGGGGCTTCTATTGAATACCCATAACACATCATTACAAAAATATACCTATATAATTTTGACCACCTTAAACCTCACTTTTATATAGTAAAACTGGGGTTTACAGGAGTATACATTAATTTTCTTATTTCTGCTCAAAAACATAGATTGTGGGTACTCATTAGAACTGCCTCAATGAGGCAGCTCTAATGAGTACCCACAATGTATGTTTTGAGCAGAAATATGAAAAATATCAAAGTTTTTATCCAAAAACTTTCAGTTTTCAGTGGTGAAATTTTCAATATATTTGAATATGTGTGTTTCGTAATGATGTTTTTGTGGAGAAATAAGAAAAATATCAGTACTTTAGGGTTAAAAGTTGCCTTATCTGGAGCTGTGTTTACACTTTATATGGCTGGGTAAAATTTTAACCCTTGTCCTGCTGAGCCAGGATTATGGCAAGCCATTTTACTATTTATTCTATAAATCAGATATCTGATTTAATATATCAGATGTCTTATATAATATATAAGATATCTGATATATTATATTAGATATCTTACTTAGATAAGATATCTTATATGTCAATTTAGATATCTGAATTGACATATAAGATATCTAATATGCTATATAAGATATCTTAATTGGCATATAAGATATCTTATATGCTATATAAGATATCTGATATGCTATATAAGATATCTTATATAGGATATAAGATATCTTATTTACTAAAGAAGATATCTCATTTGTTCAATTAAATAAGATATCTCATTTAGTATATCAGATATCTTATTTAGTAAATCAGATATCTATATTAATATATTAGATATCTTATTTAACAAATAAGATATCTTATATGGTAAATAAGATATCTTATATGCGGAATTAAATAAGATATCTAATATGGTATATCAGATATCTTATATCGGATATAAGATCTCTTATATAGGATATAAGATATCTGATATACTTATTCGGATATCTTATATCCTATATAAGATAACTGATATAATAAATAGTAAAATTGCTTGCCAGAAAGCAGTTTTACTATTTATTCTATAAATCAGATATCTGATTTAATATATCAGATATCTAATATAATATATAAGATATCTGATATATTATATTAGATATATCATATAAAATAGATATCCTATATGTCAATTAAGATATCTAATATGCTATATAAGATATCTGAATTGACATATAAGATATCTAATATGCTATATAAGATATCTGATATGCTATATCTCATATAGGATATAAGATATCTTATTTACTAAAGAAGATATCTCATTTATTTAATCAAATAAGATATCTCATTTAGTATATCAGATATCTTATTTAGTATATTAGATATCTATATTAATAAATAAGATATCTTATTTAACAAATAAGATATCTTATATGGTAAATTAGATATCTTATATGCGGAATTAAATAAGATATCTCATATATTATATCAGATATCTTATATAGGATATAAGATATCTAATATAGGATATAAGATATCTGAATTAGTATATCAGATATCTTATATCCTATATTAGATATCTTATATCCGATATAAGATATCTGATATAATATATAAGATATCTATTTTGCTTAATAAATAGTAAAATGGCTTGCCATACAGGATAAACCCTGCCTTTGCAAACAGTGTAGATCAAGATCAGTTGGCTTCTGAAGAAGCCAATTGATCTGGTTCTGCACTGTTTGCCATTAAGTATGTAACTTTATAGCAACAATCTGGATCAAGTAATCTGATTGGCTGAAAAAAGTGGGCATGGCATCTTAATTTATTAAGCAAGACAAGAGTTAACAGATAACATATTGATTTTTCCCAGACAAAAAGGGTTGACTCTTCATGCAAAAGCTGAAATGTCTTGATCCTGTTTTCTGGAAAAAAAAGTAAACAATCACCAGTTTGTCATCTGCTGAATCTGTCAACAGAGTGGTAAAAATTAAGTTGGATGTTAAAGTTTTGCATGCTAGGTAAACATTTCACCAGATTGACATTTTGAATTTTATTTTTTTATTTTTTTTTTTTTTTTTTTTTTCCATTTTAAACAGAAATTAGGACTTAAAATATTATCTCATTGTTAGGAGGCAATTTGCATAAAATGTCAATTGTTTTATTCAGGTTTTACAAATGTAATATAACAGACTGCATGCATGGTAGTAACCCAATCATGGTTAATAACTTTGTTTTCCTCTTTGGTTGCATGCCGGTAGGTCAGGCCTCAGACTCTATGATGGCTCCGGCCAAAAGACTTTTAAGTAAGTTGGTTGTTGCCTGATGCTCTGGCCCTGGTTGGGCCCACCGGAGTCCTCCTGCTGGTTTTCTTTTGCTTCAGCCAGTTATAGCTCTGCTTTCTTAATGCTAACCCCAAAGTGGAAGAGCAGCTTGTACCATTTTTTAAAGTCTTTGGTATGACTTGACAAGAAATGGAACCAACATACTCCTAGTCATAAAGCAAATGCTCTAGTGTTGGGAATCGGAGAGGAAAATCACAATAATTTATCGCAAAAGTAAAACCGATTGAATATTGACTACACAATTGGATATCCCATAACTGGCATCAAATAATAAATCATTGTAGCATATGCGCTTTATGTTTCTATATTACTTAAAATGCAACTGCATATAATAGTATAATTAGGGTAATTTAAGATATAGGTTTGTTTGTTTGTGTTGAGGTTTTACGAGTCAGTCAACCCAATGGAGTCATGTCGAGCGTGGTCAGTTTACCTCACCACACGTTTACTGGGCATGCTTAGTCCTCTAAGCAGTTAACCAGTATTGTGCACATTCTTTTGCCAGAAACTGACAATTGTCCTTCTTGAATCAGCAGAAGGGAGAGAATGACCGTAGAAAATATTTCACGATCAATCTCCATGAAAGAATGTTGCCGACCTCGGTGGGGGTTGAACCCGCGACTTCCTGGTCTCCAGTCGGACGGCGCATCCAACTGAGCCGCCGAGGCTGGCAAGATATAGTTTGTTTCAAGACCAAGTAGATATTGTAGCCATGTTTTAGTCAATGAGTCTTTTATAATACTCTTAATTTGTAGGTCTCATTATGTGATCTTTTGCCCACATTTTTAAAAATAAAATTTCAAATAATCGATAGTGAAAAAAAAAATTGATAGTGGCCAATAGTGGGCTTGTCCAATTAGTGTTCAATAATTTTGATTAATGGGCACACCTCTAGAATACTCTACTGATTGCACTGACAAAATGAGCCCATTTTTGTAAAATGTCAGTTGGTTGGTTGGTTTGGAGTTTAACTGCCCAGTCAAAACTAGTTAGGTCATGTGGAGCTGGTCAGCTTACCTAACCACACTTATCCTGGGCATGCTTAGTCCTCCAACTGGTTAACCAGTACTTCTGCGCATTCTTTCATGCAGATACTAACAACTGCCCTTCTGGAATCATAGGAAGGGAGATAATGACCGTAGAAAATATGTCATGATCAATCTCCATGGCGGAACTATTGCTGGACCTAATGGGAATTGAACCAGAGACTCCATGACTGCCAATGTGATGTGCATCTCACTGAGGGTAATTGGCAAACAGTGCAGATTGAGATCAGATGCCACAGAATGCAGTGTCTGATCAGGGTCACCACTGTTTGCAAATAGTTCAACCATTTATCTCTAGGAATATCTAAATCACATATCCTGACATTCCTAAAACTGAAATTAAAATCTTCCGATGTATATGGGGGAGTTCATTCAGTCTACAATGCGTTGAACCCTATCCTGGCAGACTTTATATACCATATTAATCCTTAGAATTAGGTTGGTTGGTTTTGAGTATAACAACCCACTGAACACTATAAAGGTCATATTGAGCTGGTCAGTTTACTAAACGACACTTTTCTTGGGCAAGCTTAGTCATTGAAGTGGCTAACCAGCATTTGTGCATATTTGTCTTTTGCCAGAAACTGACAACTGCTGTTCTTGAATCAGCAGAAGGAAGAAAATGACTGCAGAAAAGATTTCGTGGTCAATCTCCAAAATTTGAGCTGCCACAGCTTGCCTGAATCACACTTTGCCTCTAAAAACTTAAACCAAAAACTGTAGCACAATTTTTTCTAATGCTGTGACATTGCCCTCAAGGTCACTTAAGTGGGTTTAGCTGGTACAGCATATAACTTCAAACCAGTATCTAACATCAGGGCAAGTATAAACTATTTTCATCAAGAGGTTCAGGAGTTATAGCCTTTTAAAAAGTTTAACCAGCATCTTTAACCAACATTGATGCCATGCAGACTGCTATAGCTCTACCAGTACTTTTGAACAGACAAGCTAAAAATATTTAAGAATGTCATCTGCTACAATTCTGCATGGCACTTTAACTGTTTTTTTTTTAAATCTCTTTATTTGCCAAGGAACATGCCATTTCAGCCATCAAGTGGCAATTCTCAAGAAGACCAATTCAATTTGATATCTACATTTGAAATAAAGTACTTAATTACATATTAAAATTGCTTTTAAAGATTAGATTTCTTAAAATACCTCTGCTTTTTACTGATCAGTCTTATAGTTACCAAACTACATAATGTGACATCATGATGTCAGCAATTTTCAGCTTTAAAGGTTACCAATCTCTGTTCAAATTCAATAGAAGATAAATTGATATTTTACTTAATTTTGTTAGAAAATTGGCTTTGACAGCTCATGCAGCATGAAATTATTAAAACCTATTTCCTGGGAAATTGCAAGAAATGTCAAACTATATTTTCTGGGCAAAGTAAGAACAAGAGCCATCACATGCCAGCATAGCTCGCCTGTTTGCGCTTTGTCTACCTGTTTTCACATTAACACGTCAAAAGATGTATTAAGTATTACGCTAAAACATGGGTGTAAACAAGAGCTCCGCCAAGAGGGGCATTGTACGCCCGATGCAAGTAACAAGATGTAGCACATAAACTGACTCCTGAATAATTCAGTGTGGACGGCAAAAACATGGCTATACTATAAGCTCATAAGAGCCTTTGGCTGATTTGTTGTTCCTATACTTCAATATCTGACCAAACAATAACAAAACTCAACAACCAAATAAAAAAAAAAAAAAAAATCTGCAAGGAAAATTTTTGTAAAGCTTTAACTTATTTTATATTGATTTTATTTTTGTACTTCAAGGGAGGCAATTCAGAAGAGTATTTTTAAAACAAAATCCAAAAAGAACTTTGTTTATTGATATTAGTTGTTATATACAAAAAATACACCTATTATAAAATAAAATTTGCACACTATTTCCTCTAAACAATATGCTGCAAAAAGTTTATAAACTTACAAAAAGGGGCATAGCTCTGCCAATATTTGGTGTACTGTAACCTCGAAATAATATGCGCTGCTCCAAATCATCGTGTAACTAGTTAAGAAGTTTCAGCTTGATCGGATGTAAACTGTAAGAGGAGTTAGCTGGAAACTAAAAGATTACATGAACTGGGACTTAAAATTGCAATTCCTGGATCTGCAGTTAGATATGCTACCGTCTGTGCTAAGAAGCCCTGTGTCTAGTGGTTGAGGACTAGATGTTCAATGTAAACAGAGAGGTGCAGACAGGTGAACTATACTGGACAACTGGCCATTAAATAGCTCACCTTGAACATAATGTGCTCATGTAAGCTAAAATTACCCCCAGATCTAGCACCCTCTTTAACTGATTTCTCCACACAAATAACACGATTATATTGTGTATAGTCTTTAGAAGCACCACAGTGAGGTGCTTCTAAAGTGTGCACACAATATATGTTTTTATGTAGAAATAAAAACAATATTATGTAGCTACACATGTAATCTAAGCTACGAGAGTGTTTCCAAGGAACGAGGTATGCCCATTAATAGTATTAGTTATATACCATCTAATTTTCTTTTCTAATTGCTTCTCTTCTTCCACTGATTCTAATTTGACAAAAACAATATCTATTTTTGAGACTATACTACTTATAGTGGGTCCATTCTGTCAACTCTGCAAGATAACAAATTTTCATATGAAACCCATTTTGCTGGACTTGATTTGGAGGATTGGCTTTATAACTGGCATCCACACTGTTGTCATTGAAGCTAACTTGGCTGGTGGATCTGAAGGTACTCTTTTTGGCTGAAAAAAAAGCCCACCTTATCTGAAGCTACATTAAAAAATAAGACCACCCCACTATTAAGACCACTTTTAGGCAGTACCCAAAGTGGTCTTTATATAAGCGGAATTTTCATGTATAATTCAAGCACTTATATATCAATAAAATTTGATAGTCATCACCAAAACATGCCTATATACTTTTGACCCCCTTTAAACCCCAATTTTTATATAGTAAAACTCGGATTTACAGGGGTGTATCTACATTTTCACTGCGAGCACTTTAGATGAACTTATACATTTCCAAATAGGTTCATCAGCCAATGAACACAAAGGCTTTTATGTCCTGCCCACATGCAGCATATTAATTTATCAAACGTGCACTACTTTGACATATTGGAAAAACCGTGTCTATTTTAAGCCATCATCTGTCAGGTTGCATCATCATCTGCTAAAAATGGTTACTACGGGGGATTTTTCCGATGACAAATTTCTGGAAACTATCGATTTTGGGGCATTCTTGGAACCCTTTGGGGTTCACTTACTTTGCATGTAACCCAATGTGTTCACGAGTCAATGAACTGTAAAAAATACAATTTACTTCTGAAATACATTATTTTTCTTATTTCTGTTTAAAAACATAGATTGCAGGTACTCATTAGAATGGCCTTGAAGAAATGGTTCTAACGAGTACCCACAATCTATGTTTAGAGCAGAAATATGAAAAATATCAGAACTTTTTATCTGAAAATTTCCATTTTTTGGTGTAAAATTTTCAGTATATTTGAATATAACTAGGGAGGTTTTCGTAATGCGTGAAAGTAGGTCAGTGCTCAATAGCTCCAGATAAGGTACGTTTTCAACCAAAAAGAGTGTAGTCAAGGCACTTGTGATGAGTACTCACAAGGTGTGTTGTTGTGCAGAAATTAGAAAACTAATGTGGATACCCCTTTTTGGGTTGATTGCTTACAATGGAGCCATAGTATACAAACACCAAAATTTCCTTATGGTTGTTGTCCACATCATTATCATTGACCAATAAAATCAAACTGCCTGTTTGTAAGAAATCATGGTAATGGTTATTTATAGCCAGGCTATTCTTGTCACTGTGAAGTCAGAGTGCTGTGTGCAGAGGGCTACCAGAAAAACCTGTGACACTGGCAAATAGTGCAGACTCAGATCAGACAAAGGCCACAGAATGTGGTACCTGATCAGGGTCTGTACTGTTTACTTAAATTACAGGATGTTCAGGGTTAAATGAAATGGTCTTAATTATTAAGTCCCCATTCAGGACTATTTTCTCAGCATACACTCAGAAACCCCGACCCACCAGTGCTGTTAGTGCTTTGATTATCTGGAGCTATGAATGCCTCTTTAACAAATTTTGTGTGATACAGGGCCCAGTTGCTTAAAGCATCGTTAGCTTAACAAGCTTGTAAATGACAAACTCGCTAACTCATTACGAAAACATGCCTATTCAAATACACTGAAAATTTTACCACAAAAAATGGCAATTTTTCGGATAAAAAGTTCTGATATTTTTCATATTTCTGCTCAAAACATGTTTTTGAGCAGAAATAAGAAAAATAATGTATACCCCTGTAAACCTCAGTTTTACTATATAAAAGTGGGGTTTAAGGGGGTCAAAATTATATAGGTATGTTTTCGTGATGTGTTGTAGCTAGGGTATTTTCAAATACATTGATATTTTTGCTGCAAAAATGTGAGTAGCTTTTGCATTTGCATTGCAAAGATTTTTAAGCAAAAAATACCCATGTATTTGCCAATATTTCAAGACAGAAATTTTAACATCACATTAGCAAACAACTCTGTGAAGTTTTTGAACAACTGAGCCCACATTTTACCCCATATAAATGCGAAGTATCTGTTATACTTTCTATGTTATAGTGTGGCAAGTTATCTTTGCCCATGTAAAGAAATGTAAGAAATATATCACACATTCATTACAAAAGCACTCCTATTCAAATTTATTGAAAATTTTTCATCCAAGAAAAGGAAAATTTTTAGATTAAAAAGAATCTGATATTTTTCATATTCCTGCTCAAAACATAGATTGTGGGTACTTGTTAGAACTACCTTGGCAAGGCAGTTCTAACCAGTACCCAAAATCTATGTTTTTAGCAAGATAAGAAAATTAATGTATACCCCTTAAAACCCCAGTTTTACAATACGAAAGTGGGGTTAAAGAGGGGTCAAAATTAAATAGGCATGTTTTTGTGATGTCTTCCTCTAACAGTTAGATCAATTGGCACTTCGTATGCTATTGCTAATTCAGCATGCAACAAATTGATATTCCTAGAAAACAGGACTTGACATTTCTATCAAAATGGATCTACCCAGTTTGCTCAGCTCTGATCAGGGTCTATCCTGTTTCCACTCATCCAACAGTGTTTAACCCTTAAAATGTCAAGAAAACCTGCATTTGAAAATACTGTCTATTTATGTTTCCTGCTGCATCTTCTTGCAAACTTTTCAAACATACGTTTTGCATATAAGCAAACAGTGTGGACCCAGATCAGACTGTTTCTAGAGGAGCAGTCTGATCTGGGTCCACACTGTTGCAACAATGACTTTTAAAGTAACTGACAGAAGACAAAGCAAATGACAATTGTTGTGTTTGGCATCTTAACCCTTAAAGCGCCAATCACAACTATTGTCGTCTGCTTTGTCTTCTGCTGGTTAATTTAAAAGTCACTTCTGCAAACAGTGTGGACCCAGATCAGACTGCTCCTTTAGGAGCAGTCTGATCTGGATCCACACTGTTTGCCTGTATGCAAAAATAGGTTTGAAAAGTTTGCAAGAATATTCAGCAGACAACATAAACAGACGACATTTTCAGATGCAGGTTTTCTTGGCGCTTTAAGGGTTAAGGGAAATGGATCTCTTACCATACTTCTCCATTTCGCTACCTTGTGATGTATTTAATGCTCAACATGCTGGATAAACATTTCAGCAGACATTTTTCTTATTTTTCCCAGAAAACAGATTTTGTCATTTCATGCAAACTGTCTCCAATGGAGACAATTTGCATGAAGTGTCAAATGTCAAAGCCTGTTTTCTAGAAAAAACAAGTAGTGTCAATAAGTAGTGCTTATTAGAAACCCCTCATAAGACATTAATTACTGATTGCCTTCTGATAAATTATTTAGCAAGGTAAGAAGCAGAAACCAAAACATAACAGACAGATGAACTAGAAATGTGTCACTATGACACAGATGACCCCACCCAGATCCCATCCTCATCTGTACACAAGAACTTTGCAAAAAAATGAAGTTGAAAAAGGGCCATAACTCTCATATTAATTGGCAGATTATATCCTGAACAGAACCTGACCTATACTTTATGATTTTTTTTATTTGGGTTTTACAGCCCTTTCAACAATATTTCACTTATATCAAGCTGATAGTTCATCAAAGGTGGGCAAAAATCAGAGAACCAGGGGAAAAACACTAACCATCCGTAAGCAGAACTTGGCTTTCCCACATGTGACCCGAGCTAGGCTGGAACCACAGCAGTGAGAAACCTAATAAATTAAGAGTCCTCTCCTATCCACCAGGCTAAGGGAGCCTGCAAATATATTTTATGAATATATACCTGCATAAAAATATGAATCAAACTAGAATTTATTTTTCTAGAAAAACATAGATATATCTTCCCCCTTTTTGTTGTCATATTGTATTGTACATTCAGGGAACATTTCTATTAACTAATGAGATTCCAAGGGAACTAACTCAAAAAGTGTAAATGCAAGAGTTATGGTTCTTGTGCTTTGCATGTCATCTAATGTTGACTGATATTCATATAAAGTTTCGTGAAGAAATCTTGAATTGTTTTCAAGTTATAGAGTGGACATGCTTTTTATGACTAACAAAGTTCCAAGTGAAAAATTCAAAAAAGTATAAAGGCAAGAATTATGGTTCTTGTGCTCTGCATGTTATCTAATGTTGATTGATATTTACAAGAAATTTCTTTGAATATATCTGGAACAGGTTTCAAGTTAGAGCGGACACGATTTTGTGACTAAGTCAAAGGGAAATAGCTCAAAAGTATAAATGCAAGAGTTACGGTTCTTGCACTCTGCATGTTATCTAATGTTGATTGACATTTATATGAAGTTTAAGGACATCACAGACTTTTTGACACGACCATAAATTGTGATTATTGTAAACATCAGAAGTGAAAAAAGCACATTCTTCGTTGCAAGCCAAATAATTAAATCATTAAGTTTATCTTTTATAAGATGATGAGGTAACGTAGTATACAGTGTAGAAAAATCATATGTAGACAATTTAGAAGCCTGAAAGTTTTTAGATTTAAATTTATTGAGAACATCATTAGAATTTTTAACTGACCAAAAATAGTTAATTCCGTCCCTTTCGTAAACAGTATCATAGTATCTAATCCATTTTTTTAACAGCAGTAAGGCATGAAGTTAGCAGTTTGGACAAAACAGTAGTCGTACATGAACTAGAATTAGCAATGAAACGTGCTTTATAAGGTCGTTTATGAAGTTTCGGTAACCAATATAACGTAGGAAGTCAGTCTTGCTTTACTTTAATACTCACTGCAAATTTAGCAGTAATATCGATAGAATGGGTATTAACAATAGATCTCTCGTCAGTAGAAATCCGTTCATATGTTTTCCAAATACTTAGGGTAAATATGGTATAACTGGTGACGCTGCGGAGGTGCCTTGATTATCTGCATAGTGTGGATAGAATCGCAGCATGCGGGTCGACATTTTAAAATACTCTCTCTCTCTCTCTCTCTCTCTCTCTCTCTCTCTCTCTCTCTCTCTCTCAGAAAACGGAATTTAACATTTCTTGCAAATCGTCCCCCAAGGAAACAATTCAGGGGCCAATTTGCATGATATGTCAGGGACTATTTTCAAAGCAAAATAAGCAAAATACAAATGAATTATGAGTTTGTCGCCTGCTGACTTTGCCCAGGGCCAGAGTAGCTAACGGCGAACAGCCTCGTTGGCACTCGCAGATGGCGTCGCTCAGTGGCGCAACCAGAACGGAAATATTATTTTCCGCACACTCAGGAAAATCTTGACAAAATATGGGCAACCCCTAAAGGAAAGAATTTGCAAATTCCTTTAAGAGCAGTCCTTATGTTAAAGAAGCAAAATAATAATTTACGTAAAAAACACGTTATTATTAATATTTTTACTGACTCTTGTTACGCATAAGTCATGCGTAATGTGCGTACTGAGCGGTACGCTTTTGTCGCTGGTCTAGGTCCCCACTGTCCGCATGAATATGACAAGCAGTCGTGCCCTATAGCGTAGTTGTTTTCAAGGGAAGTAATTAAGTAAGAATCAATATTCTTTGAATATATCATTAGCTTCCCTTGTATAGTGACGACCCCCAACAAAATTCGATCAACCGTATTAGTATGCCCTAATCGACTTGCGAGTCCGTCCGTCCGTCCGTCTATCTATCCGTGGTCATTTAGCGAAAATGACAAGAATTTTTGAACTGGTAGAAATGTTTTGATAATTTTCGCGCACAGATTGATACTGACAAGATCAAGGCAATGGGCTTTTCAATGCCCGAGTCTAAACATTGGCCAAAAAACTGCGAAAGCATGGCTATAGACCTTCAACCCTTGTTTTTCGATCTTTGTGTTGTTGTTTTTTTGTTGTTTTTTTTGTTGTTGTTTTTTGTTTGTTTCCAAAGGCAGCCTTTTAGATTTTTTTTTATTTTACGTCACTGCAGCATGTGTTAAGTGCCGTTTGATTGCGGAAGTCTCTCGGTACTTCACCATAGTGCAGATTGTACTTCAATTTCCTTTGGGATCATTGAACCTATTCTGGTTACATTGAAAGTAAAAAAACATCAACAACAAAAAAACAAACGCTTAAGCCAGTACTAGGGGCGTGTGCATCTTCGCAAACTACATTGCTGCATATGAAGACTTAAAGGGACTGGAAAGGCCCACTAAATGTCTTGAAGTATCCAGCTTTAGAAAACAAGCATTTTGGCGCAAATTTGATCAAAATCGGATAAGAAATAAGACATGTTGTAGTTTATCTTATATATAACTGTGAGCATTGGCGCCGCCATTTTGAGTATTTAATTAAATATTCATTAAAAAAAATAAAAGTAAAAGTCGCCTGTTGACAGGAATGTGTTGCTTATGTGAAGTAGCTGACAGTTTATATGCAAATGAACAGATTTAAAGTTATACAACAACAAAATATTGTTTCAGATGTGATTTATTTAATTTTTTGCATATTTGATTAGGTGATTATGACGTCACTAACTTACATCGACTTAAATGTCAGCATCTTCTTGTATACATGTATTTTATTCTAAAATCCAATAACTTCTTTTTTTCAACCGATTTTCATATTTTTTCACCAAACTGCTAAGCTCGTCATGCTCTTTATTTTTCAACATGCTTATTATTTGATTTGTTGTTTCCTTTAATAAAACCGAGTCTCCGATTTTCGTTCTATTGTGTTTTCTTTGTCGCCAAAGGCAACCTTTCAGAATTTTATTTTATGCTATTATTCTTAAAAAAGCGTCATTAGCTCTATACCTTTAGGTTTTCTGTTATCATTGTAATCCAACAAAATTATGAGCTATTCAAACATATATATGGATCAGAATCTTTCCGTAAGCGTTATGTTAACACCTACATAAAATTACCATTCCAGTTGTTGACGTTTCCTTTCCGTAAAAATGGTAGGCTGTAAGTGAAGAAATAAAATGGTTATCACATGTACGAGCACATGTACTTCCATTAATATGTATATATATATGCCTAAGAAAATGCTGACAGAAATACCTGACACATCACGAAAATAATTATGATCCCCTTAAACCCCACTTTTATATAGTAAAACTGAGGTTTACAGGGGTATACATATTATTTTTCTTATTTCTGCTCAAAACATAGATTGTGAGTACTCGTTAGAATCGCCTCGCCGAGGCGGTTCTAACGAGTACCCACAATCTATTATGAGCAGAAATATGAAAAATATCAGACTTGTTATCTGTTTTTTTTTCCAGTTTTTTGGAGGTGAAATTTTCTAAATATTTGAATAGGAATATTTCGTAATGAATCAAAATTGCATTAGGCTTAGAAACAAATTGCGAAAAATACACTGTATACCCTGCTTATCCTGGTTCTATTTATATATTATAGAGAAACATGGGATGCTCATTGCATGTTCATTACCTTTATCACTATCTGGGCTCTATTTCAGCAGACGACAAAGTGGTGATTTTTTTTTTGAATTTTTTCACAGAAAACTGATTTTGTAAATCAATTTGTATTTTGTATTTTTCATTACGAAAATACGCCAATTCAAATATATAGAAAATCTCGTCTCCAAAAACTGAAAATTTCAGATAAAAAAAAAATCTGATATTTTTCATATTTCTGCTCCAAACATAGATTGTGGATACCCGTTAGAACCGCCTCGGCGAGGCGGTTCTAACCAGTACCCACAATCTATGTTTGGAGCTTTGGAGCAGAAATAAGAAAAATAATGTGTACCCCTGTAAACCCCAGTTTTACTATATAAAAGGGGTCAAAATTCTATAGACATGTTTTCGTAATGTTACAATATTTGAACCTAGGGTGACGATTTGGTACCAGTAAAATCAATTTAGTTCCCACCCCCACCCCCAACCCATCACCATAATCAAGAGATTTACTATATATCCCACTGTAAAAAAAAATCACCTAGATTTTACGGTAAAATAATTGGCAACTGGTTGCCAGCGCATTTACCGTTAATTTTTACGGGCGCCCGTAGATTATTGACAGGAATCACCTCGCTCGACAGTGCATAGTAGGGCAAGATACGTAACGTTTGGCAGAGTAGGGATGTGAAGTACCGCACTGTATCCGTGAAGCCTACCAGCCATACCCCATTCTACGAGATAGCTCCTGCAAAATGTCTACAGATGCCCGTAAAAAAAAAAATAAAAAAATAAAAATAACGGTAAATGCACTGATAGCCGGTTGCCAGTGAGTTTACCGTAAAGTCTATGGGATCTTTTTTTAATGTCTGCTAATGATTCTATGGCGGTGCATCACGAAAACACGCATATATAAATTTGACCCCCTTAAATCCCACTGTTATATAGTAAAACTTGGGTTACAAGGGTATACATTATTTTTCTTATTTTGCTCGCCGAGGTGGTTCGAACGAGAACCCACAATCTATGTTTTGAGCAGAAATATGAAAAATGTCAGAATTTTTTATTCGAAAATGTTCCTTTTTTGGTTGTAAAATTTTCAATATCTTTGACTAGGCATGTTTTCGTAATGTGTTCTGTTGGGTCTTCTTTGTGTGGCCTTGTGGCCGCTTGCTGCGGGGTTGTTTTTTGTTGTTGTTTTTTTGTTGTTTTTTTTCTCCTGTCCGTTGTCTTATTGTTGTGTCTCGTGGATCCTGTCTAGCACTGTGATCATCTTGTTGGGGAAGAGAGAGCACCCAGGTTATAAAAACTTTTCATGCTCAGCTCAGCTGAGCATGAAATTTTTCATGCTTATTAAGTCTCAAAATACCATCAATTGCCAATTCTTTCTTGCTGAACATAGCTGAGCGTGAAAATTTCTCTACTAATAAATATGAAAATGCTAACTATTGTTGGCATTTTCATATTTATTAGCAGAGAAAATTTCATGCTCAGCTGAGTTGAGCATGAAAAAAAAATTTATAACCTCGGGGCATGCAGGTTGCTTTGCTTTTCTTTGGTCCTAGAGCGGCTTGTGTGTTGTCTGTCATTCTCGGTCTGTTTGCTCTTCCTTTAGGCTATGGTCTGTAATTGTCTCTGTTCCTGAACATCCATACTATTACTTGACATTTTATGCAAATTGTTTCCGTGTCAAATCCTGTTTTCTTAGAAAAATAAAAAAGAAAAAAAATGCTTCAATATTTATTTCATCTGCTGAAAAAATTACCAAGCATGCGGTTTCATGGCCTTTTCAACTACAATGTATATTGCGCTGATTGCATGCCTTCTCCGGGTCTCATTTTCTGGATATACTTATTTGAATGCACCTATCAAGGTTTTCGCAAAGAGAGGGAGGGGAGTAGGAGGGGCGCGAGATTACCATGGGGAATAGACGGCCTTTAGGTATAACTGTTACCCTTGTTACATGTACCTGTGTTACCTTATAGTTAAACGGTTGGACGGGTGACCTACTCAGACCCTTAATGGCTTTTTACTGAAACAGGACATTAGTAATTCTGGCCAGTAGATCCAGCGTTCCGATATTACTGGAATACTGTTGATGGTATGTAGAGGGGGTGGACA
Source organism: Anodontia alba (assembly GCA_964016985.1). Taxonomy (NCBI): domain Eukaryota; kingdom Metazoa; phylum Mollusca; class Bivalvia; order Lucinida; family Lucinidae; genus Anodontia; species Anodontia alba. Next base: position 107,666,984 of record OZ024821.1, on the reverse strand, counting down.
GGGGGGTAGGCATTCCCCACTTCCCTCCCCCTTACCCCCACTTCCCTCCCCCTTTTCTCCCACTTCCCTCCCCCCTGTCCCCCACTTCCCTCCCCCCCTTACCCCCACTTCCCTCCCCCAAGCAAACTATTCCCTCCCCTAAATCAGAATTTTTATTATCCCCAACGCTATAAATAAATTCAAACAACTACGCAATCTACCTTCATGCAGATTTTGACCCCAAACTACACCCCTAATTGCCGCAATAGCTAAAGATTTGCACCCTCCATTTCAAAAGTCTGCGTAAGGGGCTGCATGTGAGCCATATGGAAAACAGGTATCATAAGGTGATGGGCCTTGATCCGGTCCTAAACTGGTCAAGAAAAAATGTGGTGGGCCTAGGTCCGAGCCTAAACTGATCCACATTGGCACAAAAACATTCGTATAAATTATTGAAATCAAAACTCAAGAATACCATGTAAATCTGCATCTTCTTTTAATATTTTTGGTAAGCATAATCCCACACTTGGGGGTCAGTGAGAACAATCATCTTGTTTGTGGTTTTCTCAAAAACTGAGAATTAATTGTCGAATGTGCGTGGTGGGTGACAAAACACGGACCACTTACGGACACGGACTCATGGACTTACATGGACTTATTTACAATACATGGACAGCATAACAAAATACGGACCAATTATTCACGGATCTCTTGACAAACCACGGACCTACAATTCACGGATTTGACAAACCACGGACCTATTATTCACGGACTTGACAAAGCACGGACCGTTATTAAATTACGGACGCTATTATGAAAAAAATGAAGTAATATCAAAATCGGAATAACGTGACGTTATGGATAACGTGACGTTACATTGTCGGATTTTTGATACCCATCCTAATGATGTAGGTCTGCACTGGATTTGTTTCTCGAAATTCAACTGCGACGATGATGTTGTCAACTTGTATGATAGTGCAGGCGGTACTTACATTTCAAGTGCCGCTAAACTGGCAATTGCAAACATGATGTTTAGCCCTATGCCGAAAATCTTTGTTAGACACTTTAAATGCTCTGTACAAACGAATACAAATGACTGTGGTTTTACACCATTGCAAATATGGTCAGCATCCTCACTGGAATTAATCCTAGTGGCAAACCATATACTGTCTCTACAATGAGAGATCATCTTATCAAAGGACTTGAGAATCAAAACATAACAGTTTTCCCACACAGAAAATTATGTTGTGCTTCATTATAGACTTTATCTGTGATTTGTTTGTTGCCCTTAATGATTAATGGATGAGTTCACTTCTGATGTATATAATAATCACAATTTATGGTCATGTCAAAAAGTCTGTGATGCCCTTGTTTATCTTTTGGATAATATTTTTATTAGATTTGGAACTAAACTTTATAGACAGGCTACTGGTATTCCGATGGGAACTAATTGTGCTCCTCTTGTTGCAGATTTGTTTCGTTTTTGTTATGAGAGAGATTTCATGAAGTCTCTCTCACGTGAAAATCAGGCTGACATTATTGAGGCTTTCAATTCAACTTCAAGATACCTTGACGATTTATTAAATATTGACAATATTCTTTGACCAAATGGTGTACCAGATATACCCTACAGAACTACAATTAAATAGAGCAAATTCTTCCGATACCGAGGCACCTTTTTTTGGATTTGAATCTATGTATATCTAATGGTACAGTTTCCACCAAAATTTATGATAAACGGGACGATTTTGATTTTGATATAGTCAATTTCCCTTTTCTGGATGGCGATGTCCCCGGCGTACCTCATATGGGGTATACATATCTCAACTTATAAGATTCGCCAGAGCTTCTTCAAATCTTAATGACTTTAACTACCGTAATAAAGCCCTTACTGCCAAACTTCTTAGGCAGGGCTATCGTTATTTTAAACTTCGTAAGGCGTTTTCGAAATTTTATCGCAGACACAGTGCCTTGTTAGAAAAATATAGCGTCAGTCTGAAAACACTTCTGCAACAAGGTATATCGGAACCCGAATTTTACGGTGACTTAGTGTACAGATTTAGAAAAATTGTGGGTAAATCTCACTTTTCGGAGCAATTCAGAAAATTTATTAACCGTTATAAAAGAATTGGCTATAGCCTGGATATTATGCGGCAAACTGCATGCCTAGTTATCAACCCAATCATTGTTGATGGCTATGCTTCACTCTTTAATTGCACGACGGCGGTTCGGGCCTCAGACTTAATGACGGCCTCTTCGTAAAACTTTAACCAGTGGGTTGGGGCTTGACGATATGTCTTTGGCTTGGCCCGCCGTGGTTCAACTATTGGTTTTCATTTACTCTGGCATACAGTAGAATTAGCCATGAGCACTCGTCTTTGTTTATTATAGTGATTAATTTGATTTTTATGTTTTTGCTTTGATGCATTGACTGAGTTGGGAGCCTTTATGCGAACTGAATTTTTATGTATTTCTGTATTAAGAGTAGCATCGGGACCCAGGGTGAAGTTAGCTAGCTGTAAAAGTGCTGTAAATCCCCCGGTGGTTTGCTCTACCGACCGTTCTAAGGCGGTGGTCCCGGTGTTAGTCTTACTCTTTGTTGCTTTGTGGTTTATTCTACGAGGCGATTTGTTGTATGTCTTTCCGTGTGTCATTTTGTTCTTGTGTTTTTCAGTCCTTTTAGTATTGCGATTACCTCGCTTGGGGAAGAGAGAGCTAATCTTAGTGCTTTTCGTACGTTTGTTCGGTTTGTGCTTGTTTAGATTTGTCGGTTTCCTCTTCCTCTTGGGGTCTGGGAAGGGCTGCGGTTTGTGATTGAGGCACTCCCTGGACTTTTCTCTTACCTTTTTTTTTTAGAAGACCTCCAAACGGACCGAACAAATATATATATTTTACATTTTTACCACTATGGAAGATGAGAGCGAGGGTTGGGATCCCGTAAAGCTAGCTTAAGCTCCCCATCCCCCCTCCCCACCTCCCAACACACACACATACACACGCGCGCGCGTGCGCCCCCCAGTAATTCATTACTGACCGTTCCAAGGCGGTACTTTCATTGTGGTACTTTTTGTTCAATGTTATATAGTGTTTCACTTTCTAATGTTTTACTTTCAACAAGTATGTATGTTTAAGATAATTCAGTTAGTTTGGGTAACAGAGTTGCCATCATTTTGGGAAAAAAATGCCAGCTCTGCTGGCCAGCTGTTCATTTTGAGGCTGCTTAATTGTATTTTTCTGTCTTTTCCTTTGGTGTTTGGGGTTAGATGTGGATCTGACTGTATAAGTTCCCTGAGTTCACTTATTCACTTTGCTTAAAGTGACTGGAATTCTACTGTTTTGTATCTGCCGCATGGCTTTATGTTCACATGTTCAAAATGCCAAAAACGGTTTCATCAAATTATCAAAAAAAAAAAAAAAAAAAAAAAAAAAAAAAAAAAAAAGAAAGAAAATCAAATGTTTAGATTACAGGTTATACGAGACAATCAATTAAAATTATGATTTATTATTTAGTTATTTTGTAGTTTTCAATTAAATGACGATGTTATTGCTGCTACGGACCATTTGCGGACCAAATTTCGGACCATAACTAACTGACCATTCACGGACCAAGGACTTTTCACAGACGATCTGATTGCTATAAACCTCGCTGAGCGTGAGAACTTTATCCTATTTCAATATTACTTTTACCATTACTACTGCGAAGTATAATGCTCTTCCGTTTTCCAACAACTGCACCAGCAAACTACTACAACGACTGCGACGACTACTACTTCTACTATTACTACTACTACTACTACTACTATTACAACTACTACTATTTTTACCACTACTTCGACTACTACTACTACTATTACTACTACTGCTACTGTCGTTTTTTGTTGTTGTTTTTTTTCCTATTTTGGTTGATTGTACTTTAGAATCTATTTTAATTGATTGTTCTTTAGAAACTTTGTTTTTTCTGCAATTTGTTGTATGGCGATGAGCTAAACTCTGCTCCTATGTTAAAAATGCATTGCATAATATTATTTCATGTTTTCATTGTTCATATTGCTGATGTAGGCTAGAAACATTCTGTAATGTTTAATGCCGAAATAAAATTATTTGTATATTTTGTATATAACGGACCGGTGTACGATGCCCCAATTACGGACTAATTACGGACTATTCACGGACCACGGACTACTCACGAACCAATTAGCGGTTAAGTTTACTATATTTTGCATTTAATACAGACTATTCACAGACCACGGACACGGAATTTTTATTGGTCCGTAAGTCCGTGAATGGTCCGTGTTTTGTCACCGGGCAACGTGTGATTGATTTGATTGAGTTGGGGTTTAACGACACGTCAACCCTTGTGGGTCATTTTAAGTCGTCTTCCAGAGAAAGGGAGAAGAGAGCTAGGAGATAATAGAGATGAAAGAGAGGGACAGAGGAGAAAGGAAAATGAATGAAAGTGAAGAAAAGAAGAAATGAAAACATTCCTCCTCTACCTTTACCTGCTGCAAAGATAGCAGGACTTGCCCAACTGTAAGCCAATATCAATTACACGATACCTTTGCCTCACCCAACCGGGCAACGTGTATATTTCGTGTTTGGAACACCTGTCACAAAATTCATGTTGGATCTTGAAGTGTTTTTTTTTTTTTTTTTTTTTTTTTTTTTTTTCTTTCGTGAACAGCGCAAAAGTCCTTATCACACAATGAGCAAATAAAATGATTGTCTACGGCAAAGACGTATAAAATTAAGACGTATAAAATTACAAGATTCGCAACTAAACGAAATCCCGCAATATCTCGTGCGTCCCTGTGTTAAGAGTCCTACGGTCGCGAGAGCCGCGCGAGACTTTCGTTACCAAGACAACACAGGTACGCTATCGCCGGTATCGCTCGAAAGAGCGAACAACCATGACCGTAATTCTTGATTGTTTTCTCTCACAGCATAAATAAACATTACCTTTTTTTTCTTGATTGTTTTCTCTCACAGCATAAATAAACATTATCTTTTTTTTTTCACAAGGCGTCATTCATACTATTTAATTGATAAAAAGGAGAAATGAATTTGTAAAAGTCGGCGATTTTCAAGAGGCGAAAGACATCGAAGATTCACAGCTGCCGGTAAAAATCTGTCAGGTGTTTTCATTTCGATTATTTTCTGTCCCGATCAGCATCAGAATCTCAATGATACTTGATTTTTTTTTTTAATTTATTCATTCGGGGTTTTACGTTTCTTTCAAGATTATTTCACTTATATCGAGGCGACCGTTAATCAGATGCGGGCCTGACGATGTTGAAACTTTAATGGGTAGGGTGAATGAAATAAACATTTTCACCTGTTCTATGATGATTTTAGACCTGAAATGCTGGCAAACACAGGATAAGATATAATTTTAACTAATAATAATAATATCTGACATAAAAATCAGAAAACTGAAAAGTTTTATGTGTTACAAAATGGGAAATGCCCCGTCAACTATTCCATAACAAACAATGGGAGGGCGTTTGTAATAAACATATAAACTCATAAATATTATATATTTTAGGATGATACAAGGCTTGAAATGCGGGCCAACACAGGTTCAGGTATAACTGTAACTAACAGTAATAATATCTGACAGAAAATTTAGAAAACTGAAATGTTTTTTGCGTTACAAAATGGGTAATGCCTTGGCAACAACCAGTGGTTCCAGTGCATATAACGGGTGGGGGTATATGAAATACAACACACGTTTAATGCATGGTTTGGCCGATTTAGCACTTTAAAATGCTGGCCAACACAGGATCAGATATAATTTTAACTAAAAATTATAGTATCAGACAGAAAACGCAGAAAACTGAAATGTTTTTCGTGTTACAAAAGGGCAATGATTTGGAAAACTCGCATCAGTCTTTCATCACTCAATGTGTACAGCACTGTTCAACGTCTTCTTTCTCAGTTGGTTCGGCAGATGTGCAAAAATAACTGGGTAGTTAGTAAACTTGAGACATTCAAGGACCTATTTCGTTCCCTTAAATTCGCTACATAAAGTATGAAGTTATATAAAACTTACTTGAAATCTGCTAAAAATTCATGCTCCAGTCTTCATGATGAAACCCGTTTTTGTTGGTAAAACGATGTTGTTTTGACTAATTCATGACATAAACGGACACATTAGATTAAATAAAATCTATTGAAGGCAACAGTTTTTAACAGTAACGATCATACGATAGTATTTCATCAACAAATATTTCTTGGCGAAGAAAAAAAACAAGATGGCGGCACGTGACGCTATCGGTTCTCGAACGTCTCTCGCGGTTTCTCGGGGTATCACGAGATGTGTTGGTTCTTTCTATTACGCGGAGAACAAGTTGCAAATCCTTGTATTATTTACGTCCTTGTCTACGGCAGACGGATAATTATTTCTAAAAATATGGATTGCCACCGACGAACTTTAGGACTCAAAGGGAAGTAATCAACTAGTGATGAACCGAAATCGGACGTAAACTTATTCAATGTAAACTACGGTTGGCGGAAAACTACCCGTCGGTGAAGTGAAATCAACGCCGGATTCATTGTAAATATACCTGAATTTACTTTAATACGTCTATTATATACTTCTGATACCCAGCTATTGCACTGAAGTACATAAAAATCGGTAAAATACAACAAATTTTGTAATTTCCCTACCCCAGCCCCCTCTACCCCCGTCCCCCTTTCCCCCGGCCCCGCCCCCTCTACCCCCGTCCCCTCTACCCCCGTCCCCCGCCCACTCTACCCCCGTCCCCCGCCCCCGCCCCCTTTACCCCCCCCCCTTGTCCACCCTCTCTATGTAAACCAAAAGCAAACTGAAAAATATGAATCAGGTACATCAACACCATTTTCCGTGTTATCTTCCATGATGTGTTGGTCGCGTAAGAGTTGCTTCCCTTGATGAATCGACAAAAACTGACAGGACTCACACAGCATGTTAGATTAAATGGATTGAGTACATAAATCTGCCAGTAATGGAAAGGAAAACTCAGCAAATAGGTTTGCAAAGTTGTAAATTATTATCTGTCGCACTATCTAGAAATCATACCCCACCCATTGTATTCATCAGAATCAGAAATTTCACTGGTGATGACACGTCTAATGACATTCATTCACCAGGACCAGGAAGTTAGTCCCCAGCTCTCACCAGAGAGGTAAACCTTGCCACATCATTCTGTGCACCTTCTGCGGAGAAAGTCTAATACGGCATTGTAGACTAGTAGTTCGAGGTGGTGTATAGGCCTTGCTTTCTTTTTTCTCTTTCTTTCTATGTACTGCCATACGCCCTCGGGCATTCTAGGCAGGTGTACATTGTACACTTAGTGTTGCAGGATGAAGGCCTACAAGTAACCATATCGAATTACCGTAGGGTTCATTAACCTACATAGGGTGTGACTTTCCCAATAAGGGGACCTCCAGTTAACATCCCAAACTGAAGGAAGGCACACAGTTTTCATGTCATGCCTGCAAATGGCACAAACGAAAGCATGTTCAGACACCGAATATTCCCTTGCCTAAGCCTGGGATTGATCCAGGTACCTTTAGTTCTAGAGGCCAGTGTGCTCACCACTGAGCTACCATGCTTTTATTTTAATCTTTTCATCCAGGTTACTGACCACCTGATTACAATGTTATGCCACGTGACCAAATATTGTGGATGGCAAAAACATTTCCGGTTCCATTGATACCAATTGATTTAAGCCAAATTTTACTTGGATAATAATTCCTTTTGGTAATTAATATTCAATCGCAAATTTTATCTAGAGTGTTTTAAAATACAGCTTTAAGCAATCTGGCTGCTATTCCTAAGATCACTGTTTCAGTGATGTTTTTCCGATATCAACAGGTGCACACGCAACCATAATATTGCTCTATGATGACCATTTTTAGACCTACTTTCAGCTAGTGTAGTCAATATATTTGTTAATATTTGTGGTTATGACATTTAATGATCACTTGATGAGAATCTCTTCTGAAAAGAAACTTTTGACAAATGAAACTGCTTTATTTTTTCTGAAAAAAACCAGCAATTATACTGTCCAATAAACGTTAACAACAACCTTCTGCCATCCAATAGAAAAGAGGCTTGAACATACTCTACGTTAAAGACCGAGAGTTTCCAAATGATGTTTATTATGTGACATAGTGTTTAAATTAGTCTGTATGATGCGTTGGGGTGGTTGGGTGAGGCGAAGGTGTCCTGTAGCTTTTGTCACCAGGGTGCCCAATTGATGTTGGCTTACAGTTGGGCAAGGCCTGCTGTCCTTGCAGCAGCTAAGGGTATTCGGGAAATGTTGTTATTTCTTCTGTTCCTTCACTTTCTGTCATTTCCCTCTTTCTTCCCTATTCCTGTCTTTCATCTCCTCTATTATTTCTTCTATCTCTTTTCTCCCTTTCTCTGGGAGACGACACAAAATGACCCACAAGGGTTGACGTGTCCTTAAACCCCAACACAATCAATTTGCCGTGGACATAAACTCACTATGGCTACTCTTTTCTTTGCTTTCTACCATTACTGCAGTTGACCACATTATCCAAAGGGAGCTGGTTTTGCAGGATAGCATAGCTACAGATAAGAGGGGGTAACCACATAATGTTTTTCTTATTTCTCGATGAATACATATATTGTAGGTACTCATTAGAAGCGCCCACAACATATGTGTTCATTGAGAAATAAGAACGATATCAGTATTTTTCGGGTGAAAAAAGCGCCTTATCTGTTGCTATGAGGATAGGCCAGCTCAGTGGTTAGTTCACTGGTCCCTGGAGCTAGAGCTCCTGGGTTATATCCTTGTTCTTTCTTTCTATATATCAGTCAGACGCCCTCATGGACATTCAAGGCAAGTTTTCCTGGGTAGAAACCAGAACTTAGCAATATGGATAAACTGTATTGCTCAAGAACACAACATAACACTTAGTGCTCACTGGGGTCCAACCTGGACCAGCTACCTCTTGATCTCGTCCGATGCTTTACCACTGCACCACAATGCTCTGTTAAGGGTGATAAATTTTCGGGGTCCTACCTTGCTCCATTAGCATCATTGGCATGGTTGGTGTTAATACAGTCACCATCATTCAGATTGGGATATCATCTAGAGCGCCCCGAGCTGGGAGAGTCATCCCCTGTTGGGTCTGTTCTGTGCAGGTTAAAGAAATTGCTCCTTAGTGATCTATTCTTCAAAACTGGGTTCCTGCAGGTAATAGTAGAAAATGATTTAAGAAGGGAAGTTGTCAGTTTCTGGCAAAAGAATGTGCACAAGTACTTGTTAACTGCTCAGAGAACTAAACCTCCCAGGAAAAGTGTTCTTTGGTAAACTGACCGGTTTGACATGACCTTTGTAGTGTTGATTGGTCCATAAAACTCCTCAAACTCAGGAACAGGACAGACTGCAGTTAAAGTAGTAGGAAGAACTGCAACAGAGGAACCACCTTGTAATGGCCAGTCGAAACAACTACTGTGAGGCATAAATAGTTTTACTTGATTGAAACGCATAGCAACAGATAAGGCGCTTTTTTCATCCGAAAAATGCTGATATCTTTCTTATTTCTCCACGAAAACATATGTTTTCATTATGTGGATACCCTCTTATCTGTAGCTATGTGAAACGGCACCCTTAACAATGACAGCATTCTTAACATCCAGTTCAGTCAGCATAGGTTCCGTTACCACATCAGATAAACATCTCAAAAAAACACAAATAATCACAAAATTTGCTGTGAAACAAAGTTGACGGCTAATTAGCAATCTGAATCCAGAGAAAAGGAACCATGATTGATGGGTCCTACTACAGGCAGCAGTAATCAGATGCCAACCTTCTAAATCAGATTGAGGAGGGAGCTGTCAACTTGCCATCATTCAGTAAACACGATTAAAGAGGAAAAAAATTCAGCCATAACTGGATTAACAACCGTGTATATAGTTTGTCACTATTTAGAAACAGCAGAGATAAGCGAAAAATGCATACCTCTGACTGGGGAAGTTAAATGAGTGTTGAACTTTTCTGTACTCTCTGTAGAAGCTACAGTAGGAGGCAAACGAGTCCAGAGAGGCATGGTCTGTGACAAAAAGAATACTCCAGGGCATGAGTCTACGCATGACACATCTTGAATTGAAATCTTAAAAACTTCTCAGAGACCACTGGAAGTACCATGCTCGTCCTAAAATTTTAAGAAATCCAGCTTACAACCTGTTAATGTATCAAGACTGATGAGTGGGAAACAGTTTATACCAGGGCCTGACAAATCCAAGTTTCAGCCACTTGCCCGGCATTCCACAGCATCTTGAAAATGGCTCAGAATTACAATATTTCCTATATATTCTATACATTTTTCTGGGCAAGTGAAATAAAAAATCACTTGCCCAGCCAAAATTAGGACTTGTCCCGGGTAGCTGGGCAATGGATTTGTCAGGCCCTGGTTTATACCCTGATTAGATGCCTTATTCGGAGGCCGGCCTCTGATCTGGATCTACACTATTTGCCCAGACCTGTCTGTCCCATTTCTTATGATTATTAAGATAATTGAGCTGTTAATGTCCTTGCAGGTGCTTGACAAGCTCTACAGATGCCACTATGGAGTAGAAAGGTTTGCTGGAGTCCTAGAACAGTAAAAACATTCCTTCAAAACATTCCACAACAGCTATGTAAAATTGTTTTCAGATCAGTAGTAAGTATTTCAGTAGAATCGCTACAACTGTAATTCATAGCTACATATAAGAGTGAATATCCACATAATATTTTTCTTATTTCTTGATGAAAACATATGTTGTGGGTACTCATAAGAAGTGCCTCACCAAGGCGCTTCTAATGAGTACCCACAACATGTTTTCATCAAGAAATAAGAAAGATATCAGCATTTTTTGGATGAAAAAAGCGCCTTATCTGTTGCTATGTGTGACACCCCGTAGAATCACTACAATTGTAGTACCTAGTATACACTGTGCTCTTTCAATTTGCTCAAAATTGCCCTGTAAGGTATGTCGATAGGGCACTTGTTTCAACTGAAAAGTGTTGATATTTTCCTTACTTTTCCATGAAAACATGATCTGGGTGCTATTAGGAGTGCTTCACTGTGGTACTTCTGAGTACCCGCAACGTTTTTGTGGAGAAATAAGGAAATTATTAGTTGGATACAACCGCTTATCTGGAGCTAAGTTTTCTCTCAGTTTGTTAGCCTTAGGCACATGTGCCCTCTACCAGGCTGTGTACTGTCAAAACAAATGAAAATAAATTATCATACAAAATCAGGGCTTGAAGCTGTTTTGTTGAAATTTTAGATGACTTGAAGGATGTTGCTGTTGTTTTTAGCTCACCTGAGCTCTGCTCAGGATTAGCTATTTTGATCACTTTTCGTCCGTCGTCTGTCCGTGGGTCCGTCCGCCCGTGCGTCCCTCCGTTAACATTTTCAAACTACTTGTCCTCTGAAGCCGCTGAGCCAATTTTGCTCAAATTTCATATGGAGCCTCCTTAGGGTGGGGACGAAAATTGCTAAAATGGTCGCAGTCCGTTGTCCAAGATGGCCGCCACACCCATATAAGGTAAAAACCTTTAAAAATCTTCTTCTCCAGAACCGAAAATGCCTTGTAGCTGAACTTTTGCAGGAATCATCGGGGACGGAAGGTCTACCAAAATTGCTAAAAGAGTTGTCGTACGTTGATGTTTGACCTTTTTACGGCAAGGTCAAGTTTGCTTCCCTATGCATTTGTATGGGAAAAACCTTTAAAAATCTTCTTCTCCTAAACCGAGCATGCCTTATGACTGAATCTTTGCATATATCATCGGGAACGGGAGGGCTACCAAAATTGCTAAAATAATGGTCGTACATTGACATTATTTTGACCTTTTTATGGTAATGTCAATTTTGCTTCCTTATGCATTTGTATAGGAAAAATGTTCAGAATTTCAAACAACTTCTCCTCTGGAGCCTATGGGCCAATTTTGCTCAAATTTCATATGGAGTCTCCTTAGGTAGGGGGAACAAAAGATTGCTAAAATGGTCACAGTTCGTTGACCAAGATGGCCACCATGCCCATATATGGTAAAAACCTTTAAAACTCTTCTTCTCTAAAACCGAGGATGCTTTGGAGCTGAATCTTTGCATAAATCATCGGGGACAGGGGGTCTACCAAAGTTGCTGAAATAATGGTCATACATTGACATTTGACCTTTTTACGGCAAGGTCCAGTTTGCTTCCTTATGCATTTGTATGGGAAAAAACATTTAAAAATCTTATTCTCCAAAACCGAGGATGGCTTGTAGCTGAATCTTTGCATATATCTTCTGGAACGGGCGGTCTACCAAAGTTGCTAAAATAATTGTCATACATTGACATTTAACCTTTTATGGCGAGGTCAAGTTTGCTTCTGTATGCATTTGTATGGGCCCCATACATTTGTATGGAAAAAATGTTGATAATTTCAAATGGCTTTTCCTCTGAAGCCTCCGGGCCAGTGTTGCTCAAATTTCATGCGGAGCCTCTGTGGGCAGGAGAATGAAAGATTTGGTAAAATGGGTATGGTCCATTGATAAATAGGCTGCCTTACCCATATATGGTAAAAACCTTTAAAAATCTTCTTCTCCACAACCAAATAAGCCCTGGGTCCTGATCTTTGCACAAATTATGGGGGGCAGGAGATCTACCAAAATTGCTAAAATGATGGTTCTATGTTGACATTTGACCTTTCTACCACCAAGGTCAAATTTGTTTCCCCATTTGTATGGGCCATATACATTTATATTGAAAGTATCAAAGTGACTTGTAGATCAGCAGTAGTTAAAATTGTTCTGATTGGAAATCTAAGATGGCCATCATCTGGTTTATATTTATAATATTTCCCTGCCATTGTGCTGTTTACATGTATAAAATCATGATTCTTCAGAAACCACTTAGCCAATTTCCACCAAATTTCACATTGATCGTTCTGTTGAAATGTGATTGATAGTTTATTCAAATGATCATGCTCCATCGACTGTCAGGACCATATATTTTTCTTCAAAACTAAGAACTGCTCAAATGATGATCTTTTCATTAGTTGTGATGATAAGATTGGAAAAATGTTGCATAACATCTGCATGTCTGCAGTGGCTATGTCACTCAGGTGAGCGAACCGTGGCCCGTGGGCCTCTTGTGGTTTTTTTTTTGCTTGAATGGACATCCCCTATTTTGGCTGGTTGCCATGACAGTAATGAAAAATTGTTACATGGCATTTGCCATGGCGGCCAGCTTGAAATTCTTCAAGTGACATGTCCTCTCAAACCGTATGTTGGATCGAGCTGAAACTTGATGGGAGGCATCGAAGCGACATAGAGATTCAGAATTGCTACAACCATGCTGTTCTGATATCCATGATGGCTGCCATGGTGGCCGTCTTGAAAATCTTCAAACCACATCTACATGTACTCCCGAATGGTAAGTAGAATCGAGCCAAAACTTGGTGGGAGGCATTGGGCGACACTCAGAATTGCCAAATTCATTTTGTTACAATATCCAAGACGGCAGCCACGATGGCCATCTTGAAACTCTTCAGTTGTTATCTGCTCCTGAATGGTAAGTCGGATTGAGCCGAAACTTGGCAGAAGGCATCGGGGCAACATGGCCGTTGTTACCCAGCTCGTTTAATGGTGAGTATGATGTAAAACTGAGGAAGATTAGAATTGATAGTTTTTTGTTACTAAATGTTTTCATCTCCTTTAATGACGACATGGAAATTCAGAATTGCTAAAGTCATTACATTCCCATACCCAGTATGGCGGCAGTTATGGCCATCTTGAAATTCTTCAAACAAAATCTCCTTTTAAACTGTAAGTTGGATTAAGCTGAAACTTGATGGAAGGCTTTGGGGTGACATGGAGATTCAAAATTGCTAAAATCGTTCCATTTGGTTATCCAAGGATAGAAGACAGGGCAAAAGTGTCTCTTACAGTATCTTGTACACAACACTGTCCCCTCTGCACCAACATCATCTGAATTTTAAGTTAGATTGAGCTGTTCAGACATCAAGGCAACATGCAGATTTAATTAGACTTGCTAAAGGCAATCTGATCTGATAGCCAAGATGGCCACAGGCCACCATGGCACAGTGTAACATATCATGATCAGCCTAATCCAGGTGAGCGATTTCTGGCCCTCTTGGGCCTCTAGTTTTTCTTGACTTTGGTGTACTCTCAAACATAGTAAAATTTTGAAGCTGGTGAAGAATACCCTCCCTGTGGTAAAGCATGATTACCAGGGCCCAATTGTTCAAAACTAACAATATCGTTAGTTAACGTTATCGTTAAAACTTTGATCATAAAATATGGCATATATGCTAATATTTTTGCTGAAAAAATGTGAGTAGCTTTTGCATTTGCAAAAGCTACTCACATTTTTTCAGCAAAAATACCTGTGAATTAGATATTGTACTTATTAAAACAGTTAACATTTTGATCACTAACGAGCTCGTTAAGCTAACGATGCTTTGAACAACTGTGCCCAGTATATTGTTAATCATTGCTTCAGATAAGGCATTTTTTCACCAAAAAATATTTACATTGTTTTTTTTATTTCTCTTTGAAAACGAGTTGTGGGTACTCATTAGAAGTGGCTTGGCGGGGCACTTCTAATGAGTACCCACAACATATATTTTTGTGGAAAAATAATATATATTTACCTGATACCATCTGATGCACAACACACAAAAAGGGCCCTTATGCAATTTGTGAACAATGTAGGTCCAGATCGGCTTGCACATCCATGTGGTCCTGTCTTATAGTCTGTTCATTTTCTGTTTGTCGACATATACTAATGTATTCACTGATTCTGTTAGCGGACAACGAAGGCCCAAATGCAATTTGCAGGCAATGCAGGCCTTAATCAGCCTGTGCATTCACACAGGTTGATTAGGGCATGTGTTGCCCGCAAATTGCATAAGGGCCCCTTTTCATTGGCTGTGCATCATCTCTTACCTAGTGCTATGGTCATTTTCATTTTATAGGAAAGATTGTGTGACTCAGATACAGCTCGATATGCCTGCCTCTTCATCTTACTTTGTATATTGTGTTGTTGGTTGGTCATCTGGGTATGTGTACGGGATCCATGTTTCCAGTGGGAGATCCAGCAAAATTTGGTAAGTTAAAATATGGGCAGTGTCCTGTGTACACATGTACAATGTATTTGCTCTGATTTGAATATTTAACAAGGAACTTATTTGGTTTAAAAAATATTATTTATTCAAATATATTTCAAACAATATAACATACAGAAATTGAATGAAAAGTGAGGATTTGAATGGAGGCAAGTGCAGTTAAAAAGGACCAAAAATTAGACAGTTCTTTACTTCTAGTCCAAATTAGATGTTTTCACTTGCTGGGGCCTTTTCCTACCAAAACTTTCAACTGCTCACAGTCTTACTCAAGTGCATTTTTATGCCCCGCCATTGACATGATGCGGGGGGGGGGGGGGGGTATTGTATGTTACAGTTTTTAATGACAAAAGGTTAAAATGAGCAGACAATTAACTGATGAGCTTTCTAATTATTCCAAGGAAATGAGGTTTGACATTACATAACTGATGATAAGAGGAACATCCTGATAATATTATTCTGGGCCCAGTTGTTCAAAGCATCGTTAGCTTAATGAGCTCATTAATGTCAAACTGGTTGATTATTGTAGCTAAGGTATTTTCAGATACATTGATATTTTTGCTGCAAAAATGTGAGTAGCTTTTTCAATTTAAAAGCTACTCAAATTTTTTCAGCAAAAATATCAATGTTTTATTCAACAACTTTGTTAAGTTTTGAACAATTGGGCCCTGATATTTCAGTAAAATATGTCGTTGGTTCTCATTGGTAGTACTCACAGTCAGTTGCATTGACTACCCACAATGTATGTTTTTGTGCAGAAATGGGGAAAAAATCAATACATTTTAGTTGAAAAGGCATGATGAGACAAGCTGTGACCATTCATCAAAGCCGTCGCAAACAGATTGAATGAAATGATATGTCCTGTTTTAGGGAAGAACATGAAAAGTTATAGTTTAAAAATGTCCTCTTCTTGTATTTAAGTTTTGCAAGCTAAATGTTTGTCTATTGTTTTAAGGATAAATCTGCATCTTGTTTCAGTGTGAAGACTACAGAAAAGGTCTGATAGCTGGGGTACTGTGTTATGATATGTGTATAGAACAAACTTTCTCACTATCAGGATGTGTCAGTGATAGAAATGGCCTTATGGTAAGTACAAAGTTTAAGTCATTTGAGCTGGGAGCCAAGAAAAAATCTTAATGATCTTACAACAAAATGATTTTACAACAGAATAGAGTCATCAAAGACACTGACCAAAAGTGCAGTCTGATATCTGTTGAAGGAAAAAGGGACAAAGACACTGACCAAAAGTGCAGTCTGATATCTGCTGAAGGAAAAAGGGAAAATGTGTGTGTGTGAGAGAGACCCCCCCCCCCCCCCCCACACACACACACACACACACAACCCCCATCTCCCACACACAGAGATAGAGATGGAGACAGGCAGTTTAAACCTAAACTAAATGGAATGATTTAATACTGTATTTGGGGGTGGTCGGGTGGTGCGAAGGTGTCATGTATCTTACGTCACCGGGGCGTCCAACTGATATTGGCTTACAATTGGGCAAGGCCTGTTACCCTTGTAGCAGGTAAGGGTAGAGGGGGAATGTTTTATTTCTTCTGTTTCTTTACTTTCATTCGTGTTCATCTTTCTTACCTGTCCCTCTCTTTCATCTCTTCTACAATCTCTTCTGTCTCTTTTCTCCCTTTCTCTGGGAGACGACACAAAATGACCCACAAGGGTTGACGTGTCATTAAACCCCAACACAATCATTAATACTGTATTTAATGTATGTTTTCAGACGTCTCATCAGGTTCTATACTGTTTGCCATTCATCCAGCAATTTTTAGAACACAACATGGGATAGTAAATTGCTCTTGTTCGAAGTTTAGCACAAGTATGGTAAGGAGTTGAGGTGTCCTAATACTTAGGGTAAATATGGTTGTATTCATAATTTGTTCAAGTGTTTGTAACATTAATTACAGTAGACCTTATAATGTCAGTGCTTTTGCATTAAACCTTGTCCTGGTGAATAAAGATGCCACGCCTTTTTCAAATTTTCAGCCAATCAGTACTTGATCCAGATTGTTTATATAAATTCATATACTGGATGGCAAACGGTGCAGATCCAGATCAGTTGGCTTCTTAGAAGCCAACTGATCTGGATCTACACTGTTTGCAAAGGCAGAGTACAAATGTATATCTGGGTTCAACGGGACAAGAGTTAACATAAAACTCATTTTCTGATGATTTTTGGTAAGAAAGTAATTTGAAGGCTTTGTCTTATATTGAAGCTTATTCTGAGTACCGTACTTACACAGGCCAGATATTAAAAAATATTTTCAGTGAATTGTCTTTAAAAAGAACTTGTGTACATATTCATCTGTCCTAATTTCATGTAGACTTTTTTATGCCACGTCAGTCAGAAATCCACACCTTTGGTATGAAATACATGTAACTGTCACAATAACAAATAACAGTTATCTTTGTCACAAAAGCATTGTTTATATTTAGTCTGTACTCCTGGCATTGGCATCAACATTAGCAGTTGCAAAATTTAAGGTTTTACATTATACAATCATTTGCCCTTGTGTGAGGGTAATAAAGTGATTTGTTCAGTTTAGGCAGGTAATGTTACCCGAGGGCTTGCCTAAGGGTAACATTAACTGTTGAAGGTGAACAAATAGTCTTATACCCTCATACATGGGCAACAATTGTTTTATTATAATACCGATCATTCATTATAACTGAATGATATAGAGAAACATGAGAAAGTAATGACAAATGTCATGTAAAGTTAAATGTTACTTTACCAGAACATCACAGTGAGGGTAATATTATGTGGGCCGACATCACTGTGAGGGTAGTATTACTTAAGATGAAATAATGAGATGACTGGCATTTCCAGCTGGTGGTCTTCAACCCCTGTTTCCCTGGTAACATGAGAACATTTCTATTTAAGGTCTTTGCAAAGCAGGGCCTTTTATATAAGGTTACACGAGAAAGGCAGAGAAATGATCCGGTGATGAAAGATGGGATTACTATGGAAGAATTTTGGGATCTTCTGCAAGGTTTCTTCACCAGGACTCTGGGCAGTGGGGACCACAATGCTATAATACAGAAGTCTCTCAGCTTTGTTGATTTTAATCAGGATGGAGTGGTGAGTGCTTTTCTTTTTAGCTTGCCTGTATGAAGTACTTGAAGAGCTATTGTTGTCACCCCTGTCGTCTACGTCCATGTGCGCGTTCCTGTTATACTGCTATAAAGTTTTATGTTCAAGTTTTTCAAAAGTTCATATCTTGACAACCACTTATTAGAATGCATTCATATTTGGATCATAGGTACCCTGGAGGGTCTTCTGTTCTATGACATTAGACCCAAGGGTCCCTGCCCCGGGTTGGGGCTAAGAGATCAAAATCTTGGACACCTGTAAAAAGTGTTTTTGTTTTTTCTACTTTTCTATTATGAAAACAGCTTAGACAGATACTTGGTCAGACATCATTCAACCTTGTGACATTGACTTGTAGGTCAAGAAGTGAAAGTCAGTATGACCTATTTTTCACGGTCCAGTGATTTTGCCTGATATCTTGAAGAGTGATTTAGCCTTATCTCTTAATGAGTATTTCATGTATAAACACTATACTTTCCAATTATGAGTCAGTATGACCAGGAGTTGACCTGAAAAGAAATGTAGGTCCTTGTGACCTATATTGCATGGTCCAGAAATTTTGCCTTATATCTTGAAGATTATTTGATGTATAAACATCATACTTACGGATTTTGAGTCAGTATGAACTGAAGTTTGACCTCAAAATAATGTAGGTTATAATGACCTATTTTTCATGCATGGTCCAGTGATTTTGCCTTATATCTTGAAAAGTGTTTGATGTATAAAAATTATACTTATGGATTATAGGTCAGTATAACCTGAAGTTTGACTTCAAAATAAATGTAGGTCAGTGACCTGCATTCTTTGCTCCAGTGATTCTGCCTTATATCTTGAAGAGTATTTTATTTGATGTACAAACAAACACCATACTAGTCAGTATGACCCAAATTTTGGCCTAAAAATAAAGTGACCTATATTTCATGGTCCAGTGATTTTGCCTTATATCTTGAAGAGTATCTTATGTACAAACACCATACTTTCTGATTATAAGTCAATATCCCCAAAGTTTGACCTCAAAATAAATGTAGGTCACTGTGACCTACATTTCACAGTCCAGTAATTTCACCTTATATCTTGAAAAATATTTCATGTATAAACATCACACTTTTAGATTATTCTTCAGTATCACTGGACATTTTGAATAAATGCAGGTCACAGTGACCTATATTTCACAGTCCAGTGATTTTTCCTTATAACTTAAAGAATATTTGGTGTATAAACAACATACTTTTGGATTATGAGTCGGTATGACCCGAATTATCACTTCAAAATAAAGATAAGTCACCGTGACCTATATTTAACAGTCTAATGATTTTGCCTTTATCTTGAAGAGTATTTCATGTGTAAACATTATACTGTACAGGGCTCGAGAAAATGTCGGTTTTTCGGTTCTGAACCGATTTTCGTATTTCTGAACCGATTTTGACTAACAGAGGATGATCAAAAATCGGTCCAGTTTTTAACGATATTTTGAAAAAAATCGGTTCGAAAATTTTCGCCAAGTCGCTAAATTGTGTAAACAAACTGACCTTTTCCCACAGATAATCCAAGCGTGTATTCATAAAATAC
Source organism: Anodontia alba (assembly GCA_964016985.1). Taxonomy (NCBI): domain Eukaryota; kingdom Metazoa; phylum Mollusca; class Bivalvia; order Lucinida; family Lucinidae; genus Anodontia; species Anodontia alba. The sequence continues at coordinate 107,647,203 of OZ024821.1, read as the reverse complement.
CTCGAGGGCCAGTTATTGGACCGGCTCATTATTGAAATAGGTGAATCAGATTTGTCCACACAGGCGGTTCTATTATCTTATCGCAGAGAAATTTGATCCGCTTATAAAAATTATGTAATCAAGTGAAGCGTAAGGCGACAGCATATCGGTGTTTTTGATATGTAAAGGTAATTTGCAATATGATTGAAGTGTGAAAAGCAAGTGTCAGGTAATACAGTTGGATGTGTACACCTGCTTAATCACGCATTCAAGTATGTTTTATTCTGTTGCTAATTGGTCTATCTTTAATTGCCAATTATCCGAGATCCAACGATTTCATTAAAGGCAGTTAAGGTAAAGTTTGTTTTAATTGTCTGATACAAAGAAAGGTGTTAAAATCGGTTTTGCTCATAATAGAGTACCTGTTATAGTCGAAAGTATTTAATGCTAGTTAAATCGTTTAAGGTCGCCTTTTCTAGTTTAGAAATGGCACAGCGTAGCGTAAATGTAGTGGCCAACGCAGCACAACGCGAATATAGCTTTTGATCGCCGATTGTTTCCCTTTAGTACTCTTCAGTAACTGAGTGACCCGGATATTGGGAAAATGAAAGTAGATGAAATATGGCGTGTCTGAACGGTGGGAGCAAAATTGCTGTTTATAATCGAGATACCGATGTTAATATTAATTGAACAAGTGTTGAAGCAATATTGGTATGTCAGTCGTTGTGCTAATAACGAACTAGCACCCTGTATTTTGAAACTGAAAAATAATACCGAATGGAAACAAACGACCGTTACGGAAATTACCGAAAATCGGTTCGGCAATTTCCGTTTTTGGGGCGAAAATATGCTGGACCAATTTGGATTCTTCAGTTTCTCGAGCCCTGATACTGTACTATTATGAGTCAGTATGACATGACGTTTGACTTTAAAATAGATGTAGTTCACAATGACCTAATCTCACAGCACAGTATTTTTGCCTTTTATCTTGAAAAGTATTGCATGTATAAACACATACTTTCAGATTATCCTTTAGTATCGTCCAAAGTTTGAACCCAGAATAAATGTAGGTCACAGTGATCTATATTTTACAGTCCAGTGATTTTTTCTTATATTTTGAAGAATATATGGTGTATAAACATCATACTTTTGGATTATGAGTCAGTATGACCCAAAGTTTGACTTCAGAATAAATGTAGGTCACAGTGACTTCTATTTTGTGGTCCAGTAAGTTGCCTTATATCTTGAAGAGCGTTTCATGTATAAACATCATACTTTCCAATTATGAGTCAGTATGCCCAATGTTTGAAGTATATTACTTACTTCCCTATGTATTATACCCATATATGATTTTGCCAAATGCAGATGTGAGGTGACTCCTGCAGAATTCTTGTTTCACTTGATGTCTGCCTCAAGGTCTCAGTCTGATGCATGTCCAACTGGTGATCAGGAGGTTGCGCTTCGACTACATGCTGGATCTGGCAACATTCTTTTATGGAGATTGATTATGAAATATTTTGTACGGTCACTCTCTCCCTTCCGCTGATTCAAGAAGTGCGTTTGTCAGTTTCTGGTGAAAGAATGTGCACAAATACTGTCTAACTACTTAGAGGACTAAGCCTACCTAGATAGACTAAGTCTGCCCAGATAAAGTGTGGTTAGGTAAACTGACCGTGCTTGATGTGACCCTAATGGGTTGACTTGGCCATAAAAACTCAACACAAACAAAAATTGTTTTATTTTATTGGTAAAGCATGATTCAGGAGAGCTGTGCTGTCCTATGACAGCTCTTATTTATACACTGTAACTTGTTTATAAAACTAACTGTTCTTTCACTTAGCACTCAGCAATAAGAAAGTAGAGCTAGAACTGATCATCCCAGTGTCACTATAATGTGACTGGGTGGAATATCATTTCATGTCTTGGGCTTAATATTTCAGTGAGACACTCTAAAAGTGAGCATTGAGCTCCCTGCCACATTCAAACAGTTGCGATATGACGGAAAGGTTTTTGAAAGTGATATAAAACCTGAATAAAACAAACAAACCATAGGAAAGGCTGACAATGTTTACATATTTCAAAATACAAATGTACAGGTTTTCTATTTTAATGGTAGACTTGAGATCGTTTGAAACTTGCTCTTTGGATTGAAACTATATTATGCTGCCTTTAAGTCAGTTTTGAGTTTCTATTCAATTCCCAAAATTCCCAAAGAATGTTCAGTGTCATAATCTCTTGTAAAAATGAAAATGTTTGATTTACATGTTTTTGTTGTTTTAAGCTTTAAAAAAAAAAAAAAAAAAAAAAAAAGGCCCCAGTGGCTCAGTTGGATGTGCATCCGACTGGTGTTCAGGAGGCTGTGGGTTTGGCTGCTGCTGGGTCGGCAACATTCTTTCATGGAGATTGATTATGAAATATTTTCTACGATCATTCTCTCCCTTCCGCTGATTCAAGAAGGACAGTTGTCAGTTTCTGGCAAAAGAATGTGCACAATACTGGTTAACTGCTTAGAGGACTAAGCTTGCCCAGAAAAAGTGTGGTTTAGGTAAACTGGCTGCGCTTGACATGGCCCTATAAGGTTGACTGGGCCGTAAAACTTCAACACAACATAAACTTTAAAGAAATTATTTGCAGTTGCACATTTCTACATACATAAAATCGTGAAAATGCCACATAAAATTGGTCTGGGAGGAAAAATAGGGTTTCATTCAGCAAAACTTACATTTCCAGTGTAAAACCTTGTGTAAACCTGTACAGTTTGATATTGTTCATACGAGGTCCTGGTACATCAATGAATACATTGACTCATGCAATGTCATATGATCATTTAATGACGTCAAAATAAATCCTGATTCTCTCCAAAATGATTGAAAAATGGCGACATTATGATGCCAGCAACTCTGTTTGGGTAGGAAAACTGCATGCAGTTGTTTTCTTTCAGGGCTTTATCCAGGTATTTTCGGAAAAAGACCTTGGCCAAATTTGGGAAAGTAATATCGACAAAATACCTAAATTGGGGGAAAAAATGGACAGAAGAAAAAAAAACTTTATCCATTGAATCAAGGAATTTTAGGCAGTTTAGTTGCTTTCGCATCAGATTCTGTATTGGGTAACTGTCTCTGGTTGGGTTTTCAAGTCAAGCTATTATGTGTCAGTAATCGACGATGTGTCTGTAATGATCAATTTACTTGAAGTTGAACTGGGATACGAGGTCATGATCGCTGAAGGATTCGATGCTGAATTTGTTTCTTGGTGAAATTTGGTTGTGAAACCAAAGAAGTTGAGCTTAATACAAGCATAGGAGTCTTTTTTTTTTTTTTTTTTTTTTCAGAAACTTTTTCCTCTAATATTTTACAAGGAGGAATGTGCCCTGTTTGTTTTTTCTTGCGGAAACAAGGCCTTGTATGACAGATAATTTGATTGGTCGGAAACAAGAAAAGCTGTTCTGAATCAAATATTTGTATTTTCAGAAAGCTCACACAACCAAATAGACTAAAATGTTCATTGAAGTATGGGTCGCGAGCGAAGTTTACTTGAACATCTTCAGGGTTCACTTACTTTGCTCGTGAGTCGTAAACCCATGTGCGTACGGAAATGAACGTTAAAAAAAATACTTCATTTCTTAATTAATAATTTAGCCTTAGGGCATTATATGCCACTGCCCTGAAGTTATGGATGTTGTGATGCTTTAGTGCTCATTTGAGTGATTCAACCTACTAAGACCTTTTATTTTTTCATTATTTTCAGATATCCTATGGTGAGGTGAATTCACTATGGCAGCTGTTGCAGATCCATGAATTCCGTACCTTATTTGTCTTTCAAGGCAATTCAGTATTTCCAGTGATAAATTCCACGTGTGGCAGATTGTATGCTTATGATAGCCCAAAGCACACAGTTTTATATGATCTGTCATCAAAATCATTCTTAGACCGCATATTCAGCCATCGTTATCGATGGTTTTTCCCAGAATGGCCAAAGAGAGTTCATATAGCTCTTGGACTTCTAGAATACTCATCTTTAGCAATGGAGGAAGCTAATGCAAAATTTTACATGTGTGATTTTAAATCAACGAATTTTGGCTATACAGAGTTTTTCGAGATGAAAGTGACAAATATTGATAATATATATACAGAGGCTATACTTGATAGCATGTTACAAAATAAAAAATGTGTCCATGATTCCGATTGTTTGATAGGAGATTATTGTAAATCTACTTGTGATATCTATAGCAACCGTTGTACAGGGACAGTATTAATTCCAGATTTTGTTCAGATTTGTGAGGTTATAGCAGAGTATTTGTTATATGATTCTCCCCCTGAAGTGAAGTTCGATCTCGGTCGATTGATCTCAAAGTGTACAAAACTTACAAAAGTTACCAATAGTGAAAGTAATTCTAGTCTTGAGGTAAAGCATAATTTGTTATTGAATGAAATGACACAGATATTGTGGGACTTGTTGAAGAATGAACCAAACAAATGGCTATATAAGCCCACTAAAAAGACATGAGCTGCATCATCCAAAAGGTGCTTTACCCATAAGTGAACAGTGAATACTCAGCTCAGCCCAGAGCTCTAGATAAGAGGAGCATCTAGATAAATATTTTGCTTAATTCCCACAAAAGCTTTGTGGATATTCATTAGAAGCATCTTGCCCAGTATAGCTCCACATTAGGCTTTTTTTCTACCAAAAGGTATTGATATTTTCTTATTTCTCAACAAAAACATATATTTTGGGTACTCATACAGAGGCGCTTCTAATGAGTACTCACAACATAAAAACATATATTGTGTGCTTCTAATGAGTACCCACAACATACATTTTTGTCAAGAAATAAGAAAAATATTATGTTGTTACCCCCTCTAATCTGTAGCTATGCCAAGGTGCTATAATGATTGCCACATCATATGTTTACATAAAAAAGTAAGAAAAATGTCAAAACTTTTTGGCCTTATCTAGAGCTCTGCCAGCCTGCGTGTCCAGATAGTCTTAGTAAGGTACTGTATTTATCCTAAGTATTGGGACACATTATCTACTTACCATACTTGTCCTAAAATTGATGTAGTCCAGTCTTCTATCTCTTGATGTGTCTAGAATATTGCTGTATATATGGCAAACAGTTAGACCCTGATCAGATGCTGCATTTTGTGGTGTCTGATCTGGGTCTTTACTGTTTGCAAAGGCCTATCTGTTCCAATACTTAGGGTTACTATGGTAATTATTTATTACTAAAACGTACAGTTGAAGGCAAACAGCAGAGACCTTATGGATAGGCAGGCTGAATTTGGCTTACTGTTTGCACATATATCTGAGGCTCCTTGTGTAATGTGGCTATATATGAACTGAAAAAAAGAGAAGATATACCACATTGTGTATGTCCAGTGAAAACTCAGATCAGTCATCCATTCCATAATAAGAGAAAATATAACATTTAATGTATTCCAGTGAAAACACAGATTAGTGTACACAAAAACATATTCATGCAGTCTAATCAGAGTTGTTACTGGATGTCCTATGGATAGCAAAAGTATCCAAGGTTTCCTCAGGTGGACAGCAAAGTCTTTATCAGACTGCATGAAGGTGCAAGCTGATCTTAGCTTTCATGGGATGTACTTCATAGCTTCAGATAAGGCACTTTTTTAACTAAAAGTACTGGTATTATTTCTCTACGAAAAAATATATGTTGTGGGTACTCATCAGAAGTGCCTCAGTGAGGCACTTCTGATGAGCACCCAAAACATATACAATGTACTTTTGTGAAGAAATAATAAAAAGTTCGTCTCGATAGGCCTCTTATCTGGAGTTAGGCACATATCGTATTTCAGCTCATATAGTAAAGATACCGTATTTACCCTAAGTATTCGGACACCTCAACTCCTTACCATACTTGTTCTAAAATTTGAACAAGTACAATTTACTACCCGATGTTGTGTCTAAAAATTGCTGGATGAGTGGCAAACAGTGTAGACCCTGATGAGACGCCGCATTATGCGGCATCTCATCTGGGCCTAAATTGTATGCTTAGGCCTGTCTGTCTGAATTCATGTGGTATATATGGTATTTATAGATAAGATGGGTCATGTTAAATGAAAAGGTGATGTCTGAGTTGTGCAAAATGCTCAGATTTGAATCTGCTAGCATACCTGCACAGTTTGAACAGGACCTTTGCTGTTCTCTGATACATTCCAGGGTTCGAAATTAACAGTAGCAAGTAGCAAATTTCTTGCCTGAAAATTCAGTTTGCTACCTGGTCAAACTGTTGGTAGCAAAAAGTTGCTACCTGGTAAAGTGCCCCGAACACTATCAAATTTAAGTGTTGTGAATGTCTTCAGTGCAAAACAGACGACATTTCATGTGACTCGTCTGCCAAGCTGACAAATCACATGTAATGTCAAGCCTCATTTTTGCTGAAATAAGAAAAACACTTTGAAAATGCTGTCTGCTAAATATGCTTAGCGCTTGAAGGTTTAACCCATGACATGGGCGCAACATATTTTGCTGCCATGTGATGCATTTTGCTACCTAATTTCAGACCAGGTAGCAACTACTTGCTACATGCGAAAAAAGTTAATTTCTAACACTGCATTCTGCTGCTCTAGACAAAAGAAGCCCTTATCAAGATCCAGATGCACAGGCTAAGCTAGGCCTTCATTGTTGGCAAAAGCCCAATGCAGCTAATCACCTTATCACTTGATGGTCCGTATATTCTGTACTGTAAAACACTATATTTGGCGGTCATTTTATTTTGGTGCTATTGGCGGTCAAGGAAAAAAGCCAAAATAAAAGAAACGTCAATAAAGATCAAAGAGTACAAGAGAAGCACAACAAACTGGCAGAAATTATATTTCCAATACATATCACAAGTATGATGTAGGGCAATACAGTCAACCCTCTTTATACCAACACTCGATACAACGACAAAATTCGTTATAATGACAATTTGAATATTACAAAACCTTTGCTTAAGAGGTGACGGTTTATGAGGAATTATGCAAGAATATTGCATCAAAACTTCAAGCAACATATGTTTTGGATATTTGTTAGAATTGCCTCACTGAGGCAATTCTAAAAATATCCAAAACATATGTTCTATGAGGAAATAAGAATGAAACAAGGTATTTCTTGCATATCATTCTGTCCATTAACGATTCTTTACAACAGCGAATTCATTTTAATGGCAACATCTTTGGGAACAAATGGTGTCATTGTAACAAGGGTTCACTGTACAAACATCAGTCAGTCAAGGGTATTACCCGTGACAAAAGAAAAAGTGTATTTACTTCTTTACCACTTTAAAATAAAGATAATGACCTGGCCGTAAGCAGAATCAACAGGGCTGTTTAGCATCTGAAAATGAAGATAACAATCTAGCCATAAGCCAGCTCAACAGGGCTGAATAAGAGCAAATACACCTTGACAGTAGTTGTCAAAAATTGTGGGTATAATTGGTGGTTGATTGACTGCTTTACCAAGAAAGAAAACTACAACTTATGATAACTCAAAATCCGTTTTATTGAGTAATTGAATAACAATAGAACTGATTTGTATTCACTTATACACCAAGAACAATGCAATCTGGACTACATTTGAAAATCAGTGTGTATGACTTGTAAATCACCATCTAGAACCTGCATACATAAGACACACAGGGCTACATCAGAAATCACAGATTTTTTTGTTTTCTTTTTTGAAATTGAAAATCCGCCAGAATATAAATCAGCCAAAAGGTCCAGTCATAAAAAACACCAAAATTTGTTGCCACCAAATTTAAGTGTTTTACAGTATTAACTGTTTTATCAAGTGCAATCATGTTTTCATATGAAAATACTCTTTATAGCAGAAATGATCAATGTTTTGAGACACAAATGGCAGCAAAGATTTAATGTTTGTGGTTACTATCAGCCAGAAGCACAAAAAAATGTCTCTGTTTTTTATAGATCAGTTATTCATTTGGCAATAAAATCACTTAAAGTGATGTTCAAAACACATCAGAGACTGTTCAAAGAAAAATAAAATATGATCTGCTACCAGGGGGTGGTCGGGTGGTGCGAAGGTGCTGTGTATCTTACATCACTGGGGCGTCCAACTGATATTGGCTTACAGTTGGGCAAGGCCTGCTATCCTTGTAGTGGGTAAGGGTAGAGGGGGAATGTTTTTATTTCTTCTGTTTCTTCACTTTCATTCCTGTTCCTCTTTCTTCCCTGTACTTCTCTTTCATCTCCTCTACTCTCTCTTCTATCTCTTTTCTCCCTTTCTCTGGGAGACGACACAAAATGACCCTCAAGGGTTGACGTGTCGTTAAACCCCAACACAATCAATCAATGATCTGCTACCAGCAAATCAATCTGTGTCCCTTGAAGAGCAAATCACAGCAGCAACAGATAGCTTTTTTTTTTTTTTTTTTTGCTTATTTTTCTTAGGAAATAGGGCTGACATTTCAAGTGACTTGTCACATGAATTATCAAGCCTTATTTTCTCAAAAAGATAGTAAAAGAATTAAAATGTCGTCTGCTACTAATTTTACTTGGCACTTCAAGGCTTAAGTGACAGGTTAAAGTTGTTCTTAGCTCTTGTTCTTATTCTTGGTGAAGTTCCAGTCTGGCTTGGCCTATCAGTCTAAAACAGTAGCACCAGTGTAATAATATACATTGTCAGTTTGGTTATGCAGAATGCATTTGAAATAAATTCAACAAATAGCTTTGAAATAAAGTTGAAGTTTGCAGTTGCAAACTTTCACCTTTTTACCCTACCATCTGTATTCAATGATTTATCCACCTAAACATGGTACCAGCTTTTACCTCCTCTCATTCTCTCACAAGATTTTATAGTAGAGTTGGCTGAGTTGCAAGGATGCTTGCCCACCATCGTTATGATTTACTTTTCTGGAAATACCCTGGATGGTGAAATTGTATTTGAATTAATGTAATTAAATGTCAATACTTTTGATTTTTATTTGGTTCTGATCTGTTGTAAATCTGGGCTGCTTAAATCAAAATTAGGGACCAGCTGGTGCCAACACTGAAAGTACGATGGTTTATCTCTGTCACAGTCTGATTGTAATCTGTGCGGATTTAAAGAGTAAAGGTATCCAGTATTTAGGGTTAATATGGGCAATATACAGTAAATGTTCTAAAAACATTCTTTCGTGGAGATTGTTCGTGAAATATTTTCTACGGTCATTCTCTCCCTTCCACTGATTCAAGAAGGGCAGTTGTCAGTTTCTGGTGAAAGAATATGCACAATACTGGTTAACCGCTTAGAAGACTAAGCCTGTCCAGTAAACGTGTGGTTAGGTAAACTGACCGCGCTGGACATGACCCAGTTGGGTTGACTGGGCTGTAAAACCTCAACACCAGGGCTCGGGAAAACCGGAAAAATAGCCGGTCTGGACCGAAATTAAGAATTCTGGACCGATTTCAAACACCCCAAAACGCTAATAAATCGGTCCAACAGGTTTGTGCCTTGAACCCCATTTTTCCCCAACCAACCAATTTTCACGAATCATTGATGTCTAAAACATCAGAAACGGTCAAGTCTTCCCAAACTGACAACGTCCGCACACCTTTTAAATGCGATATTATGGTAGTTAAAAGGCTCTAAACGGTCGTTTGACATGTATATTGGAGAGACAGCTGAATAACGGCAACCTACCGCAGCACAAATTAATTACGTCACTATCCAAACATTGTCAAAAAATCAACACTTCACTGACCTTTGTGCGGTAAACAAGCGATTAACACGAATCATCAGTAACGGTAGTCTGATAATTAATCCGTTTGTGTGACACGTGTGAATACACTGAGACTGCAAAACATCCAGGTGCAGTCGGCGTGTCCAAAAGATCAAAGGTCGCTTTACTGAGAGTGATAAAAGAATGCACCGCTTGAACGCACCCGTTTTCTTCCTCTTCTTTTTTTGTTTTGATCAACACGGTTTGTCGGTCCCAGATTCGATAAATGAATTCCCAAACCGTGTACGTCCTGATCAGATGTCGCATACAACGACGTCTGATCTGGGTATTATTGATTGCTTCTTTTTTTTTTTATTTTTTTTGTTGATTGCCGTCACACGCCAGTATAATTCAAGGTAGATTTCACGGTAAAAATAAGTAATGCACCACTTGCGCTAGACAAGATTGGTCAGTGCTTAAAATTTAAGCAGTCTGATCAAATCTTGAAACATTGAAAACTGCAAAACCGCGCGTGGCGTAGGCATTTTTTTATTAGACCTAATTAGGTCCATGAAAGTCGTTTCGTTCCGTCTCTCCTGTTTCCCGCCGTCTTCGCGCTTATACAAGACGGGAATCAGTTGTTTATAAATAGTTTAGGAAAACCCTGTGGAGGTGGAAGTAACAACAAAACCGTTTTTGTTTTTTTTCTTTCTTTTTACATACCTGACTGTATTTATTGATGACGCCAGTTGATCATGCTCGTTATACCCGGACTTCCGTCATATAACGGAGTTGAGATATATTATTTAAAAGGAGTTATAGGACTGCTGATTGTCATTAGTTTTCGTGATATGTGATATATACATATTTTTTTTTTTTTTTGGAAATGGGCTCATTGATGACGTCATCGTCATCGGCTGGACCGATTCAGATTTCAAAATTTCCAGAGCCCTGCTCAACACAAACAATTAAATGTTCTAAAATTTCAAACACTTTATCCCATACTTTTTTGGCCTAAATTTTGTTCTCTTTTTTATAGTTATTTCTTAAAATACTTTGTGGGATGGCAAAAAGTTCAGACCCTGATCAGCTGGCTCCTTCAGAAGCAGTCTGATCTGGGTCTGCACTGTTTGCATATGCCATTTTATTGGCAGCTTTGGTATTCGAAATTTAAGGACATCTACCATAATTTATGCTGTGTATCTTACATCACCGGGGTGTCCAGCTGATATTGGCTTACAGTTGGGCAAGGCCTGCTATCCTTGTAGTGGGTAAGGGTAGAGGGGGAATGTTTTTATTTCTTCTGTTTCTTCACTTTCATTCCTGCTCCCCTTTCTTCCCTGTCCCTCTCTTTTATCTCTTCTACTGTCTCTTCTATCTCTTTTCTCCCTTTCTCTGGGAGACGACACAAAATGACCCTCAAGGGTTGACGTGTCGTTAAACCCCAACACAATCAAAAAAACTATAAAAAAAAAACAACATTTAAAACAACACTATAATACAAGGCAGTTCATGACAATTTTCACAGGCATATAATATACCATATTCACCCTAATTACCACACTGTGCGCTATTTTTGAAAATTATTAAAAAAAAATATAGTTAAATTTTTTTCTAATAAGGGCACACTTTAAAGGAATATGAGCAGAGGACTTCCTGAGGGGCGTATTTAATGATGCTTATGTGATCTGTGTTCTGATTTTCTGTATAAAAGCATATGTTGCTGGTGTTGCTGGGTACTCATTTGAATTGCCTTGATTACACGGACTGCAATCTGAAGCCTACGAAACTGCTTGACTGTGCGCTTATAGGGGTATGTGCGGTAATTAGATAGAAAACGGAAAGTTAAACGTCATGAAATTTTGAACACGTTATGCCATTTATTTTGCCTAAATTTTGTTTTTTATGCATTTATTACACAGAATACTTGGTGAAAAGGCTGTGTAGACCCAGATCAGACTGCTTCTGAATGTGCCATCTGATCTGGGTGTGCACTGTTTGGATATGCGATTTTATCAGACTAATTTATGTACATATGTTTTGGGTGTTTACCATATAATTATATGATGTGCAGTGCAAGAAAAGGGGCAAAAGGGACCTTATGTCGTGTGAACAGTGAAAGCCCAGACCAACCTATACATTTACAGAATTTATCACCATGGACAGATCAGACCAGCCTGAGTAGACTGTGCAGGTTGATATGGGGGTATACTGTTCCCATAATTGTGGCCTATGGACCTTTTCTTACATAGTATGTGTTTCATTTTTTATTACTTGTAGTAATACTGAAGCAATAAGGTATCGAAAGAGCAATAAAATGAACTGTATTAAGATAATATCTCATTCAAAAAGTTCCCAAAATAGAAAATACACGTAGTGGGAGGGATATGTTAATACACATGTAATATGGAGAAGAGGAGTTGTCAGTTTGTCAATGAAGACATTGCAGGGGACCAGTTTGAATGAAAAGAAAAAAATTTTATGATATAATTTTTTTTTTTCAAAAATGTTGATTTTTTTTTATTTTCCCACAAAAATGTATGTTGTGGATACTCTTTAGTGGTGAGGTGCTTCTATGAGTAACACAACTTATGTTTTCTTGGAGAAAAAAGAAAATATAATCTGGATAACCCTCCTTACCTGGAGCTACATGCAATGGTGACCATCTGAAAAAAAAAGTAAAAACAAAATAAAAAGATTTTTCAGCAATCACTGTCACTAATTCTTTACAAAAATAAAATAATCAATAATACCTGTCTACTCCAAATGTTCTTAGGATTATAAATTTTGTTGGATTATACAGGTGTTTGAAATAAACAGGGTGAAATAATTAATTGTGATCTTGGTCTGTTTGCCATTTATGAAGCAATGTTTAGATACGTCAAAAGGTAATGAAATAGACTTGTTCAAATTTTAGGACAAGCATGGTAAGTAGGTAGTGTGTCTGAATACCTGGGGTAAATACAGCACTGCCCATAATAGAGTCCGGTGTTCAGAATATACAGGGTTAAACTTATATTTAACACTTAGCATACTGGGTAAAAATTTCAGCAGATGATATTTTGAAATATTTTTGTTATTTTTCCAGAATTTAGGTTTTGATATTTCATGCAAAATGCATGAAATGTTAAAAAGCCTCTTTTCTGGGAAAAATAAGAAAGGTATCATCAATTTGTCATCTTTGTGTGCTTAGTGGTAATCAAGACTGGGGTTGAAGTCACAGACTATGATAGACAGGGTTCATAGCACTAGATGTGAGGAATATTCAGATATTTTATTTCTACACAAAAAAATGTTGTCAGTACTGATTAGAAGTGCCGCAATGAGGCCCTTCTAATCAGTACCCACAACATAGATTTTTGTGGAAAATTTAAAAAAAAATATCAGGGCCCAGTTGTCCAAAACTTAAGTTTTTAGCTAACATGACATTAAAATTTCTGTCTTGAAATATGATAAATACATTGATAGTTTTGCTGCAAAAATGTGAGTAGCTTTTGCATTACAAAAGATACTCACATTTTCGCAGTAAAAAGATCAATGTGTTTGAAAATACATTAGCTACAACAGCTAAAGAGTTTGTCTTAACAAACTTGTTAAGCTAACCATGCTTTAACAGTTAAAGAGTTTGTCATTAACAAACTTGTTAAGCTAACCATGCTTTGAACAACTGGGCCTAGTACTTTATTGTAGAAAACAGTGTATTTTCTGGAGCTATGAGTGTTTGAAATCAATTAACTTTACTGAGTTTTCTTAACAGCAGCATGGGAAACCTGTGCAATCGAAACTAGACTGTACTGGTGCAATCTGATCACAACATGTGCAGTTTGCTTAAAATATACAAGGTACAAATATTATATAGGTGAACAGTACATACCCCGAGCAGACTGCACATGCAGTATGACCTGAGTATGGTAAATATATATAAAAAAAAATTGAACAGTACAATGTTTGTTTCAAACGAGAAAATTGCAAAGCATTCCTGGAGGGAAATAACCAGTTTTGCAAAGACAGGCCTGGCCTTTACAAAAGTGTTTACCTCTTTGCTTCAGTTGCAAGGATAGGTAATAAATTTGACATTTAAGTGCTAAGCAAAATTGTGGCAGACAACAATCTAAATTCTTTTTTTTTTTTTTTTTTTTTTTAAGAGAAATATCACTTGGCATTTCATGTGAATCGTCTGTCCAGCAGGTAATAAATGAAAGTAAAAAAAAAAATTCAAAATGCTGTCTGCCTCAGTTGTGATTAGGACTTTTAAGTGTCTTTGTTTCTGTTCAAACTTTTAGAACATTTACCACATAGGTTTAAATAAGAGTGAGTATCAGGTAAATAGTGTTCTTCTTTCTTGACGAAAACATATGTTATGCATCCTCAACAGAAGTGCCTCGCTGAGGCACTTCTAATGAGTACTCAAGCATGTTTTTGTCAAGAAATAAGAAAAATATACAATATAGATACTTTTTGGTTGAAAAAAGTGCCTTTTCATGAGCTATGTTTACCATATGCTTGCTTTGCACATGCCTGAAAACGGATTCTACCATAGCATGGCTCCAATTATTTGCTCTGATATTGTTGAATGAACTGTTTTCAGAAATTGATAATATCTATCTAATAGTCAGTATTTATGTAATATTGCCTAATCATGTTTACTTTGAAGTTTTAAAATGCTTTTGTTATCCGCTAGGACATTTAGAGTTATGATAAGCATGCATTCTAAATAGACAGGGTAGAATTTCCTTTGGTACTGTCTAATGAAAATATGTCTTATAACTTGTAAAATTGGAAGACTTAATGTGAATGGATACACCTGAAATATTTTGCAGCCATTTGCCATTTTGTGGTACAAGTCATTTACATTTAAAATGTTATCACTCTTTATTAGATGAAAATTAGAGAGACAATTTGAATGTCAAGTTTTATTATCTGAGTTGCTGGCCTCGGTGGCTCAGTAAGTTGCGTGTCCCACTGTTGATCAGGAGGCCCCGGATTCAATCCCCACTGGGTCTGGCAACATTCTTTCATTGAGATTATGAAATATTTTCTCCGGTCATTCTCCCATCCCCTGATTCAAGAAGGGCAGTTGTCAGTTTCTGGTGAACGAATGTGCACAAATACTGGTTAACCTCTTAGAGGACTCGGCCTGCTCAGGAAAAGTGTGGTTAAGTAAACTGACTGGCTGGACAGAACCCTAATCGGTTGACTGGGCCATAAAACCTCAACTCAATCAAAAAATTTATTACATCTATCTGGGAAAATTAAAAATACATTTAAATGCTGTCTGCTGTTATTTATAAGCAACAGGATAAGTTCTGAGCTCAGTTTTTGAACCTCTCCATTTTATACTTTGTAAAGTAAAATGGGGAACCTGGGAGTTAGGGTTGGAGGTCAGAAATCATGAGGGACATCATTTGATGCAAAGGGAGGCAACTGCCTCCCTAGCATTTGGACACTTTTGAAATGGGAGTTCAAGAAAATACCCTAGTGAAAAGGGAGGAAAATATTTCCATGTTGTTTCCCTTGGAGATGTATCCATAACTAATGCAATTACAGCTTATTTCACTCCCCATTACTTTATTCCAGGGACCAGTTGTTCAAAGCATCGTTAGCTTAGCAAGCTCGTTAAGGGTCATTTCGTTAACTGTTTTAGCAGATTCAATATACAATATTCTGATATTTTTTGCTGAAAAAATGTGAGTAGCTTTTGCACTGCAAAAGCTACTCACATTTTTTCAGCAAAAAATTTCAGCATATTTGCGTATCACTCGATGTAAATTTTAACGAATCGTTAACTAACGACATCGTTAGCTTTGAACAACTGGGCCCAGATTTGTAATGTTGATCAAAATAGTAAATATTTTGTCACTGTTAAATACACAGATTATTTTTTATTTCAACCTAGCAATGTTTTAACATGATTAATATGATTTATGGTAAATGTCCCAAAATTTTGTACACCAGAGTTGCTTACAAAAAAGCATATGCAAACAGTGCTGGCCCAGATCACACTGCTCCTTTATCAGGGTCTACACTGTTTGCTATTTTATTTAGTATTATAAGAAATAACTGCAAAGCAAAATTTAGGCCAAAAAAGTATGGAATAATGTGTTGGAAATTTTAGGACATTTACGGTTATTGAATTTAAAGGTAGCTTTTCAAAATATTTAAAATGCAATCCACAGCTGCTCTGCTGGAATAAAGTTTTATATCAAAACTAAATTAATTATGAAAATAATCTTCTGAAAACTAACTATATAAAATTTGAGTGTCATGCCTGAAGAAATAAGAATTTAAATACATTTTTTAAACTGTAGTTAAACATATATATTTTACATTAAATTCACATTTAAAAATCAAATTAATAGCCAGAACATATTAACAGTACAGCCCTACTTGTAAATATGAAGCGAATATATTTATTTGTGCATTCACTACCTCAGTATTTGTAAATCATTCATAAGAACAAGTGATGTTTGTTCCTTATGAATATTAATGAGATGCAAATGAGCAGAATTTCAAAAATTGTAGTTACTGTAATTATTTTGTTTTTTTCAGTGGGATCTCACCATGACATGCCTTTTAGAGTACTGACAATTAGGAGTGAAATTAGGTGATTTTATCATCTTAAATCAAATATTAGAAGATCCCAAAATGCTTGGATGCAAAGGCTGATCGACAGCTTTTGCTATAGCATCTGCCATGCCCAGTGTTTGACTGTTAACGCTTAGCATGTAGGATAAAAAATTCAGCCGACTTTTTGAAATATTTTCTTATTTTTCCCAGACAATAGGGTTTGAGATTTCACAAAAACTGTCTCCTAAGTTCCTAACCTTAGGAAGGAGACAATTTGTGTGAAATGTTGTATTATATTTCCTGGAGGGGAAAAAAAAAATATGATTAATTTGACAACTGCAGAATTTGCCTGTAGTGTGGTAAAGGTTAAACACTATTTTGCTTAGTGAAGGCCAATTTAGTTATTCCATTTAGTGAGTCTCTAAAATAATCTTACCAAAGGTAAATGTGAAAATTTCTGTTTCCATTGAGCAGACCTCTAGATAAGAAGCATATCTAGATAAAGATATTTTTCTTATTTCTCCACAAAAACATACATTATACTATTTAGAAACGCCTCATTGAGATGCTTCTTATCAGAAGCACAATGTCTGGTTTCCAGGAGAAATAAGAAAAAATATTTTATTTGAAAAAAAAGACCTTATCTAGAGCTCTGCCATCAGAAATGAAGCATTTGTATATATATATATATATATATGAACATATTTATTATTCAGATATGGATGATTATTTATTAAAATCATTTATTATTCACACACAGACTTCTATTCCATTGAAGAGTTCTAGATAAACCAGATATTCAGATAAATATTTTTAGTTTGTGTGGTGAAATAAAAAAATATGAATACTTCTTGTTTGATAAAAAAAAAATGCTTTACCATATGCGCGTCGGACTGGTGATCAGGAGGTTGCTGGTTCGACCCCCGCCAGGTCAGCAACATTCTTTCGTGGAGATTTGATCGTGAAATATTTTCTATGGTCATTTTCTCCCTTCCACTGATTCAAGAAGGGCAGTTATCAGTTTCTGGCGAAAGAATATGCACAATACTGCTTAACCGCACAGAGAAAGCCTGCCCAGTAAATAGTGGTTAGGTAAACTGACCGCGCTTGACATGACCCCATTAGGTTGACTGGGCCGTAAAGCCTCAACACAAACAAAGCAAGCTATACCATATTTACCCTAAGTATTAGGACACTTCAACACCTTACCATACTTATTCTAAAATTTGAACAAGTACAATTTACTACCCAGTGTTGTGTCTAAAAATTGCTGGATGAGTGGCAAACAGTGTAGACACTGTTTACTCAGGCCTGTCTGTCTGATTACATACGGTAAATACAATATCTAGAGCTCTGCCATTGGAATAAACCATTATATATGTATATTTGAACACATTTAGTATTCAGAATTTTTAACTTATTTATTTTCTCACAGATTTCTATTTTCTGTAAGGAGCAGTGTTGCTTGAGTCATCTCATTTACTGGATGGCAGATGGTATTTCACTGGAGTGGAGTGTGTCATCAGTATTTTTTCTTGTGCATATAGCTAGACCAAGACAAATATCATACCAAATGAACTTGTCTGAACTCCTGTCAGTTCATATCTATCAGTCCCATTAACACTTCCAGACTCTAAATGGTACTCTGTATCATCAGCCTCATACACTTGGTTGATTTTCCATCATTTTTGTTTTTCAAAAGGAACACAACCTTTGTGACTTCCTGTTTACTGTCCTGCTCACCAAAGCCCATTCTGAAAAGGGGATCTTAAAATGGGCAAAATTTGATTCCTTTGAGAACAAAATTTTCCTTTTAGAGTAGACCCCCTTTTCAGAAGGAATATGAAGCAATTTTGACAGAGACATCTCCTCTATTTCTCCAGCTTAGATTCCATGGTAGCCCTAATACCTATCTTGTTTAAATACTCAAAACTTTGTGTATACACACTTCCCATTGAAAATAAACTGACCGATTTGTAGGTGATCAAATGTAGTTTTTGCTCATGGTATAATATGTATAGATAACTATACGTATATATATGTATAGACAGGTGCATAAAAGTATGGATATTTTCCAACTACCCCTCATATATCTAAAACACAGAATATCAAACAGGATTGGCCTGATGAGAGGGATCATTATATGGCATGTCACCTGGGGCTACACTGTTTGCAAAAGCCTCTTTTGATTGTCTGTGGCATCTTAAGAGTTACCAGCGAAATTATTAACTGTACAGGGCAATTTTTATTGAATGTTTCTATTTCGAGGGTTGAGCACAAGACTGTAGTAACTCAAACATATTTTTGAAACCCTTGTTTAGGGACAGCTTCAACCCCTTTGTAAACAATGCAAATTTAGTTGCCATTCCTCATATGAGCAATGGCACCTAAATTTCCATTGTTTACAGAAAGAAATGTTGTAATCTTCATAACGCCTTCATGGTGAGGAGATTAAGTATTGGGGAAAAACAACCATCTGACCTGCTACAGTCTTGTGATCAACCCTCGATTTGAATTTATTGATGTATATATTTATCTTATCTATTTATTGTACAGCAGGAGCATGGTATTTTCTCTATATATTGGGAGGTCTGAGTAAACAGTATGTAGACCTAGATCAGACACTGCAGAATGTGGCATCTGATCAGGGTCTAGAAAGTTCGCCATTCATCCAGCAGTTTTTAGATGCCTCAACAGGTAATAAAATGGGGAGTTGTTCAAATTTTAGGACAAAATATGGTAAGAAGTTGGGGAATCCCAATATTTGGGGTAAATACAGTCCATCTACTGTATTTACCCTAAGTATTGGGACACCTTATCTATTTACCATACTTGTCCAAAATTTGAAATAGTCCCTTCTACTACCTGATGGGACTAAAATATTGCTGTATGTTTGGCAAACAGTGTAGACCCAGATCAGATGCTGTATTTTGTGGCGTCTGATCTGGGTCTATACTGTTTACATAGGCCTATCTGTCCCAATACTTAAGGTTATTACGGTATGTGAGTCTTGTCATAATAGAATCTGTCTGAAGGGCAAATTGGGCATGCTCTGATAATACTGTGTGTATGTAGTCAGTTTCTGGTGAAAGAATGTGCACAATACTGGTTAACCGCTTAGAGGACTAAGCCTGCTCACTAAAAGTGTAGTATGGTAAACTAACCACATTTGACATGACCCCATAGGGTTGAATGGCCATAAAACAACACAAAATTATGTAGGCTTTTATCTGAATATATGTGGTTTGTACTTTGCCATGATAAGACTCATAGTAACATTTATTAGATTTGTTTTATTGAAAAACAAAATGTGTAATTATATCCCAGCTTTGAATAATGTGAGGTTGGTTCATAATGGACTTGGCATGTCTGTGATTCTGTCACTTTGTCATTCCACTATCAGTTTTACTGCAGCAGCTGTGCTGCAAGGTTACAGTAGGTCCTCTGTCAATACCACTTGGCCTAATTTTGTGCTGTTTTGCCTGTAAAAGGAGCCTGATCACACAAGTGCAAATAAGGATAGCATTCAGAAGATAATTTCTACTTTTCCTACAAAACATGTCTTGTGGGTATTCATTAGAATTGCCTGGATGATATTATCCTTATCTTTCCAGTTTTCGTGAAACCAAATGTTGTGGGCATTATTATTTAAGGGGCTTTCAGAGGGGGGAAGCATGTCAAATTATTTTGCCTCCCATCTGAAAAAGGGCCGACTCTTTAAGGAAAGAATTTGCTCCCTCTGGGAGAGGCAAATTTGGTTTGCAGGAAAGCAAAGGAAAAGTCACAAAAGTTGTCTCCCTTGTGAAGAATGGCAGAAAATCCACTAAGAACATCCAGTCCCCTTAAATTGCATACTGGAGAACTTGTAATGAATACACACAACACATGGTTTCATGGAGAAGTACTAATATGGTATATTTTCTGGAGCTATAGTTATTATTGTATGGATTGGTGTGATCTATTTATTGAGAACATACAGTGTATTTGTTAAGAATTATCCCTTGTCCTGCTGAACCCGGATATATTCTGCCTTTGCAAACAGTGTAGATCCAGATCAGTTGGCTTCTGAAGAAGCCAACTGATCTGGATCTGCAGTGTTTGCTATTATGCGATTTTTTATCAACAACCTGGATCAAGTAATCTGATTGGCTGGAAATTAGAAGTGGGTGTGGAAGTTTAATTTATTCAGCATGACAAGGGTTAAATATACCAGTATGGTAAATGATCTAAGATTTCGAACACTTTATTCCATACTATTTTGGCCTAAATTCTGCTTTTTATGCAGTTGTTTCTTAAAGGACATAGTGGAATGGCAAACAGTGTAGAGCAGTCTGATCTGGGTCTACACATTTTGCATACATGCACTTTTGTCAGAAAATTTGGTGTTCAAAATTTTAGGACATTTACCATGACAACATTAACTATCACTTCTTTATAATGTATCATCTACAATGCATTACGAAAACATGCCTATATAATACTGACCCCCTTAAACCTCACTTCTATATAGTAAAACTGGGGTTTACAAGGGTATACATTTTTCTTATTTCTGCTAAAAAACATAGATTGTGGGCTCTCATTAGAACCTCCTCTTCTAACGAGTACCCACAATCCATGTTTCTGATATGAAAATTATCAGAATTTTTTTATCTGAAAATTTTCATTTTCTGGTGGTAAAATTTTCAGTATATTTGAATAGGCATGTTTTCGTAATGCACTTCTTTATAATGTATCATTTACAATGTATTGTAATATCAATAACTTTAACCTTTACCACTTTCTGGTAAAGTGTATGCAGATTAATCCTGCATAGTCCATGGAGTATTGTTTGCATATTCATAGTGCTGTGCTAGTGATTGTTATAACTAATCATCTTACTCTCAGGGCACAGTGTTGATTTTTGATCAATATAAGCTAGTCTTTTGTATATACTCTGAGTATTTTTGGACAGAAAAGCCTTAACAAACAATGCAGAATCAGCCAAAACCACTGAATGAGGGATCTGAACAGGGTCTACATATCATATTGTAAAGTGGACTTGTTCAAATTTCAGAACAAGTAGGGTAAGGAGTAAGGTGTCCTAATGCTTAGGATATAAACAATACCACATATTTCAGTTGAATACAAATGGTCCCTAACTCCAATTAAGGTTATAACTGAAGTGATCATTTTAGGATATTTTTTGTTAGTTTTGTACCAAAACATGCAGTGTATCTTTTACAATGACCACACAATGTTTATTGTTTTGGGCTTAAATTTGGCCTTAAAAAAAAAAAGAAAAGAAAAAATCTCAATATCCCCATTCATCTGGAGCTATGAAGACCTGGGCCAAGTTGTTCAAAGCTAACGATGTCGTTAGTTAATGATTCGTTAAAATTTACATCATGTGATAGGCAAATATGCTGAAATTTTTTGGTGAAAAAATGTGAGTAGCTTTTGCAGTGCAAAAGCTACTCACATTTTTCAGCAAAAAATATCAGAATATTGTATATTGAATCCGCTAAAACATTTAACGAAATGACCCTTAACAAGCCTGTTATCTAACGACGCTTTGAACAACTGGGCCCTGTCATATAAATAAATCCTTAAAGCACTAGTCACAGCTGCAGCAGACAACACTTTTATTTATTTATTTATCTTTTTATTTTTCATAGAAAATAAGTCGAAATTTTGTGTGAATCATCATAAAATCGTAAAATGTAAAGACTTATTTTCTATGAAAAATAGAAAAATAATGTGTAGAATGTCATCTGCTACAAACTTGAAAAATACAGTGAACTCTCATTACAACGACAACATTTGCTCCCAAAGATTTTGGCACTAAAATGAATTTGCTGTTACAAAGAATCCTTAAAAAGCAAAATGATAGGCTGTCACCTTAACGCAGAAAGTCAATAACTCCATGAGAATATGTAAAGAGTTGTTGATTTTTTGGCTAAAGTGGCAATTTAAAAAAGGCATTGTTTATTCTCGTTTCCCCATAGAACATGTTTCAGATATTTGTTACAATCACCTCAGTGAGGTGATTGGGCCTCAGTGAGCTGATTGTAACAATTATCTGTAACAATTATCCAAAACATATGTTTTTTGATGTATACAATGTTCTTGCGTAATTACTGATTTCAGATTAATTGTTATCTCTTGAGGATAAGTTTTGTACCAATCAAATTTTCATTACAACAAATTTTATGGTTGTATCGAGTGTCTGTGTAAAGGGGGTTGACTGTAACCCTACAAACTACAATGTGTCATATGAAAGAGTCTCAATAAATCTGAGACTCGGATGTTGGTTCTTGTATGTATTCTTTGTTTCCAAGGACAGTCTTTACAGATTTCGTTGTTCTAGAATTAGAGATTTTTGTCCAGTATTTGTGTCACATGTAAATAGCTGCAGTCAACTCTAATCATATTGGGCTAAATTACATTTATAAGTCATTTATAAGTTGACAAGCATATTTCTAGTAGCAAGACTAGAATGAACAGTGTGAGAAAAAATACCTTCACATATGTATGCCCAGTGAAAACCAGACCAGCCTAGTATCCTTGCTGTCTGATAAGTCTTTACTAACCACCACTCTGTGGAAGGCCAAAGATATAAATCTACTACAAAGGAATAATGAAAATACAGACCAGACCTTAGGAGTGCAAGCTAAACCGAGTGTTTTTTAGAGCACATGTCAAAAGGGTACATTTTCTCAAATTGCAGTTCAAATACATATGTATATGTCCACTAGTATTTATTTATGATAACTTATTTCATGGTGTTACAAACCCTTAATATAAACCCTTGTCAGGCTGAATAAATTAAGATGCCATGCCCATTGCCAATTTTCAGCTAATCAGATTACTTGATCCAGGTTGTTGATACAAATTCACATACTTAATCCTTGTCCTGCTAAACCTGGATATACCCTGCCTTTGCAAACAGTGTAGATCCATATCAGTTGGCTTCTGAAGAAGCCAACTGATCTGGATCTGCACTGTTTGCCATTCCTTATGTGAATTTATATCACAATCTGGATCAAGGAATCTGATTGGCTGACAATTAGAAGCGGGCGTGGCATCTTAATTTATTCAGCAAGACAAGGGGTAATGGCAAATATTGCTGATCCAAATCAGTTGGCTTCTTCAAAGTCTGCAAAGGCAGGACATATCAGGGTTAAGTGGAAAAAGTATGGCTATAACATTACAAAGGTGTTCAAAAATAATTTCCCATTGCTGGATTCCTCAAGAAGTACACATTGCGAAAACCCGCCTATTCAAATATATTGAAAATTTCACCACCAAAATCTGAAAGTTTTCAGGTAAAAATTCTGATATTTTTTCATATTTCTGCTCAAAACATAGATTGTAGGTACTCATTAGAACTGCCTCACCATGGCAATTCTAAAGAGTACTCACAATCTATATTTTTGAGCAGAAATAAGAAAAATAATGTGCACTATATAAAAGTGGGGTTTAAGGGGATCAAAATTATATAGGTATGATTTTGTGGTATAAGTTTTGACACTGATCTTTATACACCTAGCTATCTCTGTTCATTGTATATACTTTGGTATATATATAAAGAGGTAGGTAAACAGGGTTCCTAAACATTTATTTTAGTATAGTCAATCACCTGGCATAATAAGGACACTTAAAATTTTTCTAGAAAATAGCATCCAACTCCAGATTCTGATACATTAACCTCATACAAGACAAAGCACTCTGAAGTTAAAAATCAATTTACTGAAGTTGCAAAAATCAGACCTACCACATCCCTTCACCATGCAAATTTCCTGTTTCCATAACTGAAAAAAAAAAAAAAAAAAAAAAAAAAATGAAAACAAAAACACTCCTGTATAGCTGCAGACATGAAACAAGACACTTAATTCAGCCTTTTCAAACTGAAAATGACCTGATGACAGTGTGACAGACTTTGCAGTCTGCTTCGCGTATACATTGGTCACTGATTGATTGTTGGATAGACGTAAATTAAGAATAAAATTGGTCCAGATATTGACCCTTGAGGAACACCACATCTAATCTCTGCATATGAATTAACTTGTCATGCTGAATAAATTAAGCTGCCAAGCCCAGTTCCAACTGTCAGCCAATCAGATTATTTGAACTAGGTTGTTGATGCAAATAGACATACTGACTGACAAACAGTGCAGATCCAGATGAGTTAGCTTCTGAAGAAGCCAACTGATCTTGATCTACACTATAAAGACAGGGCATATCCTGTACCAGCAGGACCAGGGTAGGAGAATGTCCCAGACACGTCAAGTTTTGCCTGTAAGGTAAGAGCGGAACCATCTTAAACTGCATCGTGACTCAGACAAAGGACTTCTTACTTCATCAGTGAAATAGAGTGATCAGCTGTATCAAATGCTTTTTGTAGGTCAAACAAGACTATACCAAAGCAATTATCCATTTGAAACTGTATAAAATTTGACAAGTGAATACATTACGAAAACACGCCTATTCACATATATTGAAAATTATACCTCCATAAAGATTGAAAATTTTCAGATAAAAAATCCTGATATTTTATCATATTTCTATTCAAAATATAGATTGTGGGTACTCCTTAGAACCGCCTCGCCGAGGTGGTTCTAACGAGTACCCACAATCTCTGTTTTGAACAGAAATAAGAAAAATAATGTATACCCCTGTAAACCCCAGTTTTACTATATAAAAGTGGGGTTTAAATGGGTCAAAATTATATAGGCATGTTTTCGATATGAAGTGTCTGCACTCTGCAGATAAACATGTTCTGTAAGTAGACTGGAATTTGTATAATCAGTTTAAATTTGGTTATACCCTACTTTTTCAAACACTTACGAAATAATACATGTACTCAAAACTGATACAGGACTATGAATTCCAGCCTCTGTTTTGTCATTCTTTTTAAAGTGAGGAAAATAATATATGAATCTGAAACATTCTTTCAGCAGACAGTGGAGACCCTGATCAGATGACTTGGATGCAGAAGTCAGATGATCTGGGTGTACACATTGATTTCTGTTTGGATAGGCCCCATATGTGGTTCATGTACATGTACATACCACAGTCACCAACTTTAACACTTTGTTAGAATGCATTCACAAGTTGAAGTTAGGATTTGAAATTTCATTCAAATTTTCTGCATTGGAGACAATTTGCATGAAATGACAAATCCTGTTTTCTGAGAAAATATCACCAATTTGTTGTCTGCTAAATTTGCCTATAGAATGGTAACAGTTAATAGAAATTCCAGTCAGCTTTTAGCAAAATCCAGAGTGCATTTCTTTTTGAACATCTTTCTTACTGACCACAAACCTACCTCAAAGGACAAGAAAACTTGCAAAATGGCATATGTGAAGAATAAAGGATTGGACCAGACTGCAAATCAAAGCAGTCTGGTCAGGGCTTTTACTGTTCTTTTTGGTCTTCAAACATAGCTCTTAATAAGATGTTGTTTATTTTTTGCCAAAATTATTGATACACCACAACCTCTTTATAACACGGTTCATTATAACACGTTTTTGTATATAGCCCGGTTCAAAGATGGATCCCAAAAATGTATAGATTATATTGAAAAATGACCATAAATGGTCATTTTTCAATATAATCTATACATTTTTGTTTGGGTATAACACGGTTGTTTAACTAACACGGTTTACAGTATGGACCCCAAGAATAGTGTTATAAAGAGGTTGTGGTGTATTTTTTTTTATTTCTCCACAGAAACATATGCTCCAATACTCTTTAGAACAGCCTCTTAACCCATTTTAGTCTGGAGACATCTAAAAGAGTAATTGGCAAACAGTGCAGACCCAGATCAGATGTTGCGGTGTCTGATCTGGGTCTTCACTGTTTGCATTAAATACAGGAATTTCTATAAAACATACAGATGGTTATACATAATAAGAACTAACCAGACACCCTGCTGTTGGAAATAGACCAGTCCAAAGAGTTGTGAAAAAAGAGTCCACTTGATGTAAATGGGTTAACAAGAATCCACCACAAATGCAATTTTATTTTGTGGAGAAATAAGAACTGTTTCAGCAAAAAAAAAAAAAAAAAAAAAAAAATATGTGTATTTCAGGTTTCAGTCTCAAAAAAATTAGGTAAGGTAGGTTGGAATAACTTTTTTTTTTTTTTTTTTTACTAGATTTTTTTTATATGGGATCTTAATTAATAAAACAGTTAAATTATTACTCTATACATTGTATTTCTTTATTTCTTTGTTTTCTTGAAAAGAAGTGTGATTTTTATCATTTTTATATTTTTTTTCACCCAAAAGTATTTAGGGTCGGGCCAAAAAATTAGGTAGGGTCAGGAAACCTGAAACACACATATTTTTTTGTTTGGCCTTATCTTGATACACGTTAATTAGTGCTGTGTTCAAAGTTCATATACTGTATTTACCCTAAGTATTGGGACACCTGGGCCCAGTTGTTCAAAGCGTCATTAGCTTAACGAGCTCGTTAAGGGCCATTTCGTTAACTGTTTTAGCGGATTCAATACACAATATTCTGATATTTTTTGCTGAAAAAATGTGAGTAGCTTTTGCACTGCAAAAGCTACTCACATTTTTTCAGCAAAAAATTTCAGCATATTTGCGTATCACTTGATGTAAATTTTAACGAATTGTTAACTAACGACATTGTTAGCGTTGAACAACTGGGCCCTGGACTCTGTACCATACTTGCCCTAAATTTGAAAAAGTCAATTTTACTACCTGTTGATGTATCTAAAAAAGTGCTGGATGAGTGGCAAACAGTGTGGACTGATCAGATGCCCTACTGATGTAGAACCTGATCAGATGCCACATTCTTCAGCATCTGATCTGGGTCTACACTGTTTGCTCAGGCCTGTCTATCCCAATATTTAGGATTTTTATGGTACTATTTTTACCGTAAGTATTTAGGAAGAAAGTCCTGAGCAAACTGTAGAACCAGATCAGATGCATCTGATCTGGGTCTACACTGTTAGCTCAGGCCAAATGGTGCATATGATCAGGATCTACATTGTTTGCAATCTGTCGAGCAGTTTTTAGATGCATCAGCTGGTAGTAAAATAGACATTCAAATTTTAGGACATCTCATCAACTTGTTTTCAGCTGAATCTGCCCATAGCCTGGTAAACATTAAGGCCCCAAATTGCCCTTTGCATTTGCAAAGTCTATTTGGCTTCATTTCTTTCTGTGTTGACTGCATTCTAAGCAAACAGTGAATGTCTTGATCAAACTGCATGGATGCACATGGTGCTTTGGACCTTCATATTGTGCTAAAACTCTTTTAGCAGGACTCATTTCATTGAAATCAGTGTTTGATTCTTTGATTTGATAGTGATAGGCTCATGAAACACACACATTGTTTAGTACATTAGTAAAATGTATGTAGAATATACGTAGAATGAACTTTAGTAGTTGTGAAGAAATGAACAAAGATAAGATTTCAGGACTAATACTCTGGTCACATTGTATGAATACTCTGCTTTATGAATAAAGTTAGGGAATAACAGACTTACTGTTTTGTATTACCTGCCCTCAGGAAACTGTTTCATGGATAACATGAAACAGTTATCTTGCATAAGTTGGTCCCCAATAAATTGGTCCCATGTTGGATGAAGGAAATAATATTATTACTAGCGAGCTTTAAGACAGTTGTGAATAGGAAAGAAACAGGCCAGCCTGTGCATTCACACAGAGTCTACATGGTCAATTAAAATATGAAATCTTAAGATGACAAAGTTGAAATTGCTGATGTGATTTGGTTGAAAATAAGAATACATGTATTAGTTTCTATTACCAAATATTATCAGGGCAGATTACTCAAAATCCGCAGCATCAAAAGTTATGGTTCTTGTATGCAACACGCCTTCTCAACCTCATGTATAATTCTACCAAGTACCATCAAGATATCTCCGAGGGTGTTGGAGTTATAGTGATCACAAGGTTTCTGTGGTCAAATGCTGTCATGGGAGTTAACTCAAAAACTGCGGCAGTTGCAGTTAGTGTATATGACTTACTTTCTTAACCTCGTCTAAAACCCTACGAGGTATCATCAAGATATCTCAAAGGGTGTTGGAGTTATGGCAATCACAAGGTTTCTATAACCAGATACTGTCAGGGGAGACAGCAAAATGGGACACCAAGATTTGTGGTTCTTTTACACAACATGGCTTCTCAACATCGTATTCTATTCTATCAAGCTTCATCACTAAATCTCAAAGTGTGTTGGAGAAGGCAATCTTAAGTTTTCTATTACCCAATACTGTCGGGGAAGATAGCTCAAAAAACACAGCATCAAGAGTTGTGGTTCTTGTATGCGTCCTGCCTTCTCAACCTCTTGTACAATCTTATACTGTCAATATATCTCAAAGGGTACTGGAGTTACAGAGACCACAAGGTTTTTATTACCCAATACTGCCAAGGGAGATAACTCAAAAACCACGGCAGGCAGAGTTGTGTTTCTTGAATGTGACATGCTTTCTCAACCGCATGTACTAACCATCTGGGTATCATCGTTATATCTCGAAGGATGTTGGTGATCACAAGGCATCTATTACCCAATACTCTCAGGAGAGATAACTCAAAAACCAGTTGTCATTCTTGTATGCGTCAACCTTGTGTACAATCTTACCAAATATGATTAATATATCTCAAAGGGTGCTGAAGTTATAGCAATCACTAAGTTTCTTTTACCCAATACTGCCAAGGTAAATAACTCAAAAACCTTGGCACCTAGAGTTGTGGTTCTTGTACGCAACATACCTTCTCAACCTCGTGTACTAGCCAAATAAATATCAATATGTCTCAAAACTCTTGAAGTTACAGGGATCACGATGTTAATATTATCCAATACTGTCAGGGGAAATAAATAAAAAAAATCACAGCGCCGAGAATTGCAGTTCTTCTCGACCTCGTGTAAAATCTTACCTAGTACATGTATCATCAATATATCTCAAAAGATGCTGGAGTTACAGCAATCACAATGTTTCTGTTACCAATACTGTCAGGGGAAATTACTAAAAAAACGTAACCCAGTTGTGATTTTCATATGTGACACACCTCTAGACTGCTCCACATGACCTCGTATTTTTACGATAGTAAATTTGTCGAACTGTGAAGCAGTCTAACACACCTCAACATTGTGTACAATCCTACCAAGTGTCAGTATATCTGACACATTGTGAGTTATCACGATCACAAGGTTTCTATTACCAAATACAGTCAGGAGAGATAACTAAAAAAAAACATGTCAACCTCATGCACAGTTCTTCCAAGTTTCGTCATTATATCTGAAAGGGTGTTGCAGTTATTGCAATCGAAGGGTTTTTATTACCAAGTACTGTTAGAGGAGATAACTGAAAAACATAGGCAAGAGCTGTGGTTCTTGTATGCGACACACCTTCTCATCCTCGTGTACAATCTTGTCTAGAATCGTAAATATGTCTGAAAGGGTATTGGTTATTACGATCACAAGGTTTCTATCACCAATACTTTCAGGGGAGATAACTAAAACCGTGGCACCTGGTTGTGGTTATTGTATATGAAAAGCCTTCTCAACCTCGTCAGCAGACAAGTTTACCAAGTAAAAATGGTGTTATATAGCTATGGCGATCACACTGTTATGTCTACGGACGGATGGATGCTAAGCCGATCGCTATATCCTCGAACCTATTCGATTGGGGGAGCAATAAATATGTCATAAAAATGCTGTTAAGGTTTACCTCGCAAAATAGGTCCACAGGGAGTGGAGAAGGGTGTATCTGTAATTTCTGTCTAATTTAATTAGACATGCAATATGTTGTGATTAGTGCTTTTGAATTTTTGTGCTGCTTGTGTTTCTTTTATTGTTCAGTTGCTTGCCTTGTTTTTTTTTTTGTTTTTTTTTTGTTTTTTTTCTCCTATGTTGTATTTTATTTCTTTAATGAATCTATCCGATTGCTTTTTAGGTGCTGCACATTCTTTTATTTTAAGATTCTGCAAATATCTGTACAATATGCAACCCAGCAAACATGTATATATGGGACCCATATGGGCAGAATCTGGGCATTTATCCCATTCGGGTCCTGCATGGGCCCCATATAGGCTTTTTTGCCCATATAAGACCTATATAGGTCCCATATTGGTAAACTTTGACCAGTAAACACGTATATATGGGAACCATATGGGCAGATTCGGGGCATTTATCCCATTTGGGTCCTACTTGGGCCCCATATAGGCTTTTTTGCCCATATAAGACCTATATAGGTCCCATATTGGTAAACTTTGAACAGCAAACACGTATATATGGGAACCATATGGGCAGATTCGGGGCATTTATCCCATTTGGGTCCTACTTGGGCCTACATATAGGCTTTTTTGCCCATATAAGACCCTTATAGGTCCCATATTGGTAAAATTTGATAACTATAAAAATACATTCTAATATATGGGACCCCTGAGATAAAATTGAAATAATCCTGGAAAAGTGATATTTTCTAGATACATAATTGGGGCCCAAATGGCTCCCATGTGATACAGATATTGGACCTCTATGGTTCCAATGTTGACCTCCCATTACTGTATGGGACCCATATGGGTTCAATATGGGTATTAAGGGGAACAACGTACTCTACCACTATTTAAACATAATATCAAAAAATAGTAAATTTCCTGATATAAATGCAAATAATAATGATAATAATAAAATAAAAATAATAGTTTGTTCATTACAAAATGAAAATATCTATTAAATTTATCTTAACTATTTTCCCGACATGGACGTCGATTCATGGTCATATTTTTATTTTAACTCGTATGTCCCTATTATTTTTAAAATTTTTAAAATTGAGAGGTATATATAAATACGCATGATGCCAACATTTCCAACTATTAAAAAAGACGCCTATATCTTTAAGGCAACAACTTGCACACGTACATAGGTCTCTATCGGTTGGGACCTTACCAGTCCATCAAATGGGCTGGGAATGGGGACTTATAATCATTTGTGTAAAAATGTGTAAAAATTGTTTTTCTGGAAGATAAATGTGGGTTGATTTTTCCCATACTGGACCCATATAGTTCCCACATGGCTTTGCCCATCAGGGTCCAACATGGAACCCTGTTGCAAATCCCTCATGAGTCCCTTATGGGTTGCCCATGTAGGACCCATATAAATACCCATTGTGGGTCCTATATTTTTTGCTTGCTGGGAAGTATGTTATGCCTTTATCTTTTAATAACTTGTTTAATCTGTTATGATAGTATTCCTGGTTAATGTGTAATTATGAGACCCTCCCAGGGGTTCTGGGGAATAATGTCATTTATTTCAGGGGAACAGGAGAATACAAGTCTAAAAAATGAAGGGAACAGGAGAACAAAGGTAATTTCGGGGAGCAGGGCTTAAGATTTTGATTTTGGGGAACAAAAGAAAATTAAAAAATATTTCAGGGGAACAAGGGAACATGTACCCCCCCCCCCCCCGCCCACCCCCCGCGGGGGAAGGCCTCAATTATACCACTGGCATACGAAGTATACAGGGATATATAGTTTTGTTGTTTTTTGTTGTTGTTTTTTTTTTTTTTTTTTCTGCAACAACGTTTGTGTGTAAACTTTTTTTTCATCAAAGATTTCTCAGGATCTACTGGACCTAGCAAGGGTTTTCAAATCAAATTGGTATAAACATTGGGTATGACTTGTTGTATTGTGAAGGACAGAATCAGCCCGTTAGAATCAGCCGCTCCTCATGCATAACATTTCCTCTAATTGTCCTTCTGTTTCTTTCTCTCCAATAAAATTTTTCGTCACATATTTCTCAGCTGCTTTGAAAGCCAGTCTTCAATTCTGTATACACATAGAGAGGGTTGAATTATATTGTGTAAAGGAAACCCAATATGCTAAAATTTATTTTTGCCGTCTTTTTTTCCATTTTTCCATCTCTCACTCTTGTGTGAAATTTGTAGGGAAATTTGTGTAGAAAATCGCAGGGACTGCAGTGCCTAGTGTATTACACAAATGTTGAGTATGACCTGTTGTGTAAGAGTGAATCAGCCTCGTCTTGCGTATCATTCATTTTATTTGTCCATTTTTCTTTCTTTCCATTAAAATTTCCGTCACAGATTTCTCTCATCTTATGACAGCCAGTCTTTAAATTCTGTGTATACATCCTGACAGTGCTTAAGCGTATTGTGTAAGAGAAAACCAAGATCATCTGATACTTTTTACTCTCTCTCTCTCTCTCTCTCTCTCTCTCTCTCTCTCTCTCTCTCTCTCTTTAATCTCCGACACTCCAATGTTAGACATAAGGAATTTCGGTTGTGTTAAAGATTTCTCAGGAACACTGAACCTAGGATTTCAAGAATTGGTACAAACACTGGTTATTACTTTTTGTATTGTGCACGAAAGAATCAGCATTCTCCTGTTTACCATTCCCTTTATTCGTCCCTTCTTTTTTTTTTCTCTCTCTCAAATAAGAAATATATGCATCACAGATTTCTCAGCTGCTACGAAAGCCAGTCTTTAAATCGTGTGTACACCCAGGTAATGCTGAAGTGATATTGTGTAAGGTAAGACTAAGAAACTGATTTTTATTTTATTTATTTTTTTTATTTATTTATTTTTTTTATTTTTTTTTTATTTTTTTTTATTTTTTTGTTTTGTTTGTTGTTTTTTTTTTTTTTTTTTTTTGTCCCTTTTCCCCTCTCTTACTCCAGTGTAATCATGACACAAGGGTATTATAGTGTCAAACGATTTCTCTGTATATAATGAACCTATGATTTTTCATGTTGGTACAAACAGTATGTATGGCTCGTTGTATTATGTAAGAGAGAAAAACATCCTCCTGCATATATTTCCCTTTATTATTTATCCATTTTTCTTTCTCTCCAAAAAGTTCCATCTTTATGATTGTTTCAACATGCCTCTGATGGCTTGGTCGTGGGTATGTGATTTTTGCTCACAAAGTACTTTAAAGGAATTGCTCGTAGAAAGCTAAATATTTTGTAATAACCGAAAGGGTGATTTGATAGATAAATAGTACGAATGCATCCTAGCGCGAAATCGTCTTCAGATCGAAAATAAACCAGTCTACTTATATACCGGAAAACGTGTTTTACCCGTCCTTTTTCTTCCGTCAGTCGGAATCGACGGTATGAAACCAACACGATGCTCATAATTTTACATTTTTGGCGTCTAAAATGAACAATTAATAACCATATACGCATCAGTAAATACTCAATAAATTGGCAACAAAATAAATTTGCATTAATGACGTCTTAGTTTAGTCTGTATCATCATGTGTCGCAGACCGAAATTGGCTAAACGCAAAGCAGTTGGATTGTGAAATCGTGCTTTGGTTCGCCTTTTTCCTTTTTTTTATTTTTTTACCATAAAACAAGTTTTTCTTGACTTGTTCTGAGTTTTATGTTAAGTGTGATTCATTTTCCCCATTTACCCTCTCATGAGTGTTTTAATAGCATATTTCTGGCATTTGCTTTCTCACTGGTGCAAAGATTCGGCGACAAGACGGGAAAACAATACTGGCGAGAATTTACCAGAAGAACACTGCAGAGACTGGTGAGATACTTCGGCCAAGGGGCTAATAACAACAACAGCAATAGACAAGCCACAGAGCAGTGGAGAGTTGGAAGCGTGCATGTGGCCAATTACAGCACTCCGGACTGGATCATAGCACCAGACAATCACAAGGTCATGGTTTTGAATATCCCTGGAGGCGGAATTCAGCTAATAACTTTTGCTTCTGCCAGTTAATAGCCTCCTTCAACTTTCTGAAGATTATGCTGTGTTCTGACGCATCCGTGAAGGAACAAACATCAGAAGAATAGATGAGCAGGTCTTGCCAAATAGGATCAAAAATTAAAAAAGTCTCTATATACAATTTAAACATCTTTCTGGAGCTAGTTAGTAGATCCATATGTCCCCAGAGCTTTAAAGGCGTCCAGTGACTGCTTCAATAGTGCCTGGAGGTAGCGCATTCCAGTCCTGAACTGTTCTTGGGAAGAATGACATCCTTGTCCTTCTTTCTGTTCTGCAGCTTGGTACTTGGTAGCCTCTGGCATGAGAATGCCTGGTATTCTTCTTGGTTGGTACTAGCCTCTTGTCCTTCTCGATGGCAACCAATCTCCTATCTACTTTATACATCATGCATAACCTGGCATCTCTTCTCCTGTCTTGCAGACTTCGCCATTTCAGGGTGCTGAGCATATCAGTTACACTGGAGGTGTTTCGGTCTGTTCTTGACATATCTGGCAGCCCACCGTTGCACCATCTCTAGTTTCTGTACATTTGGCTGGGTGTGAAGATCCCATACTGTGCTAGCGTACTCCACTAAAGGCCTCACAAGGGTAAAATATGCTCTTTCTTTGGTGGAAGTTGCACCCATGTTTAGGTTTCGTCTCAGGAAACCGATCATCCGTTTGGCCTTGTTTTTGATGTGCTGGTCCCATTTCAGGTCATCCGTAATGGTAACTCATAGATACTTGCCTCATTTGTCTCTGGCGAGGCTTTCTCCATGAAGCTTGTAGTCTGCCTGGATAAGGTTCTTCTTGCCACTGACTGTGAGCACAACACACTTCTTTGCATGAAACTTCATGTGCCACTGGTCCTCCCATGCAGAAAACTTGTTTCAGTCATCCTATAATCCCTTCTGCTGATTCAAGAAGGGCAATTGTCAGTTTCTGGCAAAAG
The DNA here is from genome assembly GCA_964016985.1 of Anodontia alba. Taxonomy (NCBI): domain Eukaryota; kingdom Metazoa; phylum Mollusca; class Bivalvia; order Lucinida; family Lucinidae; genus Anodontia; species Anodontia alba. The sequence continues at coordinate 107,612,326 of OZ024821.1, read as the reverse complement.
AATGTGCACAATACTGGTTAACCGCTTAGAGGACTAAGCCTGGCCAGTAAATGTGTGGTTAGGTAAACTGACCGTGCTCGACATGACCCCATTGGGTTGACTCGGCCGTAAAACCTCAACACAAACAAACAAAAGTCATCCTGTAAGGTCTTGGTATCTTTTGGCAAGACAATGACAAGATAGGCAATCATGTTGTCAGCAAATAGACACACTGCTTGATCGTATTCTTCCAGGGAGGTTGTTTATGTAGTACAGGAACAACCCTGGCCCAAGGACAGAGTCTTGAGGGACTCCGGAGCTGGCATTTCACAGCACAGCACCTTTCATTATCAATATTGTCTCGATGTGTGACAATGTTGAAATGGACATAAAACACATCATCATCCTTAAATGCTAAATCATGCTCGGCTTGGTTGAAAAAATAACAAAAATAACAATCTGATAAATATACAGTCAAACAAAATGTTTACTCCCTTCCTACTTTATCGCGGGATTTGCATATCTCCTAATTTCTCATCTGCTGCCCCTCCCCCCCCCCCCCCCCCCCCCCCCCCCCCCCTATCGGTTGTTTATATTAGTTTCATTTCGGGGCGGCAAACAACCGGTAGCAAAAAATTAAAAAAATGGACCAGTATATAGGATATCGGTGTGTAAAATTACATTCATATTGAAGTTGTGTAGAACTTACTTTTGTGCATCTTCTGTGTACCCCCCTGCCCTTAAAAGTTTGTATAGTTCCTTTTTAGGTCATCGTTTTTAGTTTTCTGTACAGAAAACATACGACAGGGTCTAAGAGTTGTTCTTCTTACTGAAAGTCACGTTACTACCATATATGGAAAGTCAGTCCCAGCAACCAATTAATAAACAATAATGCAAATTGTATAGAGGAGTTCACCCCAACTTAGATTCTCAGTTTGAATGGTTGTCACACAGTTTGACGTCGTGTATCGGTATTTTTTTCTCAAATGGGTAAATGTGATGTTTGCTCCCACTGGACACATCTTAGTTTTGTTCAAGTTAAAGTTACAAGGAAGTTTGGGGGATTTAGGGTTCCCACTGCAAAGAAAATTCACAGCAAACATGTCTTTCTTTAAAGCATATTGTAGATAGCAACCTGTTGCTTTTGTGTTACGATTACCAAAGTTTTAAAGTTGTGACTGAAATTCCAAAGTCGGTGTTTAGTGACACAATTGTTTCTGAACACTTATGAAGCGTTTTAAATAAAGTGGCTACCCGTTACTAAAATCAATTTCAATTTAAGTGAACCCCGCGATAAAGAAGGGCGACCCTGTGACGTCACTATAACTCACATGGCGGACAAAAACAACGCGTCTGAAAAATCTGACAGGCCAACTTAAAATATGTTTTATGCAAGATTGTTTAGAAGGATTGAAGTACATACAAAATGATTTGATAAAAGGTACAGTGTCTCCTTTTTCTCTTATTTTGCTATGAGTCGTAAGGGGCGCGATAAAGCAGGACACTGCTTTTCGGTTCCACACAGGAATTATTTTATTTATTTATTTAATATTTTTTTTTTTTATAAGAAAAATCCAGGTCGGCCACTACTAAAAACGAAGGACTGTGATGCTATACAATAAAAGGGAGAAGATGGAAAGTTTATCCCCGGTTCCAAAAAGCATTGGGCATCCAGGGTGTTCTACAATTACATGATCAGGGTTTATTCTGGAAATTCTGGTTGATGGGCCTAATTAGAATTTTCAGGGGCCAATAGGCTGGGGTATGGAAAACAAATTTCAGCATTTTTTAGGGTGTCTAGGAGCTATTTCCTGATAGGAAATTTGTGAATTTTAAGGCGCTTCAATTCTGAATTGTCTCTTCAAAATGTCATTTTGATTTAATGCTGTTTTGATTCTCAGACTCTCAATCAGTATTTTGTTTATTTAGGTTGATGGTCAACCTAAATAAACAAAATACTGATTGAGATTACTTCAGTTCTTCACTACAGCTTACCAGAATCAGTTAATTTGGCTTAACAGATGAGAAGTAGAAAGACAGAACTGAGGAATGAAAGAACAAGACATGAGAAGGAGAAACATGGGGACAGAAAAAGTTAAACTTTGTTACAGTCCTTTTAGTCTAAAGTAAAGAAGTATGTAGACAATCAAAAGCACTGTGCTGCACAGTGACTGAGTCACTTAAATATGACTTGACTACCATATTTCTGCACTCTAAAAGGGCTGCAACAAAGAAGTCAAACTCTCTTATTTCCTGATCATGATCATTGTTTTCTGGGAACTTTGTGCCTCATTGGTGGGCCCTCGATCATGAATTTCATCAACCTGGAGCAGTTTTCGGGGCTTAATCTATTCCGTAGTGGCGTAGTTACAGTTCTGAGCACTGAATGTTCGTTCAGTCTGCTGTGTGGACTGGATGGGTCAATGCAAGCATTGCCAGTGTGATGAGATTGGTCTCTGTGATACTGTGATATTATCTGCCACAGAGCTTCCATGGATGGCCGAGGGTATTGTTGGGTTCTGACAAGGTCTTTGAGTCTCTGCCATTCCACCTAAAACAGCAATGTATCCATCATAAACTTTGTGATTAAAATTGTTGATTGATTGATTGATTGGGGTCTATTTCTGCACCAGAGCTAATAAGCTCAATTGGGCTAAACATGACGGGGAGAATGAACAGAAAAGAAAGACACTCTGACAGAAGAGGAAGGAAAAGGCATGACATGATAGAGAAAACAGGAGAGAAGAAAATACAAAACATTCAAGACAAGACAACAAAGACAAAACTCCCTGTTACAATAAAATTAGGGAGGGTACATTGTCTGCACAGCCAACCTCCCAGTATTAAAATTGTAATGCAGTACTTTATGTGACAACTAAGAAATAAAAGTTTTTAGAGCAACCATAATTGCTTTCTCTTGATCATTTAAAACTTTTCATGTTGCTTTTTCAAAATTTTTCTTTTGGCTTTGGTTAAGCAAAATACTTGTGTGGTCCCCCCCATTCATGTGTCTTGTGAGGGTGCTTGTTTTGAAGTTGTCTGGGAACAGGGCCATAGCGTTTTTTTTTGCCAGCACAGCACTTGAACAAATTTGACAATACATTTTGTCGACAGCTTCGTCAAATCGTAACCTGGAATACAGGCTAAGCCATTTCCGTTGGAAGTGACCCTGTTCCCTTTCAGTGCTGAGTCCCTTCTCAGAGGGTCCCTCCTCCTCATTTTCGCTTCTAGATCCCCCGTTTGCAGTAATTTCGGCGCTAGAATTGCCGAAAAAAGCAGTCAGTTTTGCTTGTTTCTTTGGCGGCATGGCAATCACAATGCTGCTCACGAAGACATGTTAAACTGATTCGCTGATTAAAAAGCAGCTTATTGATTTGTATTCTGATCGTAAGATTAGCCTCCCTTTATAACAACAGACATAAATCCGGACTACGAGGCTCGGACCAGGCGCCGATCGTACAAAACTGATGGGTCAAACATAATTTCAATGCGCCGAATCGGCCCAGAACATTATTTTTATTGCGCCATATTTGATTTAAAGGCTCATGGTGCATGGCGCAGCCCCAAAATAAACCAGGTGCATGATAGAACATGGTAGCAAAATCTTCCGTACACAGGTCTGGTGCTGGTGGTCCTGTGATAATGATTCTCATCATCCTTCAGATTTAATATATTGTACTGTCCTTTGGATTGGGGCTGTTCACTGAAGGTAGTGAAGCATCCCTATGCAGGGAGAGACAGCCAAGATTAAGAGATACCATTACTGAAGCAATCCTTAGTAGCTGCTAGTCCTACACCTGCGGGTAATGTTCCAATACAATCAACTGCAGTATGAAATGGTACCTAGCATGAAATAAAGAACATCATTGAGACTGAATTGTGAAATACGGTTTTGATGTTACGGTACATATTTGCTTTTTTGTGTCGCCTGCGTATCATGTTGTCCGTCGGCAGTGTCGTTGCCACACTTTTCGTTTCCGTTCAATAACTTTTTAAGGAGTGTATGGATTTCATTCAAGTTTTGCAGAACTTTATATCACTATAAAATACAGGTCAAGTTCTATATTGGTAATCATCTGCCAAATTTTGGCTGAGTTATGGCCCTTTTTCGACTTAGTTTTTTTTTGGTGTGTTGAGATTGGTTTCTGATCAATAACTTGCAGGGATGAATTGATTTTATTGAAAGTTTGCAGAAGGATATATCATGATAACATACAGGTCAACCCTAATAAGTAATCATCCGCAAAATTTTGGCTGAGTTATGGTCCTTTTCGACTTTTTGTTAGTGTGTTGATATTGGTTTCCGCTCAGTAACTTCTGCAGGGATGCATTGATTTTATTGAAAGTTTGCATCTAAGGATATATCATTGTAAAATACAGGTCAAGTTTGATATTGGCAATCATATGCAAAATTTTGGCCAAGTTATGGCCCTTTTTTAACTTAGTTTTTGTTGTTGGGGTAAAATACAAGGTAAAGATATTGTTTCCCCGCAATAACTTTTGAAGGGATGCATTGATTTCATTGGAAGTTTGTAGTGAGGGGTTGCCTTTAGAGATACAAATGTAGGAGCGAATATAAGGACTGTGTTTTTTTTTTTCCTTTTTCATATTAAATGGTTGACGCTTTAAGCCGGGAGACACCCGATTCTCTGACAGCCAAGCAGTGATATTGACAGATTTACCATCATTTATTCAGTTAAATAACCTACTACAGTTGGCCGGCCTCGGTGGCTCAGTTTGATGGGCCGTCCGACTGGAGACCAGGAGGTCGCGGGTTCAACCCCCACCGAGGTCGGCAACATTCTTTCGTGGAGATTGATCAGGAAATATTTTCTACGGTCATTCTTTTCCTTCCGCTGATTCAAGAAAGGCAGTTGTCAGTTTCTTGCGAAAGAATGTGCACAATACTAGTTAACCGCTTAGAGGACTAAGCCTGCCCAGTAAACGTGTGGTTAGGTAAACTGACCGCGCTCGACATGACCCCATTGGGTTGACTGGGCCGTAAACCCTCAACACAAACAAACAAACAAACCTACGACAGTTCAATATTTCTGAAATAAAAACAATTTTCTATTGGTACATAAGTGGATATAATGATACGGTAAATTTGTTTTAAATGATTTACTGTGATTCCGGTATTAGAATGTAAGTATTCGTGCCACATATTTTGCGCTGGTTGAATGACGTCACTTACTGCAAGATGGTTATCAATATGAAATTGCCAATTATCTTCCTTTTAAGAAGGCAATTAACGTTAATTAGCATTCCAGATGACATAATTTAATCACAGTTAATTGATAGTTAGAACGAAGTTGGAACTGTATTTATTGTTATTTATGCATGCCAAAGCAGTTTACTGAAAAACCTGGTCACAGAAACTGCAAAACATACCCATCTTCAATTTGTTTCAGTGATTAGTAATCAGTTATTTATCAAAACCACCATACAATCGATTATCATTTTGGCGTTGATTAGCCAGCCCTAGTATCTGTCTCTCAATACTGAGTCGGTCAGTCTGATTATTACCTTGCATTTTCATACATCATTATGGATAAAAAATCTACTGCGTACCATAATTTGCGTATGCTCATTGCTGCTTTTATGATTCTCAACAGAAATGCAGTACACAAAAACTAACCAAGTGCAAGTTATAAAATGTCTTATTATGCAATACAAGTTCCACTGTATTATAGTTAGACCTAAAAACCTGGTTTCAATATAGTGCTGCTGTAGACTTATATAAAATTCTCATTTTCGACTAACAGTTCTGTAACAAGGGATCTTTCTGTTGAAAAAAAAAAGATAATCAAAATTAAAAGAAGAGCCAAAGGTGGCTATGTCATTAATATAAATGCTTATTTTCATTTTTTTCAAGTTGTATAAATTTATGGACAAACCAAATTCCTCATTAGAACTCAGCTTCCATCATAGCAGAGACATTGGAAGAAAAACAGAGTTTGTTTTTTTTTTTTTTTTTATTATTATTATTATTGATTTCTGACATGCCCTTAGAGACAGCAAGCAACTGGTACTGTTAGGATATCTGCGGAAGCAGAAATATATTCAGTGTTTATGAAACAGGGATGGGGTGGTACTTGCAGCAGGTAGGGAAAGTGGACATGTTACTACATTTGTATTCTGTTTCTGCACTGTCAGTCGCCTCTTCTGTCCTTTTTTTTACGGGAGCCAGTACAAGTTAACCTACAATAGTTGTTGTGTTGTTAAACAAACTCAAACAAAAACCGCTGGGAAGAACAGTCAACACAATAATGAGGCTTAGTTTTCCTAATGACCGTTCCAAGGAGATTCCGCTGTTGCAGTTCTTCTTTGTGCATCTGTGAATTCATATGGACTTTGTTTTATCATTATACAAATGTATGTTCATTTCTTCTTCTTTTAGTGCCTTGGGAAGACTGTGCTTCTGATTGTGGCATTTCTTGAGTATCTTCACTTATATTTTGTCAGTTTCAGGATATGGGATATTTACTTTAGGGATATAAATTATTTTCTTTCTTTAGAAACGGATATGGAGAACTGGGATGAACCAGCCCCTGTTGTGGCAGAACTGCCAGAAATTAAGCTATTTGGAAAATGGTCCACAGATGATGTTCAAGTCAGTGATATCAGCTTGACTGTAAGTAATATGGTTCAGTCTGCAGTCATCCTGGTAAATGTTATACTTCTACAGTATGCTGCTAATATTAAGGAAAGAGAACCTGTATCAAGCAAGGACCTGAGTGAAAGCCAAAAAATTCCTTACAACAGGCGCTTGCTTAATACAAGTAAATTCACACTTGTTTAATATTTAAGGGATACAAAATTATAACCTGTTAATATAGAGACGATCACTTAGGGAAGCGTGCATATGGTTGAGCAGTTAGTGTTCCTGATTTCAGATCATGAGGTCCTAGAGGCAGAACGTTTATGACTGTATGGCAGTTCATTGCATGGAGCCTTTGATCACCCATTCATCATCTCAATTATAACGGGTGAGAATTTTCAGCGGATTAGCTGATTTCAGTGGTTTTGATGATTTTTTTAGAAAAATAAAAAGTTCTGATCATGACACAAGCTTTTGAAATATGAGATTTTTGTGTGGGGAGGGTAGGGGGTATGGACATTTTCAGCAGTTTTGTTGAATTATCATTCCCACCCCTGTCAATAGGACAAATAATGTTGAAACACCAAATCACCATCATGCAGATTCATGCTTAATATAGGTGGCCTTTAAGACGGGTTTTACTCTAAACTGATATGCGCTCGGCTTTGAGGATTATCGCCAATTGAGTGGGAAAAATGCAAAAGAAAATACTTCAGCCCTCATTTGACAGCAGCTGGAGTATGCCTCCACTATGTAATGTACCCAATAAAATTCGCAAAAAAAAATAGAAATTAATCAAGAGCTGTCAGATAGATTTTTAACCCTTGTCCTGCTGAATAAATTAAGATGCCATGCCCTTTTCTAATTGTCACAGTGCTTGCACTAACTGTCGAATTCAAGAAGTTCCAGGACTTCCTAATTCTAGTATCTGGAAGTCCAGGTAATCAGCTTGTTTCTCTCACTTCCAAACATTTAACCTCCATATTCTTAAACTCTCATTTATGGAGTAAAACTGCCATTTTTAAGCTAAACAACATACAGATTCTTTCTAAATTCTTTTATAAATGATCAGATATCTTTAAAACTTGGGAGTCCCAGACTTCCTGGCACTGAGTTTTGGAAGTCCCAGGGCAATTTTTGGGAGTCTCTGACTCCCAGACTTCCCTTAATGCAAGCACTGTTGAGATCGGAGTGTCTGGTCTGGTAGAAATGTGTTGAAACACACATTCATGCTATGTTTGATTAGACTTGCAGCACCGTAAAGAACTGTTTAATGGTATTTACCAGTACTGCTAAATATCTAAAACCCAGGAGTTTGCAGGCCTTGGTGGTTCAGTTGCATGCACATCTGACTGGTGATCAGTTCACGGGGTTCGATCCCGCCGGGTCCGAAATCATTGTCTCGTGGAGATTGATCATGAAAAATTTTTTAGGCTCATTCTCTCCCTGCCACTGTTTCAAGAAGAGCATTTGTCAGTTTTTGACAAAAGAATGTGCCCAAGTACTGCTTTACTACTTAGAGGACTAAGCCTGCCCAGGATTCAAGAAAAGTAGTTGTCAGTTTCTTGCAAAATTATCTGCACAAGTACTGATTAACCGCTTAGAGAAGTGAGCATGCCCAGAAAAAAAAAAGTGTGGTTAGGTAAACTGACTGGGCTCAACATGACCCCAGTGGGTTGACTGGGCCATAAAATTTGAACACAAACAAACAAAAAAGCCTGCCCAGAAAAAGTTTGGTTAGGTAAACTGACCAACTTGACATGACTTTAATGGGTTGACTGGGCCATAAAATCTCAACTCAGTCAAAACCCAGGAGGTTAATAAGAGGAATTGATACACTTACAAGGGCCATAACTTTATTATTTTTTTTTTCTTGTCAAAATTTTAGGGTCTACTATGAGAATTCACTTGTTTCTTTTCAGAAGGGGATTTGTGTACAGGAATCTAAAATAGCAGAAAAACTATGAAGTATATTCATTCCCGTTAAGTTTCGAGCAGAATCTAATATTCATGATATTATTGCTTATGAATCCTATGTAAGACATTTTGAACCATTAGCTTTGTTATCAGGGCCCAGTTGTTCAAAGCATAGTTAGCTTAACAAGCTAGTTAATGACAAACACTTACTGTTATAGCTAAGGTATCTTCAGATACATTGATAGTTTTGCTGCAGAAATGTGAGTACCCGGTAGCTTAATGTGACATGTCAAGATAGAAATTTTAATGTCACGTTAGCTACATGTAACAAGTTTTGAACAACAGGGCCCAGGTCATAAATTTTACATTTTGTTTTTATAACTGCTCAGTATTGATACGGTTGTCTCTGTTTTTCTAGGACTACATTGCAGTGAAGGAGAAGTATGCTAAATACCTTCCCCACTCTGCAGGCAGATACCAGGTGAAACGGTTCCGTAAGGCACAATGTCCAATCGTTGAACGAATCTGCTGCTCTCTTATGATGCATGGTAGAAACAATGGTAAGAAGTTGATGGCTATGAGAATCCTGAAGCATGCCTTTGAGATCATCCACTTACTTACAGGAGAGGTATTTACTTCCTATGAAACATATAGCTCCTGATAACATGCTTTTTCCACCCAAAAAAGTATTTATTTTTCGTATCATTGGGATTTAAATGGAAAAAATGTCATTATTTCTCTGCAGATTTATGGTCCTTGATGACATAACAATTTTGTTTCCTATCAATATCTAAAATGGTTTTAAATGGATTTTTTATCAAATTTTATATATAAATTGATATTGATTAGATCAAGTTGGGACTGAAAATGTGCCAATTTTGTTAGGTTCCAACAGAGTTGTGGCTCTAGATTGATTATTTTGTTTCCATTCAGTGCCTTTGGAACAAATGAATGGCTTTTGATCAAAGTTTATATACACTTTGAGACTCACAATAGATCTAGGTTGGGCTTGGATTGGAAAATGGGCCAGTTTAATAGTTTTCAATAGATTTACAGCTCTTGATTAATGTCAGAATTGAGTTTTTGCTGAATATCTTGAGAACAAATGAAAGAATTTTGAGTACAAAATTGTGATTTTTATACGCTTGTTTGAAAAACGGGACGTATTATGTTACGGGGTATGGCGTCCGTCCGTAAAATTTTTCGTTTCTGGCTAACTCCTCCTACAATTTACTTCCGATCAAGCTGAAACTTGGTATATAGTTAGACCATGATGTGGCGCAGCGCATATGGTTTCTGGGTTACAGTCCACCAAATGTTTGCAGAGTTATGCTCCTTAGAAAATTTCTATAAACTTTTCATTTCCGGTTAACTCCTCCTACATTTTACATCCGATCAAGCTGAAACTTCATGTATAGTTAGACCATGATGTGGAGCAACGTATATTATTTCGAGGTTACAGTCCACCAACTATTAGCAGAGTTTGAAAATTTCTGTAAACTTTTCGTTTCCGGCTAACTCCTACAGTTTACATCCGATCAAGCTGAAACTTGATTTATAGTTAGACCATGATGTGGAGCAGCGTATATTGTTCCAAGTTTATAGTCCACCAAATATTAGCAGAGTTATACCCCTTTGAAAATTTCTATTAATTTTTTGTTTCTGGCTAAATCCTCCTACAGTTTACATCCGATCAAGCTGAAACTCCATAAATAGTTACACAATGATGTGGAGCAGCCTGTATTATTTCAAGGTTACAGTGCACCAAATATTGGCAGAGTTATGCCCCTTTGAAAATTTCTGTAAACTTTTCGTTTACAGCTAACTCCTCCTACAGTTTACATCCGATAAAGCTGAAACTTGATTTGTAGTTAGACCATGATGTGGAGCAGTGCATATTGTTTCTAAGTTACAGTCCACAAAATATTAGCAGAGTTAAATCCCTTGGAAAATTTCTATTAATTTTATGTTTTTTGGCTAAATCCGCCTACAGTTTACAACCGATCAAGCTGAAACTTCATAAATAGTTACATGATGATGTGGAGCAGCGCATATCATTTCGAGATTACAGTGCACCAAATATTTGCAAAGTTATGCCCCTTTGAAAGTTTTTGTAAACTTTTCGCAGCATATTGTTTAGAGGTAATAGTGTGCAAATTTTATTTTATAATAGGTATATTTTTTGCAAATTAGTAGTTAGTACCATATGGGCATGTTATTTATTATTTTTTTTAACATCTTCCTATATTAGATTTGCAAGGAAATGTTGCCATTATTAAGTCTTTATAAATACATTTATTAAATGATACAGAATTAAGAAGCTTGACTAATATCAAAACTTATAAACATTATTTTTTTTTTTTTTTTTTTTTTTTTTTTTTTTTTAATACTCTTCTGAGTTGGCTCCCTTGAAGAACAAAAATAAAATCCGTATAAAACAAGCTAAAGGTTTAAAAAATTTCTTGCAGCATTTTTTTTTTTTTTTTTTTTTTTTTTTGGTAGTTTATTTTTGTTTTATTGTATGGTCCGATATTGAAGTATAGGAAAAACAAATCAGCCAAATGCTCATATGAGCTTATAATATAGCCATGCTTCTGTCATGTGTCTTCCGTCCGAAAGCACTTCTCCCTAGACGCAGCAAAATTCTCCCTATTTTCCCAGGAGGGAGAAGTCACTTATATAATCTCCCTTAATTTCTGGAGGAGCTTGGACCCTTAGGTTACAGTTCACCAAATATCAGCAGAGCTATGCCCCAATGAAAATTTTTAAAAAAATTTTTTGTAATTCCACTTACAGTTTATATCTGGAGCACTGAATTATACAGGAGCCAGTTTATGTGCTACATCTTATTACTTGCCACGGGTGTATAATGCCCCGCTTGGCGGAGCTCTTGTTCTAAATATCTGGAGCTATGATTATTATTTCAATTGTCTGATTGCAGAATCCCCTACAAGTGTTAGTGAATGCAATCATAAACAGTGGGCCACGTGAGGACTCGACAAGAATTGGTCGTGCTGGTACTGTAAGACGACAGGCTGTTGATGTTTCACCACTACGACGAGTGAACCAGGCCATCTGGCTGTTGTGTACAGGAGCTAGAGATGCTTCCTTCAGGAACATCAAGACAATTGCTGAGTGCTTGGCAGATGAACTCATCAATGCAGCTAAGGTTGGTTTCCATTCTATAATGTTCATCTTTTAGCAGGCTGTGCCCAGTTGTTCAAAGCATCATGAGCTTAACAAGCTCGTTAGTGGTCAAAATGTTAACTGTTATAGTAAGGACAGTATCAAATTCACAGGTACTTTCGCTGAAAGAAATGTGAGTAGCTTTTGCAAATGCAAAAGCTCCTCACATTTTTTCAGCAAAAATATTAGCATACACACCACATTTAATGATCAAAGTTTTAACAATACATTAACTAACTACATCGTTAGTTTTGAACAACTTGGCCCTGGTTTTAAATATCAGCAGATAACATTTAGTTTTCCTGAAAATTAAAGATTGACATTTCATTGACACGGAATTCAGTGTCAAGTTCTATTATCTGAAAGAAAGAAAAAATAAACATCATGTTTTTGTTGCCTAGAAAATGATAAAAAAAAAAAAATCCTTTATTTGCTATTGAAGATTGGTTTTAATATCTTGTCAGAATGTGAGTGTTAGTATTAAATAGGGTACATAAAGATTGTTAATATTTATTCTGTTGAACAACTCATTTCACCATTCATTGTATCATCCAGCAAAAATGTACAAAAGCATTCAGCAGCTGTAATACTGACTGACTGGCATCCATGTAATGATGTTTATGTATTTGTTAATTATAGGGTTTTGTAAATACAAAATACCATCCGGTTATTAAAAAAATAAGGGAACTCTCCCCAGAATTATGGGTGGTTTAGTGATTAGCTCTCAATACTTTTGATGTAGATGGTTGGAATTCTGCTTGGACTGTGGAAACTTTTCAAATTAGTACACTGGCATCAGGCTTAGATAGAATGATCAACATAACCCTAAATATTGGGACAGACAGTCCTTATGATATCAGTGTAGACCCAGATCAGATACTACCTGTTGATGTGTCTAAAATAGTAGCTGCTGGTCGGGTGGTGCAAAGGTGTCGTGTATCTTACGTCACCGGGGCGTCCAACTAATATTGGCTTACAGTTGGGCAAGGCCTGCTATCCTTGTAGCAGGTAAGGGTAGATGTGGAATATTTTTATTTCTTCTGTTTCTTCACTTTCATTCCTGTTCCTTTCTTCCCTGTCCCTCTCTTTAATCTCTTCTACTATCTCTTCTATCACTTTTCTCCCTTTCTCTGGAAGACGACACAAAATGACCCACAAGGGTTGACGTGTCGTTAAACCCCAACACAATCAAGTCTAAAATAGTGCTGGATGAGTACCATGACATACCATATTTACCTTAAGTATGGCGACACCTCAAGTCCTTACCGTACTTGTCCTAAATTTTGCAAGCATCTATTTTACTACCTGTTGATGTGTCTAAAATAGTGCTGGATGAGTAGCAAACTGAGTAGACACTGGTTAGAAGCTGCATTTGGTGGCTCCTGATGCGGGTGTACACCGTTTGCAAAGGCCTGTCAGTCCCAATACTTAAGAGTTTTTATGGAAAGGTAAAATATCAACACTTTTTTGGGCAGACAAAAATGCTGTAGGCCTAAAAAAAAATTATGTTTCTGATTTCCCGACCGACTGTCAAAAAATGAGGCGACTGATTTTTTTTTTTTTTGTACACGAAGAAAAAAAAACATTAATTCGCGACCGACCCCGGACAATCCCGGTTTTTATATACGTTCATTACATAATTTGTCCGTACCAATTTTCGGATATTGTCGGTCTTCATCGTTCGTTTATTTATTTCCAATATGGCTGCACCTTTACAAGCCAAACCTAGCACATGAGTACAGTTTATTTCGAAGAGTGCAGCCACATCTCGGCCTAAAATAAAATAAAAGCTGTTTAACACAGCGCCCCTTTATCACCAGTATTCAAAAACGATCAAATATTCGGTAAAAGAAGTAAAAATATTTTTAGATCCCATTTAAAAAAAAAATTACGATTCACAGACCATAATTTGACTTAGAAAAAAAAAGGAGAGAGAAAAAAAAAAAGAGTTTGCCGACCTACCAACCCTATGGCAAATTGGTGATGAAATCTGAAACAGAACATTTATTTTTGTAGGCCTTATTAGGATTTCATGACTTGAGAATACAGTTCAACTTCACCCAAATGACCCTAACCATGTTTATACCCTTTTTTCAGCCTTTTCCCAAGCGGAAACATAATCATGTTATATATCATTTTAAAACTTAGATTTTTTACTTTTAAATGCCTTAATTGATTTTTATCTGACTCTAGTAAGTAAAAGGTGGTAAGCAAAATATGCCCTTATAGCCCTGTTAACATTATTCCTGATTCAGTATTAAAGCAAAGACAGGCACAGAGCCCGAAGTTTTGGGATATACTGAAGAGGTGTTAATGAACAAAACTGTATCACAAAATTTTCAAAAAAAGTTTAGAAGTAAAGTTACAGCTGAGCTTAATCAATCGTCCACAGTAATTTTATGAATCCTTCATTTAATTAAAAGACCACACAAATTCTGAATGGAAGCTGTTACAAAGAAACTGTGATACAGTTTTTTGAGACAATATATCAAACTTAAGATATGCCAAATTTCATTGTTTTGTCTAGGAATAAAAAGTGTTGAATCCATTTAAGTTTTCTCAGATCCATGATTTCCAGTTTTAAGAAATAAGCCACATTTGTTTGAGACAAGTTTTCTCGTGACTACAGACAGAAATCTGGACTAAAGTAATGTCATCCTTTCAAAATGTGTGTTCAATTTATTGTGGTTCATTAATTCTAATTCATGTTTGCCATTTATCCAATGAATAATGAATGGCAGACTTATTTTGCACTTTTGTAATTATTGCTATATTAGGTTCTGATTTCTGTTTTTCAGGGGTCATCTAACTCTCACGCCATCAAGAAGAAGGACGAGTTGGAACGTGTTGCCAAGTCTAACAGATAAACAGCATTGTTTTGGTTGTTGCACAGACACTCTAAATTACAATGTAAAGAAAAAAAATCCATGAAAAGAAAAGTGTTAGTGTTGTTTTTACATAAGATGGTTTCTCACATCAATAACAGAAAGTATTTTTAGGCTGAAAACAAGCATTATATGCCTTTACGTAGCTGACCTGCTGAAATTACCTTATAAAAGATATACAGACATTTTTCAAAATTATTTTGGAAATCATTTTTCTTAGGCTTAAGTGCTGAAGAAAGAATCAGCACTCAGAAAATTTTCTTCTGTATTATTATTCCATATTTACAGAGCTGCTAGTAAGTCCAGAGGGAACTTGACTTGTTATCATATTTGGAGGCATTGTCTCAACATGACTTAAATATTTATTGACTTGGGGGTTAATATTTGTTGACTTGGCACATCATACTGCAAGTAACCTTACATCTTTTCAGACAGACGTTTTCTGATTACATAGTATAGCTCAGATCAAACTCCTAGCAATTTGATCAGGGGCTGCACTGCTAGCCGTTCATCCTGGTCCAGCACATGTTGGCCACATTGCCAAGTAGTTACCATATTTACCCTAAATATTGGTACACCATAACTCTTTACCATACTGGTCCTAAAATCTTAATAAGTCCATATTGTTACCTGTTAATGCATTAGAATTCGTTGGATGAGTTGCAAACAGTGCAGACCCGGATCAGATGCCGCAGAACTTCTGCGGCATCTGATCTGGATCTACACTGTTTGCACTGGCCCGTCTAACCTATGCTTAGGTTTATTACAGTAAATGGACTTGTTCAAATTTTAGGATAAGCACAGTAACAGTTGTGTCATCAATTGTGATGTCTGCATATTTAGATTAAACATAACTCCAGATAAGATCTTTTGTTTTCAACTGAAAAGTCTGACATTTTTTCAATCTCTCCACAAAAACATTGCAAGTACTCATTAGAAGCGCCTCACTACGGCGCTTCTGTGAGTACCCACAATGTATGTTTTTGTTGAGAGATCAGGAAAATATTTTTTTGGATACCTCCTCCCTCACACCCTCTCTAATCTGGAGCTATGGTAAATATAGAATGAACAGTTTCCTAGACATTCCTGGATTGATAATTCTGCAGTGATTTCAGTGCAGTTCTGCTGGTGTGTATTTTGATCTGCATAAAAGGCAACCTGCGAGTAACAACATTGCTGTATTTGAAAATGAAACATAAGTGTTTTTTTATATAATATGTAAAATATATGAAGACTGAGCCTGTCTTGTGTGTTTACCATAGTCATTGTGAAAAAGAAAGCAAAAAAAAAATGAGTTTAGCTATTATGTATAACATTACTTCATTGGGCAAAGCCTATCATTATCCAGGGATGGGAGACTTCAGGATCAATCCTGATTTCAGAATTTAGAACTTCCATTTTAAGCGTGGAATTTCACTTTTACACCATCCTAGTAGTTATTTGGGTTAATATATGCCTGAAAGGACTTTAAAAATTAATTATTAAACTAATTTTTAGTTGCATAGCACCAAAGAAGAGGGAGTATCCATGTAATAATTTTCTTGTTTCTCCATAAAATCATATGTTGTGGGTACTCGTTAGAAGCGCCTCCTCGAGGATCTTCTAATGAATACACACAACATGTTTTTATTGAAAAACAAGAAAAATATTAGTAATGTTCGGACTGAATATTTAGATTTAAGGATTGATTAATAGCCACTGTTCTCACCCCTGGTTATCACGCTTCCATCACCTCCATATGACTTAAATTTTGAAAGGGACGCAAAACACCAAATCATCATCATAGTACTCTAAGCCACTTTATAAACATGCTTGAGAAATAAATCGAAGCATATTTTAGCTGTTAGTGAAACAAGCTGCTTTTTGTTGCATCTGCATTAGCATGGGTGACTTTGGCGTGCACGTTTCTGTACGTTCATTCATTTGTCCGTGTACTTATGTCGACACTAGCGACCACCCTGAATGAAGTCGAAACCCTTTGAAATATTTTACACAGATGTGACATAAACTTCAATGAAATTCTTTTTTAGGGAAGATCAGTATATTATAGCTGCAATTTTGACCCCACACCTCCGTCACAGTCCCCATCCCATCTCCCCTCCTATTTTAGGAAGGTAATCTGGACAGCTTCAGTTTTTGTTTTCTGCAAATACAAATTTTATATTTTAAACCACTTCCTTTAAGTACAGAACTGTGGATCTAAATATTATAATAGTACATGTACTCTCAACTACAGGTCAAAATATTTCCTGGCACTGCATTATCAAAAGTCTGCTTCTGAAAAAGAAGAAAAAATTATGGATTCCCATCTTACATATAACATTTTGGTATCATTTGGTAAAAGGCAGATTCCCATCTTAAAGCATTTTGGTGTCATGAAAATGCAATCTCAGGTGTGTGTGAATACTATTAACACTGCATGTTGGGTAAAAATTTCAGCAGAAAACATTTTGAAACATTTTTCCTAGAAAATAGGATTTGATGCTTCATGCAAGTTGTCTCCTGAGGATACAATTTGCATGAAGTGTCAGATTCTATTTTCTAAGAAAAATAAGTTTGTCGTCTGCTCAATCTACCCATAGCATGTAAGTGCTAAAATGTGTGAAGTAAGCTGAAGCGATAGAGTAGTAACATCGTTGAGAGTGATCACCAAATCATTTCTACAGTCTTTCTTTCCCTACTACTAAAATTTTGCCTGGTGGGTTTTGTCTCCCCACTCCCCACCCCACCCCTACTCCGAGGCTAATATACATGTGAAAAATCTGAGTCAAAAATGATTTTCCTGAAAATTACATCAAATAATTGCAGTGAAAATAGCTTTCTGTAATAAAAAAAAAAAGTGTCCAGTAAGGGTAGTCTTTCCATGCCCCTGGACAACGTACAGAATGCTGAAAAAGTCGGTTAAGTCAGATTTAAAAGTTTGACAATTAGAAGTAATAAAGATCTGTTACTGTCATAATTATCAACACTTTTTTTCTTTAGGGTTTCTCTAGGGCTGTAAATATGTTAAAAATAAACGAATTAAAAACGTTTAATAAAAATAAGGGCGTGAAGATATTTTCTGAAAAAATTTGCTTGGATGTCTTATGAGTACCAGCATCTGGCACCATGGGACACATGTAGCCTACCATGAGGCCAGTAAATTGATTTTAAAGTCGGGACACGGGGCCCATGTGCTTGAAGGTTTGCTTGAGGGTTTACAGGCATCTTGTGACACTGGACTATAGAGAAACAAATACAAACAAGAAAAAAATCTGCCATTAAAACAACTTTATTAAAACTGCATGAATACTTGAAGAACAGGAGCTTTTCTTAAGAATCAGAATTCATTACTTTTGAAGACCATCGACTAGTTTGATTAGTTATGTCACTATTTGAAAATTGATACGACACCTGCAGGTACGCGATGACGATTTTACTTAGGTGAGCAAGTTATGGCCTGTGGGTCTTGCTTTTTGATTAAGTTGAGAAAGAAGCATTTAAAAGAAATAAATTGTTTAAAGACAAAAATCTGATGAGCCTGGGTCATTAGTCTTATCTCTAGGTAAGATAAAACCGGGTATTCTGTCAATGAAAGATGAACAGGTAGAGGTTCATAATAAATAATAATATATAAAAATAAATAAATACTCCAACATTGAAAATAAATTAAAAAATGAATTTTTTTTTTTTTTTTTTTTTTTCAAAAATAGTTGTTATCCCCAAAAATATTTATAAACCTTCAAAACGCAACTTAAATACATGAAATAAAAAAAAATAACTTTTAACAATGAAATAAATAAATTTATGAATAAAAACACTTTCATGTCTCCCCTCCAATTTTCCAAACTATGCTTTATTCCTTCAAAATATTTCTTACCCTTCAGAAGCTTCTTAAGGAAACAAACAAAAAAAAAAAAATTAAATAGATATTATAAGTTCAAAAGAAAGCATTCAACTCTGTTTTCCAAATAAGTCAGTTTTCCCCTTCAAAAATATTGATTACCCTTCAGGAGGCCTCTTTACTACACCCAGCTGGTAATTCATAATCACCTCTTTAGGACTTGTCTTTGATCTACCTTGCAGAGCACCTAAGAAGGGGCAATAAAATCATTAATGTGTGGTACCACTTTGAAATTTCATGTAAATTGTCTCAAATGGAGACAATATGCAAGAAAGCCCTCTTGTTTCCCGAGTTCTGGGAAAAATAAAAAAAAAAAAAAAAATCAATTTGTCGTCTGCCAAAGAGTAGTAAAGGTTAGAAGAGGGATTCTTTTGAAGCAAGAAATGAGCAAAATAAAAAAAAAAAAAAAGGTAGCAAGAATTATGTGTTTATATGGAAAAAAAATATCGAGCTGTTGTAAGCTCTTACCCTGCTATCTTTTGATAATGTCTGAAGGAGCTGGTCCAATTTTCATATGTAGTCTACTCAAAGGACAATAGAAATGCAGCCAGCGCTTTAACTGCACATCTTCAGAACTGCCTTTCTACCGAACTTGGCGCACTTGTGACTGAGACAAGCTCATGTAAGTTTATACAATATAAACTTAACTGTCCTGACCTACTATGCAATAAATCCCCCATCTGCCTTAAAAACTAAGTTAGCCATGCATGTTTTGGGGGGAAAAAAAATGTTGTGACTGTGTCATGCAACCTGTGCTTTATTTCTTGAAGCTATCTCTCCTGTAGGTAGGGCCACAAACTATTCTTTGATACGTATATATTACCTCACAGGGGACTGGTCTCATGAGGGTATCTCAAATACCGAGTTCTCTCCCGATTTTGGTTTTCGGACGGAAAGAGTGCAATCCAAGTCTTCTGGTGATATTCAAATGTCGCACCCTAGATAATAATCATAATATTCTGTGTAGATACCTTCTTGACAATCTGTGAATACAGAGAACTGCAGTAGAAGTTTGTAGTTTTTAGCTCAGCTGAGCCAAAGGCTTTGGATGAGCTATTGTGAGCACTTTCCGTCCGTCGTCCGTAAACACCTTTGAACGACTTCTTCTCTGAAACCCCTAGGTCAATTTTCTTCAAATTTCACAAGGAGCCTTCTGTTAATGGGGGATTGAAAATTTATACAAATGGTCACGGTCCGTAAATTAAGATGGCCGCCATGCCCATATATGGTAAAAACACTTAAAAATCTTCTTCTCCAGAACCAAGAAAGCTTTAAGACGGAATCTTGGTATATAGCATCAGGGACTCGAGATCTACCAAGCTTGTTCAAATGATGATCGTAGACCTTTGACCTTTTTACCGCAAAGTCAGATTTGCATCCCCATGCATTTGTATGGGGAAAATGTTGGCAAATCATTTTCTCAAAATGTGTTAAAGACTAATGGCTGACACTTACAAATTACAATGTATGATTAAAGTAGTTAAACTTCTTAGTTAAAATCAATATTTTGTCCCCTGGGGGTTATTTGCCCTTGTCCCTTGTCTATATATATATATATATATATATATATCATGAAATCTTTAAAAGTCTTTTTCTCTGAAACCGCTTGACCAATTTTCACCAAATTTCACATAGGATCTTTTGTGGAAAGAATATTAATAATAATTCTACCAAACTTACTACATCACTTCCCCTCATGGTAGGGGTGTGCGAGAACAACATTATTTTCTGTGCGTCTGTCGTCCATCCATTTGTCTGTCATACTATCTCCTCCTAAACCACTAGGCGGAATTCAACCAAATTGCTACATCACTTTCCCTCATGGTAAGATTTTGCAAGAGCAACATTATTTTTCCATGCATCCGTTTGTCGAACGTCCATCTGTCCGTCACGCTATCTCCTTAACCACTGGGCGGAATTCAACCAAACTAGCATCATCGCTCCCTCATGGTAAGGGTGTGCGAGAGCAACATTATTTTTACTTACTTCCATCGTCCGTCCATCTGTCCGTCACGCTATCTCCTCCCAAACCACTGGGCGGAATTCAACCAAATTTGCTACATCGCTTCCCCTCATGGTAAGGGTGTGCGAGAGCAACATTACCGTGCGCTTGTCCATCTGTCCGTCACGCTATTTCCTTCTAAACCACCAGGCGGAATTCAACCAATCTTGCTACATGACCTCCCTTCATGGTTAGGGTGTGCGAGAGCAACATTATTTTTCCATACGTCCATCCATCTGTCCGTCAGACTATCTTCTAAACCACTGGGCGAAATTTAACCAAACTTGCTACATGACCTCCCCTCATGGTAAGGGTATGGGATAGCAAGTTCGTCCGTCTGTCATGCGATTAGCAAAGAGCATGGGGATTTGCGATGCCTCGCTATCGACTGTGCATTCTAGTTTCAAATTGTATTTATGACTAATGGCTGAAACTTACAATGGATGATTAAAGTAGTTAAACTTCTTTGTTAAAATCAAAATTTTGTCCCCTGAGGGTTATCTGCCCTTGCCCCAGGGCTATATACATGTATAAAATCATGGACTCTTTAAATGTCTTTTTCTCTGAAACCGCTTGAGCAATTTTCTCTCGATGGGGCCTTAAGTCGAAAGGGTATTGACAATGTTTTGGCTGGTTCCACGTCATTTAACAAGATGGCCGACATGCCCATATATAGTAAAAAAACACTTAAAATCTTTCTCCAGAACCAAGAAAGTTTTGAGGCTTGGTATATGTCATTGGGGACTCGAGGTTTACCAAATTTGTTTAAATGAAGATCGTAGTTTGACCCTTGACCTTTTTACGGCAAGATCAAATTAGCGCCCCCTCATGCATTCGTATGGGGAAAATGTTGAACAATCATTTTTAGCTCACCTGAGCTCTGCTCAGGATGAGCTATTGTGATCACTTTTCGTCCGTCGTCCGTCCATCTGTCCGTCCGTGCATCCGTCAGTTGTCATTTTCAAATGACTTCTCCTCTGAAGCCACTGAGCCAATTTAGCCCAAATTTCACATGGGGCTTACTTAGGGTGGGTGAACGAATAATTGCTAAAATGGTCATGGTCCGTTGACCAAGATTGCGCCACGCCCATATATGGTAAAAACCTTCAAAAACCTTCTTCTCCAGAACAGAGAATGCCTTGGGGCTGACCCTTTGCAGGAATCATCGGGGACGGGAGGTCTACCAAAATTGCTAAAAGAATTGTCGTACGTTGACGTTTGACCTTTTTACGGCAAGGTCAAGTTTGCTTCCCTATGCATTTGTATGGGAAAAACCTTTAAAAATCTTCTTCTCCAAAACCGAGCATGCCTTATGGCTGAATCTTTGCATATATCATCAGGAATGGGAGGGCTACCAAAATTGCTAAAATGATGGTCGTACATTGACATTTGACCTTTTTACGGTAAGGTCAATTTTGCTTCCTTATGCATTTGTATGGAAAAAAATGTTCAGAATTTCAAACGACTTCTCCTCTGAAGCGGCTGAGCCAATTTTGCTCAAATTTCATATGGAGCCTCCTTAGAGTGGGGGAACGAAAAATTGCAAAAATGGTCACGGTCTGTTGACCAAGATGGCTGCCACGCCCATATATGGTAAAAACCTTTAAAAATCTTCTACTCCAGAACCGAGAATGCTTTGGGGCTGAATCTTTGCATAAACTATTGGGGACAGGGGGTCTACCAAAGTTGCTAAAATAATGGTCATACATTGACATTTGACCTTTTTACGGCAAGGTCAAGTTTGCTTTCTTATGCATTTGTATGGGAAAAAAACATTTAAAAATATTATTCTCCAAAACTGAGAATGGCTTGTGGCTGAATCTTTGCATGTATCATCTGGAATGGGCGGTCTACCAAAGTTGCTAAAATAATTGTCATACATTGACATTTAACCTTTTTACAGGGAGGTCAAGTTTGCTTCTATATGTATTTGTATGGACCCCATACATTTGTATGGAAAAAATGTTGATAATTTCAAATGGCTTTTCCTCTGAAGCCTCCGGGCCAGTGTTGCTCAAATTTCATGCGGAGTCTCCGTGGGCAGGAGAATGAAAGATTGCTAAAATGAGTATGGTCCATTGATCAAAATGGCTGCCATGCCCATATATGGTAAAAACCTTTAAAAATCTTTTTCTCCATAACCAAATAAGCCCTGGGTCCTAATCTTTATGGGCAACAGGAGATCTACCAAAATTGCTAAAATGATGGTTCTGTGTTGACATTTGACCTTTTTACCTCCAAGGTCAAATTTGCTTCCCCATTTGTATGGGCCATATACATTTATATTGAAAGTATCGAAATGACTTGTAGATCAACAGTAGTTAAAATTGTTCTGATTGGAAATCTAAGATGGCCATCATCTGGTTTATATTTATAATATTTCCCTGCCACTGTGCTGTTTACTTGTATAAAATCATTATTTTCAGAAACCACTCATCCAATTTTCACCAAATTTCACATTGATCCTTCTGTTGAAATGTGATCGATAGTTTATTCAATGATCATGCTCCATTGACTGTCAGGCCCATATATTCTTCTTCAAAACTAAGAACTGCTCAAATGATGATATTTTCATTAGTTGCGATGATAGGATTAGAAAAATGTTGCATAACATCTGCATGTCTGCAGTGGCTATGTCACTCAGGTGAGCGAACCGTGGCCCGTGGGCCTCTTGTCTCAGTATGTATTAAAAAGACTAATGGCTGAAACTTATAACGTATGATTAAAGAAGTAAAACTGTTTAGCTACTGTCAAAATTTTGGGGGTTATCTGCCCTTGCTCCTGGGCTATGTACATGTATAAAAATCATGAAATTATTATACAACTTCTTCACTAAAATCGCCTGAACAGTTTTCAGCAGATTTCACATGGTTCTGCGCCATTGAACAAGATGGCTGCTATACCCATGTATGGTAAACTACTTAAAAACCTTCTTCTCCAGAACTAAGAAAGCTTTGAGGCTGAATCTTGGTATACAGCAAATGATGATACTATGATGACCTTTGATCTTTTTACGATATGGTCAAATTTGTGTCCTAGTTGCTATGGCAATACATGAAGAAGTTGCATGGCATTTGCAGATATGCAATAGCAGTTTTTATCAGGTGAACGAATCGTGGTCTATGGGCCTCTTGTTTTAATATGCAGTTTATTTTGTGAAAAGACCACACTAATAAAGCACAGCCTTCCCGCGGCTCCAAAAAGGAGACGAGGAACAAACAACGACAATGCAAAACTGCACATTTGTAATCACCGAGTCCATCCATTTTAGACTGAATAGACTCGAACTCGACCACATTATCTATTAGAATAATCTAATATCATTTTTAGGTATGTCAGGCTATGTGATAGAGTGTGATATGGATGTCCTTAGAGAAAAATGGCTTAAGAATTTGCAAACAGTGGAGACCCTGACCAGACGCTGCATTCTGATCTGAGTCTGCATTGTTTACCAGTTACTCTTTTGGGGGTCCCCAGACTGAAATGGGCTAAATTAGACGCCCTTATGTTTTACATCTTCCCATAAACAAAAGAAATGGAGCTACCCAGGTCAGGTCTCTGATTATTTGTATTATAATGTGATGTTTCCATAGGTCTAGATATGAGTGGGTATCAGGTAAAAAAAATCTTATTTCTCCAAGAAAACGTAGGTAGTCAATAGAAGCGTCTTGACGAGGTGCTTCTATGAGTACCCACAACGTTTTTTTTTTTTTGTTTTTTTTTTTCAATACGTTTGGATTGAAGAAAAAAAACCGCATCTTATCAAGAGCTACGTAACAGTTTCACTGAAAAAGTTAAAGACCTTATGCAGACCAAAGAAATATTTGTAATTTTGAATTGCATCAGAATCAAGGGAGAGGGTTCGATCAATTAAAGCTTGTTTAAGCCCCTATTGTTTCTCCGGACCGTTTCGGAGGCGGTTCCTCTTTTACAGTTCTTTTTTTTGTCTGTTGTTTATTGCAGCTTTTTCCTTGTGTATTGTCGTTTGTTTCTCATTTTTTCTTCTTTCGGTGCCTCGGGAAGGCTGCCCAGGTAGCATTCTACGTAAATCTATAGCGGGCCGTTATCGGCCTGTCGGCTACCCTGACGGGCCGATAATGGCCTGCTATAGATTTATGTAGAATGCTTACTGGGTGTGCTTCGTGAATGTGGCCTTTCTTGGGTAGCTTCATTTATACTTTTACACAGATTTGTTGTCAGGGTAATTTGTATTCTTATATAACTTTCTTGTTTTGATTTTCAGAGAAGTTACTTAGGCCTACATTCTCGCCTATACCTACTGCAGATTTGCTTGAGTTATATACTCGTATTTCAGTTGGTTGTTTAATTTGGAGATTTTCGGACCAGTCAATGATTAGGTCATGTCAAGCCTGTCGGTTTACCTAACCACCTTTGGCAGGCTTAGTCCTCCAAGAAGTTGTGCATATTCCTTGGCCAGAATCTGACAAGTGTCCTTCTTTAATCAGCAGAAGTGAGAGAATGATGGTAGATAATAATTTATGATCTATCTCTATTGTCAGACCTGGCTTGGATCGAATCTGTGACTTCTTGATCACCGGTCAGACGAGCATCCGACAGAGCCACCGAGGCCTACCTATATATTCTACAGCTCTGACATGTAAAAAGAACAAAAACAGCTCACTCGGCAGCTCAGAAGAAGAGAAAATCTATGGAACTATTTTCTATTACGGACATGTACTATAATCTTATGACTCCTGACTGGTACCCTATAAGATTTAGTTATCCGTTGTCTTGTGGTACAACGGTTTTCTTCAAAATCTGGTACTTTTTGGGTTGATTGTTTACAATCGAACCATAGTATACAAACGCCGAAATTTCCTTCAAGGTGTAGCAGGGCGTTCCTCAAGGAGCCATACTTTCAACCACTTTATTCAACGTGAAATTAAACAATATTATAAAATGTCTGGATTACAAGACAGATGGTTCTTTGTACGTTGATGATTTCTGTATATGTTTTCGCTCGAAAAATATGCGCACAATAGAAGACATCTGCAGCAATGTCTAAATAGAATTGAAGACTGGGCAACAAGAAATGGCTTCAAATTTTCCAAATCGGAAACGCAGTGCGTTCATTTCTGTCAACAACGGAAAATACACAATGATCCAGCGCTCTACATATATGGATCTCAAATACCAGTTGTTGCCAAATCAAAATTTCTTGGGGTTATATTTGATAGAAAACTCTCCTTCATACCCCATATAAAATACGTGAAAGCGAAATGTTTAAAAGCATTAAACCTTTTAAAAGTTTTATCTCACACAAGTTGGGGTGTGGACAGAACAACTATTCTTCATCTATATAGTTCTTTAATTCGATCAAAACTTGATTATGGGTCCATCGTATATGGATCTGCTAGAAAATCTTATCTACAGATGTTGGACACTGTACATAATCAAGGACTTCGTTGGGCATTGGGAGCTTTTCGTATGTCTCCAGTATCGAGTGTTAACGTGGAAGCAGATGAGCCATCGTTATGGCTACGCAGAGAAAGATTTTCCCTTCAGTATGCCATCAGACTTGCTGCTAACCCTTCTAACCCTGCTTTTGAAGTCACATTTCCACCACAATTTCAGGAATATTATGAAAGAAAACCTAACGCAATTAAATCCTTCGGCCTTTGTATAGCACCACTTTTAGAATCTGCTAATATTAACACTAAAAACATCCAAAAACACTCTTTTTCTGATATTCCATCCTGGAGCATTACTAAACCAACTATTCTTTTTGATTTACCCAATAGCAAAAAGTCACTTTCTGATTCACATCTCATGAAACAAAACTTCCAAGAATTACAATTGTGACTTTCAGACTATCAACACATCTACACTGATGGCTCAAAAGTTGAAGAAAAGGTTGGCTGTGCGTATATATCGGGCAGCCACCATGAAAAGATCCGTCTTCTTGATGGCTCATCTATTTTCACTGCTGAATCCAAGGCTATTGATATGGCTTTGGATTACGTTATGAATAATTCTTTAGATAACAAATTCGTTATTTTCTCGGACTCCCATTCTGTTTTGAAAAATTTAAATCACACATCTTCAAAAAATCCCAAAATTCAGAACCTGATAGAAAAACATAACGAGTTATCGAAAACTAAGGAAATTATATTCTGTTGGCTCCCCAGCCATGTTGGCATAAAAGGTAACGAGGCTGCCGATGTAAAAGCAAAGGCCTCACTCGATCTAGAAATTTCGAATTTTGAACTTCCATGTACAGATTTTAAACCTTTTATCAACAGGTACATCTTATCCAAATGGCAGCTGTCATGGGACAGAGCGACATTCAATAAACTAAATGAAATAAAACTGATTCTTGGTAAAAATACCATTTATCGATTATTAAGGCGAGAAGTGGTTCTTACTCGTCTACGTATAGGTCATACTAGACTCACACATTCTTATCTACTCAAACGAGAAGATCAGCCATTTTGTATCAGCTGTAATGAACCTTTTACGGTGAAACACTTCCTGATCGACTGCATTGAATTCTCTCATGTGCGACGTCAATTCTTTCAAACAAATGACCTGAGATACTTATTTGAAAATGTACCTGCTGATGATATACATGTCTTTTTAAAACACATCAACCTTTTTAACAAAGTATAACTGATTTGATTTTTAAATTCGTTCTAGTTTTACATTTTATGCATATATGACTTATCTTTATAGACGTTTCATTACAGAACCATGTTAGTTTACCATTTTGACGCAAATGACCCTCATGGGTTGATGTGTCATTAAATCTGAACTCATCATCATCCTTCAAGTTGTCCATGTGGTTATTATCAAACCGCACGTCAGACGAAATCCAGGTAACGGTTATTTATAGCCACACTAATCTTGTCGCTGTGACATCAGAGTGCAGTTATCTGTTAAACCTAGGCTGGGGCATTGGCAAAATGCAGACCCAGATCAGATGCTGCAGAGTGCTGCGTCTGATCATGGTCTGCACTGTTTGCTTAAATATCAGGAAGTTAAGGGTTCAGGACCATTTGTCTTGGTCTACACTCAGAGACAATCGGCCCACCAGTGCTTTGATTTACTTACTGACCCGACACATAAAAAATGTAAATCAGTACGCTAATCTCAGGTGCTTAAGATATCCCAGCCAGTTTCATTTACACATTCCACACTCCACTTCAAGAATCCACTTCAAAACTCCACTCCAGGTTCTATAATATGACTACATAAAACCTCTATGAGATTCAGGTGCCTGGCAACGTTAAAAATCTACTGTCTGTGACATTTGGATTTTCATATTATTTTGGGATATCATATTGGTAGGTACATTGCTTCTGACAACTGAATAAAATGTTAATTTATTTAAAAAATCTAAATTTGTCAGTACACAGCTCTGATTACATATAATGGACTCTACTACGCTCTCTAACACGCAAGTTAGACGAATCCATTATCTGTTCAACATTTGCCTAATTGAGTTCTGTTACCGTTAGCTTAATTGCTAATGTCATGACAAACATTGCAGACCCTGATCTGGGTCTATCGCAAAGGTCATGAACCCGCTAAAATGTAAAATCAGAGGTATTCCGCATAGTATAGGTCATTTCGGCATAGCACACTGCCAGGTCATTTGGAAATATTTATGTTTTCAGAATGTAGGGTTTGACATTTCGTGTAAACTGTCTTGGTATTTTCACGCAGACTGTTGCTTGAGATATCAGATCTCTTTTCATGTGGAAAATAAGAAAGAAAAAATGGGGAACTTGAATCAGTGATCTAACCCTTAGCACTCGGAGTAAAATTTTCAGCAGACGTTATATATTGAGTTTATATATGGAAATCTTTTTCTTAGAAAGCACGTTTTGACATTTCATGCATATTATGTCCACTGGAGGCAATTCGCATGAAATATCAAATCCTGTTTTCTGGAAAAATATTAATTTGTCTTCTACTGAATTAGCCAAGAGAGGAATAAAGGCCAATGTGTATAAAACATGGTGGTGTGTAATAGGACATTATTATCACGGCCGCTTATCTCCTCGACCATAACACCGTGTTTTGAATAGAAAATTATATTGCGGGGATGTCCGGTTGCGGTGAAGGGGATAGGAAGTCGTACGTACACGAAGGTGCGTGAACCGTTTGGACCGGATTTTGTCTTTCTCAGCGTCAAATATAAAAAAAATAGGGGAATGTCGTGCAACCCTCTAATCCTTTTCCTGTAATAGTTAATCTAATTTTAAACCAGATTCTGTTTTTCATGGTAGAAATCCGCTTTCTGCCGGAGCAAGGGTAGTCTATATTTGCCGTTTTGATGACATGCGAACAACCTGAATTTGTCGAGCATAAATGGTTTCATCCATCACCATAACTTAAAAGGGCTGTAAGGTTAGCGTTTACTAGCAAACTTATATTCCATTACTGATCCTTAGCCAAGAAAATGAGATTTTTTTTCTCGAATTTTATTATTGAGGAGATCGGTTGTGCTTAATTGGAAAGGTTGTGACTGAGGGGATTGTGGCATACAGGTACGACGTTCGTCCACTACGAGGCATTTTGCGTCGCTCGGAGATTCAGAACTGCTAAAATATCTCCGTTCCGATATTCGCAGCAATCTTGAAAATCATCAAACATATCTTCTCACGAACGTAAGTCAGATTAAGCCGAGCATAGTGGGATAGATCGGGGAGAAAATGGCGATTCAGAATTACTCAAATCGTTTCGTTCTGATGCCGAAGATGGCCGTCACACCACGATGGCCATCTTGAAATTCTTTAAACGACATCTCCTCCCAAACCGTAAGTTTGAATGAGCGGAAATTTGATGGGAGGCTTCCGAGCGACATAGAGATTCAGAATTGCTAAAACAATTCTGTTCCGATATCCAGTGGCAGCCATTTTGAAAATCTTCAAACCACATCTGCTCCCGAATGGTAAGACTTGTACGAAGGGATTTGGGCGACATGGAGATTCAGAATTGCTAAAATCGTTTGTTGCAATATTCAAAATGGCCGCCACGGCGGCCATCTTGAAAATGTTGTTATCTGCTCCCGAACCGTGAGTCAGATTGAGCCGAAACTTGGTTGAAGGCCATCGGGGCAACATGGGGATTTAGAATTGTTATGGTTGTTCCGTTCTGATGTCCAAGATGGCCACCAAAATCTTCAAACCACATCTGCTCCCAAACGGTGTCGGATCGAGCTGAAAGCTGGAAGGAGGCATTGGGGCACCTGGCGTTCCGTTCTAATATCCAAGAGTAGAACACAGGGAAATTTCCTCTTACAGTATCTTGTGCAAACACTGTCCACTCTGCACCAACATCATCTGAATCCTTAGTCGGATCGAGCTGTTCAGAAACTTAATGGGAGGAATCATTCAGAACTACTAAGGGCAATCTGAGCTGATAGCCAAGGCTACCATGGCACAATGTAACATATGAACAGTCTAGTCCAGGTGAGCGATTTCTGGCCCACTTGGGTCTCTAGTTATCATCAACACCAACAGATACTCGAATGACTGGATGTTTACCCGCACTCGTACACGTTTTAGTTATTCTCTAATAATATTATAATAACGTATAATACCAGTTGTAGGTGCATTGCAAACGGCTCAACCCATAATGTCATAGTGCATTCTTTCCCGGCCATAAAACAACCATTATAGGCTATACAGAGACCAAATGACAAGGTTAGTAAGGAAACGGCATATTACGAGTACCAAACAGTTCTGCTATGGCCATTACGAGTGCTCTGTATCACGATAACACGCATAAATAATTCTGACCCCTTTAAACCCCACTTTTCTATAGTAAAACTGGGGTTTACAGGGGTATACATTATTTTTCTTATTTCTGCTCAAAACATAGATTGTGGGTACTCATTAGAACCGCCTCGCCTCTCGGCGAGGCGGTTCTAACGAGTACCCACAATCTATGTTTTGAGCAGAAATTTGAAAATATCAGAATTTTTTATCTGAAAATTTTCATCTTTTGGTGGTAAATTTTTCAGTATATTTGAATAGGCGTGTTTTCGTAATAGTATGCCACAATCTCTTCAATCACAACATATCCAATTAAGCACAACCGATTCCCTCACTCACAAGGTTAGATAAAAATCTCTATTGTCTTGGCTCATGAATAGTAAAGGAATATAGTTTGGCTCGTAAAGAACATTAACCTTACAGCCCTTTTAAGTTATGGTGATGGATGAAATCATTTATACTCCACAACTTCAGGAATGTGTTTCCAGTTTGTTCGCAAGTCATTACAACAGCAAAATATAGACTACCCTTGCTACTGGAGAAAGCAGATTTCTGCCATGAAACAGAATCTGGTTTCAAATTTGATTCATAATTACAGAAAAATGAACAGAGTTGCATGACATTCCCCTATTTTTGATATTTGACGCTGGTAAAGAATAAATCGGGCATAACCGGTTCACTCACCTTCGTGTCCGCACGATTTCCAGTCCCCATCAGCGCAACTGGATATCCACACAATATACTTCTATTCGCACCACACCCCCTCACCCTCTGGCAAGAAAGCGCAAAATGAAATGTACAAAGGAAATCCCAGTTGAGAAAAAATCTGCAAAATTAATGTGTGGCAATTCTGTATGTATGAAAGACAGAGTTTCTGCAGTTCCTGTAAACTGGTTTGCATCTTGGTGAAATGGTTGAGAAGGTTGAATTATATGACAAATATACTGAAAGTATAAAAAGGGGTTATAGTAAAATGAAGCAAGACAGAGTTATGGTTCTTAGACACTGCACTTCCACTGAATGCCTACTACCTTTGTATGGAATTTGAATTGATTCCCTTCAGCACTTCTGGAGTTACGCACCGGATAAGAAAATTGAAAGGGAAATAATTAATAAAATAAACAAGGTAGAGTTAAGATTCTTGTATACTGCACTTCTTCTTACCGCCCTTTATCATTTTATGAAGTTTCAACAAAGTCCCCTGAATAGTTTTAGAGTTATGCTCCGGAAAAAATGTGACGAACGGACGGACACATGGACGGACGGAGACCATTACCATATCCCCTTCGTCTTTGGCGGGGGATGTGGGGATAAAAAACAGGGTAATATACTAGACTAACAGAGTAATAACACCTTATTTCCATAATATACTTGTCCTAAAATTAGAACCTGTTAATATGCCTAAAAACGTTTGGATAAATGGTAAACAGTGTAGAACCTGATAGTCTGATCTGGGTCTACACTGTTTGCACAGATCTGTCAAGGCTAAATACAGACCTTTATCGGTCCAATATAGATTTTAAGTAGACTGCTAAGTGGGAGTATGGTTCTATAAGTAAATTCCATCCACTGTTTGTTTCTGGCAGAACTGTTGTTTATAATGTACGAAATATTGACGATGCTCTTATACTTGTAAAATATGTCTGGTTAACAATCATCCCGTCCGTCTATCATTGTCGAATCAGATATCAGTGCAGTACATGCAGTTCAAGCACTGACTTTTTCTGAAGCAGCTGACAAGAAGTGCAGTATACGAAATGGTGTTGAAGTTGAGGATGCCAAACATTACTTGTATGCATTTGACAGGTTTGGTTAGGCTTTGTCTTTTTCCAGCTATAAGTAAATTCCATCCACTCTGGTACAGCTACGAACGTTTCATTGACGACAATGAAAAACTGTTTGTCCGCATCCATCTATCTTTAAGCGCTAAGCAATGTAGCAGATGACATACTAAAATTGATTTTGTAACTTTCTAGGCAGACAACTCACATGTAATGTCAGGACTTATTTTTTTTTCTGAAAAAAATATTAAAGAGTAAGGAAGCTAAGTAGCAAAATCACAAGCATTTATATCTGAGAATAAATTGTTTTAAGTTGCTCCTTTCAGATTTTGTTCCCGCAGTTCAAAGCAAAACAAACTAGATTGCCAAGTTGACGGCACGCCATCGCTAATCCCCACGCTACGCGGGGAAGTCATGTTTAAATTCCACCCAGTGGTTTAGAAGGAGATAGCGTGACGGACGGACAGACGGACGAAGAGAGGCGTTTACAATATCCCCATCGCTTTTTTTAAAAAGCGTGTGGATAAAGAGGTATTCTAGTTCATATTTCCTTTAGTCATGATAATGTTTGTTGCTAAATTATGGCATTAAGGGGACTGGATAAACTTGGTTAGATTTTCCTCTATCTACCTACACACACACACACACACACACACACACACACACACAAACTCCACTGTGACCACCACCACCTCTCTGAAATGTTGTCTGCTCGAAATGGAAATAAATTGTTTCTTTAGAATAGAACTTTTTCAGAAGGAAAGTAAAACAGTTTTGAAAGAGTTGTCTTCCTTGAAAGTGTATTTAGTCAGTTTTTAACCCCTGTCATGCTGAATAAATTGATGCCACGCCCACTTCTAATTTTCTGCCAATCAGATTACTTGATCAAGGTTGTTGATACGAATTCAAATACTGAATGGCAAACAGTGCAGATCCAGTTCAGTTGGGCTTCAGAAGCCAACTGATCTGGGTCTACACTGTTTGCAAAGACAGTTTCAGCAGGCCAATGGTTATTTTTCTATATATATATATATATTTTATATTTCAGAACTTGAAATGACAATGAATCTGTATAAATGCAGCAGTTTGTTGCTGAAACAACAGTGTAGCAGATGTATGGTTAGTATGTGTTTTATTTTATCCTCTGTTAATCCATTTACTTCGAGTGGACTCTTCTACCACAACTCTTTGGACTGGTCTATTTTCAATAGCAGAGAGTCTGGTTAGTTTTTATCATTACTAGGTTTTACTTTTATTCATGTAGTTAACGCAAACAGCGTAGATCCTGATCAGACGCCGTCTTATCTGGGTCAGCACTGTTTGCCAATTACCCCTTTGGGGAAATGGGTTAAATGCTTTACCATTTCACATGTTTCAACTCAAATAAAACGGTACTTCTTTATTTTATATCAATGTCGTATAGTGTATAAATATTACTGCTGTCAATAAACTGCTTAACCTTTACCACTTTCTGAGATAATTCAGTACATGATAAATTGATGACATTTTTCATATTTTTTCCAAGAAAACAGGATTTGATATTTCATGCAAACTGTCTCCAATGAAGACAATTTGCATGAAATATCAAACCCTGTTTTCTGAAAAAAAAATTAAAAAAAAAAATATTTTAAAAAGTCTGAAATGTTAACACAGAGTGCTTAGCGTTCTAGTACGCTTACTGTTTCCATACGAAATACAAGTCAAAATGTGATATATGAACTTATGTTGTCTCTGTCTGTTTTATGTACGGAAATACGAGGCCTTCTTGAGAGGGTGGACAGGGTGGGCGGGGATACGGGGATAAGGGGGGCGGGGGTAAAGGGGGTGGGGAACGGGGATAAAGGGGGCGGGGAACGGGGGAAGAGGGGGCGGGGTACGGAAATTTTGGGGGCGGGTGTTATACGAAAATTTGTTGTATTTTACTGATTTTACTCTATTTTTATGTACTTCAATGCAATAACTGGGTATCAAAAGTATCTTATAGACGTATTGAAGTAAATTCAGGTATATTAACAATGAATCCGGCGTTGATTTCACTTCACAAGGAGTGTTCCGCTAAGCGTGGTTTACATTGACTTCGTTTACGTCCGATTTCGGTTTATCTCTAGTTGATTACTTCCCTTTGATTCCGAAAGTTCGCAAAATAGCCGTTGTTTCGGTGGCAATCCACACTTTTAGAAATAATTATCCTTCTGCCGTAGACAATCGTTTTATTTGCTCATAGTTGGATTTGGACTTTTGCGCTGTTCAAAAAAAAAAAAAAAAAAAAAAAAAAAAAATAAGAAAGAAAAAAGAAAAATAACAAAACAAAAATCTTCAAGGTCCAACATGAATTTTCTGGTAAGTGTTCCAAACACGGAATATACACGTTGCCCGGTGGGGTAGTTGGGTGAGGCAAAGGTGTCGTGTGTCATACGTCACCGGGCGTCCAACTGATATTTGCTTACAGTTGGGCAAGGCCTGCTATCCTTGCAGAAGGTAAAGGTAGAGGGGGAATGTTTTTATTTCTTCTGTTTCTTCACTTTCATTAATTTTCCTTTCTCCACTGTCCCTCTCTTTTATCTCCTCTACTGTCTCCTATCTCTCTCACAATGTTGACGTGTCGTTAAACCCCAACTCAATCAAATCAATCACACGTTGCCCGGTGACAAAACAGGCACCATTCATAGGCTTATGGACCAATAGACATTCCGTGTCCGTGGTCGTGAATAGTCTGTATTAATTGCAAAATATCGTAACTGCTAATTGGTCCGTGAGTAGTGCGTGGTCCGTGAATAGTCCGTAATTAGTCCGTAAATGGTGCATCGTACATCGGTCCGCAATCAGATCGTCTGTGAAAAGTCCTTGGTCCATGAATGGTCAGTTATGGTCCGAAAATTGGTCCCATAAAGCCAGAATCCGGCATGCGGCAGATACAAAACAGTGGAATTCCGGTCACTTTTAGCAAAGAGAATAAGTGAACTCAGGAACTGATACAGTCAAATCCACATCTAACCCCCAACACCAAAGGTAAAGACAGACAAATACAATTAAACAGCCACAACATGAACAGATGGCAAGCAGAGCTGGCAACTTTTTTCCCAAAATGGTGGCAACTCTGTTACCCAAACTTATAAACTGAATTATCTTCTTAAACATACATAATTGCTAAAAATTAACATAATTGTTAAAAGTAAAACATTAGAAAGTGAAACACTACATAACATTTAACAAAATGTACCACAATGAAAGTACCGCCTCGGAAGGATCAGTAATGAATTACTCGGGGGCGCGCGTGTATCTGTGTGTGTGTGGGGGGGAGGGGGGGGGGCTTAAGCTATCTTTTACAGGATCCAAACCCCGCTCTCAGCTTCCATAGCGGTAAAAATGTAAAAATATATATATTTGTTCGGTCCGTTTGTAGGTCTTCTAACTCGTCCATTAAGCATTACGGGCAATGAACAAATCACAGATAATGTCTATAATGAAGCACAACTGATAATAAACTGTTATGTTTTGATTCTCAAATCCTTTGATAAGGTGATCTCTAATTTTAGAGACAGTATATGTTATGCCACTAGGATCAATTCCATTGAGGATGCTGACCATATTTGCAATGGTGTAAAACCACAGTCATTTGTATTCGTTTGTACAGAGCACTTAAAGTGTCTAACAAAGATTTTCGGCATAGGGCTAAACAACTTGTTTGCAATTGCTATTTCAGCGGCACTTGAAATGTTAGTACCGCCTGCACTATCATACAAGTTGACAACATCATCGTCGCAGTTAAATTTCGAGAAACAAATCCAGTGTAGACCTACATCATTAGAATGAGTATCAAAAATCTGTACTATTGGATTACTTCAACGTACATGTAAATATCTATGCCAATGTAAAGTCACGTTATCCATAAGGTCACGTTATTCCGATTTTGATATTACTCCTAGTTTTTCATATATCATAAGTGGCGTTCGTAATTTAAATAACGGTCCATGCTTTGTCAAGTCCGTGAATAAAAGGGTCCGTGGTTTGTCAAGTCCGTGAATTGTAGATCCGTATCTGTGAATAATTTGTCCGTATTTTGTTACGCAGTCCGTGTATTGTCAATAGGTCGGTAAGTCCATGAGTCCGTGTCCGTAAGTGGTCCGTGTTTTGTCAACCACCACACACGTTCGACATTTAACTCTCAGCTTTTGAGAAACTCGCGAAAAAGATTATTGTTCTCACGGACCCCTAAGTGTGGGACCATGCTTATCAAAAAATATGAAAAGAAGATGCAGATTTACATGGTATTCTTGAGTTTTGATTTCAGTAATTAATACGACTGTTTTTGTGCCAATCTGGATCAGTTGAGGCCCGGACCTAGGCCCACCACATTTTGTTCTTGACCAGTTTAGGACCGGATACCTGTTTTCCATATGGCTCATATGCAAGCCCTTACGCAGACTTTTGAAATGAAGGGTGCAAATCTTTAGCTATTCTGTAAAGGGGGTGCAAATGCCAAGGAAATACGATTTTGGGGCAAAAATTAGGTGTGTAGTTTGGGGTCAAAATCTGCATGAATGTATATTGCATAGTCATGTTTGAATTTAATTATAGCGTTGGGGATATTAGAAATTCTGATTTAGGGGAGGGAATAATTTGCTCGGGGGGAGGGAAGTGGGGGTAAGGGGGAGGGAAGTTGGGGAAAGGGGGAGGGAAGTGGGGGAAAAGGGGGAGGGATGTGGGGGAAAGGGGGAGGGAAGTGGGTAATGTCTACCCCCCTGTCCACCCCCTCCTTCTTCAACTTAGTGTTGCATGACGGACGAGTGACGTCAGCAAAATGGTTTAGACCACGTATTTTACAGTTACAACAATATGCAACTTTACATATTGTATAGAATATGTGGTTCTGTAGGCAGAACACAGTGAACTCGTCTACAGATGTCGCATACACACAGTCTGATGGTACTAGGCAGGAATCTATTCTTGTACTGCTTGTAGTTGTCATGGAACTGGACGTAGGTTAAATCATCGGCTTTTGTGCGACCAAAGGAGGGAGTAACAAGGTAGTTTGTCTCCTCAGCCTCTCCAAAACTGGGCCATAAAAGAGAAAGAAATTGCTAACACGGCTAAAAGGCCATGTCACATTTGCTTTGCGACCTGATCTGGTTGCGACCGATCTGGTGGATATCTCGAACACAATTTCAGAAAAATATGCGACTTGTCTTAGCTGTCCAATTTCCATCACGTAAACACGCCTATATAATTTTGACCCCGTTAAACCCCACTTTTATATAGTAAAAATGGGGTTTACAGGGGTATACATTTTTTCTTAATTCTGCTCAAAATCATAGAGTGTGGGTACTCGTTAGAACCGCCTCACCGAGGCGGTTCTAACGAGTATCCACAATCTATCTTTTGAGCAGAAATATGAAAAATATCAGTCTTTTATCTGAAAGTTTTCAGTTTTTGGAGGTAAAATTTTCTATATATTTGAATAGGCGTATTTTCGTAATGACTGTCCAAATCAGTCGCAGGAAGGGCTGAGCATGCATAGTCAAATATCTGCCGCTTCGTTTAAATATCACATATTTTTTCAGAAATCATTAAGAAATGTGTCCAAAGGACACGGATGCCCTCGCCTAAAAAAATTAAACGCAAATTGCTAACGCTGGACGCGGACGGAGACGGACAGGGGTAACACTATATGCCCTTTCCACCATTCTTCGAATGGCGGGATCATAAAATACTAGGCACCGACAGACTTAAACGTTTAGGGTGTTTTTCTCTTTTACAGTAATAGATTTGGATTTATTTATAGTTTATACGTCCCGTTGCTAGTTATTATTAACCCTTAAAGCGCCAATCACAACTATTGTCGTCTGCTTTGTCATCTGCTTGTGATTTTAAAAGTCATTTTTGCAAACAGTGTGGACCCAGATCAGACTGCTCCTTTAGGAGCAGTCTGATCAGGGTCCACACTGTTTGCCTGTATACAAAAATAGGTTTGAAAAGTCTGCAAGAATATTTAGCAGACGACATAAACAGACGACATTTTCAGATGCAGTTTTTCTTGGCGCTTTAAGAGTTAAATGTGTGCTTGTTTTTCAGTCGACCCTTCCTCGAGTGAATGGGTTTGTTGCTGCCCCTTATACTCCTTTTACAAAAGATGGGTAACGTTCTTTTTCTATATCAATAACTTATATAAACAAATTTTGATAACGTGGATCCATTGGAAACAAAAACACACACAAGTCATTATATCAGGCTTGGTTCGTGACCAGCAATCTATTGTTCTCGCGCGATATGTTTTGCTGAAAAAATGTGAGTAGCTTTTGCATCCATTGCAAAAGCTGCTCACATTTTTACAGCAAAAATATCAATCTATTTGAAAATACTTTAGCTGCAGCAGTTGACGAGTTTATCATTGACGAGGTCGTTAAGCGAATGATGCTTTGAACAGCTGGGCCCAGCTAGCTGGAACTGAAGTCGGATTGAATTGTATCTATAATCTTGGTATTTGATGAGATTTATTTGGTTTATTTCATCAAATATTATTTGGTTAATATTTTGTCCATCTGTATAAATTGCTACAGGAGTATTATTCTAGAAAAAAAATGTATCTAAACTAATATATATATGTATAATTTGATCAAAGCTTTAATGTTTCATAAGCAGATTTAACGTTATGCATCCTCTAGGCGAACAGCTGATCAGCCACAAACAGATGTCCATTTGATTTAACCTCTTTGTTTTTGTCCGCCGCCTTTTCGGAGAAAAGTGGGGGGCATAAGAATCGCTTCCGTGGTCCCGTGGTTTCAAGTTTCCGTCTCACTCTGATAGTATATATTGTGTGCACAACTCCTCCTACAGCTTTTAACGGATCTTTTTTTGAAACTTTGCAGGCATTTTTCTACATGCTCTGAAGATGTGCACGTGGTTTGGACATAAACCTCAGATTATTTTTTGTTGCTTTTTTCACGCTGTAAACTTAGTCATTTTCTGCCTAAATAGTATACATAGAGTAGATGTCTTGAATGCTCATACAGGTTTTAACCGATCTTTTTGAAGCTGCAGGCATTTTCTACATGGTCTGAAGATGTGCATGTGGTTTGGATATAAACCTCAGGTTGTAACTTTTTCTCACTAAGTCATTTTTACCTTAATGGTTTGTTTGTTTGTGTTGAGGTTTTACGGCCCAGTCAACCCAGTGGGGTCATGTCGAGCGCGGTCAGTTTACCTAACCACACGTTTACTGGGCAGGCTTAGTCCTCTAAGCGGTTAACCGTGCACATTCTTTCGCCAGAAACTGACAACTGCCCTTCTTGAATCAGCGGAAGGGAGAGAATGACCGTAGAAAATATTTCATGATCAATCTCTACGAAAGAATGTTGCCGACCTCGGCGGGGGTTGAACCCGCGACCTCCTGGTCTCCAGTCGGACGGCGCATCCAACTGAGCCACCGAGGCCGGCTTACCTTAATGGTACATATATATATATATATATATGCAGAACTCCTTCTACAGGTTTTATCTGATATTTTTGGAACTTTGCAGTCATTTTCTACATGGTCTGAAGTTGTGCATGTGGTTTGGACATAAACCT
Organism: Anodontia alba; assembly: GCA_964016985.1. NCBI lineage: Eukaryota > Metazoa > Mollusca > Bivalvia > Lucinida > Lucinidae > Anodontia > Anodontia alba. The sequence goes on along the minus strand of OZ024821.1, from coordinate 107,572,783 downwards.
TAGATTATTTTTTTTTTTTACTTTTGTTTCCACGTTGTGAACTTTGTCATTTTTTTGCCTCAATAGTATACATAGAGTATGTGTTTTGTGCGCACAACTCCTTCTACTGCTTTTAACCGTCTTTTTGAAACTTTGCGGGCATTTCCTACGCGGTCTGAAGATGTGCATGTGGTTTGGACATAATCTTCACATTAATTAATTCATTATTTTTTTTTTCACATTGTAACTTAGGTACTTTTTGACCTGGTCATTTTTGGAGGATTTTTAATAGGCGGGGGACATAAATTCTTTGAATTTGCTTGTCACTTCTGTGTTCCATAGCGCAGCTGTTAGCGCGTCTGACGACAGACCTAAAGGTTGCTGGTTTGAATCCTAACTGGACCAAATAACTTTCGTGAAAATTGATCATGAAATAATTTCAACGGTCATCCTGCTCCTTCCGCTGGCTAAAGAAGGACAGGTGTCAGTTGCTGACAAAAATGTGCGCAGAAAATACTGGTTCACTGCTTAGAGGACAGCCTGTCCAAGACAAAGTCTGAGAAGGTTAATCAAACTGACCGGCTCGATATGACCTGAACAGTGTTGACTTGGCCGTAAAAAACTGCAAAATCAAAAAAATCAAATTCACTTCTGTGTGGCCGTTGTACGACGCAGTTGACGTGATTTGTTCTCAAGACAGATGAGATTTCGAAACTGATTGTGTAAGTATGAGCTTCATCTTCTGAAAAAATACCTTCAGACATGAACAATCAGTGAAAATTCAGATCAACCTGCGCATGTGTGATCAGAACCTTCACTGGGCGCAGTTTAGATAGATTCTTCTTGCGGGCAACGAAGACTCTGACCAGACTGTGCAGATTGACTGTGCGGATGCACATGCTGATTTGAGATTTCGTTGGATGCACATGTCCAAAGGTACATTATCTCACGTTTATACTCATATCAGGCTTACTGCCCACTGCAAACCGCTAAACACACTCTCCTGAAGTCATTAAAACATTTTTTTTTCGATATTGCAGATTACAGCCATCTATAAGTAAATCAAAGCAATGACAGCACTGATGGGTCGACCGGCACAGTGGCTCAGTGGTAGAGCGTCCGCTTTGTGACCGGGAGGTTGCGGGTTCGATCCCCGGCCGGGTCATACCAAAGACTTTAAAAATGGTACTAGCTGCTCTTTCGCTTGGCGCTCAGCATTAAGAAAGTAGAGCTATGAATCGGAACTGGTCAGCTCAATGTCAGTATAATGTGACTGGGTGGAATATCATGTCAAAGTGTCTGGGGCATGAGGCAGCACTCTAAAAGTGAGCATTGAGCTCCCTGCCGCATCCAGACACCGTCGTGATATGACTGAAAGATTGTTGAAAGCGACGTTAAGCCCAAATCAAACAAACAATCAAACTGATGGGTCGATTGTCTCTGAGTGTAGGCTGGGTAACTGCTCCTGAACGGGAACTTTAGACTGTTTCATTTCACCCTTAATTTCCTGTAATTTAGCAAACCGTGCAGACCCTGATCAGACGCCGCGTTTTTGCGGCGTCTGATCTTGGTCTGCACTGTTTGCTAAAGTCCCAAATGTCACAGTCCAGGTTTAACGGCTAACCTTCTCTCTGACGTCACAGCGACAAGAATAGCGCTGCTATAAATAACATTTACCTGGATTTCGTCTAACGTGGCGTAGCCCCTATGTGACTCTGTTGCCCGGGTACGTTAAAAACCTAAGACAACACAAGTTCGTCTAACGCGCGGTTTGATTACATTGTCAATGATAATCACGTGGATAACTGCCTTAAGGAAATTTTAGCGTTTATATACTATGGCTCGATGTAAACTGTTGACCCAAAAATGTAGTTTTTACCATATGTTTTATATCCCGCCGCACGGTAGTGTCGGGGTATTATGTTATACCATGCGAGTGTCCGTCCGTCCATCTGTTAGCGCTTCGTTTCCGTCCTCCAACTTGAGTACAGTTCTTTGTTAATTTTCTTGAAACCTTGCATAGGCATCGCAGAAGAGTGGTTTGGGTTTGTAAATGGGGAAAATTCGTTAACTCTCGACAGAGTTATGACCCCTGTTCGATGTAAAAACTGTTGTTTTCGTTCAATATTGAGAACAAATGATTCTGATTTTATGTACACATTAATACTGACAAACTTAGGATGGGAGTGAAAATGTGCAATAATTGTGATATCAACGTATGAACAAAGAGGAAATGCAACAGAGGAACTGCCTGACTGTCAGCAGAAAAACTTCGGTGGGAGTTTAAACCCGGGCTGCGTTCAGTAAAGCAAATCACTCGCGAGACTTTTCCTCAGACTATATCTCATTTTCTGAACGGTCATTGTAAACACGTCTTATGCGACCTCAAATTAGAGAGTAGCCGTTATTCTCGTTGACGAGACTTTGTGTTTGTTTGTTTGTGTTGAGGTTTTACGGCCCAGTCAACCCAATGGGGTCATGTCGAGCGCGGTCAGTTTACCTAACCACACGTTTATTGGGCAGGCTTATTCCTCTAAGCGGTTAACCAGTATTGTGCACATTCTTTCGCCAGAAACTGACAACTGCCCTTCTTGAATCAGCGGAAGGGAGAGAATGACCGTAGAAAAATATTTCATGATCAATCTCCACGAAAGAATGTTGCCGACCTCGGCGGGGGTTGAACCCGCGACCTCCTGGTCTCCAGTCGGACGGCGCATCCGAGCCACCGAGGCCGACTTTGTGTTTGATCGAATAAATAATATCAATGATTATTAATTTTATAAGGGACCGAATGTATAATATCAAACCAATAAACTTTTGAATATTTTTTGTATAAGCATACAAAAATTTATTCGCAGAGGCCGTCATTTTGGTTGTGCCAAAAGACAGCTTGAGAATAGTTCACGAATATTCGCTACCGTCCGCCGAAAACTGTCTCAAATGAACGGAAAATTTTCAATAGTTTCCGAGTAACCGCGAACGTTTCGGTTAACCGAACGCAGCCCATTTCTCGCAAAACTCACCGTTATCTCCACACAAAACAAAACAAATGAAAGCACGCCTAGAAGAAAATAGAAAGCAAAATGGACAGCATTTGAGCCTCCTGTGTTAGTGAAAAGTGTTTTGTCATGAGGCAGCCCATATATCAATGTCACTAGTCTGTTGTGGACCACAGAGAGCAAAGTTTATTTCTATTTCGCATTAAAATACGTGTTTAAGGTGATTATGACGGTATCATAAAATCCTGATTTCATGGAATTATAATAATAATAATAATAGAATCAAAATTTCACATCCAGTTATAAATATTTGATACTTGTCTATATGTTTGTTGTTGTTGTTGTTGTTTTTCTTGTTGTTGTTGTTTTATCTGGACATTAGTTTTTTTTTTCTTGACCCACCCTACCCTCAAAAAAGATAAAAAAAAACAAAAAAAAAAAAACGTAAATATGGATATCCAGAAACGGCTAAAGTCACGGAACAAGCAACTCCAAGGCTCTGGAAAAGGACCAAATGACATAAACTATATCATAAACCTCATCGAGAACAGAACGAACAAACGAAAAGGAACTGAAACAGAAATACTGCCAAAATTAAAGTTGATATGTGGTTTCAACCTGGTTTTAGAGTTGCCTTATCTCACCCTTAATCTTGATACACTAATGTCGAGCTGCAATGGGTTCCCTAACTTAGTAGCCGGGATCAACACAGAAAACATAAATCAACTGTTTGATACTATGACGGGATAAAGATCAGGCTCCGAGGCTATAAAACTTTTTTCATACTCAACTGAGCATGAAATTCGTCAAGCTAATAAATCTCAAATTACTAACATTTTTTTGCAAATTCTTTCTTGTTAAACGTAGCTGAGTATGAAAATTTCTCTGCTGATAAATATGAAAATGCCAACTATTGTTGGCATTTTCATATTTATTAGCAGAGAAAATTTCATGCTCAGCTGAGTTGAGCATGCAATAAGTTTTATTATCCCGGGACCAGGGCTCGACTACAAACTGGGTCAGGGAAAACGAAAACCACTAATAAAACTTGAAAACGAAAACCACTAATAAAACTACAAAGAGCTTGATGTTTTAAGTTGGAATTGATGCAAATATCCTGGATTATTAGTCTAACTGGCAGTCTTATTCTTTTACAGTGACATCAACTTCAGTGTGTTCGAGAAATGTTTTGATAATTTCGTGAAAAATCATTTTAAGGGCTTATTTGGTAAGTCTAGTAAAATATTTAACAATTTAAATAATTTTACAATAATTTTTTTTCACATGCTGTGTCTCAGCAGAAGCGTTATAGATTTTAATTGATGGCATGAAAACACAACTTAGGGAGATAAAAAAAAAAACCTAATGTTACCTAGTAAACTTATAAACAGTACCAATTTTAGCACGAGAAGGAACGCTCCCTTCTGTTTTTAACCATGGGCAACACTAAATAGTAAATATGTCCATGGAGTACCACAATCACAGAACATAGCATATCCCTGCATATAGCAAATAATAACATTAAGTGTATGGATTGGAAGACATTTTAGGGTCAACACCCGCTATAAATAAAAGTCGTGACCTGCAAAGTAGTAAAAAACATAGCCTAACATTATGGCAAGCCGTTTTACTATTTATTAAGCAAAAGAGATATCTTATATATTATATCAGATATCTTATATAGGATATAAGATATCCAATATAGGATATAAGATATCTGATATACTAATTCAGATATCTTATATCCTATATTAGATATCTTATATCCTATATAAGATATCTGATATAATATATGAGATATCTTATTTATTTCTGCATATAAGATATCTAATTTACCATACAAGATATCTTATTTGTTAAATAAGTTATCTTATTTACCAATATAGATAGCTAATATACTAAATAAAATATCTGATATACTAAATGAGATATTTGATTGAATAAATGAGATATCTTATTTAGTATATAAGATATCTTATATCCTATATAAGAGATATCTTATATAGCATATCAGATATCTTATATAGCATTTCAGCTATCTTATATAGCATATTAGATATCTTAATTGACATATAAGATATCTATTTTATATAAGATATCTGATATAGTATATCAGATATCTTATATATTATATAAGATATCTGATATATTAAATCAGATATCTGATTTATAGAATAAATAGTAAAACGGCTTGCCATATAACATAGTCTTCTAAACAACAAAAGTTTGAAATAAAAAATTCTAGAATTAGGATTTTGCTATCAGTAAACACCACCCACTGAGCAAGTATCAAGTGCCATATCCCCCAAGCGCAGCAGCCGGAGACTCTCCGTGCTAACGCCCGGCACGAACACACATCAGCTGTCATGGCAGGTGAAACAACACTGACAAAGGCATCCAGGAGGAGGCTCCCACCACACCGAGCACTAGTGATTGAACCGAAAGAAGGTGACTTCAAACTGTTCCTCCCATCTAAGCCACAGTACGATAAAAAGCCGAAGTCAAGAAATGTGAACAGCGAAGAGCTTGGTCATATTTCACATTTGTGCATCCTGATCAGTGTCTTCATTATTCAAAAATGGAGACACTGTAAAATATATCAGAATATACCAGAAACAACCTGCAGAGGTTGACACAGACTACTTTTCTAGATATTCCTCTTATTGAGACTAAGAAACACCAAAGGAAATACCCTCGAAAGACTGCATGCTGATGCTTAGGCTGACCTTGGCATCAGGATCCCTTTTTGGATTTTGTGATCACAGCAGCAGTCATTAAGTACTACTCGTAGTATGGAGGTCGTAAAAAGTCGCCCCGTATTTCGATACTGGTATAGCATGCTATTACGTTTTTTGTTTTTTTTTTGTTTTGTTTTTTTTGTTTTCCTTTTTTTTTGACTGTTGAGCTCGTAATATACATGGAATTTTGCTGAAGACGCTGCTAGATGGAGTGGGGGAAGGGGGGGGGGGTGCGGGGGTTGGGTGCGATGTATAATGCAATATTCATTTTCCTTTATGAAGAGACTTAATCAAACCGAATCAGTTTTTTGTTCTGTATTTCCAAAAAATCTCCTTTCTCCTCTGCACGTTTCTGTTGCCCCATATTTGTTACATGAATATAGAAGTTTTGTAAATTATTTTTCCTTACAGTAAATGGAACTCTAGCCGAAGGGTTAAGTCAGTCATGCAATGAGCGGAAGAAAACTGCAGAAAAGTGGATGGAAGTTGCTTCAGATAAGTATGACAATTTCTGAAAATTTACTATACATGTATAACCGCCAGGTGTTTAATTTAAGTGCTGAAGGTTGTAGGCTTAAATATAAGTGAAGATACCCAGGAAATGCAACAATCACGAAGCACAATCTTCCCAAGGCACCAAAAGAAGGAGAGACGAGGAACAAACAAGGACAAAACAAACGCTACATATGAAACCACCGACGCATAAACAAAAACTGCAATAGAGGAAGCACCTTGGAAAGATCAGTAGGAAAACTACTGGGCGTGGAGAGAGAGAGGGGCTTTTAAAACCAGTTTTACTCGCGCGAAACTTAAACCTTGTCATGCTGAATAAATTAAAACACCACACCCACTTCAAATTTTCAGCCAATCAGATTACTTGATCAAGACTGTTGATATAAATTCACAAACTTAATGGCAAACAGTGCAGATCCAGATCAGTTGGCTTCTTCAGAAGCCAACTGATCTGGATCTACACTATTTGCAAAGACAGGGTTCAGCAGGACTAGGGTTAACACATGAGTGAAGAACTCTATTTACTCAGCAGTGGATGGGTACCCTTTCAAGGAAGGTTGAAGGCATTGAAAGCAGAGGATTGTCCCCTCACCCCTCCATTTCATACACTGTACCCGAGATGGCGTAATGATTAAATTGAAATGTCATAATTGATGAACATGTTTTAAAATATCAGCTAGCTAGTTCTTGTCTGCAACTTTATTACTCATAATAGTATTAAAATGTTTGATTTTTTTTTTTATTCCATTTCAGTTGGATGCCGTTTTGTTTTACCTTTACAAAGATAGTAAACAAAGATAGAAAGGATAATTGTGACAATGAATACATACTCGAGGTTTCTTACCGAAAAACAATTAATGATGAACCACGATTTGTTTTAAACTACACTTGTACACTTCCAAAGCGTTTCCTCTGTTGAAATTCTTCTTTGTTTGTGCGTCAGTGGTTTCATACTGTAACGTTTGTTTTTGTCATCATTTGTTCCAAACCTATCCTTACTTGTGCCTCGGTGAGGCTGTGCTTCGTGATTGTAGCAATTCCTTGGGTTTCCTCACTTATATTTTTCTGCCTTAAAGACCTTTGTTAAGTGACCGTCTGAGTTAATTGTTAAGTGACCATATGAGTTAATGAAATATAGTCGACTCTCGTTATCTCGAAGTCCAAGGGACTATCTGAAATACTTCAAGATATCCATACCTCGACATATCAGATTTGCAGAACTGAGGAAAAAATAAATTGAACAACCACATTTCACAAATGAATATGTAATTTGACTCCTGAAATTAAATGAATATTGGAAAATATTGTGGAAAAGAGGAGAAATCAATTTCTCTTCTTTTCCACAATATTTTGTTACATGTTGTTTAAACAGGGACAAGATTTTCAGTTTGAGATAAGCGGTTATTCGAGATAAGCGAGGTCGAGATAACGCGAGTCGACTGTATTGTCTTCAGATACATGATCAGACTCATTTTGTCTTGTATACATCATTGTTTTTCCTTTTCCTGAATTCATTAAGTGATTACCCTACATGTGTATAACAATTACAAAGACAGCAATATTTGTAATATTACAGAGGACTTGTTAAGGAGGAGTATATGGTGATAATTCTGGGATATTTTTTTCTTATTTCCCAATAAAAATATGTTGTGGGTACTCATTTGAAGCGCCTCGCTGAGGCACTTCTAATGAGTACCCACAACATATGTTTTTATAGAGAAGTGGGGAAAATTATCCCATAATTATCACCAAATACTCCTCCTTAACAACTCCTCTTAATTATTATTATATTCTGAGGCCATTGTTCTTTCCAGAATGCAAATTATACTCCATATTGGAACAGGCAATCTACAGGAATCAAAAGAACTGGTAAGTACCATGAATAGAGGCTTAACACATGCAGCAAAACCCTGTTTTATTCTGTGCATCAATGCAGTCGGCTTAGGACTGTCTTTAACACTTAGCATGCAGAGTAAAAAAATCAAAGGCGGCAATTTAAAATATTTTCTTATTTTTCCCAGAAGACAATTTAAATGAAACAGCATGATTTTCTGGGAAAGTACCATCATTTTGTTATCAGCTGAATTTATCAAGAAAGTAAGTTTTGTCATCTACAGCACTCTAGAATCTGTTCAATCTACTGATCGGAAACAGCTGGGCTGATCAGACACAGTCTGTGCTGAGTTTTATAATCCAAGGCCCAGTTGTTCAAAACTAAGGATGTTGTTAGTTAACGTGCTATCGTTAAAATTTTGATCATTAAATATGGCATATACGCTAATATTTTTGCTGAAAAAATGTGAGTAGGTTTTGCATTTGCAAAAGCTACTCACAATTTTTTTCAGCAAAAATTCCTGTAAATCAGACATTGTATTTACTAGAACAGTTAACAGTTTGACCACTAACGAGCTCATTAATCTAGCGGTGCTTTGAACAATTGGTCCCAGTACTGCACATGAACAAACTCGATAAAACCGAATCTGCTATTTTCTCTTCTTTGGTGTGTTCCTTGTTTCCGACCAATGGATCTCTTTTAAAAGAACATATTTTGCCCACCACGCACAGACACTTGTTTCATAGAAAACAAAACAAAACAAAAAAACCCACCCTCCCTCTTCAAGAACCCAGCTAGCATTCTACGTAACTCTACATCGGGCCGTAAATCTATATCGGGCCGTCATCGGCCCGTCAGGGTAGCTGACGGGCCGATGACGGCCCGATATAGATTTACGTAGAATGCTGACTGGGAAGAGGGAGGGTGGGGCTTTTTTTTCTATGAAACAAGTGCTCGTGCCACCATGATATTTTTTGTAGGTAAAATATGTTCCCAGCTAGCATTCTACGTAAATCTACATCGGGCCGTCATCGGCCCGTCAGCTACCCTGACGGGCCGATGACGGCCCGATATAGATTTACGTAGAATGCTGACTGGGTTTGTTTGTTTGTTTTTCTGCTGGATGTTTGTATAACCATCTATACTTCAACGAATGACAATACGTGCTTATTTTGTTTCCATGCAATGATTGTATTTTATGGAGTTCATTGAAACTTTAATTATGAGTGCCTTGGTTTTTAGATATCATGTGGGATTGTTAATGGGCTAATTTTGGCAATTAAGTGTTGTGGCTGCATATGTTAAAAATTGATTTCCATCCCATAATCGGCAGGCCTTTCATAGGATTTAACAAAATTCTCCGCTAAATTAATGTGGTGGCATAATGACAAATAAACGCAGGTTCAGTCTGAAAATGGCATTTTATGTGCAAACTCTGGCATGTTATGGTCCCCGATATCACGTGGGTAATACCTAAAAACCGATGGTTCTGTCAAAAACAGTGATTTTTATAGAATATCATTAATTAAATGTTTGTAAAAAGGTCGGAAAGCAATAAAAAAAAATCCTGGCATATTTTACCAACCACTGATACTTCTACAAAAAGGATGTTTGGCATAATTTTTGCTCTCTGTCAAAGTTTAAGGATATTTGAAAATATCGGGGTATGGCCGTCGATTACCGGCGATACGATCATCGATCGTAGCGTAATCCGAGTGGGTACGGCTGGCGACAAAATGTGAAGGCGATATTTTAAACACTTGCATTAAAATAAATGTTTTTTTTTTTCTTTTTCTTTTTTTCTATGACCTACTGAAATTTGCACTAAAAGCCCTGAGAAGCTTTCAGGTATCATGGTTAAAGAAAAGGTCGTGGTTACATTACCTCGTGTTTTGTCATGTGTGTATGGTTGCACACAGGGATGGCAACCACACAGTGCAAACCTTGACAACGCAATTTAAACGATTTCTCGAACTGGAATGATGCTTCAGAATATACGAGACACTGATCATACGTGTGTTTAATCATTCATTATATTTTGGACTTTGTTTATTCACGACTAAAAATGTCCCATACATTTATTTAAAAAGATAAATTTCCTCTCTTTTTAACGAAAATAAAAAAAAAAATCTTGAAAAAAAAAAAAATGTTGACGGAAACATTCCCGAAATGCTTTAAAACGCATATCTGTTGTCTATAGAGGTTCCAAAAATCGCACAATTTTCTCGGGGGATCCCCAGCCCCCAATACGAGAGGGGTGTACCCTCTCGTGTTCTCTCCCTCGCTTGCCTTGGTCACTCGTAAAACGCCTTCGGCGTATCATGGCAGTACCACTTTTTCTAAGCCGGCGACGGCCTTGTACTAAGAACATAAAGGTGATTAAGACTGTAGCAGTTATTTTATCGTTTAACTGATTCATTTCAAGTTAATCTTTCTGTTACATTCTTGGTTAATCGTCGACATCCGTATCACTGTGGTCGACAACAGTACCCTACAAAAAAATTCAGCCCATTGATAGCAGTATCGACGAATATAAAAATTAAAATGTTAAATTATAATGCCCCGCCATTGTCGTGTCGCGGGCAGATAACTCCGTAAAAATTTGACGAAATTTGCCCATTAACAATCCCAAACCAGATCTCCACAATATCAACGCACATACCAAGTTTCGTGAAAATTCATTGATGTTTACTCAAGTTATCATCCGGAAACGAAAAACGGACGGACGGACCGACCGACGGACGGACAGACACACGGACGTCCAACGTGAAACCATAATACCCCGCCATTATGCATTTTCCAGCAATTTCTTATTTTTCAAATGTTCTTGCAAGCGATCAGCAAGCCACCCAAAACAATTTTAAGACTAGATAAATATTGAAAGAAATAGTCTGAAGACAAAAAAAAAAATAAATAAAACATACCCTAAAATTACACTCTGAGCGGGTATCCAAACAAAGTCATTCCTCTGTCGTCGCCCTTACTGCTCGGTCAAAAGCCGTATTTCTCGGTCGATACCAGCTTTACGCAGTGCCGACTCAGTCGACAGTGCAGATAGCTATTTTGGTATTACCAATGTGATATCGGAGGGGCTATAAATTAAGACATGTTAGAGTTTACACATAAAATGCCATTTTCAGACTGGACCTGCGTTTCTTTATCATTAAGCAACAACATGAATTTAGCGGGGAATTTTGTTAAATCCGATGAAAGACCTGAATTTTTAGCAGTGCCGGCTCGGACGACAGCACAGGTGGCTGTTTTGGTATACCCCCACGTGGATATGTTAAAAACAGTTTCTTTGTAATAACTTGTTTGTCTTATTATTTAAAGAGTTTATTTCCCTGATGATAATGAATGGATTCCATACCTCCACTTGCGTCATCCTTTTAAACCAGCTAGCACGGCCAAGAGGACCCGACAGCTATTTATTTTTTTTATATATATATATATTTTGTGTTAATTGCTCTCAAGGCTCATTTCTTTTAGAATCTAGCATCCGATGAAAATAAAATTCATGTTCTGACTTATTGACAAACACAGGGCCTGGTCCTGTTCGAAAATGGCATTTATGTGTTAATTTTGACTTGCGATATTAAAATTTGTTTCCAAAACTTGCACGTCCTTCACATGATTTGAATGAGTCTGAGATCAGCATACCAAAATCATATTCCGGAAAACCATAAAGTCAACAAGGCTAAATTCAGAATGTTCAGACAGACAGACAGACAGACAGACAGACAAACAAACCTGGACCCAAAGTAAATGGGGTGTAATCAGGCGTCTGTAGAAAGTAAGCATTACTTGGTAAGCACGCTTCGCTCACCATGCATATTAGCCTAAACAGAGATTTAGGAAAATACGAGAGTTAATGTCTGGGTTTAGCTTGGTTGTTGCAAAACTATTAGATATAAGTGTGGAAACAGCCACATTATAGGGATTGACATTTGGGCTCTGGTATTCCCGAGTCAACAGTCGTACTGAGCAATCTTCCTCGTTCGATAAATTCCTGATACCCAGAACAAAATTCATGAAGTGACTTATTGATAATGCGGGTTCAAATTAAAAAATATTATACAATGCTTTATTGCTGGTATTGGTGAGCATCGTAGCTATTTGTTTGGCATCTCGTTTTAATTCCAGTTTTACTGTTTTCTGAACTGAGAATACTTGACCACTGATGACATTTATTTCAGAAGAAATGCAACAAGATGCTGCTGTCAGAATTAGCTTAATATGGCCTGTAAGTCATCAACTTCAAAAATGAAGGACTAGCGACGAAAACTGAGCAAGAAATAAATGTTTAAATTCAAACAGCTATTAAAATTCTTAAATGATTATGAATTCTTAAATAAATGTTTGTTTCTGATGTTTTTATTATTCTGACATGTTAATTTAATAAAAACAGTATTTCAGGCAAGGCATGCTGAAGAACTGGGTGTGACAGCAATTTCAGCTCTACCACCAACCTATTATAAGCCGGCAACTGAAGGTATAGCCATACAAATAGAAAGGTTTGAGAAAACTATGCTTGCATGTACTAACATTGTATTTCTATGGCATTAAGGTTTGGGTAGATTTCATTTAGTTTATCAGTTTATCATTCTTCAAGTTGCTTAGGGTCAGTTTCCATTTCCTGTTTGTTTTGCGGTGTGGTGACCAAAGTCTATTAGAATCCTCTTTCCATACTTTATGATTCCAAATCTGATAAGACATAATTAATATTTAGCTTTTTTATCCCTGATATACTCAGGAATATTTAGTAACAACTAGCATGTATGAACTAATTTGATTAAATACATGTACATGTAGTAGTAAAAACACTAACATTCTCTGGATTTTTTTCTATAAAAAAAAAGGTAAGAGAAAAGTCCAGGGAGTGCCACAATCACAAACCACAGCCCTTCCCAGACCCCAAGAGGAAGAGGAAACCGACAAATCTAAACAAGCACAAACCGAACAAATGTACGAAAAGCACTAAGATTAGCTCTCTCTTCCCCAAGCGAGGTAATCGCAATACTAAAAGGACTGAAAAAACAAGAACAAAATGACACACGGAAAGACAAACAACAAATCCCCTCGTAGAACCACAAAGCAACAAAGAGTAAGACTAACACCGGGACCACCGCCTTAGAACGGTCGGTAGAGCAAACCACCGGGGGGGGCGGGGGGGGTTAAAGCACTTTTACAGCTGGCTAACTTCACCCTGGGTCCGGATGCTACTCTTAATACAGAAATACATAAAAATTCGGTTCGCATAAAGGCTCCCAACTCAGTCAATGCATCAAAGCGAAAACATAAAAATCAGATTAATCACTATAATAAACAAAGACGAGTACTCATGGCTAATTCTACTGTATGCCAGAGTAAATGAAAACCAATAGTTGAACCACGGCGGGCCAAGCCAAAGACATATCGTCAAGCCCCAACCCACTGGTTAAAGTTTTACGAAGAGGCCGTCATTGAGTCTGAGGCATGCAGTCTGCCGCATAATATCCAGGCTATAGCCAATTCTTTTATAACGGTTAATAAGTTTTCTGAATTGCTCCGAAAAGTTAGATTTACCTACAATTTTTTTTAAATCTGTACACTAATTCACCGTAAAATTCGGATTCCGATATACCTTGTCGCAGAAGTGTTTTCAGACTGACGCTATATTTTTCTAACAAGGCACTGTGTCTGCGATAAAATTTCGAAAACGTCTTACGAAGTTTAAAATAACGATAGCCCTGCCTAAGAAGTTTGGCAGTAAGGACTTTATTACGGTAGTTAAAGTCATTAAGATTTGAAGAAGCTCTGGCGAATCTTTTAAGTTGATCCCATATGAGGTACGCCGGGGGACATCGCCATCCAGAAAAGGGAAATTGACTATATCAAAATCGTCCCGTTTATCATAAATTTTGGTGGATATCTAGACTAGTCACTAGTCTTTTGTTAAAAAGATCTACATGAGTAACTAAATTACATTTAATTAACTTTTATGTGATTTGTGTTTAATTTGCAGTGTCAAAATTATGTTATCTCGACATCGTGACAGCATTTGGAAATAAATGCACTTTTTTTCATTTTTAAATTGGTTGATCCATTTTATTTTAATCAAAGCATGTCAGATGGTACATTCTGTTTTTTTTTGTGTGTTTTTTTTTTCTTTCTTTCTTAAGTTGCCAGTGTGACGATGTATGGCATTACTTCGTATCTATGCAGAAACCAATGCCCAAAACATTTTTTTTTGTCTCTGTACAAATTTCATAGCTTACTTGTGCCTACATTTTCTCATTAAAAACAATCTGCAGCAATTGTTAAACCTTATTTTCTGGAAAACAAAATAGATAAATAAATATTATAAAATGCTGCCTGCGGAAATTCAACCCTGCCAGCCAGAAATATGTACACTGAATAATGAATTAAGACTACATAAAATTTGAATCTTTATTGTGGGACACATCACTTTTTTATTTTCAGAACATCTCGTAGACTACATTGAGCAGGTTGCTGCTGCAGCACCAAATACACCATTTATCTATTACGAATATAATATAACCACAGGGGTCTATTGTAAGTATATAAACAGCTTGGATTTCATTTAATATCAGATGGCTTGTATACAATATTAATGTCCTCAGACATAAATTGGTATAGAGAAAAGTTCTTTTAATTATGAAATTTTTTTTAACACTGCCTTCTTGACTAAAAAATTTAGGCACAATATTTGAAAAAGTACCTTCAAACGTAAAAAAAGGTAAGAGAAAAGTAAGTGCAGGGAGTGCACAATCATAAGCCGCAGGCCTTCCCAGACATCTAGAGGAAGAGGAAATACACAAAATCAAACAAGAGCAAATCGAACAAACGTATTGAAAGCACTAACATTCTCTGGATTTTTTTCTATAAAAAAATAGGTAAGAGAAAAGTCCAGGGAGTGCCACAATCACAAACCGCAGCCCTTCCCAGACCCCAAGAGGAAGCGGAAACCAACAAATCTAAACAAGCACAAACCGAACAAACGTACGAAAAGCACTAAGATTAGCTCTCTATTCCCCAAGCGAGGTAATCGCAATGCTAAAAGGACAGAAAAAAAAACACAAGAACAAAATAAAAGGCCCACGGGCCACGGCTCGCTCACCTGAGTGACATAGCCTCTGCAATTCAAATGTTCTGCAACATTTTTCCAATCCTATCATTGCGACTAATGAAAGGATCATCATTTAAGCAGTTCTCAGTTTTGAAGCAATATATATGGGCATGACAGTCAATGGAGCATGATTATTTGAACACACTCTTAATCACATTTCAACAGAAGGAGTAATGTGAAATTTGGTGGAAACTTGCTAAGTGATTTCTGAAGAGTTGTTTAACAATATCATGATTTTATACATATTAACAGCACAGGGAAATATAATAAATGTCAAAACACAGAAGTCATTATGGATTAGAAAATGGGAGTCTCGGTTTTATTGACTCTTCATAAGCAGTAATGAAGTTTGCAACACTGCTTACTGTGGGTTTGGAGGAACTGTCATTTAAAAAAAATCATATTTTAAATTTTAATGTTTCCATGGCAACCAAACAATATAGTCACTGGTCATAAAATACATAAACTGGGTTGACAATTATCCAATGATCATAACTGCCAAATATGGTTCACATCACTTCACTGGTTATGGAGAAAATGCAATTTTATCCATTTTCTCCATATAAGTCTATGGGAGTTTTCTGTTGTCATGGCCACCAAACCAAGAGGCAAAGCACCATGATTTTAGCTATTTTTAAAGGTCCCAAACCAAGCAACATTCTTACCAAGTTACTGACAAATCGCTTCAATGGCTTTGGAGGAGTTGTCGTTTGAAAGTGTTAACGGACAACCGGACGGACGGACAGACGACGGACAAAAATTGATCACTATAGCTCATCCTGAGCATAGCTCAGGTGAGCTTATAACACAAGGGAATACTTAAAACAAATCGCCTCGTAAAATAAACCACAACACAACAAAGAGTAAGACTAGCACCGGGACCACCGCTTTAGAATGGTCAGTGGAATAAACCAAAGGGGGTTTAAAGCACTTTTACAGCCGGCCAACTTCACCCTGGGTTCTGATGCTACTCTTAATACAGAAATACATAAAGGCTCCCAACTCAGTCAGTGCATCAAAGCGAAAATATAAAAGTCAGTCAAATTAATCACCATGATAAACAAAGACGAATACTCATGGCTAATTCTACTGTGTGCCGGAGTATATGAAAACCAATAGCTGAACCACGGCAGGCCAAGCCAGTAACAACTGTCTGCACTTCTGTACAAGCTCAAGTTTATGCTGGGTGCTTCTGAAAAAAAACAAGGAACAAAGGCTTCTTCACGCAAACAGTGAAGACTTAGCAGACTGCATCGATATGCACGCTGATCTGACTATTCACTGTGTCCACGTCTTAAGGTACATTTTGTCATGTTGTAGCAGTTTGTAAAATTCCAAACATCTTTAAAAAAAGAAAAATAAAAGTCTAAAAAGTTGCCTTTGGAAACAAAGAACACACAGAAGAACGTAAGTCGGAGACTCGTTTTTTTTTAAGTCTCTTCATATACAGCAGTGTAATTTGCGAGGCTGCATATGCCCCTACGACTGGCTTAAGCATTATACGTGTATACCTTCAGGGAAATGAAAAATGTATGTAGTTAGCACGATCTTCATTTCCCTGCTTATATATGATGCTCTTTTGTGGTCTTTTAAACAGTAAAGAAAAAACTGGTGGCTTTATTTTTGTCAAGATTGCTTTGTTTCAACAAATGGTATTTTACCTGATTCGTTTTTCTTCTGTTTTTATTATTGATTTATTGAGTTAGTTACCATATTTTTGTCAATTGTGAAGGAAGCTCTTGGGCTAATAGAATAACATTTAGTGACAAAATATGATTAAAGACTTGCTGAAGGAACAACTTATAGTGCAGGCGCAGCTCAAACTGTGCATCTCTCGATTTTAAATTAAGCTCCTCCATTTTGATTCATGTAGGTCAGCTGGAATTTCATTGAATTAAGTAGAAAGCAATGCATGCCTACATTGTTTCTTGTTGTTGTTGTTTTTTTTTTTTGTTGTTTTTTCTTTTTTTTTTTTTTTTTTTTGTTTTGTTTTGTTTTTTTCACAGTGAACATTCCGAGGTTTTTAGAGTTAGCAGAGAAGAGAATCCAAACACTGAGTGGATTAAAACACACTTCACCCGAACTTCATTCTGCCTTGAATTGTGCTACTGTTTGTGATGGGAAGTATCAAGTCCTCTTTGGTACTGAAATGGTTAGTTCCTCACAACAGAT
The DNA here is from genome assembly GCA_964016985.1 of Anodontia alba. Classification (NCBI taxonomy): domain Eukaryota; kingdom Metazoa; phylum Mollusca; class Bivalvia; order Lucinida; family Lucinidae; genus Anodontia; species Anodontia alba. The sequence goes on along the minus strand of OZ024821.1, from coordinate 107,555,419 downwards.
CCCCATATACTTTCTAGAATACGGCCATACTCCAGGGCCCAGGTGTTCAAAGCTTTTTTAGCTTGACAAGCTCGTTAATATCAAACTTGTTTACTATTGTAGCTAAATTGTTTTTGAATACACTGATATTTCTGCTGCAAAAATGTGAGTAGTTTTTGCAATCCAAAAGTTTTTTCTCACATTTTTAAAGCAAATGATATCAATGTGTTTGCCATATTTCAAGACAGAAATTTTAGTATCACGTTAGCTAACACTTCGTTAAGTTTTGAGCAACTGGGCCCAGACATGAAGAGTACTCGGTTACCCTAAATATTCGACACCACTGCTACTTATCATAAAAATCTAAAAGGTTGCCTTTGGAAACAAAGAACATATTACAGATAGAAAATGGGAGTTTCGGTTTTATTTAGATTCTTCATAAGCAGCTTGATCCCAACATACACTAGACTAGTAACTATGGTACAGGTATTGTATTTATTGGAAATATGTAGTCATGGCTGAGTTTTCATAATTTTGTATGATGAAGTTTAAATGCTCATATTTCATTTATTTCTCCAAATATCTGAGATTTGTTTTCAAAAAGCAATAGTTCAAAATATTACCTTTAAGACTGCAGCATTATATTTTGGGAAAATCAAACATTTTTTGTAAACATCAACAAGAAACCTAGGTACCCATTTCAGCTATTTTCGGCACTTTTAGCAAAAAATCATCAAAATTCATCCAAAATGATGGCAGTTCTGTTAGTGACAAGTCCGGGTATCATTAGGTCCGAGTAAGCAGTAGTGAAATAATGCTTTTCCTACAAAGTCCATTTAACTGCTTGGAAGTGTGTCTGAAAAAAGCTAGTTGAATGGCAAATAGTGCACACCCTGATCAAACAACTCTTATATTGAGGGTTAGTCTGGATCCACATTGTTTGTTTCAGCATGTATAAGCACTTTGGGTAAGTATGGTATCACATAAATGATACTTGTTTCTATTCCATCAAAACAGACAATGTATAATACCAGAAAAGGGCATTATGCCACGTGATTCATAATTGAAAAGGTCCCTTATGCAATATGTGGGCAATAAATCTTGTCACATACAGAATTAATGAATACTGTATAATGTATAAACAGCGAAGGCCCTCATCAGCCAGCATGGATATGCAGGCTGATCTGGGCATTTGTCGTTCATATATATACACTTTTCCCACACTGTGAATGTTGTCGCATTTCATAAAAATCACCTCAGCAATTCTACTGAGGTTCTGTAAACTGTACTTATGAAAAAAAAAGTGTTTTTTTATTTTCACTAAAATATAGACTTTCAAATCTCTGCAGCGGGTAATAAGATGTAGAAATTAAACAGCAATTGTAATTTTTACAGTCTGTCACCAACAACTGAACCATTTTGAATCATTTTTTTTTCTGCAGAGATGGCTTTTAAAACTAACTGATACTACATGTATTATATTTTGGTACAGTTTGAATCAACAACAACAAACTGTCTTTATACCATGGAATGCTCTGGCTGCAAGGTCTAACTTTTTGAATAAATTGATGCTTCTTCCTTCATATTATGATACAGCAGTAATAGAAGTATCCTTCACCTAGAAGTTCATAACAAGTTGAGTGTATAGAATCATTACCTTAATGTCTATTGATTTAGTAGAATTTATTCTCCTGTTTGCATAACTTAGAAATTCTGACCTTGAAGGTTCAGCACCACTGCAGCTCCATGTGAGTTTTGGAAATCAGTAAGCATGAGCTGCAAATGTGAACTGATCTGTGTCAGCCTGCGTATCTGCATATCTGTGCTACCTGATCTGAGTCTTTTATATATACAGTATAATCTCAATGGCTCAAAGACGGATGGCTCGTTTACCATGGATGATTCGAACTCTTTTTTCAGTCCCTACAAAATTCTTCCAATAGCTCAAGAAAACAAATATTTAATGATTTTATCTTATTTTATCATGGAATTGTGTGTACTCATTAGAATCGCCTCATCCAGGCAATTCTAATGAGTACACACAACATACAATTATTGTATAGAAAATTGGAAAAAAAGTCCCTAAATTATCGCCATTTGCTTCCTGACTTGGCACTTTAATTAATCCTCAGCTGCTCAAACCACCCATGACTCGAACAATTTTCTATGGTCCCAAAGAAGTTCGAGCCATCGAAGTTCGACAGTATATATATATATATATATATATATATATATATATATATTCTACAGTATCTAGTATCTATAGATTCTTTCTACAGCAAACAGCTAACACCATGATCAGATGTGCAGGCTAATCTAAGCTTTCAGTGTTAAACTGTGCCATGGACATTCTTTTGTATCTCATTAGAATTATTTCAGTAACACACATCAGTGGAAATGAGTTACTGGAGACTTAGAAAATGTTCCTCTTAATACTCAAATGGAGCCTTACACTATAATGGTCTACCATAGAAATACAAAATGAGCCACAATGCGAGACTATGTACAATTGGTATGTACCTATGCTGTCTAATATTGTGGATCCTTGACTATCCACAGAGCAACCAGTGAAGTTTGCTCAGAATGCATGGGTGTTCATGTCAGAAGGTACATTTTCTCACATTACAGCTCAGATTGTGAACAGACAGGCCCAGAGGTTATAAAACTTTTTTCATGCTCAACTCAGCTGAGCATGAAATTTATCCGGCTAATAAATCTGAAATTACTGACAATTGCAATTTCTTTCTTGCTAAACATAGCTGAGCATGAAAATTTCTCTGCTAATAAATATGAAAATGCCATAGCTGAGTTGAGCATGAACAGTTTTATAACCTCAAAGCCAGATCCAGGCCAACCTGTAATTCCTATCCCAAAATTTGAACAATGCTATTTGACTACCTCTTTATGTGTCCAGGTGGTTACAAACAATGTAGACCCAGTTCAAACTGCTCCTATATACGTTTAAGAATCGAATGGTATGTTTATTCATTATTTTCTCAGATTATATGTTAGACTGTTTTGGAAAAACATGTTATAGTCAAATTACAGTGGGTAAATAGTAGATAGTCAGAATACTTTGGTGAAATTAGTGAATAGGCAGAATATTTTGGGTCAGTAGTGTATTCAGAATATTTTTGGTAAACATGGTGTGTATTCAGAATATTTTGGGTAAACATTGTGTATATTCAGAATACTTTTGGTAAACATGGTGTGTATTCAGAATATTTTGGGTAAACATGGTGTATATTCAGAATATTTTGGGTAAACATGGTATATATTCAGAATATTTTGGGTAAAAATGGTGTATATTCAGAATTATTTGAATAAACATGGTGTATATTCAGAATATTTTGGGCAAACATGGAGAATATTCAGAATATTTTGGGTAAACATGGTGTATATCCAGAATATTTTGGGTAAAAATGTTGTATATTCACAATATTTTGGGTCTATAAGTGAATAGTCTGAGATTATGAGTAAAGTCCAAATACTTTGGGTCAACACACTCATCTCACTGTACTGTCAGAATATTTAGGCAAATTGGGTAAATATATAGTCAGAATATTTTGGAAAACTGGGTAAATATACAGTCAACATATTTTGGGTAAATGCAGTATATAGTCAGATTAATTTCGGTCAATAAGGTATACAGTCTGAATATCAGTACCATGTATTTTGGATAAATATGGTCATATAGTCAGAAAATTTTGGCAAATATGATGTGTATTTCAGAATATTTTGGCAAACTTCGTGTGTATTTCTGAATATTTTGGCAAATATGGTAAATCAGAATATTTTGGCAAATATGGTGTGTATTTCAGAATATTTTATGTCATGAGTACCCACAACATTTGTTTTTGTGGAGAAATAAGAAAAATATCAATACTTTTGGAGTGAAAAAAGCATCTTATCAAGAGCTATGAATGTATATCAGAATCTTTTGGGTAAATATGTTGTACGCTGGTAGCCTGATTATTTTGGGCAAATAAAGTGTTACAATAATTCTCATATTGGTCAGGAACATATTGCATACTGGAAAACGTCCTTCAATGAACCTCTGTCTTGTCTGTTTGCAGCATTATTTACCAAGTCTAAGTATAGGCATTTCTGATGTGATAACTTCACCAATAATGGGCTCATTTTTCCAAGACTTGAAGGCAGCCTTTGACCAGGGCAATATGGCAGATGCTTGCAAACTTCAGGTAAGTTTTGAAATGGCTGACTTTGCAGGACCTTACTAAATATGAACAAATTTGATGACACAGTAAAACAAAAACTAGTTTCAGGTTCTTATGTTTATTTATGCCAGTATACTGCTATCACAGCTTTTGTTGGTTAAACATTCATTTATCTCAAGTTTGTGAGTACAACTCTTTCACAGTTTCATCTGTTTTTTGTTGTTGTTTTTTTTTGTGTGTGTGTGTTCATATATTTTATGGATGTATGTGCTTTTGGGTGTTCAATTAAAATATTTGACCGGAGTTATCAGCTTGTGCACTTAGAGGAAAATATGAACAAGTGCAACTCCTATAGTTTGATCAGATTCTGTCTGTTTTTTCATACAGTTTGTGGTTTTACAGGGCTACATGTGCATGTAGCACTGGGCCCAGTTGTTCAAAACATCGTTAGCTTAACAAGCTCATTAATGACAAGCTTGTTAACTGTCATAGCTATTTTCAAATGCATTAATATTTTTCCTGCAAAAATGCGAGTAGCTTTTGCAAAAGCTACTCACATTTTTTCAGCCAAAATATCAATGTATCTGCCATATTTCAAGACAGAAATTTTAACGTCGCGTTAACTAACAGTTTTGGTAAGTTTTGAACAATTGGGCCCAAATTTTTATTTGGATTATTTTGCCAGTTTTTATCTGCAGATATTTTTGCTGAAGTTGTATCTTAACATACAAGTAGCACTTTAAAGTAATTTGAAATTCTGAGTAGATCAGTTGTGTGTCTAAGAAAAAGGTTTATTCATTTTTTCCATGTAAGAGTAATTTCACATATGTTGTGAAATTATATGTACTCTTTTGGCTGTTAGTGCATTTTGACACAACACTGTTGATATTTTCATGATATTTACATGAATATGATACCTACAATTTAATGTTTGTAATTATTTCATTGTAAAAAACCTTACTCCTGTATTTCTTGCCCTTGAAAGTCATGAATCTCTTAGTAAATAATTCTACTTGCAAACAGTAAATAATTCTACTTGCAAACCTGATTCATACAGGGTTCTTTTTCCTTCTTCTTGAAGAAATATTTCCAGCATATTTCTGCTCCACCTCTTTCTACAAATCTGTGTAATGTTCAGTGTTTTTTTTTATTTTTCAGAGAAGAATACAGCAGCTTATGAACATTCAGACAAGGTTTGGTGGTGGTATAGCAGGTTCTAAAGCCATGTTTGAATTACTGATGGACATATCAGTAGGACCTCCAAGGTTACCACTGCATGGCCTCACTGATGAAATGAAAGCTCAAATGAAGTATGCACTGCAAGCAGAAGGATTTATATCTACATGAAACTATAGGATAATTACATCACTGTTCTTTATAATACTTTTGCTGGGATCCAAAGATGAAATCATATTAACTGAAGAACCCTGTTGTATCCAAACAAACATGTATAGATTATATAAAAGGAAAATGCCCATAAATGGTCATTATTTTACATAATCTATACATTTTTGTTTGGATACAACACTTTCGAAGTCCATCTGTGACCTTTAACTTGTCTTATATCCATAACTGTCCTATAATGAACATCTTATTAAAAAAAATCCTAGTGTTTTTATATCTGGTGATTTTCAAAATCTGATCTAAGGCATTTATTCTATACCAGGAGGACTGCATTGCTACAGGAATGGGATCTGTAATGACATGCAAGGATGTAGAAAGATACTACTTTCAGTGGATTTTATTGTTATTTATCAACCCTTGTAAAATACAATCAGCAGAATTCAATTTTGTTTATGTCATCCTTACTACAGGTAGATTTTACCTCCTGATCAGAGTAAGGTAAATATGTAACCTAGTAATATGAACAGAAAGCTCAAATAATTTTCATTAGCATGACAATGAGTGTAACTAAGAAAATCAAACAGAAAACAGTTGTTTCTTTGCTTTAATAAAACATTTTTTATAAAGCTCAACCAAGAAGTATTGTTATTTTTCTTATTTCTCCATGTTGTGGGTACTTTTTAAAGCCCTTGCAGAGGCATTTCTAGTAAGTACACACAACATATTTTTGTGGAGAATTCAGAATATTTAACTAACCATCATCTCTTATGATGAGTTTAACGTGTCAAGTCATGACAGGGTTTTTGCATCATACTACTCTTATCTACAGTTATGTGATATTTATGTCACTAAATTCATTTCAAATGGATTCCATAGGAGCTTTAGCATGCTTGATGGTATATTTGAGCCTGCTCCAACAACAGTCATGACTGGCCTGTGTACTTGTATAGTGAATGACCCAGGCCTTTATCAAATTCATCCACAGTCTGTATTTATGACTGTTTTTGATGCAAATTATCATCTGAATGGTTATTTCTTTATGACAGTTCCAGATGGACTTCGCAATCACATCTCCAGCTATAAAGTGCACCCATTATTCCCCTAAATATTCTGATATCTTACTTATCCTTAAATCTGAACATGTCCATCTGACTAGCAGTTGATCTGTCTAAAAAGTCCTGGCTGAATGACAAAAGTGCAGACCAGTATATCTGTGACTACACTGCACAGGAATGTCTATCCAAATATTTAGGCAAACAGTGTGTTCTTCCACTCCAACTGTTCAAGAAATATATATACTAGTCCACCAAATCATGTTCTGATATGTTTCCATTCCAGGGCATTTTCATCTCCTAAGATTTATAATCTCCCAACTTTGTTATCACAATGTAATATCAAGTTCCCTCCCTCTCTAGTCTAAGTCGTGCCAGCTCCATAATTTCAGTCATTATTTCTGGTTTGAGAATATCTTTAGCCTGTAATAACAATTGATCACATATACACATCTACTTAACAGAACGCACTTCTATTAATAATGTACTTACCCTAAATAAATCACATAACTCATTACCATACTTATCCTAAAATCTTAACAAGTCAATTTAATTACCCTCAAAACATCATTAGCTTAACAAACTCGTTAATGACAAACTTGTTAACTGTTGTAGCTAAGGTATTTTTAAATACGTTGATATTTTTGCTGCAAAAATGTGAGTAGCTTTTGCAATCAAAATCTACTCACATTTTTTTCAGCAAAAAATATCAATGTATTTGCTATATTTAAAGATGGAAATGTTAACATCACGTTAGTTAACAACTTTGTTAAGTTTTGAACAACAGAGCCATGTTGAACTGTCCAATAGTTGCTGGAAGAGTGGCCACCTATGTAGTACTTGCAGTCTGTCCCAGATATCAAAATGGACCAATGCACAACAGAATTTTGAAATACATGAATACCAAAAGAACCAGATCAGCATGCAGATCATGACTTAGTTATAGCTTTTGCTGCCTGCCCACCAAAATATGATACTGTTAGAATCAATAAAATCAGACTTGATGCAAAGGCTGATTTAGGCCTTCACTGTTCACATTCTTTCATGAGATCCATATTTTTTATATAACCCAAAGTCATAACTTCATTACAAAACTAGAGCTATCACTTGACTGTTTTTGGAAGTACACCAGCCGAGTTTGTTTGTTTTTGTGCTGAGGTTTTACAGCCAAGTCAACCCAATGTGGTTATGTTGAGCAGTCAGTTTACCTAACCACACTTTTACTGGGTAGGCTTAGTCCTTTAAGCAGTTAACCAGTACTGTGCACATTCTTTCACCAGAAACAAAACATCCAAGTTAAGAATGTATATTGATAAGTAAAAAAACTATCTTTTAACCCATTCTAGTCTGGAGATCCCTAAAAGGGTAACTGGCAAACAGTACAGAACAGATCAGATCCTGCAGATCTCAGCATCTGATCAAGATCTCCACTGTTTGCAAATAGTTTAGCCTTTTTCTCTAGGAATATCTAAATCTCATAGCCCGGCATAATTAAAACTGAAACTGGACTCTTCCAATATATAGTGTGGGCGAGTCTATTCAGTCTACAATGAGTTAAACATCATAACTCTAAGTAAGGCATTTGGTTGCTGATATTTTTATCTCATTTCTTTACAACAACATAGGTTGTGAGTACTCATTGGATTCACCTTGTTGAGCCTCTTCCAATGACACCTACACCATATGCATTCATGGAGACATAAGAAATACACTACCTCTTTATAACACGGTTCGTTTTAACAGTTTTGGATATAACACGGCTCAAAGATGGATCCCAAAAATGTATAGATTATACTGAAAAAGGTCATTTTCAATATAATCTGTACATTTTTGTTTGGATATAACATAGTTGTTTAACTAACAAGTTTTTTGTTATGGACCCCAACTATAGTGTTATAAAAAGGTTGTGGTTATAGTATAAAGATTTGAATGCCCCGCATATCTAGTCTTACGTAAATACTATTAATCCTTAAAGAGCTAAACAAAGAGAAAATAAGGCTTGACATTACATGTGCATTGTCTGCCAGGCAGATGATTCATATGAAATGTCAATTCTTATTTTATCTGAAAAATAGTTTTGATAACGATTTCAAAATGTCATCTGCTGCAGTTAAGGATTAAGCTATAATTATCAGAACACACCAACTTACCGGAAACTTTAAGGAAGCTTCATATGTATAAAGAATACTTGTATCAAATAACATCATTTTGTGTTCTGCTAATGCTAGGACACAGTTCCGCAATCTTGATATCACTTCTCTGTCTGCTCTAGACACAGGCTGTAAGTACATAATATCAAAAAAGTTGAGCAAAACAGGAGACTGAATGCATACATATAGGCTGACCTTGGCCTTGCCTATTTGTATAGGTTCAGATTCCTTTGTCATGTTTATGTGTTTCCTATTGAACAAATGTCACTAAATTAAAATGATATTCAAGTTCAACAGCAGATACATGTATACAAAAGTCCCATTCAGAAAGGATTTATTAACCCTTAAAGCACCAGTAACAACTGCAGCCAATGATACTTTTAAATATATTTTTTATCACTATTTTGCATAGGAAATAAATCTTGACATTTCATGTGAATGTCTGCCAAGCAGATGAATCACATGAAATGTCAATATTTGTTTTCTATGAAAAATAAAAAAATAAAATAGAATGTCTTCTGCTACAAATTTTGCTTAGCACTTTAAAGGTTAACCAATTAATGTCTTTCACAAAGTCCTCTTTGCAAACAGTATAGAGTATAGACCCAGACATAGATTAGTCCAACTTCCAAGACAGGTATCCACCATGCACTACTGGTATGAGTGCCTCCAAGATAAAAGGAGTATATAATGTATTCCACCAGCACAGATATGAGGCCGTCCCAGGATTTTGGGACACAAGGAAACATGCCCATTTATTGCTAGAGAACAAAGGGAACTGGCAAACATTTTATGGGAACAAGTGAATGAAGCTAATTTTGGAGAACAGGGATTATGGAAATTTTAAAAATCACTTTTAAGGAACAAGGGAATTACCCTTGGTCCAGTTGGTCAAAATATCATTCGCTTAATGAGCTCGTTAATGACAAACTTGTTAATTGCTGTAGCTATGGTATTTTCAAATACACTGATATTTTTGCTACAAAAATGTGAGTAGCTTTTGCAATGCAAAAGCTAATCAATGTATTTGCCATATTTCAAGACAGAAATTTTAACGTCGTTAGCTAACAACTTTGTTAAGTTTTGAACAACTGGGCCCAGGATACTCTTCTTATCTGGAGCTATGCATAATTTTTTAACTTCCAGCCATTTTTTCACAAATGTCAGTGTTTCTAAGAATTACCTGATAAAAGATGTAAAATCTTTTTTATAAATATACTGTTCACTAGATTTCCTTCAAGTAACATTTATCCAGATACTGTAACAATAAGACTGGCCAAGCAAAATGTAGTCAAAAAATGAGATCCCATTTTGCTCACCTGATATAAATTCATCAAAATTTGCAGACATAATTAGTAATAATTCTATATTAAAATAATTTTTTTCTAAACAGAATCGACTCCTTCCATAACATCACTACAAAAGGAATTCACTATATACATGTACCCCATTTGCCAGTTAAACAAGGTCACCGAATTTCTCACATAGCACATAGCTCTAAATAAGAGGGGTTTCAAGATAAATATTTTTTGTTATTTGTCCATAAAATCCATATGTTGTGTGTCTAATGAGTACCAACAACATGAGTTTTTTGTGTGAGGCACTGCTAATGAGTACCAACAACATGAGTTGTGTGTGTGTGTGTGTGTGTGTGTGTGTGTGTGTGTGTGTGTGTGTGTGTGTGAGGCTCTGCTTATGAATACAACAACATACATTTGTGGACAAATACAAAATAAAATGAACTTTTTTGGTTGAAAACAGTGTTTTATCTGGAGATGTTTCTTAGCCTTTTTTCCCTAAAATTAGTCTATGGTGTATCTTTTTTCTATCACAAACACACCCTCTGATAACCAGAAATGTGCCACTGTTGATAAAAATTGGTATTTTTGCACATGTCACTAATCAATTTATTAAAGCATGGTACAGAAATTAATATCTTATGTTTCCTCCACCAAAATGCAACTACTGACAAACAATACTCTATTTACCATAAGTATTGGGACACCTTATCTATTTTAAAAAAATACCATACTTATCCTAAAATTTAAAATAGTCCACTCACCACTTGTTGATGTGTCTAAAATATTGCTGTATACATGGCAAACAGTGTAGACCCTGATCAGATGCCCCATTCTATGATGTCTGATCCGAGTCTACACTGTTTGCAAAGGCCTACCTGTCCCAATACTTAAGGTTACTATCATATGTTTCCTACATTGTAGGAATTGAACTGCATCTATAAGTTACGTAATTAATTATTCTTTCTTCCTAGACCTACCTCTAGATTTTGCTCATAGCCTCCAGTTTTCTCCTTATCCTCTTCCTCTGTTGGGCATATCCAGATGTAACCATTATTTCCCAATACTACTGACGCTCCACATGGCAGGTTGTGAAAATGAGTTTTGCGTCTTTTAACAAGGGATGGTGAAACAGAGAGCAAAGTACCTTGACCTAACTGAAAAATAAACAAATCAAATATTCTTCTCTAATATTTAAATGCTTCTTTAACTGAGACTTGCTGAGAGAAACCAACATTTTGATACAGGGTAATTTGTGTGAACATTCAGATGCTATAACCCCTAATCATACTTGTCCAAAAATTGGAACAAATTCTGAAGAGAGAATTTGTTTGGAAACAAGAAACCTATCAAGAAGGCCAAAAAAGCAGACTTGTTTCTATTGAGTATATTATGAGCAGTAATGCAACAAGTAACAGCACTCATACCTAATCCATGGTCGTGTGATATTCAAATCAAATCAGCACAATGATACCAAGGGACCTGAAAAAATATAAACTACACTACAAGAATTCCGCGGAAGGCGTCATCGCACCTGCTGGCGCAAAAGTCACAGGAGCCACAATCAGAATGTGGTTATTAAATAAGTTTATTTCATTCTTAGCAGTGCTTACTTAGAAAACTGGGTTGAAAAAAATGTAGACAAAGTGCCTAGTGGGGCACATATATTCCAGGCCAGTCCCATTCCCTCTAATGGCTATATCTTCAGCATTGACTTTTCGTATCATACAGCCCAATGATAATGGAACGTTGACGTAAAATGTGTAAAAGTCACTGGAGCATGAAATATAGGTCCAGGTCATGGGTCAAGGTACCTGCTAATTCAGTACATCAAGGAGAAGCACAATGCAAGGTATGGTGGTTGTAGGCCTTATAGTTGAGGAGTTATCAAACAGCAACGTAAAATGTGTCAAATATAGGTCAAGGTCACTGGGTCAAGGTACCTGCCAAGCCAGTGCAATGAGGTGAAGCACTATGCAAGGTTTAGTGGTTGTAGGTCTTATATTTGAGGAGATTTTTGTTTGTGTTGAGGTTTTACGGCCCAGTCAACCCAATGGGGTCATGTTGAGCACGGTCAGTTTACCTAACCACACGTTTACTGGGCAGGCTTAGTCCTCTAAGCGGTTAACCAGTATTGTGCACATTCTTTCGCCAGAAACTGACAACTGCCCTTCTTGAATCAGCAGAAGGGAGAGAATGACCGTAGAAAATATTTCATGATCAATCTCCACGAAAGAATGTTGCCGACCTCGGCTATTTGAGGAGATACCGAACAGCAATATAAAATGTGTCAAAGTCACTGGAGTGCACAATATAGGTCAAGGTCACCAGGTCAAGGTACCTGCCGAGTCAGTACATCGAGAAGAAGTGCTGTATAAGGTTTGGTGGTTGAAGGCCTTACGGTTGAGGACATATGGAAGGATGACGTAAAAGGTGTAAAAGTCAATGGAGCGTGAAATATAGGTCAAGGTCACCCAGTCAAGGTACCTGCAGAGTCCGTACATTGAGGAGAAGCACTATGCAAGGTTTTATGGTTGTAGGCCTTATAGTTGAGGAGATATTGAACGTTGACGTAAAATGTATAAAAGGCACTGGAGCACAAAATATAGGTCAAGGTCATCGGGTCAAGATACCTGCCAAGTCAGTACATATAGGAGAAGCACTATGCAAGGTTTGGTGGCTAGCGGTCTTACACTTGAGGAGATCTGGAATGTTGACGTAAATTATGTCAAAGTCACTGCAGCCAAAATATAGGTCAAGGTCACCAGGTCAAGGTATCTGCTAAGTCAGTACATTGAGGAGACGCACTTTGCAAGGTTTGATGGTTGTAGGCCTTATAGTTGAGGAGATATCGAACATCGACGCAAAATATGCCAAAGTCACTGGAGTGCAAAATATAGGTCAAGGTCACCGGGTCAAGGTACCTGCCAAGTCTGTACATCTAGGAGAAGCACTATGCAAGGTTTGGTAGTTGTACACCTTATAGTTGAGAAGATCTGGAACGTCGATGTAAATTAAGTCAAAGTCAATGGAGCGCAAAATATAGGTCAAGGTCACTGGGTCAACATATCTGCCAAGTCAGGAGGTCAGGGAGATGTGTCATGCAAGGTATGCTGGTTGTTGTAGAATTGTAGTTGATTAGAATACTAACTTTGACGTAAATGTCGAACTTCGACATAACAGAACTGTTAAGAGACAGACGGACGGACGAACAGACAGACAAATGGAAAAGCGGGCACCTATGTCGCAAAGTCAGGAGGTCAGGGAGATATTTCATACAAGGTTTGATGGTTGTTTAGTCTTGTAGTTGATTAGAATACTAACTTTGACATAAATGACGAACTTCGACATAACAGAACTGTTAAGAGACGGACAGACAAACAGACAGACGAATGGAAAAGTTGGCACCTATGTCGCAAAGTCGGGAGGTCAGGGAGATGTTTCATGCAAGGTTTGATGGTTGTTTAGTCTTGTAGTTGATTAAAATACTAACTTTGACATAAATGTCGAACTTCGACATAAATGTTGACAGACGGACGGACGAATGGACAGACATACGGAAAAGCGGATGCCTATATTGCAAAGTCAGGAGGTCAGGGAGATGTTTCATGCAAGGTTTGATGGTTGTTTAGTCTTGTAAATGATTAGAATACTAACTTTGACATAAATGTCGAACGTCGACATAAATGTTAACAGACGGACGGACTGACGGACGGACGGACAGAAAATTGGACGCCTATATCGCACCCTGCTACAAGCAGGTGCGATAAAAATGAAGCATGGGAGACATTTTACAACTGGCACACTGGACTTAACTACAACTATAATGCTATAGTGACCAAGGTTACAGAATTATGAAATTTTATTAAATGGTCAAAACCGACGTCCAACCAAGACTTACTTGCCTGGAAATTGCCATTTTTCTTATTTGCTTTGAAAGCAAGAAAACACATATATTAGAATCAGTAAAAACAGAGTCTGTTCATGAACAGTGATACAACATGTAACATTGCTAATGCTGTCTAGTCCATGGTTGAGTTTTATTCTAGTCAACCCATCCGGATCATGTCTAGTATGCATAGCAACAGATAAGGCGCCTTTTTCATTTGAAAAATGCTGATACCTTTCTTATTTCTCGACGAAAACATATGTTGTGGGTACTCATTAGAAGAGCCTCACCAAGGCACTTCTAATGAGTACCCACAACATATGTTTTCGTCGAGAAATAAGAAAACTATTATGTGGATAACCCCTCTTATCTGTAGCTATAAGTATGGTCAGTTAACCTACTCACACTGTTCCTGGACAGGCTTAGTCCTCCAAGTGATGAACCAGTACTTGTGCACATACTTTCACTAGTAACTCACAACTGCCCTTCTTGAATCAGCAGATAGAGTAGAATGGCTGTAGAAATTCTTTCATGATCCATCTCTACAAAAGTTATCTGGCTGAGCTGGGGTTCAAACTCACTACCTCTGAATCTGCAGTCAGGCATGCTACCCTCTGTGCTATGAGGACCGTATGGTCTGAGCTTATAAAAAAATCTGTCCCTTTTAACCTTCAGGTTTTTCTTGCAAAACTATTTACATAATGAAAAATATACATGTATTACCTTTCCGTACTTGAGACTCCTGGTGTGTAGTGACAGGGAACCATCTGAGAACACTGACTGGACTTCTGCCTGATTCTACTGTTAAGGTGAAATTGTTACTTCATTAACAATTTTGACTGTATGATGGTGGGGATGGTCACAGACTCAGTGATGACTCAAACCTAAACCATTTACTCATATGTGGTCAGGCTCAACATCGTTCTACTAGGGGTTTTCATTTTATGTAACTTTTAGTTTGTAATTGAGCTTCTATCTTTGTTTCATTGTAAGTCTGAGAAATTAATCTTTATATATTTTTTTCTAGGTGTTGGTCCACTGAAGAGTTAGAGAAACCCTATGTGGATTGAACAAAAAGATGTGGCTGTAACAGTATCAGAATTAAGCATTACCCCTTGTCCTGCTGGACCCGGATATACCCTGCCTTTGCAAACAATGTAGATCCAGATCAGTTGGCTTCTGAGCCAACTGATCTGGATCTGCATGGTTTGTCATTAATTATTTGAATTTATATGAACAACTTGGGTCAAGTAATCTGATTGGCTGAAATTTAGAAGTGGGCATGGCATCTAAATTTATTTAGCATGACAATGGTTAAAGAAACAGAGAGATAGCAGAGAAGAGAAATAACAAATGACTTTTTTTTTATTTATTTATTTAGAGTTTACCATCCCAGTCAATACTATTAAGATCATGTTGAGCCGGTCAGTTTACCTAACCTCACTACCTGAGCAGGTTTAATCTTCTTAGTAGTTAACCAGTACTTGAGCACATTCTTTTCCAGAACCTGAATGCCCTTCTTGATTCAGCAGAAGGGAGAGAATGACTAAAGGAAATATTTCATGGTCAATCTCCAAGAAAGGATGCTACCAGACCTGGCAGGATTGAACTAACCAATGACAGCGCAGAAACAGAAGAAATACTAAATATGACCCCTTCCCTTGCCTGCTGCAATCAGCTGGCTGAGGGAGGACTGTGTTCCGTGACTGTGGCTTTCCTTGCTATCTTCATTATACCATATACTTTTTGCACTACCAGAAGGAAAAGCAGTCAGACTTAATAAATTTCTGTAACATAGCATGCCCGTGAGAATTGCTTAGTCTGAAAATTGTAATTCTGTCAGAATTTTTCTTTTATTTACGATATTTACCATAAGTACTGGAACACCCTATCTACTTACCATTTGTTTGTGTTGGGGTTTTACGGCCTAGTCAACCCAATGGGGTCATGTCGAGCGTGGCCAGTTTACCTAACTACACCTTTACTGGGCAGACTTAGTCCTCTAAGTGGTTAACCAGTATTGTGCACATTCTTTCACCAGAAATGACAACTGCCCTTCTTGAATCAGCGGAAGGAAGAGAATGACCATAGAAAATATTTCATGATCAATCTCCATGAAAGAATTTGCCGACCTCGGCTGGGGTTGAACCCGCGACCTCCTGGTCTCCAGTCGGATGGCGCATCCAACTGAGCCACCGAGGCCAGCTATCTGCTTACCATACCTGTCCTAAAGTTTTAAATAGTTCATTCTACTACTGGACCTGTTGATGTGCCAGCAGCCTGAAATGTTGCTGTACATACAGCAAACCATGTAGACCTCTATCAGATGCCCTGGCATCTTATCTAGGTCTACATTGTTTGCAAAGACCTATCTGTCCCAATCCTTATGGTTATTACAGTATTCATTTTCTTATTGTTCCATTTTACTGTTTTTTGAGAACCAACAATAGTGTTTGACAAAATTTTGAAACTTCTTTCATGCTCAACTCAGCTGAGCAAGCTCCGCTGAGCTGAGCATGAAAAAGTTTTAAATTTTTGGTATTTTTATGACCAAGTGAAATTTCATGCTCACTTGAGTTGAGCATGAAAAAAGTTTTATAACCTAGGGGCCTTATCAGCCTTTACTGTCCACAAAAGCCATGGGTCCTTGGCTGTTGAAAGAGCAGAGCTCTAGATAAGAGGGAGTAAAGGGTATTTCAGCACTGAATGTTTGAAAATCAGCATTGAAATTGAAGCTGAGGGGGTAAAAATACTCAAAGAAATTTTGGATTTTAGCACTGAAATCAAGGGGGCAAAGTTTTTCAGTGAACTTTTCATCTTTTAATATGAAGCAATTTCCCTCACACTGTTATGAGCAGGAGCAGTAAACTAGATCAGAAAGGGCTTCAAAGACAAATACATTACTAGGTGTTTTTTTGTGTTTTTGCTTCTCTTTTTTTTATACATTACTAGGTGTTTTTTTTTCTTCTCTTTTTTTTTCAGAGAAAATAAAGCTTGGCATTGCTAAGCAGACAATTCACATAAAATTCCAAGCTTTATTTTCTCTGAAAAAAGTTAGAATTATCTATGCTACACTTAAGCCTGGCGCTTCAACAGTTAAACATTGCAAATGGGCACTCAGTGCTCCAGCTAGCGACTTTCAGAGGGGCAGCCCGCCCCTCTTGCCCTTCCGACCTGCCCCTCTGCCCTCCTGGCCCGCCCTTCTGCCCACCCATCCAATCAACTTGGTCCAATCGTTCCGAGGTTTTGATTTCTCAGTCGTTCCGGCCGCCGTTTATTCGCTGTGCATTGTTTCAAAGTGTATTAATCCGCTTGCGGCATGTATATTCGATCCGGTCAATTAAGCTGATAAGACATCTATCACGAGCTACCTAGGTAAGTGCTCCAAATTATTCGCGCGTGTCCTTTTGGTTAACGGTATTACCATAACATAATTACGTTGATAGATATTTTTCAGCTATTTGAAGTATGGTGCATTCAGTCACCGTGAAATTAAGCTAGATCACTATTGTTGTTTAACCAATTCATCTTTACAATTAGATAATCCATTCCAATTAATTATTCAATAATATTGCAAACAGTTAGTTAAACAATCAAAAGAGAGAGAGAGATGGCGATGTTGTTTGCTGAAGTTTTCTTGTCCTGAATTCACTTTCTCCATTTTCTGACGGATGCAGAATTTCCTAGTTATTCCCCTTGAATAGTAATACAGAGGTTCAACTATTATGAGATTTAATTCCAAGTTTAATACTAAGTCTTGAACATCAGAGAGAAAAGATAATAATAACCATTTAATAAATTACATAAGAAAAGGTAGAAATGTAATATTTAATATGATTATCTGTTTAGATCAGAGCACTTGTTAGGAAGACGATCTACAACTCGACAGAAATTGAAATTTAATTGATACAATAATATATTGTGTGACCAAGTGCTTGTAGCTTAAAATTTTGTTTGTTTGTGTTGAGGTTTTACGGCTCAGTGAACCCAATGGGTCATGTCGAGCGCGGTCAGTTTACCTAACCACACGTTTACTGGGCAGGCTTAGTCCTCTAAGCGGTTAACCAGTATTGTGCACATTCTTTCGCCAGAAACTGACACCTGCCCTTCTTGAATCAGCGGAAGGGAGAGAATGACCGTAGAAAATATTTCACGATCAATCTCCACGAAAGAATGTTGCCGACCTCGGTGGGGGTTGAACCCGCGACCTCCTGGTCCCCAGTCGGACGGCGCATCCAACTGAGCCACCGAGGCTGGCAAATGTAGCTTAAAATATCTGAACAGTCAGTCATCCAAATATTGACACACTCTAACTATTCTACGCCAAACTATTCATGTGAAATGTCGACATTTTACAAAGGAAAAAAAAAAATGTGTGTCTGCTACTATTGTGATACACAGAATTTGAAGAGAGGTAATCCTAAAGTTCAGTCCTAAATAAAAAATATAAATTGTAAGACCCCATTTAATTTTTTTTTCTGTTACCCTTACTGTTTCTTAGATCAAAGTGAAGTAATAGATCTATGTTACATGAGGCTGAATTGCACAGTACACTATAGATCATAATGGTACTGATAATTGACCATTTCAAAGAAAAAAAAAAAAAAAAAAAAAAAGAAAAAAAAGTGCCCTATTTTTGCCCATACGCACAAAAGTGCCCTACCCAGCACCCCTCTGTCCTAAAATCCTAGCTGGAGCACTGGATTTAAGCTTAAACAGCAGGGGGTAAAATACTCTTTGTACCTAAACCTTATCTAGAACCCTGCAGTGTGTAATGAAGGTTCTGATCAGACTGCCTGCATGTGCAGGCTGACCTATGTCCTCAATGAGAGAACAAGTCATAATGTAAAGTTTCTCGCATTGCGACTCATACAAGTTATTTGGTGTAAAGCAGGGCCCAGTTGTTCAAAGCATCATTAGCTTAACAAGCTTGTTAGTGGTCAAAATGTTAACTGTTCTAGTAAGTACAATATCGAAGTCACAGGTATTTTTGCTGAAAAAAATGTGAGTAGCTTTTGCAAATCACTTTTTTTCCGCAAAAATATTAGGGTAAATGCCAAATTTAATTATCAAAGTGTTAACGATACGTTAACTAACGACATTGTTAGTTTTGAACAACTGGGCCCAGCTCTTTATCTGGAACCCTATACAGTCGGTTACAGCAAGGATACACTGATAAGATCTCCCTCTTTCAAGTAATGTCTCATTAACTTCTCATCTTCCTCTGATCGTCGTCTCTGAAAAAGTTTTCTCATAAAAACACAGATCTTCACCCTGATCCTGCTGGTCCCGGATATGGTCTGCTTTTGCAAACAGTGTAGATCCAGGTCAGTTGGCTTCTTTACCAACTGCTCTGGATCTGCACTGTTTGTCTCTCACTATGTGAATTTGTATAAACAACCTGGATCAAGTATTAAATCTGACTGCCTGACAATTAGTAGCAGGCGTGGCAGCTTAATTTATTCAGCATGACAAAGGTCAAGACACTCTTCCTTATTCTCCCCAGTATACAAGGTCTGACAGCCAATTCAAACTACTTCCAAAAGTGATGACATGAATAAACTTTTCTTCTTTTTTCTCCAAAAAAAAAAGAAAGGAAAACAAAGAGAAAAGATATATTAAGAGTACAGATACACTTTCAAGACAGGCAACCATCAAAATGTTTTCCTCCATTTGGAAAGGGGTCTACTCTAGAAGGGAAAAATTGCTCCCCTTTAGAGCGATGGTTTTTTTTGTTTGTTTGTTTTTTGGGGTCTTTTTGAGTAACATTACGAAAACAAGCCTATTCAAATATACTGAAAATTTTACCACCAAAAAAATAAAATTTTCAGATAAAAATTCAGATATTTGTCATATTTCTGCTCAAAACATAGATTGTAGGTACTTGTTAGAACCGCCTCAATGAGACAACAATAACAACAAGAAATTTTTTTTTTTTTGCAGAGAAAACAAATACAAGTGGTGAAAAAAAATATTGGACTGGAGCATTCTACTTAAAATCTGTCTTAATAACTAGTGGACATGTAAGACAAAAACATTTTCTGTCTGCAAAATTCTAAGAACTTCAGGTATAGGATTTTAATTAGCTATCTGACCCATGTTATTAGTTATGACTCACAGACAGACAAATCTGTTGATTTTAAATCAATAAAAGGGCAGTAATTTTGCATTACTTAAGGCATCCTGTCAAAACTTCAACTTACAAATCTATCGAAATGTAAGCAATCAAAGGATAATAATTCATGTGATACAAAGAGCATTCTGATAAAACATGTGCATTACTGCACCATGGTGATACATAGTCTCAATAATTTCCTTGATTGATTGCTTTAGATATGGTTGCTGATGGAGAATGGGACTGGCTACATCAAAACTAAATTACTATCGGCTGGGACAGAAATACCACATTTACAGCCTGAGTCTGAGCAAGCAATGTATACCTAGATCAGATGCTACAGAATATGGTATTCAGATTTCTTATTTGTCCACAAAAATGCATGTTATGGGTAATTCCTCAGTATTGTCTTGGCATGACACTTCTACAACTTATCTTTTCGTGAAGAAATAAAAAAAAAACAACAACAAAAAAAACAAAAAAAAACTATTATCACTTTGGTTGGAAAAAGCAGTATGTATAAAACTATGCAGTAAGGAATTAAGATGGCAAATATTTAGGGTAGTTATGGTACAATATCCACAGCTTGTAGCATCTGGATTTGCTGGCCAGTCTGGGTATACACTATTTTACATCACAGGATAACATCTGATTGTTGTTGCACAGAAAACCCGATCTATTCCAAGGACAGATGAACAAGAAACTTTGTAATAACCCCAAGTATGCCTGTGCAAACGGTGTAGACAGATGCATTTTGCATCATCTGATCGTGGTCTACATTGTTTGTCACAAATCCAGAGGCTTTTAGACACATCAACAGGTAGTAAAATGGAGTTGTTCAAATTTCAGGACCAGTACCGTTTGGTAAGGAGTTTAGGTGTTCCAATATTTGGGGTAAATATGCTAAATGAAAGATTCTCACCAACTCTCCTCCTGGCAGATTGACAGATGACAGCATGAGTACAGAGTCCAACTTGGAATGAGTGTCTACCTTCCATCGACGCATACCTACTTCTAAGATTCTACCAACCACTATATCTCCTACCTCACCATTGTATCTTAATGAGGAAAAAACAACAATGGCTCAAATAAACATGGCTCCAAATACGGCTCGTTTTGTTTTGCTTTTTTAAAAAAAAGTACACTACAACCCCTTTATAACACGGCTCGTTATAACAAGGTTTTGGATATAACATGTTTCTAAGATAGATCCCAAAAATGTATAGATTATATTGAAAAATGACCATAAATGGTCATTTTTCAATATAATCTATAATTTTTTGTTTGGATATAACACGGTTGCTCAACTAACAGGGTTAATGCTATGGACCCCAACAATAGTGTTATAAAGAGGTTGTGGTGTATTGATATTCAGCCTCATTAGTAAGAGGCAGGAGGCTAAATTGCCTTCTACTCTCCTCAGACAGCTTTCTATTTTTTAGTCCTTTTGGATTTATCATCTTTAATCTTCATGCTATGTACCTATGTGCATGAAGGTGCCTTCTACTTCAGGATTTTAGCTGCCTTTCTCTAAATTTAATGAAAAGGAAGGATATTTTTTCTTATTTCTCCACAAAAAAGGTATATTGTTGGTACTCATTAGAAGACCTTGATACAGCCTTTCTAATGCCGAGTACCACTATATATGTTTTTGTGAATAAGAAAAATGTTTGTCTGATACCTCTTCTTATCTGGAGCTACATTTTTTTTTCTTTAACCCTTAAACTGCCAATTTTTGATTGTGTTGGGGTTTAACGACACGTCAACCCTTGTGGGTCATTTTGTGTCGTCTCCCAGAGAAAGGGAGAAAAGAGATAGAAGAGATAGTAGAGGAGATGAAAGAGACGATTAGGGAAGAAATAGGAACAGGAATGAAAGTGAAGAAACAGAAGAAATAAAAACATTCCCCCTCTACCCTTACCTGCTACAAGGATAGCAGGCCTTGCCCAACTGTAAGCCAATTTCAGTTGGACGCCCCGGTGACGTAAGATACACGACACCATTGCCACTCCCGACCACCCCCTTAAACTGCCAATCACAACAATTGTCGTCTGCTTTGTCATCTGCTTGTGATTTTAAAAGTCATTTTAGCAAACAGTGTGGACCCAGATCAGACGGCTCCCCTGTTTGCCTGTATGCTAAAATAGGTTTGAAAAGTTTGCAAGAATATTCAGCAGACGACATAAGCAGACGACATAAGCAGACAACATTTTCAGATGCAGGTTTTCTTGGCATTCTAAGGGTTAAGCAACTGTGTATGAGCCATTTATGATATGTACATATATTAACATTTTTGCATACTTTATAACACTGTCATGATGATGGAGTTTTGGAGTCTCCCTCTACTACCTCAACAAGTTTTCTGTTGAACTCAAATTTAGCAGCAGGTGTTTTTAAACTATAAAGTATTATTTTCTTATTTTACTCAAAATTAGCATTTGACAAGAGTTGAAACCCATGACACAATTACCATAAACTGTCAGGTATTACAAGCAGAGAAAAAACAACAACAAAGATAAATTTCACTTTTACAGTCTGCTAAACTGACATTTAGTTACTAATGGTTAATCCAGCATGAAGCCCATTCAAAATTATACCAGACAACATTCTTAAATGATTCTACCAGTATTTTTTTTCCCAAGAAAATCAAGCTAGACATATCATGTGAATTGTCTGCAAGACAGAAGATTCAGCTGAAATGCCAAGCCTTATTTTCTTGAAAAGAAGAAAAATATACATGTATATGTACATATTAGAACATAATATATACCTTGTTTTCAGTGGTTTCACGCAAATCAGTTTGTTGACACGTTCCACAATACCAGCAACTGAAGCATGGTGTTTTCCATCTTCCATAAATGTACCATGACCTCTGTAACAGAATAATCAACTATCAGTTCAGCTACAAATGAAAATTTTATCATCAACCAGCATTTTATAAAGAGCTGTTACATTACAGCAATCATGCTGGCCCCTGTCAGAAATAAGGACAGTAACAATTTTATATGTTGGTTGAACATTAAACAGCTGTATTAAAGGGGGTAATAGCTGGAAGTCTGCCTTACAGCCATGACAAGTATCTCCCCATATGCAGAGCTAGCTGTGCGATATAATGTCTATACTAACTGAAACTCTGGTTGCTTAATTCATTTAGTGTGAGCACCAGCTGCATGGATATAATGTCTGTATTTCCACAAACTAAAACCCTGGTTTATGCTGCTTTTATTGTAAACTTGACCATTTATTAATTCTCCACCACACTTTTATATCATTGGCAGAGGTTCCTTTGTACAACAAGAAAATGATTTAAATAAATCACAAAAGAGCTCACCATTCCTGCTCCAGTCACTGGATACATCTTGTTTGTTGATGCTAATCCAGATGACTTTGGGATCGGTATATGACTGGTTAAAATCAGAAGCCAATCAGATTGCAAACACTGATTCACTGAGAAAGATGATTTGGTGCTTCATGCCTCTTTCAAAATTATTGAAGTCATATAGAGACTGTGGCAGTGTGATTGACTGATTGTGTTGGGGTTTAGCGACACATCAACCTTGTGGGTCATTTTGTGTTGTCTCCCAAAGAAAGGGATGAGATAGAAGAGGAGATGAAAGATACAGACAGGGGAGAAAGAGGAATATGAATAAAGTGAGAAACAGAAGAAATAAAAAACATTCTCCCGCTACCCTTACCTGCTGCAAGGATAGCAGACCTTGCCCAACTGTAAGCCGATACCACCCCTACCCCACCCCCCCCGGTGAGGTAGGATACATGACACCTTTGTCTCACCCAACCACCCCCCTGTGGCAGTGTGATAATGAAGGACTCTGTTTAAAGGTGCTGTATTATAGGCTGACATCAGCTGAATTCTGCCTCCAGAGTTTGAATCAAGAGTGAGTAACTGTCAGGAGGACTGTTTAGTGACTTGAACAAACTTAAACAAACTTGATGTGATATGGACAAGCTTATGCTGACTGTAATAAACAGTCAGCATATTCAGTGGTTTTATTGGCAGAAACAAAAGCACAGTCTTTAAGACAGACTGATAGTCTATAAGCTACTTGCTTACCGGTACCAAGATATCAACCCTATTTCATTTCCATGTCAAGAAAAGGAAAATATAACATCGAGCCAGAGCTCAAACCTCAGTTTCAGGTAGGAATGACAGACACTGCGGCCATATTTGCAGTTCCTATCGACCAACATGCAAATTATGCTTCAATAAATGAAATGAGATATATATCATTATATTGTTTCTTTCTTCTTATGTAATTATATAGTTTGAAAGATGGATTGTACAAGTTTTTATTGCAAAAAGAGAAATATTTAGGTTTTCAAAGAGAGAATTTATTTGAATGCATTGCAAAATTGCCTTTCCATCCGCGATGCTGCTTTGGCAAAATGGCTGCTGTGACCCTGTGATGGTAGCTGAATTTGAATCATTACGAAAACACACCTATTCAAATATATTGAACATTTCACCACCAAATACTGAAAATTTTCAGATAAAAACTCTATTTTTCACATTTCTGCTCAAAACATAAATTGTGGGTACTCATTAGTACTGCCTCAGTGAGGCAGTTCTAATGAGTACCCACAATCTATGTTTTTGAGCAGAAATAAGAAAAATAATGTACACCCCTGTAAACCTTTTTTAGTACATAAAAGTGGGGTTTAAGAGGATCAAAACTATATAGGTATGTTTTCATGATGATTAAAAATCAACCAATCATGCTAGGCCTAATATTTTCAAAGGAGGTTATTGTTGATATAGACAGGACTTCATTATAAATATTCAGATTTTCAGCTGTTGACAAGATCAGAATTCCATTTGAAGATTGGTCAACTTTGAGGTCAGATATCCCCATAATTTTAATATGGTGAGGACCTCATAGAACCTACATCTAGCTAAAATCTCAAGGGCATCCCCAACAAAATGTGCAAATTGCGCACAAAATATGCATACAATTTTTTACAAACCCAGCTATTTTTAAATACACGGAGAGTATTGGGAAAATGGCAGACTATCAAGGATGTGTATTGGAATCCACATAGAACAGCTGATTGATTTTTGATATACAAAATTCATCGACCTCCCTTTTATTCAAACCTGTATAACTTTTTTTCCTTGGTAAATTCGGATTAATTAAATGGCATTCTATTTTGCCTTGAATTAATGTTTAAGCCTGTGGTGTCTAATTTGTCTAATTCTAAAACTAAAAAAAAAAAAAAAAAAAAAATGTCACCGACTCATTCCCATTCAGGAAGGGCTCAATTTGGACAGTTTATTTAAGGCAAAATATAAAAAAAAGATGGTCTTAACTCTTCACGAATTCTCAATGAAAACAAAGTATATCTGTCCTGGCAGTTCTTTCGACTGTCACCCCTGAAACCGTTCAAAAGCGGTTCCAGAACTGTGGGGGAAGAAAACAAGAGGTCACGAAAACTAGTGACTCTTCAAATTATTCTGTTCGACAAAGTTTTCAGTTCTGTCTGGTGTATTACCGCATAAAACCTGTGTCTGATGTTATAACATCGCCAGGAGTGACCAGATTTGTTAAGTCTTCACTCAAATCAGGTTTAACTCGTTCCCGTGCACTTGCAAGTCTGATGTCGACGGCCATATTTGCTTACTTGCGGGCACCTTCGTTTTTGTACCTGTATTCTTTGCAATACAATCAAAGTACTGAGAGTAAATTCAAACAAGTGTTAGCTTTAAAATAACTTGTTTACAGGGTCACTTTCTTTCTTTCTTTTTTCTTTTTTTTTTTTTTTTGATGCAGTACTGTAAAAATCACAGGGACAACACCTGCTAACAGCATTTTATTCTAAACCGATTTACATGCCAATTGTTTGATAATTGTACTGTAGAATTTATTAGAGACAGCTGCTATATAAATTCTAAACTCGGGCACAGCAGTAATGTGTCAGAGTTCTAAATTAGCATACTGGTTTTGTAAATGAACCAAAGCAACCTAACTTAATAAAACGGACCATGCCTAATTCGTCTGAAAGACACATTTTAATTCCCTGACCCCCCTAAAACTTTGTTAGTTGAAGATCTCAGGTTTTTATTTGTTTGGGGTTTAATGGCCTAGTCAACACTATTACAGTCATGTCAAGCTGGTCAGTTTACTTAACCACACTTCCCTGAGCCTGCTGAGTCCCCTCAGCGGTTGACCAGTACTCGTGCACATTCTTTCGCCAGATACTGACAACAGCCTTTCTTAAATCAGTGGAAGAGAATGACTATAGAAAATATTTTACGATCAATCTCCATGAAAGAATGTTGCCAGACTGGCAGGGATTGAACCTGTGACCTCTTGATCACCAGTAGGACGTGCATCCATAAGCATATAAATATATGCAAACATACCAATTTTACGTCATAACCAATATTTACTTGATAGGTAAAGACATTAAGTATGGGCTGAGCTATTTCACAGTCCTGGTTATGTCCAACATAGAAACTTTAACGTTAATTTTTGTAGTATTTACTACTGACTGCTCTGTGTGTGTGCGTGTTGAGGTTTTACGGCCCAGTCAACCCAATGAGGTCATGTTGAGCGTGGTCAGTTTACCTAACCCCACGTTTACTGGGCAGGCTTAATCCTCTAAGCAGTTAACCAGTATTGTGCACATTCTTTCGCCAGAAACTGACAACAGCCCTACTTGAATCAGCAGAAGGGAATGACCATAGAAAATATTTCATGATCAATCTCCACGAAAGAATGTTGCCGACCCACAAGGGGTCGAACCTGCAAACTCCTGATCATCAGTCGGATGCACATCCAACTGAGCCACCGAGACCGGCACTACTGACTGTTCTAAGGTAGTAGGCAGTGGTTTTTGTGTGGGTTGTTCTTTTCGTGGCTGCTCAGTGAGGGGTTTTTTTCCGATCATGTTTTACCCTGTTTCTTGTCTTGTGTTAACTCTTAAAATGCCAAGAAAACCTGCATCTGAAAATGTTGTCTGTTTATGTCGTCTGCTGAATATTTTTGCAAACTTTTCAAATCTATTTTTGCAAACAGGCAAACAGTGTGGACCCTGATCAGATTGCTCCTAGAGGAGCAGTCTGATCTGGGTCCAGACTGTTTGCACTAATGACTTTTAATATCACAAGCAGACGACAAAGCAGACGACAATTATTGTGACTGGGAGTTTAAGGATTAAAAATGGATCCTGTCTAGCAATGTTATCACCTTGTTGGGGAAGAGGGAGCTTGTTGCTTTGCTTTTCTTTAATCTGTGCCTAGTAAATGGTCTGTCATGGTTTGTTTACTCTTCCTCTTGGTGTCATTGGTAGGCTATGATCTGTGATTGTGTCTATTCCTGGACATCCTCTATACTATTTTTTTTCCTGACTTTTCCCTGGTTTTTCACCAAACCTATTTTCACTGTACAAAAAGAATTATAAATCTAATGATCTCCACTCTCCCCTTTAGCTGCCCTTTCTCCCATTTATTGTAATTCTGTAGTTGCTTTAACGTACCCTTAAACTGCCAGTCACAACAATTGTCGTCTGCTTTGTCATCTGCTTGTGATTTTTTAAGTAATTTTTGCAGCGTGGACCCAGATCAGACTGCTCCTCTAGGAGCAGTCTGATCAGGGTCCACACTATTTGCCTGTATGCAAAAACAGGTTTGAAAAGTTTGCAAGAATAGTCAGCACACGACATAGACATTTTCAGATGCAGGTTTTCTTGCTATTTTAAGGGTAAATTCTGTAAGGACATCTACGATTAAGGCAGATATTCTCTCTAAAAGTCCAAGTTGATTAGGTCGTTTAAAAGGTGTGATACGAGCAATTTATTGGTCCACTCAATCTACTACATATGTAAATATGTAATAGCATTATTTTTGCAGTTCAAATGTAACAAAATGGGGAGATAATCAATGGTTTATTTACCTACCCTAAAATCAATATATTCTTACACCGTATATGTTCAAGAAAGTAAAAAGTATATTGATTCAATATCTTTGATTCCTCAGTTTGCCATAGAAACATGCACAATTTTGTTTTTCTTCTTTCTGCAATTGCGCATCATTTAAACATAAATAAATGCATCTTTACTTCAGGTCAAAAAAATCTGAAACTATAATACTCTGCCATTATCAATCGATCGAGTTGGGGTTTAACGACACGCCAATCCTTGTGGGACATTTTGTGTCCTCTCCCAGAGAAAGGGAGAAAAAAAACAGAAGAGATAGTAGAGAAGATAAAAGAGAGGGACAGGGAAGAAAGAGGAACATGAATGAAAGTGAAGAAAAAGAAGAAATAAAAACATACCACCTCTAACCTTACCTGCTACAAGGATAGCAGGCCTTGCCCAACTTTCCACCATTATCATGTCATGGGGAGATAACTCTATCAAAAAAATGATGAAATGTACGCAATA
The DNA here is from genome assembly GCA_964016985.1 of Anodontia alba. Taxonomy (NCBI): domain Eukaryota; kingdom Metazoa; phylum Mollusca; class Bivalvia; order Lucinida; family Lucinidae; genus Anodontia; species Anodontia alba. Next base: position 107,527,014 of record OZ024821.1, on the reverse strand, counting down.
ACAATCCCAAATCAGATCTCCATAATATCAATGCACATATCAAGTTTGGTGAAAATCAACTGAGACTGACTAAAGTTATTGTCCTGAAACGAAAATATAAATGTGTCACGGGCAGATAACTCTTGTCAAAAGTTGACGAAATTTGCCTACTAGCAATCCCAAAGCAGATCTCCACAATATCAATGCACATACCAAGTTTGGTGAAAAACAATTGATATCTACTCAAGTTATCATCCGGAAATAAAATATGGACTTGTCCTGAGCAGATAACTCTGTCAAAAATTGATGAAATTTGCCCATTAACAATCTCAAGCCAGATCTCTACAATATCAATGCACATACCAAGTTTGGTGAAAATCTATTGCTATTCATTCAAGTGATTGTCCAGAAATGAAAAATCAGACGTGTCGCAGGCAGATAACTCTATCAAAAATTGACCATTTGCCCATTAGCAATCCAAAACCAGATCTCCATAATATCAATGCACACACTAAGTTAGGTGAAAATCCATTGGCATTCACTCATAACCTGGAAACTAAAATACAGACTGACGTATGATAGATGGATGGATAGACACATGGACGACCAACGTGAAACCGTAACACCCTGCCACGTTCATGTGGAGGGGTATAACAAGAGCTCCACAAGTGGATGCACCATATGCCCGTGGCAAAGATGTAGCACATATACGGACTCCTGTACAATTCGGCACTCCAGCAGACTTAATTTTCAAAGGGACATCTCTGCTAATATTCGGTAACTGTAATCTCGAAACAGTATGTGCTGCACTACATCATGGTGTAACTATTTACAAAGTTTCAGTTTGATTGGATGTAAACCAAGGAGCAGTTAGCCAGAAACAAAAAAGTTTACAGAAATTTTCAAAGGGGCATAACTCTTGCTAATATTTAGTGAACTATTACCTCGAAATTATATGTTGTGTTCCACACCATGGTTTAACAATAAATCAACTTTCAGCTTGATTGGATGTAAATTGTTGGAGGAATTTACCGTAAAGAAAAATTAACAGACCTTTCAAAGGCATATAATCTGCTAATATTTTGTGTACTGTAACTTTGAAATAATATGCACTGCTCCACATCACAGTGTAACTATTTACAAAGTTTCAGCTTGATCGGATGTAAACTATAGAAGTTAGCCAGAAACAAAAAGTTTACAGGATTTTCAAAGGGGCATAGCTCTGCTAATATTTTGTAGACTGTGACCTCAAAATAATATGGGCTGCTCCACATCATGGTCTATTTACAAAGTTTCAGCTTGATCGGATGTAAACTATAGAAGTTAGCTAGAAACAAAAAGTTCACAGAATTTTCAAAGGAGCATAGCTCTGCTAATATTTCGTGGACTGTGATCTCGAAATAATATGCACTGCTCCACATCATGGTCTAACTATAAATCAAGTTCCAGCTTGATTGAATTTACAGACAGACAGATGGAGGGATGCCAGACCCCATAACATAATACATCTCCTTTTTTAAACGGTCATATAAAAACTGGAAAATGAGGGAACAGTATGTTCAACACCTTGAACATACAAATCCTTTATACTGTAGACTTCCATGGTCTATTCACACACTATGCGCTTGTGGGAAGCTGGGAGGAAAAACAAAAGTAGATATTTAAAATTCAATCTATTGTGCATGTATTATAAGGGAACATGTGAGTCCAGATTACACACACTTGTTATCCCCACACTTTTTTGAAAAGTGATGGGAATATTGTGAACAGCTCCATCCGTCTGTCTGACCGACCATCCATCTGTCTGTCCATTATGCTATCTCCTCCTTCTAAACCACTGGGCGGAATTCCACGAAACTTGCTACATCACTTCTCCACAAGGTAAGGGTGTGCAAGAGAACATTATTCTTCTGTGTGTCCATCTGTGCATCTATCGACTGTCCACCTGTCTGTCATACTATCTATTCCTAAATCACTGGGTGGAATTCAACCCGAAATTGCTACATCACTAAGAATGTGCAAGAGTACACCCGTGGACACTAATCCATTCAAACTTGGTTGACATTGTTTACAATTTTCTCGATTGTCAAAAACAATTGACACGCTCATATACACATTGCTCCGATTAGCCAGCTTCATAGTGGGCGGAGCCATATTTTACCTGTGTGAAGCGGGACACAATTGTCATCAGTGTTGATTACAATGGGGAATACTTTTTATCGATCATGTTTCAAATACAAGTGAACTATAGGGAAAAAGTTCGTCAGTTTTACATTAATGAAATTTCTTGGAACTGCCTGAATGGCCGCCGGCAGACCGTGTGGAGATCCCACAACAATGTTCTTTCCATATGTTCGAAACCGTGTTCACACTTACTTTGAATTTTTCAGCAGTTTTACTGAAGGCCCCGTATTTAATGAACATTGTATCCTTATTGCCACCATAACAGTCTGTCAGTTCTTTTGAAGTCTTTCGACAATGATTTGCCCCACTGAAAAGAGCGCCCATATCTGTTTGTTAGCATTGCGGCTCGTTTGATACCCCGCCAATATTGACTGACGCATGACAGGTAGATGTCACGTGAAAGCCATGCCTTCCGATACAAACCGCGCCTACAATGAATGAACATCCTATTTTTATATTGATCGATGATTCACTTTACGACGAAGCGCTCTACGTGACAGTTTGAACGGATTTGTGTCCACAGGTGTAACATTATTTTCCATTGTGTCTGTCCTTCCGTGTGTCCATCGTCCATCCATCTGTCCATCATGCTATCTCCTAAACCACTGGCCGGAATTAAACCAAACTTGTTATATGACCTCCCCTCATGGTATGGGTGTGCGAGAGCATCTGTCTGTCCCCATCCGTCCGTCAATCATGTGGTAAGCATTATTAGCAACAAGCATAGGGATTAATGACGGCGCACCATGGAATGTGCATTCTAGTTAACTTTATACACATGAACCAATAACAAAAATGATAGATATTAATTGTTTTATTATGATAATATCCAAAATGCACAAAATATTATCCAACTCTCTGTTTTTTATGTTTCTGTTTCTGTTTCTTCTGCTTGACAATGTGCTTCTGAAAAAGAGAAATATACAATCAGTCTACTGCCAATTTAACCTTTATCTTGGCTTATTCAGCATATGACAAATTGATATTTTTCTTACTTTTCCCAGAAAACAAGTTTTGAAATTTCATGCAAATTGTTTCTACTTGATAAAACATGTTTTCTGCGCAAAATAAGAAAAATATTCAAAAATATGGTCTGCTGAAATTTTTAACCCAGAGAGGTAAGCATTAGCCAACTTTTTATTTTATCACACACTCACACACACACACACACACACATGATGATCGAAAGATTATAAAAAATATAATAGACGATGTCCAGGAAAAGCCACAATCACAGAACATTAAGTCAAAAACTTATTTACAGAAAATATTTTGTCTTGGTAACAAAAAGACTTGTAAAGGAGGAGTATTTGGTGATAATTCTGGGATAATTTTTCTTATTTCTCCATAAACAACGTATGATGGGAACTTATTAGCAGCACCTCACAGAGGCACTTGCAATGAATACCCTCAAAATATGTTTTTATGGAGAACTGAGAAAATTATCCCAGAATTATCATCAAATACTCCTCCTTAACAAGTTCTCTGTAAACATAAACAGAACTGGTTATTCTTCATGGAAACTAACAAAAGTGATGTATACTGCATTTACAAATACCGGTAGTTATATTTCACAAATAAATTTCATAAAATTGTATAAAGGCTATATAAACAAGAAGTGTCACCAAGCAGTGCTTAATACATACACCCAGCAAGGTAATGACTGCCTTCTGATAAATTATTTAGCAAGATAAGAAGCAGAAACAAAAACTTAACAGGGCCCAGTTGTTCAAAGCATTGTTAGCTTAACGAGCTTATTAGTGGTCAAAATGTTAACTATTCTAGTAAGTACAATATCTAATTCACAGGTATTTGTGCTGAAAAAATGTGAGTAGCTTTTGCAAATGCAAAAGCTGCTCACATTTTTTCAGCAAAAATATTAGCGTATATGCCATACTTAATAAATAAAGTTTTAACGACATGTTAACTAACAACATTGTTAGTTTTGAACAAATGGGCCAGATGAACAGACCGACATATGGATGGACAAACTTGGGAAGATAAAGGAAAGTCATAATGCCAAGTATATTCAGAAAGGGAGATACTTTGGAAATCAAAACAAAGTTAAATAAAGTTATTATCCTATACTCTTTTGTCAACAGGTACATGTACACTGAAAGCAAAACCAGTGCAAATGTTGTATGTAACAAACAAATTTCATTTACAGAAAACAATATACACCATTTTTATGGCCCTTTCAAGAATATTTCACTTATATTGAACCTATCGTTCATCAACGGTGGGCGAAAACCGGAGAACCCGGGAAAAAGCCACCTGACCATCCGTAAGCAGAACTTGGCTTTCCCACATGTGACCCGAGCAAAGCTTGAACCAAACAGTGAGAAACCTAATGGATTAAGAGTCAACTCTCCTATCCACTAGGCAACAGGGAGGGGGGGGGGGGGGGGTGTGTGGCCCGCACACCCCAACCTCTTTATAACACTATTGCTGGGATCCATAGCAAAAACTGTATTTGACAGCTTAACAATTGTGTTATATCCAAACAAAAAAGTATAGATTATATATTAAAATCTATAAATTTTGGTTTGATACAATACTTCTGGGGTCCTTCTTTGAACCGTCTGATATCCAAAATTGTCTTATAATGAACCTTCTCATACAGCGGTTACAGTATACTGTCTCTGTCATCTGCAACACATTAAAGATAAACAGTGTTTAGGGCCCATTGTTCAAAACACTGTTAACTTTACACGCTTGTTAATGCCAAACCCACTGATTGTTGTAGCTAAGGTCATGTATTTTCAAATACATTGATAGTTTTGCTGCAAAAATAGGAATGCTGCAAAAGCTACTCAAATTTTTTCAGCAAAAAATATCAATGAATTTGTCAGATTTCAAGATAGAAATTTTAACCTCTCCTTAGCTCACAAATTGGTTAAGTTTTGAAAAACTAAGCCCTGATCTTTTCTGACTTCCCTGCACATTTACATGTCCTTCAGCAGAAAAATGAGCTGACATGCAAAGCTCCAGATAAGGCAGTTTTTTCAACCAAAAAAAATTGATATTTTCTTACTTCCCATGAAAACATATGTTGTGTGTATTCATTAGAAGCACCTAAGGAGTACACATCCTGGTACACACACTATGTTATAGGGCAAAATAAGAAAACTACATGTACACCACAACCTCTTTATAACACTATTGTTGGGGTCCATAGCATAAACCGTGTTAGTTAAACAACCGTGTTATATCCAAACAAAAATGTATAGATTATATTGAAAAATGACCATTTATGGTCATTTTTCAATATAATCTATACATTTTTGGGATCCATCTTTGAACCGTGTTATATCCAAAACCATGTTATAATGAACGGTGATATAAAGAGGTCGTGGTGTATTTATCTGACATCCCCTATTATCTAGGGCTATGTGTAACTGAAGACAGAATCTACCACGATCATATACTTACTTCTGCTTTTCTCTTGTCTCGTGGCTGGTTACTGTTCTCTTTTGTCGGCGTTGGGTCAACCTCCATATCATCCATATCATAATCCGACACTTCCTCATCTTCCAGGGAAAAATCTATTGCTGTGAAAGAAATACATGTATCATAAAAGAAATCTTAAACTTTAGCATGTTCTGGCAGACATTTTTATCATCCTAAAAATAAGGCTTGATATTTCATTTGAAAATGCATGTATACATTGGCATTTACTTTCCTATGTTTCAGGGAAAACCAAAAAAAAACAGAAAAAAAAAAAAGAACTGCCAGAAGACAAAAGTATGCCTTTTGGATACTTGGATACTTGTCATAAATGGGATACTATTTTGAAATGCACTATTTTGTATTTTGTGGTGACCTTTTCTTCAACCATTTGCCTTCTATAGGATATATGAGCATCAAAATCACATGAACCATCATGATTTACAATGACCCAACCTGGAAAAAAAAGTTTCTTTTTTTTTTTAATTAAAACAGTTACCTATTAACAACTTTATATTTATAAGTAACTCATTACTGACCCTCTCTCTAAAATATCCCTCATAGCACAGACTGCCAAATTACTCACAACAGATTACAATCAACACGTGAAAGGACAGAACAGTTCAGTTTTAGTGGTATGTCCATTTCAAAACTATGTGATTAAAGACTTGAAGAGACGGTGCAAACTGGTCTGTCTTTTTTATGTCGGTCTGCATATGTAAATCAGAAAGGTCCATGGCAAATATGTAACTTGGATGACTATTATATCAATGTGTGAAGCAGGAATGCAGCAACACAAACACTTACATTCAGACATCCAATGATGAGAAATTCATACTGCCAAAGTAGCAGTTAGTATTAACCCTTGTCATGCTGAATAAATTGCCGCACCCACTTCTAATTTTCAGCCATTCAGGTTACTTGAAACAGGTTATTGATACAAATTCACATAATGACAAACAGTGCAGACCCAGATCAGCTGGCTTCTTCAGTTTGTAAAGACCGGGCATATCCAGGTACAGCAGGACCAGGATTAAAGAGAAGCAAGACTGACTTGGGAGTGACTTCCTATGCTGCACTGGGTATCAAAGCTTCATAAAGACTGTATAAAATATGTTTTATAGTGAATTCTTGATCATGCACTACAACTGACCTTTCTATGAAATTAACTTTGTACTTCACTGCCATTAAAAGGAATGCAATTAAATACAAGTACTGTGAAATATATTATGAAGGATCAGGTAAAAACCTAATTTGGTCAATTAAAAACACATGTGGTTCTGGATAAAATTTAATCTAGATATTTAAGAGTGCCTATTTTGTTGACGTATGATTTTTCGACACTTTATACTACCTGGTACCTTGTCACACAAACCAAATTAAAGATCAACTCGGGACCCCTAGCAGTCTCTCTTAAAAATAAAGGCTTTTTATAAAGACTATTTTTGGCCAAATAAAGGTTTTCAAGATAATTTTGTACAAAATAAAGAGCATTAATGGTTAAATTTCTTGGCAGATTCCAAGCAAAAGAACTCCGCGTCATCGCCTCTCAAGCAAAATAGGGAGAAAAATTGCAGAGAAAATCTGATAGTTTCATCTTTAAATGGTAATGACAATATTAACTTACATTTTTGTTTAGAAACATATGAATCTGAGTAACAGAACTATAATTTGTTGTTACGACATCACGAAAACATGCCTATATAAATTTGACTCCCTTAAACCCCACTTTTATACAGTAAAACTGGGGTTTACAGGGGTATACATTATTTTTCTTATTTCTGCTCAAAAACATAGATTGTGGGTACTCGTTAGAACCGCCTCGTCAAGGCGGTTCTAACGAGTACCCACAATCTATGTTTTGAGCAGAAATGTGAAAAATATCAAATTTTTTTATCTGAAAATTTTCATTTTTTGGTGGTAAAATTTTCAGTATATTTGAATAGGTATGTTTTCGTAATGAAATGCTACATATTAACTCCATCTTTCTCTTGCAGTTACAAATTGCCAAATATAAAAGGTTTTCTCATCAAAATACAGGTTTTTAAAGGGTTTTCAGATAAATTAAAAGTTTTAAAGGATTTCAACAAAATTAAAGGTTTTAAAAGGCTTTAAAAGTTCCCCTAGGGGCCCGGTCAACTTCTTGATTTGATTGAAAGAACTTTCAAATGGGAAGATTCCCTTTTCCCTTTCAAATGGGAAGATTCCCTGTAATGAAAAAGAAATGTGCATTTTTCACTTAGAGGATCAAAACCATTATTCTTTATGATCTTGTTAAACAGTTTCTGGTGTTCCTCTGCTTAAAACTGATAATATATAATATATTATCAGTATTATGCAGATATAATATATTTTGAAGAAATGGTGGATAAAACTTATCCCTAAGAACTTCAACTTAACAATGCATATTTTACTGATACCAAAGTTCCATTTTTAGATTTAAATTTATCAATATTTAATACTCTAAAATTTATGACAAACAAGGTGATCTTGATTTTAACATTGTAATTTCTTTATTTCTAGATGATGACATCCCAGTACTGCACATTATATGGCCTAATATGTGTTATATATACCTCAGCTCATTTGTTTTGACAGACAGTCACATCCAGTTTCAAAGGTGGCAGAGTTCATTTAAAGTTATTCAAGGTTAGAATGGTTAATTAACCCTTACCAGGATAAAGATCACTTAGACTGTCAACATCACTGTCTTCTTGCTCATCTTCTTCATCTCTGTCTCCAGAGTTACTGGCCCTCTCCACATCAAAATTGTCTGCTTTCTGTCTTCGACCCCTGTTAGGTTTAAATACTGTTCCTTTCTTTTGGCAGTCTTCCCCTTGAAAGATTAAAATTTAACCTTTACCATTCAAACTCAGCAGACAACTAGTTTTTTTACTTTTAAAAAATATAAAAACAAGAGGCCCATGGGCCACAATGCTCACCTGAGTTAACTGCTGTAAGTTAATCAGGTCATTTACTCATCATTCCCTATAAGCCCGTCAAGTTCCAAGCAATGGCTTAAACAGCTTTTGAGATATCTTGCTTACAAGGTTAAAATGCTGAAATTTTCAAAGGGCCATGAGTAAAACCAGCTTAAACCCCAGGGGCTTGATTGGCAGGATTTATGTAGGGGACCACTAAATATTGCTACATACTAAATACATAAGCTGTGGGCCTGATGCTTTCAGAGAAGAAGATCTTTTATTTTTTTTCCCATTATAAATCTGTGGGAGTAAATGACCCCCCGGAGCATGGCCAATTTGGACCCCAGGGGGCATGGTTGGCAGGATGTATGTAAGGGGCCACTAAACATTGCTACATACTAAATATATGAGCTGTGGGCCTCATGCTTTCAGAGAAGTTTTTTTTAAGGTTTTCCCATTATAAGTCTATGGGAGCTAATGATCCCCGGGGCATGGCCAATTTAGACCTCAGGGGCTTCATTGGCAGGATTTATGTAGGGGACCACTAAACATTGCTACATACTAAATATTTAAGTGTGGGCCTCATAGTTTCAGAGAAAAAGATTCTTTTATTTTTTTTTCCCACTATAAGTCCATGGGAGCTAATGACCCCCTGAAAAGTGGCCAATTTGGACCCCGGGGGCATGGTTGAAAGAATTAATGTAGAAGACCACCAAACATTGCTACATACTAAATCTGTTATCTCTGGGCCTCATGGTTTCAGAGAATAAGATTTTTGAAGGTTCTTTAGCTACATGGTTCTATATAAATATATGACCCCTGGGGTGTGGCCAGTTTGGACCCCTGATGCTTGATTAGCAGGATTTAAGTAGGGGACCACTACACATTGCTACATACTAAATATATAAGCTGTGGGCCTCATGGCTTCAGGTTTTTCCCACTTTAAGTCTATGGGAGCTAATGACCCCTGGGGCACAGCCAATTTGGACAGCAGGTGCATGGTTGGCAGGATTTATGTAGGAGACCACCAAACATCGCTACATACTTAATCTGTTAACTTTGGGCCTCATGGTTTCAAAGATGAAGATTTTTTAATGTTCTTTAGCTATATAGATCTATATAAACATATGACCCCTTGGGGTGTGGCCAGTTTGGAGCCCAGGGGCTTGATTCGCAGAATTTATGTAGGGGACCACTAAACATTGCTATACACTAAATATATAAGCTGTGGGCCCCAAGGTTTCAGAGAAGATTTTTTAAATTTTTTCCTTTATAAGTCTATAGGAGCTAATGACCCCTGGGGTGTGGCTAGTTCAGACCCTAGGGTCTTCGTTGGCAGGATTTATGCAGGAGACCACTAAACATTGCTACACACTAAATATGTAAGCTCTGGGCCTCATGGTTTCACAGTAGATTTTTTAAGTTTTTCCCATTATAAGTCATTAAGTCTATGGGAGCTAATGGCCCCCAGGGCGTGGCTGGTTTGGAACCAAGGGGCTTGATTGGCAGGAATTATGTAGGAGACCACTAAACACTGCTACATACTGTTAGCTCTCTGCCTCATGGTTTCAGAGAAGAAGATTTTTGAAGGTTATTAGCTATACAGCTCTATATATACATAGAGCTATATAGCTGGCGTGTGGCCAGTTTGGAGCCCAGGGGCTTTATTGGCAGGATTTATGTTGGGGACCATTACACATTGCTACATACTCAATATATAAGCTGTGGGCCTCATGGTTTCAGAGAAGAAGATTATTTAAGGTTTTCACATTATAAGTCTATGGAAGCTAATGACCCTCGGGGTGTGGTCAGTCTGGACCCAAGGGGCTTAATTGGCAGGATTTATGAAGTGGACCACTATACATTGCTACATACTAAATATATAAGCTCTGGGCCTCATGGTTTCAGAGAGGTATTATTTTAAGTTTTTCCCATTATAAGTCTATGGGAGCTAATGACCCAAGAGGTGTGGTCAATTTGGACCCCAGGGGCATGGTTGGCAGGATTTATGTAGGAGAATACTTAACATCGCTTCATACTTAATCTATTAACTCTCGGCCTCATGGTTTCAGAGAAGATTTTTGAAGGTTCTTTAGCTATGTAGCTCTATATAAGCATATGACACCTGGGGCATGGCCCGATTTGGACCCTAGGGGCAGGATTTATGTTGCGGTCCACTACAAATTGCTTCATACTAAATATATAAGCTCTGGGCTCATGGTTTCAGAGAAGAAGATTTTTTAAGTTTTTCCCATTATAAGTCTATGGGAGCTAATGACCCCCAGGGCATGGCCAGTTTGGGCCCCAGGGGCTTGATTGGCAGGATTTATGTAGGGGACCACTAAATATTGCTATATACTAAATATGTAAGCTCTGGGCCTCATGGTTTCAGAGAAGAAGATTTTTTTAAGTTTTTCCCATTATAAGTCTATGGGAGTTAATGACCCCGGGGGCATGGCCAATTTGGGCCTCAGGGGCTAGATTGGCAGGAATTATGTAGGAGACCACTAAACATTGCTACATACTAAATATATAAGCTGTGGCCCTCACGGTTTCAGAGAAGAGGATTTTTTTAAGTTTTTCCCATTATAAGTCTATGGGACTTAATGACCCCCGGGGCATGGTCAGTTTGGGCCCCAGGGGCTTGATTGGCAGGATTTATGTAGGGGACCACTAAATATTGCTACATACTAAATATGTAAGCTGTGGGACTCATGGTTTCAGAGGGGAAGATTTTTTAAGTTTTTTCATTATAAGTCTATGGGAGCTAATGACCCCCGGTTTTTCCCATTATTAGTCTATGGGAGTTCACGACCCCCCTGGGGCGTGGCCAGTTTGGACCCCTGGGGCTTGATTGGCAGGATTTATGTAGGGGACCACTAAACATTGCTACAAACAAAATATATGTCGTGGGCCTCATGGTTTTAAAGAAGAAGATTTTTTAAGTTTTTCCCATTATAAGTCTATAGGAGCTATATTGGGGCATGGTAAGCTCTGGGCCTCATGGTTTCAGAGAAGAAGATTTTTTTAAGTTTTTCCCATTATAAGTCTATGGGAGTTAATGACCCCGGGGGCATGGCCAATTTGGGCCTCAGGGGCTAGATTGGCAGGAATTATGTAGGAGACCACTAAACATTGCTACATACTAAATATATAAGCTGTGGCCCTCACGGTTTCAGAGAAGAGGATTTTTTTAAGTTTTTCCCATTATAAGTCTATGGGACTTAATGACCCCCGGGGCATGGTCAGTTTGGGCCCCAGGGGCTTGATTGGCAGGATTTATGTAGGGGACCACTAAATATTGCTACATACTAAATATGTAAGCTGTGGGACTCATGGTTTCAGAGGGGAAGATTTTTTAAGTTTTTTCATTATAAGTCTATGGGAGCTAATGACCCCCGGTTTTTCCCATTATTAGTCTATGGGAGTTCACGACCCCCCTGGGGCGTGGCCAGTTTGGACCCCAGGGGCTTGATTGGCAGGATTTATGTAGGGGACCACTAAACATTGCTACAAACAAAATATATGTCGTGGGCCTCATGGTTTTAAAGAAGAAGATTTTTTAAGTTTTTCCCATTATAAGTCTATAGGAGCTATATTGGGGCATGGCGGCCATCTTGATTTATGGATTATTTTCACAAATTTCCACTCCCCTTTTAACACAAGGCTCCACATAAAGTTTGAAGAAATTTGGCCCAGGGGTTTCACAGGAGAAGTCGTTCAAAGGTGAGAACGGACGGACAGACGGACGATGGACGGAGAGTGATCACAATAGCTCTATCCTGAGCCTTTGGCTCAGGTGAGCTAAAAATGTAAATCAATGAACAGACTTGGGCAAGTACTTCTTTAGCTACATCAGTAGAACTAGAAAAATACAGAAGATTGGGGAAAAAAATACATAACATAGGCAATGAAAACTCCTGATATCTTGGAGACAAGAACATGAATATACGAAAACAGCATACGAGGGATGTTCGAAATGAATTGCTTATTTCTATCTGGAGACTTCAAATTTCAAGTTAACCCAAAACTACTCATTTCATGCCCTCGAAGTACTCCCCGTGGCTAGAAATGCAAAGTTTCAGCCAATGTATCCACTTCTTGAAGGCGTCACGGTACGCTGATTTGGGCACAGTAATAAGGTACATGTACTGATGAATGGCAGATCCAAGTGCCTGTCGGGACTGGTATTTCCGCCCAGCAAGGAATGCTTTCAATTTCGGAAACAAAAAGAAATCACATGGGGCAAGGTCTGGGGAATACGGGGGGTGAGGCAAAACAGTTACTTTTTCTTTCTTCAAAAACGCCGTAACTATTGCGGAGGTATGAGCTGGGGCATAGTCATGTAGAAGACGGACATGTTTAAAACCAGTGGCAGGGCGTCGTTTCTGATAATACTTTTTCAGTTTCTTCAGTACTACGTCTTTGTAGTACTTTCCGGTGATGCTTTTGCCCATTTTCACTGGCACTTTTATTGCGACTCCTTCACCAGAGAAGAAGATTGCATACAAAACCTTCTTTGTACTCAAAGAACGTTTGGCAATTATTGGGCGTTTGCTGTGTTTAGTGGTCCAGATCTTAGAGCTAACCTTTCTGACGGGCTCAAAATAATGGACCCAGGTTTCATCACCTGTGATGACATTGGCAAACTGCTTTTTGTCATATTTTGGAAACATTTGAAGCAGCTTTGTGGCCACTTTAACCCGTTGCCTCTTTTGCTCGTCAGTCAACAGATGTGGCACCCATCTAGCAGAAATCTTTCTGACTTTCAAATGCTTCTTCAAAATAAGGTGAACCTTTGATAGTGATATGCCTACCTTTCGTGCAATATCACGAACTGTAAATCTGGCATCTCCTTCAATGATTTCCTTTATTTTGGAAACGATTTCTTTACTAGATGCAGATTTTGGCCTACCTGATTTCGGTGCATTTTTGATGGACTCTACACCAGACTCAAATTTCTTTTTCCACCGCTGAACTGTGCCATAAGACACACAAGAAGGTCCAAAAGCAGTAGAAATTTCAGTCATCAGCTTCTTCAAAGAACAACCAAGTTTTGAGCGAGCTTTGATGTAAGCCCGTATTTCATCTTTTTTGTCAACGCTTCTACCAACCATTTTTACTGCAGTGGTGAATGACTGCGTGTATTCAAATGGCAAATTTTATGTCTTACACTCAGTCTAACATGTACATTTATATACCATTGTGTAGATATTGAATAGCCCTATACAAGTATGTATTGGTTTTTATCGTGCCCCACGTGGATATCGACCTAGAGGACAATAAGCAATTCATTTCGAACATCCCTCGTATATACAGTTGTACATATTGTTGTTACAGGCCAGATCACCTAAACAAAAAACTAATATCTACTGAAAAATATTATTTTGTACAACAGAAAAAAATATATGTAAACATCTAACAAAGTAATCATAAACTAGACATGTGTCCAAAGTACACAACTGACCCCGCCCTTTGGTCATTACCCATATGACAATAAAATTTGGATGCATTATGTTCAACAACTGTTTTCCGATAGCTCATTCTGATGTTATACATTTTAACCCCAAACCCCACCCCAGAGCATAACCCAGGGACAACTCTAGGGCAGAGCTTAAGGTTTAAGTATGGGTTAGCAGCATGCCAAATTTCAATTTCCCAGAATAAAAGATACCCAAGTTATGACCCCCAAGAGAAACACGGATGTGAATGTTAATCTAAATTTGAATGTAAACTTAAACTTTGTTAAACACTGGTTACCAATGCGACATACACACAAATGGACATAACATCATGAAAATATCACTCTCTTTCTGAGTGTACAATTTACTTTCTCCATGAATGTGCCAATTGAGCCTCATTTACTTTCTGCAAAAACAATGTCCTTTTTAGAACACTTATATCATAATAAGCAGTAGTAAAATAAGTCACTATTTCTATATCAAGCTATAATTAAAGGCCTTCTAGTATCATTGGTCTGATACATACAATATCTCAGATGGTCACAAATAGCTGTCTGTATATAAGTTCTTGACTAGTGAACTGAATAAGGTTGTCTATCAATAAAACTGTGAATGGATTTTAAGTCTCAGTTTTATATATATATATATATATATTATATACATACATATATGCAACAACACTATATTGTATTCCTGTTGATCCGTGGTAACAGTGAAACCAGTAGAGAGACATATATCACAAACTTTGTTTTGTTTGTTTGTTGAGGTTTTACGGCCCAGTCAACCCAGTGGGGTCATGTCGAGCGCGGTCAGGTTACCTAACCACACATTTACTGGGCAGGCTTAGTCCTCTAAGCGGTTAACCAGTATTGTGCACATTCTTTCGCCAGAAACTGACAACTGCCCTTCTTGTATCAGCGGAAGGGAGAGAATGACCGTAGAAAATATTTCATGATCAATCTCCACGAAAGAATGTTGCCGACCTCGGCGGGGGTTGAACCCGCGACCTCCTGGTCTCCAGTCGGACGGCGCATCCAACTGAGCCACCGAGGCTGGCGGTCACAAACTTTGTGGAATCAGACTTAATTTTGATATAATGTTGCTCTTGCACACTCTTACAATGTGGAGAAGTCATGTAGCAAGTTTGGTTAAATTCCGTCAGGAGAGCATGACAAATGGACAGATCTATGGATAGAGGGTTTTTTAAAAAGCCTGGAAATAATAAAGTAAAAGCAAACTCACATCTTGCCAAAGCTCTCTTGAATTTTCCACCACTGACATGTCTCTCAACATGAGTTGGTGTCTTGTTGATGTGTCGTAATGTTAAGGTACAAAAAAGCTGGTGCCTGAAGATAAAGCGAATTTTCTTACAGAATTGTACAACAAATAAAACAATGTGTTGTAACATGAGAAAAGGACCCTTATGACATAACTGAACAATGAATCATTAGATACCATCAATTATACAAACAGAGAAAGCCCTGAATAGACTACATGGATGTGCACACACTGATCTGGACTTTGTTGTTGGTAGGGCTGGCTAATCAGAGCTGAAATAATAATTATCAGTCCCACCATTGTGAAGATTTGGTCATAATTTTACCTGTCTGTCTGAGCATGACTCTTACCATATGTTATACTTAGTGTACATATTGGGCCAGACAGGCCGGAGCAAACAGTGCAGACCCAGATGAGACGCCACAAAATGAGGCATCTCTTCAGTGTCTACACTGTTTGCCACTCATTCAGCTATTTTTAGAACATTGGGTAGTAAATTCTACTTGTTCAAATTTTAGATAAAGTATGGTAAGGAGTTGAGATGTCTGAACACTAAGGGTAAATGTGGTAAAGTAACAGACACAAAAATTGATTATTAACAAATCTGTAACAGTAATCAGTTTTAAGGAATTTATCGATAAATTAATCGATTATCTGATTAATTATGCCAGCCTTAGTTATTGGCACTCTTTTCTCATGTTGCAACCCACTGCTTTTTTTTTATTTTTTTTTTTTTTTATTTTTGATGCTTAAAGGTGTTCCATAACCTTGTAGCTGTACAGCCAGTGTGATTTAGAAATGAATGTATCTTGGGCACAGCATACGAAAGGTGGAGGCCAAACTCTCCCCTTCTGTTACCTTAAGCATTCCCCACACACATACACACTTACTGCTAGGTGAACAGACAGGTTTTCAATCTTTGATCCAGACTTGAACCTGCAACCTTCATTGTGGCAGTCAAATGCTCTAAACACCAATGTGCCTCTCAGTGAGATGCTACAAATGTTTAATAGAGAATGAGATACAGTCGACTCTCATTATCTCGAATTCTAAGGGACTCACTGAAACACTTCGAGATATCCGCACCTTGTCATATCAGAGTTGAGAGAGTGAGGAAAACAATAAATTGAACAGCCACATTTAACAAATGAATATGTAATTTGACTCCTGAAGTTAGAAATATATATATAAAATAATGTGGAAAAGAGGAGAAATTGCTCCTTAGGAGCAATTTCTCCTCTTTTCCACATTATTTTGTTACCTGTTGTCATAGTTTCATGTTAAAACAGATATTCACTTCGAGATAAGTGGCAATTCGAAATAAGCGAGTTCGAGATAACGAGGTTAGACTGTATATGCAGCCATGCATTTGGACTGTTTGAACGCTATGTACAGTGTCTTTCGCTGTTACAGTTGTTAGTTACTTGAAGATAGAGCACTTGAAGACAGTATAAACAATCAAATTTCCATGCAGTTATCAAATGCAGCTTTATTCTCCCAATAATGGAACAATCTGACACAGAAGCTTTTTAAACAATGTGGCTAAGGCAACTAATTACATATATACATGCAAACGGTATCCATATGCACCAGCAGGGAACTAAGGCAGTCATGTGCTTTGGTCATTTCTGGAAAGAAATGTTCTTCATAAAGAACTTTCATGATCAATAAATTTACCTGTTTAGTTTAGGAATATCAGGTATAGCTAAGAACAATATTAGGTTAACACACCTGGTAATCTCGTAAGGGGTAGCCGCTGGTTATGCCCTCAAAATCCTTACGCAAACATTAGGCTATGACTTACGAGACATCCAAATGTCAACAAACTGGTAAGTTCTCCTGATTTATTGAGTTTTCATTTTGAAAAATCGGACAATGCTATTCCCAACAACTTTCATTTCTATGTCGGAAAAGATAGGTGTGGGCTTGGAAAAACAAGTGGTTAATTTTTATTTCAGTTTCACCCGGAGATGGGTAGCCCGGTATTCCTGTTTTGACTTCTTTTCCAGTGCAATATGAAGGTATTTTCAGCTATCTGGACTATGAAATACTTATTTAACATATCAGATAAGATACATTGCAACCTGCATCTACATTGAAATACATAAGATGCTAAATTTCCCAAGCATTTGTTCCGGGGACTGAAATATTTGTGACGAATATGACTTACGAGGCAGGCTACCCCTTACGGGAGCATTAACCCTTAAGGGGAGAAGAAAGCCAAGTGTCAGGTGTCTAATTACAAGGCCTGATTATCACTTATGGGAACATTAGTCATAATCAGAATGCCCTGCATTTGAAAACATGCAAATTTTAGACCAAACCAGTTTCAAAATATTCCATTTACATATAAACAATCAAACACCATGAAAGGTTTTGCAAATGAGACAGCATGTATCAATAGGGTTTTGATATGCCACGTTTGTATATATTTGAAGCTCTGAATTGAGCAAAATCATATAAAAGTTTCATTATACTGCCGTAAAGATCACTTTGTAATGTATAGGCTTTTTTGTCCCCGTAAGGGTTAATGCTCCCGTAAGGGGTAGTCGGCCTCGTAAGTCATAATCGGTACAAATATTTCAGTCCCAAAAACAAATGCTCGTAAGCATCTTATGTATTTCAAAGTGGACGTGGGTTGCAATATGCCTTGTCTGATATGTTAAATAAGTATTTCATAGCCCAGATAGCCGAAAATACCTTCATATTGCACTGGTAAAACAAGAGGCCCGTGGGCCACAACTCGCTCATCTGAGTAAAACCGCCACTGTAGATATGCAGATGGCATACAACATTTTTCCAATACTCTTATGACAAGGCAATGGCTTAAACAGTTTTTGAGATATCTTGCTTACAAGGTTAAAATGCTGAAATTTTCAAAATGCCATAAGTAAAAAAAAGTTCAGATATTTTTTAGAAGTCATTTGGATCATCTACTTATCCTGTCCTTGTAAGTTTGTTTTTTTTGTTTGTTTTTTTTCTTTTTTTAGCTCTGGCAATCATTTTGTTCAGCAGAGCAGAACCATTTTAGAATTTTGGCAAAGGGGCATAAGAGGAACATTGATGTGAAATTATTTTGAAACCTTGCCACTGTCCACAGAGATGTTGTTTAAAGTTTTTTTTTCCTATTTTTAGCTCTGGTGACCATTTTGTTCAGCAGAGCAGAACCATTTTGGCAAATTTGGTAAAGGGGGATAAGAGGAACATTTCTGTGAAATCATTCTGAAATCAGGCCACTGGCCAAGGAGGAGATGTTTAAAGGTGTTTTTTTCTTCTATTTTTAGCTCTGGCGGCCATTTTATTACGCTGAGCAGAACTTTTTTAGCAATTTTGGTAAAGGGCCATAGGAGGAACACTTCTGTGAAATTACTAAAATCAGGACACTGGCTACAGAGGAGATGTCTTTTAAAGGTTTTTCTATTTTTAGCTTTGGCCACCATTTTGTTCAGCCAAGCGTAGCCATTTTAGTAATTTTGGTTGAGGGCCATTGGTGGAATACTTCTGTACAAATATTTTGAAATCAGGCAATTGGCCAAGGACGAGATGTTGTTTGAAGATTTTCTATTTTTCAGCTCTGGCAGCCATCTTGGATTTCCAATCGACACAATTTTAGCTTATTTCAATCCAGAAGTCATCCTGTTGCTAAAGAGCAAGTTTCGGCTCAAAGCGATCTAAGGTTTGAGAAGAGATGTTGAAAACTGATTTTCAAGATAGCAGCTGTGGTGGCCATCTTGGATTTTCTATTAGCTCATTTAGCTATTTTGTGTCTCATAAGTGCCCTAATGCTCATCATCAAGTTTTGAGTCAACTGGATTATAGAGGAGATGTCCAAAATATGAATTTTCGACATTTTTCCCATATAAATGTATAGGGCCCATACAAATACATGGGAAGCAAATTTGATCTTGCCGTAAAAAGGTCAAATGTCTACATAGGACCATCATTTTAGCAATTTTGGTAGACCTGCTGTCCCTGATGATTTGTGCAAAGATTCAGCCCCAAGGCATCCTCAGTTCTAGAGAAGAAGATTTTTAAGGGTTTTTACCATATATGGGCATGGTGGCCATCTTGGTCAACGGACCATGACCATTTTAGCAATCTCTCATTCCCTCAAGCTAAGGAGGCTCCATATGAAATTTGAGCAACATTGGCCCAGAGGTTTCAGATGAGAAGTCATTTGAAATTCTCAGCATTTTTCCCATACAAATGTATGGTGCCCATACAAATGCATAGGGAAGCAAACGACCTCACCGTAAAAAGGTCAAACATCAATGTACAACAATTATTTTAGCAACTTTAATAGATCTCTCGTCCCCGATGTTTTGTGCAAAGATTCAGCCCTAAGGCATTTTCGATTCGGGAGAAGATTTTTAAAGGTTTTTACTATATATGGGCATGGCGGCCATGTTGGTCAACGGACCACAACCATTTTAGCAATCTTTCGTTCCCCCAACCTAGGGAGGTTCCATATGAAATTTGAGCAAAACTGGCTCAGCATCTTCAGAGGAGAAGTCGTTTGAAAATGTTAACAGATGTACGGATGCATGGACGGACAAGGGACAAAAAGTTATCACAACAGCTCATCCTGAGTATAGCTCAGGTGAGCTAAAAAGACAAAACAGGAATATTGGATTACCCTTCTCCTGGTGAAATCGAAATAAAAATTAGCTGCTTGTTTTTTTCAAGCCCACACCTACCTTTTCCGATGCAGAAATGAAAGTTGTTGGGAATAGCATTGTCCAATTTTTCAAAATATGTCTATGAAATTTACTAAAAATCAATAAATCAGGAGAATTTATCCGTTTGTTGACATTTGGATGTCTCGTAAGTCATGGCCGGAAGTTCAGGTAAGGATTCTGAGTGCATAACGAGCGGCCACCCCTTACGAGATTACCAAGTGTGGTAAATACTTGTCAAATTTAAACTGCTAGAAATACTCATGGTAATTCTTTATGCTTGGAACAACTTGAGGTTGATACTTGTCATAGCTGAACTGCTAGAAATACTAATGGTAATTCTTTGTGCTTGGAACGATATGAAGGTGATACTTGTCATAGTTGAACTGATAGAAATACTCATGGTAATTCTTTATGCTTGGAACAATGCAAGGTTGATACTTGTCACAGTTAAACTGCTAGAAATACTCATGGTAATTCTTTATGCCTGGAACAATGTGAGGTTGATACTTTAGTTAAACTGCTAGAAATACTCATGGTAATTATTTATGCTTGGAACAATGCAAGGTTGATACTTGTCATAGTTAAATTGCTAGAAATACTAATGGTAATTCTTTACGCTTGGAACAATGCAAGGTTGATACTTGTCATAGTTAAACTGCTAGAAATACTCATGGTAATTCCTTATGCCTGGAACAATGTGAGGTTGATACTTGTCATAGTTAAACTGCTAGAAATACTCATGGTAATTTTTTATGCTTGGAACAATGCAAGGTTGATACTTGTCATAGTTAAACTGCTAGAAATACTAAGGTAATTGTTTGTGCTTGGAACAATATGAAGTTAATCTGTTAGGCTTACTATTGTTTTTTTTGTGCTTAGAACAATATGGGGTTGATATTTATCAGACTAAACTGTTAAACTTACTCATGTTATTTCTTTTTGTTTGGAACAATATAAACTTTATTGAGCTTGAAACAATATGAGGTTCAAACTTATGGAAGATAAACTTCTAGATTTACTCATGGTACTGCTGTGCTGCTGTGTGCTCAGAATAATATGAGGATGATATTTATTAAAGTTTAACTGTTAGACTTACTCATGGTATTTCTTTGTGCTCGGAACAATATGTGGTTGATACTTGTCATAGTTAAACTGGTGACTAGCCTGTAACTTCTGGAACTTTTTACCACCTATATATGTCCTAACAGCATCTTCTTTTACTGGCATTTCATGGCCTGACAGAGAACATCTTATCTGCAATCAAAACAAGCTCCATATGATATACATTTATATCTGTTTATTTTGACAATGAAAACATCTTATAATAATGTTGTTGCACCAACTATTCAGACACCTTAAGGAGAATAAATATACTTTCATGGGAGGGAATTCTGTCATTTTTTTTTTGTCCCCTTCTGCAAATTCTTTCTTTTTACAGTAGACCTCTTTCAAAAAGGGGATTAGTGTATAGGAAAGCAAACAGGAAGTTACAAAAGTTGTCTCCCTAAACATAAATGGCAGAAAATCTACCAAGTGTATCCAGTCACATTCACACTTAACATTCAAACTAGCCCACCTGACACCTGTTTTCTGGGGCAATAAAAACGGTAAAACGATAATACCCTGCCTGGCAGATAAGTCTGTCAAAACTTGACAAAATTTGCCCATTAGCAATCCCAACCCAGATCTCTTTAATATCAATGTATGGTTAAAATCCCTTGACATTACATGTAACTCTAAGTTATCATCCAGAAACAAAAATATGGGCGTGTCTCAGGCAGATAACCCCTTCAAAATTTGAAGAAATTTGGTCATAAGCAATCCCAAACAAGATTGCCACAATATCAATGTCCATACCAAGTTTGGTGAAACTCCACTGATGTTTTTTTTGTTTGTTTTTTGAGGTTTTTTTAATTTTTATTTCAAATATTATTACAACATATATATACATTTTCATCATACTTAAAAATATAAATTTTAAGTACATATTAAAATTTTAAGTACATATTATAAGACTCAATTATTACATCACATTTTTCATTAAAATTGTTCATACTGGGAGAGAAGAGAGAGAGAGGGCAAAAAAAAACAAAAACATAAATAAATAAATAAATGTACAGTATATTAGAAGATGTAATCATATATCAGTCAGAAATGTGTTATTTCAGCAAATGCAAAAGGAAAGAGAAAGAATTATTTTGCCATATATGGTTGCTGTCATAAGAAAGGGCACTCTCTAGTGGTCCCCTCCTGGTGACAACAACCATATCATCTCTGTCCCCTCAAACCCAAACCATTGCAGCATATTTCAAAACTGTAGAGTGTTATTTCATACCTTTACTGGTTCATTTTCTCAACTTAGTTCAAAATACAATAATTCATGTATAAACTTACTGCCTCACATTAACATTAAAATAATAATTATATAGAGGTGCCCGTTTAGCAAAGAAACTTGTAACAGAGTTACTCATGAATGCAATATACTTTTCACTTCCAAATTTTTTCTTTAATAAATTTATAAAGTTTTCCAGAAGTAATCTATTTCGCGTGAATTTGGTGACATATATATAATATTTTGCAATAATGCACTAATAGTTTCTAAATGTATTTCTTTTATCTTGACAAGTAAATAGACTTTGTTTTTCTCCCAATTCAATTGTTACAAGAATTTGTTTTACATAAAATATTACCAAGGTACACATTTGTCAATGTCTTTCTACTATTAAACGGGTGGAAATCAGGGGAACTACCTCGAAATTGTGTTAACGTGAATTTGTTCTCACGCCACATCCTGTACCTCTCCAGGTAGTGACAACGCAGTGATTTATTTCCAGTTTTATACCTATGCGTCTCAGGACTCGTTTGGGCTATATAAAGCGAGTCCTACTAGAAAATCATTGTGTCCATTACAGAATTTTCCACTATAACTTTGTGAGCTGGGACTCACTGAGATTTAAAATGTGAGTCCCAAAGCAAAAATGTGAGTACGGGACTCGGGATGCACAGGTAAAAAAATCACTGCAACGCCAAAATGTCTGAAAACAAAGGTCGCTGCTCTGCCGTTTTTAGTGTGTTTTGAAAAGAATGAGCGAATCACTCAAAATTGCGGCAATGCTATTCCATGTAAATATGATTTAACTAGCCATACAGGCCAAAGAATCCATTAAATAGTGTATAATTTGGATAGGGCGACCTGCAAAATGTCAACGTGGATCTGCATTTTCTCGGTGAACTGACAGCACATACAGATTTTGTAGCATATTTTCAATTTATGGCGAGTATCAAAGGATTTGATGCTAAACCTGATAAAATTGGCTACAATATATCCGTCATTGTGTTGTAAAAAATGTCATTAATCCTATTCACTGTAAAGAATTATTCTTGAAAAAATTCAGTTGTGTTGCTCCCTGACTGTAGCTCTTACAATAGCGTGGTAGTTCCCACGAGTTTATTTTGGCAAAACAAAATAAGTATGCTTTCATAAATGACCAAAATAATGACTTGCTTCTTTATGTGAGTCACAATGCAGGATGTAAAAAAATTATCTCTGTTTGGTACTTGTTTTTAAAACTGGTACTTGTTTTCTATCATAGGTTGTGAACTATATACAGTGTAGCTCCAATACATCGCGGTCCGTTATTTAGCGAAATCCAGTATATCGCGAATAGGCCATGGCTCCCAAATTTTCCATAAGCAAAAAAAAAAAAAATTTTAAAAACATAAAATTTTTATTGTTTTATTTAACTTCAGAAAAAAAAAAACGTGTTCCGCCTCCGGTAATTGATTTTTCTCGCCTATCCCGACGCTAAGTCGTGTCAGGTATTATATGACAAACAATCCACTTAGTGTCAATCAGCGCACACGTTGATTATAATTAGCAAACAATAAATTATATCGCCATAATTGTCGTAATCATTATCATCATTTAGTACATAGATCTACTCAATGCTCAATCAGTCAATGATGCCCACAAACTAATTTTGCTCAGCAGGGGAAAACGGTCCACCTCCTTTTCAACACCAGCAAATTTTACAAGACAGTAGTCTTACGATGTTTCTGTTCAACATACACAGATCGTAGTCCGCTTATTTTACACTTAGAACTGTAGATATAAATATTTCAGAAGAAAACAACTGCGTCAAAAAAAAAAAAAAAAAAAAAAAAACAATAAAAAAATAAATAAAAAGAAATTAACTTTGATAAACGACAGTTTTTGGTTTAATTGCGCCCGCAGTATAAGCGAAGGGAAGCAACTCAAGTTATCTTAGCACAATTGAGTAACTTCCCTTCACCGTTCCAGGGAACCAGAGTATCCAAAATGGCGTCCTAAATTGTCAATCTGATGATTTCTTGTTTTCAAACATAGTTTATCAGCTGGTTTCGATTGGAATTACTTGTTAGACATAGCGCACCATTGTAAATTATTCCATTGAGCAATTCTAATCCAATTTTAATTAGGAAATATGGTGACAACATAACTGAATGCCATTTATCCATGATGTCTCAGCAAACTACCACAGCGACAAACCGAGTGAGTGTTATGCACACCGTTATACATGCATGGTACATGTCGGGACATATCGCGCTCCGTTTATATCGTGATAGTGGACTCTGGACCCCGAGGACCGCGATATATTGGAGCTACACTGTATTTGCCTCTTTAAATAGTTTGGCTTATTATTTCATAAAGTGTTCATGAGGTTTTTTGCACACAAAGATTATCCGCATCTGTCTTATGATTGACATCTCGTGCATTGTTAACAGTATGTAACAAAAAGTGACGTCATTAAGATTTTTAAAATTTGAACCTGTCTGAACTCTGATATCTTTTGTGGGAAGAATGTTGCAGGATGTTCCCTTTGTGTATTCTACCCCCTCCTACCGTACTCTTTCCAACTGAATTTATTATGACAAGTTCCAATTTACTTCTATATGGTGGCATATTTCTGTCTTGAGGTAGCTAAATAGCTATTACGATAATTTAGGAAAGTATCGTGACAATTTTGAGTTTCCTGCCAGATAACTGAAAATTTTATTGCAATAAATTTAACATTATTATCTCGCTTTTTTGTGATAGTGTCCAGAACTGCCACTAGATAGATTACTATTGTGATAATATCAAAACTTATCACGAAAACTCTCAAGTTTACTGAAAATATTATCACAATAATGTGAATTGTTATCGTGATAATCGTGATATTTTCGCTATTTATATTCTGATATCTGCAAAAAGTGAATGACTAAATAGTGTACGCACACGTAACCTAAATGATTATAAGTCGTTTCGCCCTCAAGACGATTCCCTCTGGCCATTCTTACTCCCTCTTATTCGTTCGGCTATTTCTCACCCTAATCCTTTAGTCCACAATCCTAGTCGTTTCGTCCCAAAACATCCCCATCGGGTAGTGTAGGCACCACAAACCAGACCGTCCTATCTTAAGTTAATCTCTATCCAGTCTCTCCTTCTGGTGTAGTTTAACACATAATAAATATGTACAGTATCAACAAAGGTATTCCAAAATTTTGACTTCTAATTTTAGATATCAGGCTATTAAAATGGCGAAAATATCAAGAAAATAGTTTTAATTAGGGAGAGAAACAGAGGCCAAAAGAATAGGAGTGAGTGGGAACAGCCAGAGGGCAACTTGGGGGCGAAACGACTTGTTACCATTTAGGTTACGCTATTTAGTTATATTTACTTCCAACCACATTTAAAATGCAAAATTTGGAACAAAGTGCCAAGCAAAACAACGTCTTTACAAGTAGCCCGGTTTCATGTATTTTCGCGTTACTAACGGTAAACAGTTTCATCATATCTACTTACAGAGACAAATGCTGAAAATAATCCTGAAGTCATCTAAATTATTATCTGAGTATTTATTTTACGTACAAATAATGTTGTTCTGTGGACTTGTTTTGTGAAAGCATTTGTGTAAACAAGCCAACCATATAGACGCCATTTTGAACCGAAAGTCATGTGACTTCTCGTTAATTAAGGTTTCGGCGGGAAATTATCATGTGATTGTCATGTGATCTTTGCAATTTTTGGCCATTTTTAAACACAAAGTACCGATGCCTTACTTTGACATTTTCGTAAAAAAATAAGTTAGTCTTAGCTATAAAAGTCGATTTAATAGATATAGGTGTAAATTTCATAAAGGACTGTTATTACTTTTGTCAAGATATTTCTTTTCTAAGCGTAAATCACAAAACAACAGTGTATTTCTGAAAACGAACCTTGCCAACTAGAGCGTGACTTTGTATCTAAAATATCCAGCAGATAGGTGGCGCTGCCATTTATTTTCATGGAGAAATCAGTTTAACGCGACATTGAATTTAACGCGAAAATACATGAAGAGAGTATAATGAAACAGAGCAGAATACAGGGTCCTGGGTTCAACTCAAGGCACTCGACATTTTCATTTGCAGATTTTTCTCCTGCTACAACACCATTGGCTCTTTTTTTTACACTCACTTTTCCATTCACGGTGTCATGAATTAAGGAAGGGTTCTCACTCAGTAGCCTTTTCAGTTCTTTTGACAGCTCACACACGTGTTTATCTGTTTTGGTGGCCATTACTGTGGACTGGTTTATTTGTTTTGTGGATGTGGACTATTAATCCACTGACCGTGTCTCATTACCGTCAACCCTCTTGTGGGTATCATTAAATTTTGTAAACCAGTGGTGTTTAGTTTAAACGTATTTTATTTGTATGTTCATTACATACGTATTTAATTAATTCTATGAACAGCAGTTGATAAGTAGCAAACAGTATATATAAAAACATTCATAAAAATGTTACTGAAATATACAATATCAGATAAAAATGGCAATGAGTTTATTACCAATCAAGGGCCCTTCATGCACCTTTCATTGTTTTCACCCAGAGCGGGGGTGGCGGGGATACCCTAGGGATTAGACATCCAAATCATACCCAATCCCTGGGAATTCGACAGAAAATTTTGACACATGGGCAGGATATTAGACACCTAAAATGGAAATTCTAGCAGAAATTATGTGCAAATTTTAATGCCTACCTGGGGGATTTTCTACTCAAATATTTGACTAATGGGTAAGCAATTAGATAGCCGGTTTTCAAAACTGTCTAATTTTTGGGGGAAAACATTGATAGCTGCATAAAGGGCAAATGATCAGAGGAGAATACTCTCCAGACTATGAATGAACAGGATTTAAAGAAAACAAAATACAACCCAATAGGCACATAACGTTGTAGAAGAAGTTAAGAGAGTCCCACAACAGCTGTATTGAATCAATTTAATATTACTGAGCTACAGGGTACAGAATTCAGTCGGCCAAATAAATGTCGGTTTATGTTCAGTATAAAACATAAAAAAAAAAAAAAAAAAAAAAAAAAAAAAAAAAAAAACCGCATAAAACAGCAAATATCAGATAATTGAGAAATCAACTGCTAAAATCAAATAGCACCAAATACACCAACCGAACTGAAGAAGGTAATATTCTTAATAAACATTTATTTATTTTCTATAAAACTTGTTCTCTGCAGATTATGTCATTCCATATCATACCATAGAACTGATTCTCACTTGGAAATCGGGTTGGAAACAGTCATACATACATAGTCATTACAGTAAATGGAGCTTCAAAGCAACTCTCCAACTTCAGTCTGGGAAAGGTTGAAGGCTCTGATATCCTTTCTGTCCGCTTCAAAAAAGAGCTTCACATTTAGATTGTCCAAATACTCTCTGACATTTTAATACAGTCCCTCCGACTGGAAACAGTCTATGCCTTACCCGTATATAAAAAGGACCTAACTCTTGACCTGAAAATTATCGCCCCATCTCTCTGACCGGCATATGTTGCAATTAAGGTCATGGAATATATTATAACCTTGAACATTATGATCCATTTTGACAGCAATGCCCTGCTATTTCATAATCAATATGGTTTTCGAAGCTGACTAAGTCGTGAAACTCAACTTGTCCAGTTTACACAGGACCTGTACGATACTCTTAACCATTGAGGCTAGACGGACGTCAAAGTCAAGGATTTCAGATCAGCAAGGCTTTTGACGGGAGGGTATAAAACGCAGCCAGAAAACGCAGCCGTATTAAAAATATAGGAAAAACGCAGCCACTATACAGGTAATGCAGCCAATATAGATTTAATAGGGAAAGGTGTTAATACCAGACCTATTGTACTTTTTGTATAATGTTAAGTAAGTGTGAAGTGTATGATGTTATTTGGTCTAATTGGTTGGATAATTATTTTTAGTAACCATTACCACTATCTGGATTAATTTAGCAGACAACAAATTAGTGCTATTTTTCTATTAAAAATCCGCACAACAGCTTATCATTCTTTAAGTTTTAGTGAAAATTAGTTATCACTTATTCTTATCATGGCTCTTATATTTGGACACAGCCAAGTAAAGTACTTGCATGACTGTTTAGTGAATGATAGAATCTTGTCTTTGCGTTATCCGGGATATAAAGTTCGCGATTTTATGAAGACACAGTTTTCGACGGTCTCGTCAGTGCCTGCAAGTTTCATCGTATTTTTATACATATTCTGTGACCCATTGCTCTTTAATATCATATTCCGTTGAAACCAAGCAGGCACATGGTAGTTATACGACGTCGGCTCAACGTCGATGCAACGTCATACCTCAACATCGATGCAACGTCATGACGATGCATCGACGTTATGCCGACGTTGTATAAACGACATGTACCTGCTGGGAACAAGTACCCACAATGTTTATCATGGAGACACATATTTTCCATCGTTCTAACTGATTGATTGTTTGACTACATTTACAAGTATAGGTAAATCAGGGGTATTTGGGATTACCGAAATCCAATGTTTACCGGAATCTACCGGAATCGAATATTAATTACCGAAATCCAACTATATTATCAAGTTTATCATGATTTGTGTAAATTTAGACATATATAATGTTAAATAATATATAAACAGATAATATGGCCAAGTTTGGAAGAATTTTTTGGAATAATAACGATTTTATTAACGTTTTTTTACAATTTCGGAATCTACCGAAATCCAATATTAATTACCGAAATCCAAGTATATTATCAAGTTTACCATGATTTGTGTAAATGTAGACATATACACTGTTAAATAATATATAAACATACATTATGTCCAAATTTGGAAAAAGGTTTTGGAATAATAACGATTTTATTAACGTTTTATAATTTTCATAGGTGGAGTTACTTCCCTTCGTAGCTTTGCTCTGTGACGAGTAGTAGTGACGAGCATATAGAAATACGGGGAAACACTGCGAAACATTACTTTTAGCCTGGGCAGATAACGAAAGAGGGAAAACAGAAAAAATATAGCAAGACATGTTTTATACTTGCACTGTTTTATTCCACAGTTAAGTAATCAATTCAATGTAATAAAAGCGCTCTCTCTCTTTCTCTCTCTCTCTCTCTCTCTCTCTCTCTCAACAGCATAAAAATATATAAAAACACAATGTATATTCAAATATCAACTTATTAAACTAAACAATTTGAAGAATCAACCATATATCTGCCATTCCATACGAAAACGTGTCCTCAGACATATGTGGACAGCGAAGGTCCATATGGCAAACTGCGCGGATGCACAGCCTGATCAAGGTCTTTACTGTCTGCTAACAGACTCATTGGATACTGCAAAATGTATGAATCGAGATCAAAGGCCCGGATGAGACTGCATGCAGGGCAACTGGAAGATGTCCCAGCGGGCACACAACGTGGATGCGACATTCCTGAGACGTCGTTTGCCCGTTGGGGTGAATCCGTACATTTTGCGCATGTTCAAAGACACTTTTTTAGCTTGACGCCCGTGTCATAAATTTAACAATGCCATATGAAATAGAATAATAGTAAACATATTTTAAAGCAGTGGACTCAACTCCAGAAATAAAATAATTAATGCAACTTTTAATGTATAAAAAAGCGAATGTCAATATAGAGAATTCTGAAATTGTAAACTTGATAGATTTTTAAAATATTTAAAATATATGTTAACCAAATTAGAAAATGGCACAAAAGTAAATTGATATCTGCAAACACATTATATAATTATATACAATAGCTGAAATATATTAACCCATTTATAAAAGGACATAAGCAAATACTGTAGTTCCAGATCAAATGCCACGGAGCGCGGCGTCTGATCTAGGATTACACTATTTGAGTTCACCAGGCTTCAATAACTATCTACCAGACATAGCTATATAACGCACAGAATCTGTAACAACTTCCCTAACCGGGATCGGCCGAACGCCGCGTAAGGTTGCTACTGGTCAATGCGTTATATGCGCACAAAAAAGTGTAGACCCGGATCAAACCCTTTCAGGGAAAAATAAGAAATAACAAATTGTCGTCTGTTGAATTAGCCATGGGTAAGCTAAAACAATTCTATTTGGTTTGTGTGGGAGAGTTTTTAGTTTGTATGCAATTCAATGCCAAAATAAAACAAAAAAAAAACAAAAATAAAAAAAATAAATAAATAAATAAAAACAGACCCTGATCAGACGCTGTATTCTGTGTCATCTGCTGAATAATCCCAGAAAGTGGTAAAGTTTAAGTTTAGACAAATCCATTTAAATGAAGTATTTGTGGGAGAAATTTTACAATCGTTAGGCTACCGATTTGCATGCAGTTAAATGCAAAACAAAACCAATATTATGCTTTATATCTTGACATTTCATGCTTCTGTCTCCAGTGGAGACAATTTGCAGGAAAAATCAAAGCTTTATTTATTGGAAAAATATGAAAAATGTTTCGGTGTGTTCCCCCGTACTTCCATGTACCCGTCACAGAGCTAAGCTACGAAGGGAAGTAACTCCACCTATGAAAATTATATAAACGTTAATAAAATCGTTATTATTCCAAAAACTTCTTCCAAATTTGGACATATTATCTGTTTATATATTATTTAATAGTGTATATGACTACATTTACACAAATCATGGTAAATTTGATAATATTGTGGATTTCGGTAATTAATATTGGATTTCGGTAGATTCCGAAATTGTAAAAAACGTTAAAAAATCGTTATTATTCCAAAATATTCTTCTAAACTTGGCCATATTGTTTGATTATATATTATTTAACAGTGTATATGTCTAAATTTACACAAATCATGGTAAACTTGACAATATAGTTGGATTTCGGTAATTAATATTGGATTCCGGTAGATTCCGGTAAAGATTGGATTTCGGTATTCCCAAATACCGGTAAATCAGTTACATCGAAGTCGCGTCTCTTTTGTCAAAACAAGAGGCACACTTCAGAAATTATTCATCTTTATATATTGGAATATAAAGATTTAAAGCCGTTAATCTTGTTGACACGTGTAATTTACAGTTATCTATCAATGTTATACTAGCTTTGTATAAACATAACTAAAACAACACAGTAAAATACGTCCATACAATAATTTAATTAATGGCTATTACATCATTTGATCCGGTGAATGGCAAAAACAACAGTTTTACAGCGAAGACTCTGATCAGACTGGGTAGATGTCCTTGCTGGTATGAGTCTTCAATAGGCGCACATGTCAAATGTTTGGTTTTGTCATGCGCAGGCTTATTTAAGAAACACAATAGATCATATGGTCTTCATTTGGACTGGGTATATGTCCTTGCTGATATGAGTCTTCACTGGTACATGTTAGATGTTGTTTGTTAGTGATGTGGAGGCTTATTTAAGAAACACAATAGATCATATGGTCTTCATTTGGATTGAGTGTATGTCCTTGCTGATATGAGTCTTCACTGGTACATGTTAGATGTTGTTTGTTAGTGATGCGCAGGCTTATTTAAGCAACACAATAGACTATATGGTCTTCCTTTGGACAGCAAAGACTATGATCAGAGTCTTTTCTGAGCACACGATAAATGTTTGGTTTTGTCATGCACAGGCTTATTTAACAAACACAATAGATCATATAGTCTTCATTCGGTCATCGAAGATGCCCTTGCTGATATGAGTCTTCTCTGTGTGCACATGTCAAATGTATGGTTTTATCATAGGCGGGCTAATTTTAGAAACACAATAGATCATATGGTCTTCTTTTGGACATTTGGACGCTGATCGGACTTTGATAATACAAATGGAGTCTTAAAGACGAGTAAAATTCTTTTCTAATTCAACAAACAACAACTGATGACATTTTTCTTATTTTTTTTTCTAGAAAATATGTTTGACATTTCAAAATGTCTTTATGTCAATATTTTAAATTATCGTCTACTGACATAATTCATGTGTGTTCTATTTAAAATCAAAGAAGTATGACTGCAAGAAATGTAGTAGTAGTAGCAGTAGTAATAATAAAAATAAATAAATAAATAATAATTATTGTTATTATTAGACCGCAACTAGAAGTATAATTTGTCTGGCCATGATCTTTGCGTTTTTCAAACTTGTGCACACAACGAAGACTGGGAATGCCCAGGCTAAATTCAGTCTTCGATGCTCATGCATGTGTTAGTATACTAATGACACCTATGTCTGTTCAACCCGGTGTAATTCAGTGAGTACCGCGGGCGTAATTGCTTTATCGCTAATCGTGGTGATAATCGATAACATGTCTGAACGGTAGTTAATCTAAAACAGAACAGAATTTATTTAGACTTAAGCATTAACAAGCTTATCGTCTACAAATGTAATTTACCATACAATATCGTCTACAGATGTAATTTACCATACAATAAATAAATAAATACATGTACATGCATGAAAATAGCACAATGAAACAATGATACATATATTCCTAATATATTTTGAGAGTGAGAACTTTTTTTTTTTTCGATTATAATATCGAACATTAGATTGTTGTATTAAGATCCTACTCATTTTAAAATATAAAGATTATTCAAGTCTGTCCATGAATCCCCGACTGCCGCAAATAATTGCGTCCTCCTGACTGGATGTCTTCAACATACGTGTAAATATGATTGTAACTGGTTCTGATAAAGCAATAGTACCATTTTGTTTCATGTTTGCATCCTATACACTTTATTGCTGTTCTAGTCGGTGCCAATGATATCCCATCTTCAGACAATGCAGAGATTCTGTGTAACATGCAGATGAAAATACTCTCACTCAACGCTAAGTAAGTTCTTCTTCGCCTTCTCAATGTGATGTTCTTTACTCAGACACAATTCGGGTTCTCAATTTTAACGAGACATGTATAAATTTCCGCCAATCTGTTCGTTCATTCGTCCGTCTGTCCGTTTTTCCGATCCTTCCTTCATAACGATCTGTAGACTGGACAGAGATTCTGTGTAACATGCAGATATTGTGCGAGAAAATACATTCATCATACGCTAAGTAAGTTTTTCTTCTTCGTCTTCTTAATGTGATGCTCATCACTCAAACTAATAATTGACTATACGCTAAGTAATTTTTTCTTCTTAACACCGAGGAACTATGGTAGTAGCAAACCACATAGAAGCCTCAATCAAGTTGATATGGGAGGGGAAGGACCTGGTGCAACGCCGACTAAGACTGTTGAAGATAGCCGAAAGTTTAAAAGAAGAGCAGACGCCATCATCAGGAGCCTTTCTCTTGGCGTTTTATCCTAAATGTATCAGATTTTGGTGCAAAAAGAAATACTCTACTTTTTTTTTATCGGTCGCTCTCAAACTGTAGTACTGGATGGGGAGTCTTCATATGAGGTTCCAATTACCTCCGGGGTACCCAAGGGTCTATACTGGGCCCGCCCCTCTTTCTTTTGAACATAAATGACCTTCCCGACAATATCCGGGTTAAGCTTTTCGCAGATGATACTGTTGTTTACTTGACTGTGTCTAACACAAAAGACAGTGGCATGCTCTAAACCGACCTAGACAAGTTGCAATGTTGGGAACGAACCGGGACATTGAATTTAACCCTGGTAAATGCCAGGTGTTCCGCGTCTCCAGGTCAAGAAGTCCAGTTAAGTCAAAATATTTTATGCATGGTCAGAAACTGGAGTGTGGATTTAGTCAAGTATATAGGGGTAAACATCAGCGCTGAACAAAGCTGGAACTCTCACATAAGCTAATTTTCAACAACTGCAAATAGAACATTAGGCTTTGTATATATAACCATAAGACAAAAATGAAGAAATAAAAAATCTAGCATATAATTCTTTGATACGACCGTAGGTTGAGTACGCTTCCTCGATCTGGAGCCCGTATACAAAAGCGGTTCTTAGAAATACCAGAACACACAAAAACAATGTATCACATAAGTATTTATCAGAACACGTTTCATCTATTGGATTTGGTAGCAAGGTGGAGTAGAGTTGGTTGAGTGAGGTAGGGTAGGCACTTTAACTGTTGGGGGTAGGGCAGGGGTAGACTATGGTAACGTGGGTAGGATATAAGATGATGTAACAAAGTAAAAAAGGATGTAAGGGCCGGGATCCGAAGGACTTGAATAGGTAGATAGGGTTGAAAGGGGTAGGTGCTGGGTGGGGTGATTATAAAAGCCGGGAGAAAAGGTCGGAAGTCGGGACCAAAAGTCGGGAGTAAATGCCTATCCTGACTTACCCTACCTAAGTCTACCGATACACTAACCTACCCACTATTTTAAGTACCGGTGAACAAAGTGTGTCCCTTGTTTTAGTGTGTGCCGGTATTTCTGTGAATCCGCTGGCGAGCACAGTAAAACATGAACACGAACGGCGCACTAATAGTACTAAAATTAACAACGACTGATAAACCAGTCTAAAAGGATTTGGACGACTTCTAGAATTTCCGCAGGATTTTAATCAAAATTACCTTGACAACAAACGAAGCAAAATGGCGGCCGGACGAATGTCCGAGTCAATATCCCACATTTGAACTCTTTTATTACAGTTTATTGCGTATGTTTACTGATAGATATATACTTTTCATATTCGGTACTTTACTTTACCAGTTACCAGTTCCATCTTCACATGGTTCATGTTATGGTTTAGTATCGCTGTGATGACTTGAAGGGGCACCTGCATTAGTGCTTAGCAGCTATCAGTCATGTCAGTGCAGGCCATGATATCATGGTCATCAGTTCTTGATAGCTCGGACCCATCAATACCTGGACTGGTATCTATAGTGCTAAATACCTATTTTATCGATATGATGATGTCGTGGCTATGATTTTACCGTTTACCAGTTTTCGTCTGGAATGTGCGAAAATCAGTCGAGTAGAAAGTGATAATTATCCACAATAAACAACCACATATAAGTGTTATTTGTGAACTATACATCAACCATCATGAAAAGTTAGTACTATATAGACGTAATTGTTTTTTAACCACATTTGTTGAATATGATCACATATTTTACAAAATTCCGTGGAGTTTCCAAACATCGTTTGTCGAAGAAAAATGGCGACCTTTGCTGAACTGTACTCGCATTAGTAGAGCCTGTTAATGCACGTCCTTGTTAAAATCAATTATAAACCAAACATATTCAGGAAAAAAACTAGCTTTGTTTTCGAAGTTGTTTTATGAGCATCTTATTTTTATACCTACTTCAATGCCAATTGAAAAAATGGCTGGTGAAAATGTCAATTTCTCGAATTTGACCAACAATTATCCGCGATAATGAACCTCATATAAGTGTCATCTGTGAGCAAAACATCAGTTATTATTCAAATTAAATACTATGTAATTATTTTGTTTTTTAATCATATTTGTTGAATATTGATCACACATATTACAAATTGCGATGGAGTTTCCAAACACTGATTTGTGAATGAAGCTATTCGTCGAAGAAAAAATGGCGACCATTGTTGAATAGTACTAACATTAGCAGAGTCTTTTAATGCTTTTTCTCGCTAAAATCAACTATAAACCCAACTTATTCAGAATAAACAAGCTTTGATTTATTGCTTTATCAGCATATTATTTTCATAACCGTAATAGAAATGTGAAAAATGTCGATTCTCTCGAATTTGACCCACATTTTCTAAAATGGGTAAAATGCAAAATTCGGCGATTATCTATGTTAAAAGGAATCAGTTGAATAAAATGTTATTAACATATAACGGACCCAAGATGGCATTATTGCTTTATAGTAATTTTAACTGGCTTAACTAAAAATAAATGTGTTTAATACTAGATTAATGGGTGAAATTTTGCAAAATATGGATTCCGAAGTGACGTAAGCATCACCAGCACCCGCGACATGATAATTAACGGAAACGGACAGTATCAAGTCCGGGTATTGATGGGTCCGAGTTGATAGTGACCCTAATTAATATGAATTTAGGCACTGCCTAGAATCGGGCATGGCAACTGCTTAATTTTCCCAAAAAGCATTATTGTTTTTGTTGATGCAGGACAGGGTCACATTCTGTAATGATGCAGACGAAAAAAAAATACACTAGACTGGCTATTTTTTATTACGATTCCTGCCAAATGTCACCTTGATTAGCTGTTCGTTTCCAAAGAGCGTGTCTTTAATGTTGACCAATATTATTGAAATAGTCAAGAATAAATAATTATATTTTTCAAAACTTTTATGTAACTTTGAAATTTCTGCAGTTGCTTCAATTAATGAAATGGAATTTAAACGTAGGAAAAATGTGTATGAAAATGATTTCAATTATACAGTGTCAAAGTCCGACTGGTTCTATAGCGTAACAATTATCAGCAGATGCTTTGTTATAGTATCTGATAATTTGCTTCTGACGAAATGAAAAAGCGCCAGGTGAATCATTCAAAATCTTTTTTTCGTTTTTGCATTTTTTATTGAAAATTATGTGTGTATATTTCTTGCTATTTAAAAACATCTTTAAAGATTCACAAAAAGAAAAAAATCATTTTAAGAAATAACTGTTTCTTGCCAGTTTTCAATTCACGACATCGGTAACTTTGGCAAGTATCAGCTGAGAGACATGGGTAGGATACAGTGGTGAGTTTCATGCATGTTATCTATAGGTGTGCAGACCAATGTTGCCTGCTGCTGTTGACGCCGGCTTTGTTTGGCAACATTAATTGGTCATGCCCTTATTATTACTAAAGAGGCCATTGTCGGGAAAATATATTGCAGCAGTCTCAAACATCACCTGCAGTTGTCAGAATCTTGCACTGGTTCTTTCTGTAAAGAAATTCACACTGGCTTCTGGAGGTTCCAATTCACGAGTTGGATCCTCATATCCCGAAGTGTCCACTTCCCCTGGAGGTAAAGAAGCATTTGACATGTACAAAGCCTCTTACAACATAAAAATAAACATGTACTACTAACCTTTTAATGTTTCTTCTTCATTTATATTACTCCATTAAATCCAGAGCTTTATCTATACTAACTGAAAATGTTGTCAGGTGTCGCATGTGAAAAACGAAGATGGTGCCACCCCTGTCCTCTTTTCGTGGGTCAGTTTCTAAAACGGAAATAGACAATTTAGGCCACTAAAATAAAAATCTGTTGTATCTACGTACAAATATTCATTATTGTCCAATAGGCTTTTTTTTCAGCCAAAGAGTATTAATATGTTTCTTATCATATACCATAATCGGATTTTTGATTAACATGCAGGTACAGGGGCAACATCCACATCAGTGGGCCCCCTTCCAGATAGCTGGCTTGCTGCACGCATGGCAGATCTCACACCAGATCTCCAGGTACGTCTATCATGAGGGTTGATAGCCGAGAGCTTCCACTCTCTGCAATCCCTCTCTGTCAGCTGCTTCCATGTCATTTTGGGCCTCCCAGGCCCACGCTTTCCATCAACCTGTATGTCAAAAGCTTTGACTGCACCATTGGAGCGTTCCACATGTCCATACCATCGGAGTCTTCTCTCCTTCAGAATGAGGTCCAGATCCGCAATGCCAAGCCGCACAAGTAGCTCATTGGACCTGGTGGTGACAATGTCTTGCGGCCTGACATTGCAGATCTGTCTGATCATTGCCCTGTCATTTCGCTGCAGATGCTGGAGGTTCGGCTTCACTCCATCACTCCATGAAAACGTTCTGTGTACTCATTAGAAGTGCCTCATCCACTAGATAGGTTTTTATAGAGAAATAAGAAAACATTATCTTAATACCTCATTTATCTAGAGCTATGATAACATTAATATGTTTGTTTATTTACATAAACTTCTTCAGAAATATGGCTGAAGTTGCTGCACACCCTAAAGCTCCCACACCTCCATCTCAAGGAGCCCCAAGAAGAGAGAAGGCTCTTGCTCTAAATGAAGGTAAATGTGTAAATATTTTATATTTTTATCATTTAATTACAAATGAGGTACACTTGTTGTATGTTTCAGTAATTGCAGACAATTGAAAGTTGCATAGTTGTATGAGTTTGTTTGTGTTGAGGTTTTACGGCCCAGTCAACCCATTGGGGTCATGTCGAGCGCGGTCAGTTTACCTAACCACACGTTTACTGGGCAGGCTTTGTCCTCTAAGCGGTTAACCAGTATTGTGCACATTCCTTCCCCAGAAACTGACAACTGCCCTTCTTAAATCAGCGGAAGGAGAGAATGACCATAGAAAATATTTCATGATCAATCTCCACGAAAGAATGTTGCCGACCTCGGCGGGGGTTGAACCTGCGACCTCCTGGTCTCCAGTCGGACGGCGCATCCAACTGAGCCACCGAGGCCGGCAGTTGTATGAGTAGCGCAAGCAGGAATGAATATGCACTGTTTAGTGATGAGTCAAAGTACCATAACTCCAGACAAAAGAAGTATTCAGAAGTTAATTTTTGTTGTGTTTGCATTGAAACATATCTTGTGGGCAATCAAAATTGTCTCAGAGTGGCAGTTCTACTGATGTTTTGATGCAAAAATAATAAACAAATATCTTAAATTATTACTTTATCACCTTAAACACATTATTCAAAAGTATTTTATAATGAAGTTAATTACACTTCTGTGTAATTGACCTCATGTCTTCACGACTCTTGTGTCACATATGTAAATGGCAAAGGTCCTGATCAACCTGTACATTGATGCAGGTTGCAGACTGATCAGAACTTCCACTTTTCACAAGTGGATTTTGGTGATAATTTTTGTTATTTCTTGTCAGTTTTATCTCATTCTGAGTTGATATTTCTTGGTTTCAAGAACCCTTAAAGTGCCAAGCATAATAGCAGATGACATTCTTAGCTTTTTATACCACATTACAAGATAGTGGTTTGGTATTGCTAATGTGCAAATTTCATCCTTTTTTTTTATGATAGAACATATATTTGACATGTCTTAAGGTAATTCCTACCTTTAATTGTAATTTGTATTTTATGTTTTCATGGAGAAATGAGAAAAATAGTAAGTGTTACCCCACTCATGTGGAGCTATGATTCTGACAGTTGCAGATAAAAGCAATTTTGATGGAGTTGTCTCCCCTGAAAATGTATCCATTCCCCTTAAGGTCATTACTGCATGCCATATATCTTTCACTATTTCAGACAAACTTCCCGAGCTAAAGACCAGTGATGTAGCTATAGACAAGACAAAGCCTCTGCCAACATCCCTTCAGAGTGACTTTCTCCCAGAAGATGTCCTCTTTGCTCTTACACAGCCACCACAGATAAAGGAACCTCTGGGCCCTGCTTCAAGATTCAGGAATCTTAATACTACTGTGGTTTGTACTGTATACAATATTTAGGGTTGATTCCTGATATACCGTACTTTTGCTTATAAGCTTATTTTTGTTGTATAAAATTTGTTTTTTAAATGAAGTTCAGGTATTTCTGTCATGAAATAAAATGCTACTGACAGCACATTATCAAAGTATTACTGGAGGAAATCTAAACCGGAAGTTTGCTATCTAGGCTACTAGCCAAGTTTTGTCAAGGGAGATAATTATCAGTAAAAAAAGAGATGTAAAGACTTTAAAAGCTTTCTGGAATACAGTGTAGTCACATTTTTATGAGAAATACATTTTTCATCGATTCTGCAGATTCTTTAAAATCTCACTGAGATATATTGTCATGACATTATTTAGAGCACCAAAATACTTGAGGAAGAATAGTATTTGTCTAGAGCTGTAAAGGTGGTTGCGAGTGTTGCCACTGATGATCAATTATAATCGATCATCAGTCACTTTTGCCTTTTGTGACTGATGATCAGAAAGACTTTACAGTCAACTAATAGGAAAATTCTATTTTTAGAAACATTTTTCTCTCATTTTATTTTTATTGGCAAGTTATAAAGAAATGAAATTCAAAGCTGTCTTTTTCAGTCATTCTAAATTTGTGGTCAATAAAAAAAAAGATGAAATAGCCTTAAAAAGTCAACCCAAAAGTACTGATATTTTTCTTATTTCTCCATGAAAACATATGTTGTGGGTACTAAAGGGGGCTAATCATATACCTGGCAGCGCTGAAAAAGGGGACCATTCAGCACGCACATCCCCCCCACCCCACCCCCCCCCCCCACCCCCCAGCTGACTGCAGGTGCTATTTTAAAAGCATGTTGGATATCTAAGTTTATGAGTAATTAGATGGCCAATGTGTTAACTCTTACCATGCTATGGGCAAATTCAGCAAATGACAAACTGATGATAGTTTTTCTAATTTTTCCTAGAAAATAGGATCCGACACGTCATGCAAATAGTCTCCTCAGAAATGTCAAATTGTGTATACTGGAAAAAAGGAAGAAAAATGTCATCAAGTTGTTATCTGCTGAATTGGTAAATGTTTACAAATATGTTTCACAGAGATACAGTGGCCACATGATGATGTGTGAGCAAAAATCTGGTGTTCCTAGAAATTTGACCTGCAAAAGAAAAACGGATCTTACACGAATTACTCGTGACCCGATCAGCTGCACAGGCTATTCAAAATAATGAAACTGCTAACATTGTGCGTAATGAATGTCCGTCCTTGTAAGAATGCTCTATAAATAAAATAGACCCTTATCGGACCTCACAGACTTGTCTGGATCAGCTATTTTCGCATTTGCAATAAGGTATGCATTTTACTACTCGTAACACTGTATGAGATTAACTGGTAGACTCGTGAACCCCAAAATAGTTACTTCTTGGGCAAGATACGATGACCTAGATCAGCCTGCGCATAAAAAATGTTTCTAGGTCCTGTTAACACTGTCAAGTAAACTATAGGTCCTGATCGGAATAAGCAAATGCGACAGCCTGCTGCCCTATAATGGTTTTTGGCTACTTATTTTGGAGTTGGTAAGGTACTTTTTTTGAATGACCTCCTTCTGTTATGCAAGTGATTAGTTTGATATTTTTGTAGATGTTTTTTTATCAAAGTATGTGGCAGTGCTTCTGAAATTGGCCTCTGTTAGAGAGCTGTCGTTTGTCACGTCCACACCAAAGTCTAATGGATATTGAAATGCATAGTATTAATCGAAGATCAGTCGGTTTTACAAAATCGATGATTGACTATGAAATTCTGGACGATTCTCAACACTAGTGGTAGCACATTAAACTTTCTTTATTGGGATTCCATCCAGTTTTAATAATTTTACACAGCTCTAGATAGTAAAGGCTTTTTGTTTTCCTACCAAAGTATTGATGTTGTGAGAGAGTTTTTTATTTAAGGGCATTACCTGGGCATTTCTGATCAATACCCCAACATATGTTTTCATGAGAAATACGAAAAATATATTTAAATGGACATACCCTTTTATCTGAGGCTATGCTATCAGGACTCTCAATGGGATGTGATTTTGGAGATAAAGTTTGATATTTGAGCAACACCATAAGAAAAATGGTCTTAGATTTGATGCAAACAGAAAAAGCCTATATCGTAATGTAGCTCATCGATGCTTTTTTTTTTCCAACCGAAAACTATGGATATTTTTTTTATTTTTGCACAAAAGACTTATGTTGTTACTAATGAGTTCCCACAGATTGTGTTTTTTGCAAAGATAAGAAAAATATTTACCTGACATGGTGACACCTCTCTTATCTGGAGCTATGGCTGCGTGTAAGAGGAATATCTACACATTTTTTTTTGTTGCTTCCAAAAACAAAATGAGCCAGGGCATGACAAAACCTACAATAAGACATGTGACTAGCAAAGACTCAGTACAGCCACCAAGTATGGAAAGGGTTCTCATTTATCCCTCTTTGGATAACCCAGAGATTGTAGAAGGCACATGCAATCAGCAAAGACTCTGATCAGACGGCACATATGCACAGGCTTATCTGAGTCTTGGCTGGTTGCACAAGTCTTTTTGTAGGTTTTGTCATGCACTTGCTTAAATAGTGTGGGTACTCATTAGAGTTGCCCCACTGGGGCATTTCTGAGCATCCATAGCATACACTTTTATACCCCACCACATGATAGTGGTGGGATATTAAGGTTTCATGTTGGCCGTCTGTTTGTC
Organism: Anodontia alba; assembly: GCA_964016985.1. NCBI lineage: Eukaryota > Metazoa > Mollusca > Bivalvia > Lucinida > Lucinidae > Anodontia > Anodontia alba. Next base: position 107,484,786 of record OZ024821.1, on the reverse strand, counting down.
CACCTGTACATATGTCATAGAGCTGCCCATCCACAGTTTCATTTCTGGATGATAAATTGAGTAAATATCAACAGATTTTTACCAAACTTGGTATGTGTATTGATATTGCAGAGGTCTGGTTTTGGATAGCTGATGGGCAAATTTTTTCAATTTTTGTTAGTGTTATCTGCCCACCACATGATAGCAACGGGGTATAACTGTTCCACATTTTTATATTTGTGAAATAATAAGATTTAACACTTTTCAAAACAAAAACTGCCTTGTTCACAATGTCAGTGATTATGTTCTATTCTTTAAACTTTGCTAGGTTCAAACAAGAAAAACACCTGCAAATGTTTGGAACTCAACAAGACGCGAGAAATTTAAACACCTTACAGACAACACTCCTTGTACCTGTGGTGCTGGAAAGTGAGTCATCTTACTTTTATCCCCTTTATGCAAAAAGGAACTGAGTACAAGTCTAGGGATAAGCAGAATGTTAACCCATTTATGCCTAATGGACTCCTATCATTACTCATTGGACTGGTCCATTTCCAGTATAAGGGGTGTCTGCTTAGTTTTTATTATTACCATGTTTAATAGAAATTCCTTTATTTAATGCAAACCGTGTAGACCCTGATCAGATACTGCAGAATGCTGCATCTGATCCTGGTCCACACTGTTTGCCAATGTCCCTTTTCTGTTACACTAGGCAGAAATGGGCTAAGATTTTTTCCCTCTATAAAAGTATATTTCTAGCATTGCAGTTCAATCATTATTCTGCCAGTGACCAAGCTCCCAGCTAGGTGTATGACATGTTTTTTATGGAGAAAAGTAAACACAGTGATTATATTTGGTTGTTTTCTTTTACCTTACCAGGAGCTTATGAGAAGAGAACTCCTAGATTCCCCTATAGCTTTTTACTGTCATCTGATTCCACAGATTCTTATTTGATTGGTCAGAGAGGGCAGCCCTTTAATGTTAGCTCCAAACTTCTTAACCTTTACCAATCTCTGGGCAAATTCTGCAGACGACAAATTGATGATATTTTTTCTTATTTTTCCCAGAAAATAGGCTTCTACATTTCATGCAAATTTTTTCCAAACGAGACAATTTGCTTGAAATATTAAAGCCTATTTTCAGAGGAACTTAAGAAAAAAATTTAAAATGTCCTCTGCTGAAATTTTTACCCAGCATGCTAAGCATTAAAGAACATCAATGCCACATTAATAACAGAGAAAAATATTATTAATTTACAGTTGAAAAATGTGTCATCTGGAGCTTTATGACTATTTTACAGAGATATATCTTTCCTGTATGATGTACCAAAGTCAGATATGACACCACCCCGACCAGAGAAGATAGACAAAAGTGTAGTGAGAAAAGATGCAACAGAACCACAAAAACAGGTCTGTAGTGTGTAGCTCTTTCAGGGATGCTTATGTTTTAACCCTTAAACTGCCAGTCACAACTATTGTCCTCTGCTTTGTCATCTGCTTGTGATTTTAAAAGTCATTTTTGCAAACAGTGTGGACCCAGATCAGGGGCAGTCTGATCTGGGTCCACACTGTTTGTCTGTATGCAAAAATAGGTTTGAAAAGTCTGCAAGAATACTCAGCAGACGACATAAACAGACGACATTTTCAGATGCAGTTTTTCTTGGTGCTTTAAGGGTTAATTATGGAGCTGAGATACACACGGAAAACCAACATTTTCCTATAGCAGTTAAGATACAGATTAGCCTGTTCATTCTTGCATTCTGCCAGGATCATAGCTACAGATAAGAGGGGATATCCTCCATATAAGAGGGGATAGCCACATATTATTTTTTTCTTTTCATTACGAAAACATGTCTATTCAAACACTGAAAATTTGACCACCAAAAAATGAAAAATTTCAGATAAAAAAATCTGATATTTTTCATATTTCTGCTCAAAAACATAGATCGTGGGTACTCGTTAAACATAGATTGTGGGTTCTTGTTAGAACCGCCTCACCGCTAAACATAGTAAACGAGTACCCACAATCTATGTTTTTTGAGCAGAAATAAGAAAAATAATGTGTACCCCTGAAAACCCCAATTTTACTATATAAGAGTGGGGTTTAAGGGGGTCAAAATTATGTAGGCATGTTTTCGTGATGTTCTCCACAAACACATATGTTGTGGTACTCATTAGAAGCACCTTGCCGATGCACTTCTAATGAGCTCCCACAAGGTATGTTTTAATGGAGAAATAAGAAAAATATCAGTACTGTTTGGTTTAAAAATTGCCTTATCTGGAGCTAAGCAGGATCTCTGTCTTACTTTGACTGTTACCACTCTCTTGGCTAAATCAGCAGACGACAAATATTTTTCTTATTTTTCCCAGCAAATAGGCTTTGACATTTCATGCAAATTTTCTCAGCCTCTCGTATTTCATGCTTTACAGTCAATATTTTCAAGCTTATATCATCAGTATGTTTTCTTGTGATATTTTCACAAGAAGATAAAATTCCTCTGGCTTTTTTGTGTCAGTGGAAGTTAATTATCAAAAAGAACTACCAATCCCAAGTTATTGTTTATCAACTCCAATAGTTCTGTTCATAGGGCCTGGTCTTGATCTTCACATAGAATTGAAAGCTATTGATATGTTTAGACTTTTCTGACTCTTGTTTTGTTTTGTATAACCAACAAAATTGAGGAAAAAACATATTGGTGAAAAAATATGTAAGAATATGACTTTTAACATGAACCTTTAGCAGGCTAAAGGCAAAATTAGCAGATATCAAGTAGGGCTTTGATTTTCTCTCAGATTGTCCAAGGAGATGCTTTGGAGTGGATTTGAATGACATGCCAAGCTCTTTCTGGCAAAAGAGTGTGCACAATACTGGTTAACCACTTAGAGGATTAAGCCTGCCCAGTAAACGTGTGGTTAGGTAAACTGACCGTGCTCGACATGACCCCATTGGGTTGACTGGTCCGTAAAACCTCAACACAAACAAACAAACATGCCAAACTCCTTTTATGTCACTTTTAAATATTGTTGGCTAAATTTTAAATTATTTTGATTTTGTTTTACAGGCTCTTCAATTACCAGACACACTTATCCCTTCAGAGTACCATGTAGTTAAAAATAAAGGAGTCATGGGTATTGAGTACCATGAAGAGTAAGTGTTGACATTCAACAGCTATAGCCTTCAGAAACATAGTTGATGTAAATCATGCAAGCTATTTAAAAAAAATTATGTTTAAGATTTTAGTTTAAGTTTTCTAAAGATATAGCTCCAGAATGCTTGTATGTAATGTTCATACTTTGAGTGATATTGCTACTGTTTAAAAGTTTTGGCCATTTAATGCCCCACCCTACGCAGTAACTTTTAGTCATAAACTTAGAGAAGAGAATGTTTTGTTAAAGTTTTTCGTAAATTTTTACTTTAACCTTTACCACTCTCTGGGCATTTTCAGCAGACGGCAAATTGATGATATTTTTCTTATTTTTCCCAGAAAACAGGATCTGACATTTCATGCAAATTGTCTCCTGAGGAGACAATTTGCTTGCAATGTCAAATCCTGTTTTCTGGGAAAAATAAGAAAAATATTTCAAAATGTCGTCTGCTGAAAATTTTACCCAGAGTGCTAAGCGTTAACATTGACAGACGAACTTCCATTCAGAGAGTCATATGAACATTCTTGTTTCCTGGATCATTAAATATTTGTTTGTTTATTTATTTATTATTATTATTATTATTATTATTATTATTATTATTATTATTATTATTATTACTTTCTTTCTTCTAGCAAATACAGTAATCAGGTAGAGGATCATGAGAAACACATGGTGATATTTCCTTCAATGTAAGTTATCTTGTTAATTACTGCCAGTCAAGATTAACCCATTGAAGGCTGGAGACCCCTAAATGGGTAACTGGCAAACAGTGCAGACCCAGATCAGATGCCACAGAATATCTACATCATATAGCCTGATAAACCTAAAATCAAAAATGGAGTCTTCCAATATATAGCATGGGAGAGTTTATTCAGTCTTTAATGGGTTAATCTGTTAGAATATTTAAAGTCCATTAATACAGTTGGATGCATGTAGACAGACTAGCTGGACAGGATCTTCATTGCTGGACATTCTAGAATAAAAAAAATAGACAAACAGCATGTATTTTGACTCATGACTCTATCCCAGTAGAAACCAACCTTATAACATGCAGCCAGCATAGAGACAGATTAGTCTACACCTTGGGTATAGTCTGATCAGTGTCTGTGCTGTTAGGTTAAAGAATGTTCCATTGATTACCTTGATCCTAATCTGGACACACAGTCTTGTACCTTAATTATTTCATTTTAGTGAAAGGCCAGGGAAAGTATGAAATTTTGTGCTCAGTTTCCTAAATTGAGCCTGGCCTGAAGAGTTAAACCCAGATTTCTGGAATGCTAGATCTGCCTGTGATGCACAAGTTTATCTATGTCTGCACTGATTATATGTATCATAAAGCTGATCACTATTTCAGCAGTAACATGAAATAATGTACCATCGACATATGCACCCAGGCTGAGGAAACTGTTTCAACAAGGAAACATACCCGTGTGCGTTAAGAGGACTTGATACGCTTAATAGATTTTTCCACCATTTTTTACAAGAAATACAAACTGTTTGCTTTTCTGCACATCAAATCCCTTCTGAAGGGTCTACTCTAAAAGGAAAGAATTTGCTCCAAAGGGGAGCAAATTCTTTCCTTTCAGAGTAGACTCCTTTTCAGAAGGGGACCAAGAAAATTTTGAAACAGTTACTCACCTGCCTGGAATATATTTTCCATTCCCCTTGAGTTCAGTCCTGTAAAGAAAATATTCTTTTTTTATCAGTGTCATCTTTATGAGCCAGGTTCAGTTTATAATATTTAATGTACGCCATTGGAAACCATTTTGGTGACATTATATAACAGACATACATGTATGTATAAGATCATGACTGACTGTGACTATCACAGTCTTGTTACATGCCAGCATTTTTTATGGATATAGATAGTGAGTGAAGTAAAATTGTAGGTGGTTGTATTTGTTTGATAGATATTTCTTTTGAAAAATTGATTTGGTAGAAATTGAAAGCTTCAAAGGAGATGATTCACATGAATAGGGAAGCCTAAATATCACAGAAAAATCAAAATGTTCTTAAAATTCTTATTCACTAAATTTTAAATTCGGCATATTGGAATCAAATCGCTAGAGGTAGAATCTTTTGATTGCGGTGATATGTTTTGTTTAGGAAGCCAGTAAGTCGTTATGAAGTAATGCAGTTACAGAAGACAATGGAAGAAATGCTGGAGAAATCAGGTGTGAATGATGCTGATACTGAGATTAAAGGACCAACACAGGTAAGAAATCACAAACTGTGTGTAAGGGATACAGAAGTCATAGGTTAATTAATATTGGTGAGAAACAATGTAGAATATGTTAGTCAGTCAAAAGGCCAACAATGAAGAGAGACTAGTTGTGAATTATGGTGATGATAAGAACAAAAGGCCAGTGAGTGGGGCATGCAAACAGGTGTGATTATTGTTGGATCTGAGATCAGCATGTCACCGTAGTTAAGAAATACAGAGACTGAGTAGGGAAGGATCAGCTCAAGTGTGATTTAAAAAATTCACATGTCATGCTGAAATCCAGTATTAACCCCAGTCCTGCTGAACCCGGATATGGCCTGCCTTTGCAAATAGTGTAGATCCAGATCAGTTGGCTTCTGAAGAAGCCAACTGATCTGGATCTGCACTGTTTGCCATTAAGTATGTGAATTTATATCAATAATCTGAATCAAGTAATCTGAATGGCTGAAAATTAGAAATGGGTGTGGCATCTTAATTTATTCAGCAGGGCAAGGGTTAAGAAACCCATAAAAATCAATTGACAAATAGAAATCCATGAAGCTGAATAATTGCAAAAAATTCTGACATGAGTATACTTACAGAAGATCTAGTCAGATTATAGTAATGACACTTTATTATATACTCCTTAGTGTAAAGCAGCAAATCATGATATTTCTAGAAATGTATGGCAGCTGCATTAGAATTGAAGATAATATCCATAAGCAAGCCAGTGTCATGTTTGGTTGAGAGACATGAATGGAGTGCCAGAATGCAGAATGTTTGAAGGTTATATTCATAGATCTAAGCATTTTACATATCATTTTTTATTTCAAGGTGCTATCTACATCTGTTTGATATTTTCAAGAGAGCAAATCAGGTTTTTATAATGTCTACTATCAGGTTCTTGTAACTTGTGTTGTTTCACTTTCATTGTCGTGGAATAGTTATCATGTTGTTCACTTGTCATACTTCATTTTCTGATCACATTTTCTTCTTGGTGCATGAATAAACAAACTGGTTACTATCTTTAAAACAAGGCAGACAGAATGGAAAATAAGCATGGTCCATTATATGAATAGCAAAGATTCCGACCAGCTAAGTGAAGTCCTCATTATTCATTGCAGGAATTTTAGAAGGTTTTGATTATGCATCCACAGAGATGTACAGACTGGTCTGAACTTTTGCTGTGTATGTATACAGGAATACATAGGTCTAGATAAGGGTGGGTGTCTGGTAAATATTTTTCTAATTTCTCTATGAAAACATATGTTGTGGGTACTCATTAGAAGTGCCTTGCTGAGGTGCTTCTAATGAGTTCCCACAACATATGTTTACATGGAGAAATAAGAAAAGTAAATGTGTCAATACTTTTGGATTGAAAAAAGCATCTTATCAAGAGCTATGGGAACGTGTAGATTTTTCCACAGTTGATAACAAATATGTTTTGCATGTTAAGTCACACATTACACCAGTATCTTGCTACCAAATACTACTGACATTCTGTTAAAATGTTCCTGTATTGATGTTATTGTTTTGCCAGTGACAAGGTACAGTCCCCACAATTAATGATTTTTTATGCCCAGACAAAATGCCTACAAAAATGCTGTGTGCAAACAGGCACTGTCTAGAACATTCATTGTTTGCATTTGACGCACAGTGTGAGAAAACGTACCTTCAGACATGCTCACCCAGTGAAGACTAAGATCAGCCTGGGCACTATGCAATCTAATCTGTCCACACTGGATTTGCTTTAGATAGCTATGTTAAGGATTCCAAGGTTTCTTCAGGCAGGCAGTGTAGAGAGACCAAACATAGCTCTTGATATGATGCTTTCTCAATACAAAAGTATTGATATTTTTCTTATTTCTCCATGTAACATATGTTGTGTGTACCCATTAGAAGTGCCTCAGCAAGGCGCTTCTAATGAGTACCCACAACATATGTTTTCATGGAGAAATAAGAAAAATATTTACCTGATACCCACTCTTATCTTGACCTATGGACCAAACCATGAGGATGTTCAGGCTGATCTGGGTCTTCACTGGCACATGTATGAAGATATGTTTCCTCTCACCTTGTGGCTCATTTATAGATGCAGTAACATTCAGGGCCCAGCTGTTCAAAACTTAACAAAGTTGTTAGCTAAGGTGGCGTTAAAATTTCTATCATAAAATATGGCAAATACATTGATATTTTTTACTGAAAAAATTGTGAGTAGCTACTCATATTTTTGCAGCAAAAGTATCAATGTATTTGAAAATACATTAGCTACAACAGTTGACGAGTTTGTCATTAACAAGCTTGTTAAGCTAATGATGCTTTGAACAACTGGCCCCATTTATGTTTAACAAAATGGAGAAGATCCAACCATGCACAGATGTACCACTTATCTGCATAGCTTTAGTTAAGATGTTTTTTGTTTTTTTTTGTTTGTTTTTTGTTTTTTTGTTGTTGTTTTTTTCAACCAAAAAGTGTTGATTTTTTCTTATTTCTCCTTTAAAATATATGTAGTGGTACATTAGAAGCCCTTGACATGGTGCTTCTAAAGAATATTCATAACATGTTTTCATGCTGAAATAAGAAAAATATTATTTGGATATCTCTCTCATCTGGGCCCAATTGTTCAAAGCATTGTTAGCTTAACAAGCTCATTAGTGGTCAAAATGTTAACTGTTCTAGTAAGTACAATGTCAGATTCACAGGTATTTTGCTGAAAAAAAATGTGAGTAGCTTTTGCAAATGCATATTCCTAGAGAAAAATGGCTAAACTATTTGCAAACAGTGGAGACCCTGATCAGACGCTGCGTTCTGCGGCGTCTCATCAGGTTCTGCACTGTTTGCCAATTACCCTTTTATGGGTATCCCGACTACAATGGGTTAATACCTGAGATTTTAGAATAATGCCATTTTGTAATGAGATGCAGAGATAAGGTACAGACAGTCATTGGTATCAGTAATGTATTAGCAGTTACTTATTCAAAAGCACTCAGAAGAAAGAAAGAAAAAAAGAACAGAACAGACTGATGTATTGACAATGCTTTTAAGAAATGTAAGGGCTGGTAACATTATAAAATGAATTTAGAAAGGTTGCTTTTGTTGATTTTCCTTGTTGAGTCATTGTAGATGAGTAAACATGAGGCAGTGAAGGCTCCCTTGCTGTTTTGGAAGAAAACAATGTTTTCTTTACTCTTCATCAACTGAAGGGATTTTATTAGAATTAGAATGGTTTATGTTCTGTGATATTAATGAGTGCTAAGTTCTAGATAGCCAGTTGTTTTGTGTGTTTTGTTTTTATATAATAACTATATTTTCCTTAAATATTGGGACACCTTACCTCCTTGCCATACTTTTTTCTTATTTTGAAAAGTCCTTTTGATGTAAAGTGAACCCTTGTTACAATGACAGCATTTGTTGCCATTAAAATGAATTTGCTGTTGTAAAGAATCCTATATGGACAGAATGATCTGTAAGAAAGACTTTGTTTTATTCTTGTTTCCTCCCAAAACATATGTTTTGGATATTTGTTAGAATTGCCTCAGTGAGGCAATTCTAACAAATATCCAAAACATATGTTGCTTGAAGTTTTAATGCAATATTCTTGCATAATTTCTCATTAACTGTCTCCTCTTAAGTGAAGGTTTCATAACATTTAAATTGTCATGATAACAAATTTTGTCATTGTAATGAAGGTTGACTGTATCTCAAAATTGCTGGATGAGGGCAAACTGTGTAGACCCTGATCAGATGGCATCTTATCTGGGTACACACCATTTGCTCGGGTCTTTCCCAGTAGTTACAGTTATTATTGTAAGATAAATATTCATCAAACTACTCATCTCATCTCACATACCTAGTTTGTAAATTATCTAAAATACATCCTTATTAGTGTTGCTATAGATTTTGAAGCTTTTATAACCCCTTTATAAGTTGTTATAGATTTTGAAGCTTTTATAACCCCTTTATATGTTGTATATTGTGATACTATTGACTTTTTCAGATGCATAATTTACTGGAGCTGATTAAAAAAGAACAGAATATTTACAACATAGTGTTTCATGAGCTCATTAGACAGGTAAGTCAGACAGTTGTTAAGGAGGAGTATATGATGATAATGCTGGGAATATTTTCTCTATTTCTCCATAAGAAACATATGTTGTGGGTACTCATTAGAAGGCACTTTTAATGAGTACCCACAATATGTTTTTATGAAGAAATAAGAAAAGTTATCGCAAAAATTCAAGAATTATTACCACACTCTTCCTTTACAACTCCTCTGTAAGTACATGGGCAGGCCCCGAGGTTATAAAACTCTTTTCATGCTCAACTCAACTGAGCATGAAATTTTCTCTGCTAATAGATATGAAAATGCCAACAATAGTTGGCATTTTCATATTTATTAGCAGAGAAAATTTCATGCTCAGCTGTGTTAAGCAAGGAAGAATTTGCAATTATTAGTAATTTGAGGTGTATTAGCATGAAAAAAATTCATGCACAGTTGAGTAGAGCATGAAAAAATTTTTATAACCTCAGGGCCAGAATTTGAACATTGTATTTTTAATGACTCCGTTCTACTTTGTATATGGTATATCATGCAGACTCAAGTTGGAATGGTCAGATATGATTTAATGCCCTCTGTATGCATATGCTGTAAGTTATGAGGCTAGTATAAAATAGCAATCACAGTCTATCATTGGTGGTTAACTTTTAGAATTATCTTAAATACCGTCGACTGTCATTATCTCAAACTGAATATTATATATATATCAAATGGACATTAGGTAGATGTTGTAGTTTTCAGATCAGTCAGAATTTGCATTTGTTTTCAGGCTAGTATAGAATGTATAGAGAGAGGACAGTTACTGGCAGATCTGAGAGATAAATACAGTAATCTACTCAACAGAGTACCTCAACAAATTAAAAGGTAGGTTTGACTACAATAAAACAATAGTTTAACAGATTAAATTTCATGTTATTAATTTTTCTCATACTACATAAAATTTTCATACTTATTTGTTTTAAAGATGTGATGACTGCTTGGTTATGAACAAAAAGAAAAGAAAATCTAAAAAAAGAAAATAAGTAAAGAAAGCCAAAACAAAAAGCTAAAATGTGTGGACTAGATGGATGATTATACTTGTAGCGTCCTATTTTGTTAATACACGGTATCAAACCATAGGTCCTAAAATATTTAAAATTTCATTTGGAAAAGTAGGCACTTTGCATGCAGAGCAGGATCTTGCTGTTCGCTAGGTACATTCTGTAAGACACCAGTGTTGTGTAAATGAACAACAAAGATCCTGGTTTCAGGCAGTCCAAATCTTACACTTTTGTTAATGGGAACAGTTAAGGGTTTAAGCGAAAGGAATACATCTTCAAGGGAACGGAATCATTTGTCATCCTCCTCACTGGGGCTACTCTTAAAGGAATAGAGAGTACCTCATGTTTTGAAAGATTTCAGATACTGGGGAGGCAGCTTGTCATCTGCAAAAATTATCTCCCTTTACAAAGTGGTGACAAAATCTTACAGGTATACCTATTCACTTTAACCCTGGTCCTGCTGATCCCAGATATGCCCTGCCTTTGTAAACAGTGCAAATCTAGATCAGTTGGCTTCTTCAGAAACCAACTGATCTGAATCTGCACTGTTTGTCATTCAGTATGTGAATTGTATCAACAGTGAATTGAATCAAGCAATGTGATTGGCTGACAGTTAGAAGTGGGTGTGGCATTTTAATTTATTCAGCAAAACAAAGGTTAAGCTGGAATTGTTGGCTCTACCTGTGGTTGATAGTTTACAGATGTATATTTGTTTTTACTTGGCAGTTTACATGAAGAAGTTATGGCACAGAGAGCCCTGGATCGCAGATTGACAGAAGAACTTATGAGATTTAAATCTACTATTAGTATACTTACTAGGTAATAGTGTTTCTCCTTGCATGCTATCAACTTTTAAGAAATTTCTATGACAATACCTTGTTTACCCTAAGTATTGGGACACCTTAAGGCCTTACTATAGTCATACTATAGTTTGAATGTCCTTTTTACTACTTGTTGAATTGTCTTAAAACCTGTTGGATTATTGGCAAACAGTGTAGATCCTGATCAGATGCCACATTATGTGGCATCTGATCTGGATCTACACTGTTTGCTCAGGCCTGTCAGTCCCCAAGATTTAGGGTTATTACAGTAGTTTTGATTTTTAAGGAAAACAAAGAAGGAAATAACTTCTTACAGTTGAAATCTAATTACATGAGAAGCCAAATTAAGAACCCCCCCCCCCCCCCACACACACACACACACACACACACACACACAAAAGAAAAAACACACAAAACAAAAGTTGCAAAAAAAAACAAAACAAAAAAACAACACAAAACAAAAGTTGCAAAAAAAAAAATGAAGTTTCCTTTCCAAATAGGAAACTTAGCTATGTGACTATTGTTACTCATTTTGAGGCATTTGGGTTGGTATGAGGGTGCCATATAGCTTTCAGCATTGGGATTTCCTAATGACTGAGCTTAACATAGGACAAGAACCTGTTGAGCTTACGGCAGATGAGGGATTGGTGCTATTTTCACTTCCTCTTGTCTGTTCTGTCTCTCTCGGATATGTCTCAACATGACTGAAATATTGTTGACAGGGCACAGCTCAAAGACTACTCATTTCAGTCTCATTTAACCACACATAAACATCTGCACACAGTGTAGATCTAGATGACTCCAAATAACATGTGTCATCAAGTATCTGTACTGTTTAGAGTAATTTTTAGTAGATTTTCATCAAAGGGTCTTTCCTATTTAATGTATCTACCCACACTCAAAGATGGGAGATTCCATTTAGATGTTAAGGGTGAAAGTATTATAGATCAAATACTAGTGTAAATGTAGAATCAGCCTTCATGTGCATTCTGACTGAGATCCTCATAAGAGATACAGTTAAGAAAACTATCTACAGAAGATAGTTGGTTTTGTTACTTCTGTCATTTATTTGGTTTGTGTCTGCAGAATGATGTAGAAGGATTAAATCTGTCATGTTTACCTTTTAAACATTTTAAAATCATAATGACATTCCTTAACAAGAATTTACAATATATTTTAACTTTAAATGTGCCGTTCAAATAGTAGGAAACAACATTCTTAAATATATTTCTTTTATTTTTCCATGAAAATAAGTATTGATATTTCATATGAATTGTCATCTAGCAGGCAATTCTCATTAAATGTCAAGTCCTTTTTTCTTCAAAAATATAAGAATAATAGTTTGTCTTCTGCTGCTTTTGTACTGGCTCTTTACTAAAGGGTTAAATTCTTTTCTAATGTTTTAATAAAGTTATTTCGAAATCTGCAGACACCATAAGTAGTGAAGAGTAGGAAGAGCTGCAGTCACAGAACATGACCTACCAATGACACCAAGAGGAGAGTAAACAAAAAACTTTTCTTGCACTAAATCTTTTTCTATCTCAGAATAAATTCTGGAAAGAAAATTGACAAAAAGTTGATACAGACAACCCTCTTTATATGGACACTCGATACAATGACAAAATTCGTTATAATGACAATTTGACTGTCACAAAGCTTTCACTTAGGAGGTAACAATTAGTCACAAAGAATATTGTATTTCATACTTTAAAGAAACATATGTTTTGGCTATTTGTTAGAATTGCCTCAGTGAGGCAATTCTAACAAATATCCAAAACATATGTTCTATTAGGAAATAAGAACAAAACAAGACCTTCTTACATGTCAGTCTGCTCATCAAGTATTAATGGCAAAGTCTTTGGGAATAAATGCTGTAATTGTAATGAGGGTTCACTGTACTGCTAACAAGCTTTGAAATAGGAGTGTGTAATAGAAGCTACAAAAGTAATAAAATAATTTCATTGAATCTGGCAGCAAGTCAGTTATTTAATATTTACTGTTTGCAGTGAGTTATCTGAAGTCAAAGATCATGACAGGAAAGTGACACAGGAAGCACAACAAGCACAAGAAGATGTAAGTATCACTTACCGTATTTACCCTAAATATTAGGACACCTTCTTACCATACTAATCCTAAAATTTGAACAAATCCACTTTGTTACCGTTTTTAAGTGTCATAAGCTGAGCTGAGTAGCAAAGAGTGTAGACCCAGATCCGATGCTGCATTCTGTGGCATCTGATCTGGGTTTAAACTGTTTGCACAGGCCTGCCTGTCGCAATACTTAGGGCTATTAGGATAGTTACAGTGGAGTTGGATTGGGCAGCTACTTGGGTCAGACCAAATCCCGTTTCCATGAACATTTCATGGCTATGTTTTGTTTTCATTTCCTGTTTCTTTTTACTTCATGTAGATTTTCCATATTTCATTCTAAATATTTGGACATATATACCTGAGTAAATCACATAGACTCAGATCATACTGCTCCTGTTTCCTGCTTGAATATGTTGGGTAAATATAGTACTGTACATAGCTCTTGATAAGATGCTTTTTCAGTCCAAAAATATTGATATTTTTTCGTATTTCTGCACAAAAACATATGTTGTGTGAACCCATTAGAAGTGCCTTGGTGAGGCGCTTCTAATGAGTTTAAGGATTTGTGTATGTAGTGTCATAGCTCCAAGAAAGGCGCTTTCTTTCAACCAAAAGTATCGACATTTTTCTTATTTTTCCATGAAAACATATGTTGTGGATACTCATTAGAAGTGCCTCTGTGAGGCACTTCTAATGAGTACCCACATGATATGTTTTTGTGGAGAAATAAGAAAAGTATTACATGGCTATTCCCTGTTGTCTGGAGCCATGTAGAGTGTTGTATATTACTATGCAAATTTGGTTATATTTCAGCTGAAAGCAGCATTAAATGAAGCACAGAAGAATGCCAGTCTGTTAGCTGAGTACCATGAGTTGTATGAGCTACAGAGACGTAGACTGGAGTCTCAGGTGTTCATGTTGACGGAGGAGAGAGAACTCTGGAGTACGGCAGCTTACAGCCTTGCCATGAAGGTAGGATTATAAGTCTTCTCAGAAACAAACTTGATTCCATTGCATGAGATGAGAAACTTTATGATAGCTACCTACTCTTTTCAGTCTAAAAATATTGATATTTTTCTTATTTCTCCACAAAAACATATGTTGTGGGTACGCATTAAAAGCGCCTCGTTGAGATGCTCCTGATGAGTACCCATAACATATGTTTTCATGGAGAAATAAGAAAAATATCTACCTGATACCTACTCTTATCTAGACCTATGTAGCTACTGTATATTTACCCTTAATATTGGGAACATCTACACTGTTTATCATGCTGGTCATTTTTCTATATAGTCTATACATTTTTGTTTAGATTATATAAAGCTGTATACATTATAAAGAAAAATGGAAATAAATAGTTATTTTGCTATATATTCTATACATTTTTGATTGGCTACAACAGTTTTGGGGTCCACCTTTAAACCGTCTTATATTCAAAACCATCTTGGTGTATTACATGATCATATTGTTCTTTACCATGTATAGGTGTTTACAGAGAATGGATACACTTTCAGGGCCAGTAACTGGAAATTGTTTCTCTAAATGGAAGGAATTTTCTTGCACACCAGATAACAAAGTCCTGGATTTTACCCTGGGATAGAAATTCTTATCCTATCCACGTTATCTTACCCAGAGTAAGATAAAATCAAGAATTCTCATGTGTTTGATGTGCAATGGTTTTAAAGGACATCATGTAAGCCATTGTTAAGGTTGACATCACTGAACTTAATTATGTCACTAAAGGTCACAGTAGTCATCATAATATGGGGGACGTCAGCAATCAAAGTGACTGCATTATTAAAAATCCATGTTCAGAAATGAAAGGTATGCAAGAAAAAGAATCTGTCATTGATGTGAGGGGTTGATAGAAAAATCTGTCCCTTGGGGTCAAAGTCTGGTTAAAGACAATAACCCTCGGGACGGACTTTTCTATCTATCCCTCACATCAATGACAGATTCTTATATGCTTTCGCCTTGGGGTTTGATGTGCAGGAAAGCTTCTCAGAAGGGATTTGAGATGCAGGAAAGCAGAAAGGAAGTCACAAAAGTTGTCTCCCTTGTAAGAATGGAGGAAAATCTGCCAAGTGAAATCTGCCAAGTGTATCGTCACCTTAAGTGTTATGAAATCAGCCAAGCATATTTCACATAATTCTAGACTCTGCTATGTGTAAATTTTCATGGCATATGTAAATTTTCTGATTACTTGTTTTTCTTTCCCGCCACTTATTGAAAATGCAGTAGCTATATCTTTATGTTGTTTACAGGTAACAGAGGAAGCTCAGTTAACAACAGCCAAGAGACTACATGTGAGTGAGAAGGCCTGGGCCAAACTCGCCAACCACTTCACCATCTTACTGAGTGACAAAGATACAGACTTACTCACCAGAATACAGGTAAGTTCTGTATGATGTGCAGTGCATGAAAAGGGACCTCATGCAATTTACAGACATTGCATACCCTGATCAGCCTGCATGGCTGTGCAGGCTGATCAGGGCCTGCATTATGCTCTTATAGAATGGATACTGTAGTATATGTTGATGAGCAGAGATTGTCCAAATCATACTGCATGAGTGCACAAGCTTATCTGGACCTTAGCTGTTTGCATATTTCATAAGAGCCTTTTTCCATGTTGCCTATCACATGAGAAAAACTCTTTGTAGACAAATCTTTTGAATGGCTTATTGAAATTTACACTACATACATGTATTAGAGCCTTTTTAGAGCATTAATAGAAGTATTTTAAAACAGATATGTTTTCCTTGAAAAATTTCTATGACAAATTTTATGACAATAATTTCATAATATCCTGAAATTGAGCTTTAGCTCCAGTGTTCATCTGAGTCATTTTATGGCATAGCTCCATATGAGGCACTGTTTATTTTCCTTATTTTTCCATGCAAACGTAATTTGTGGATACTCATTAGAAGCACCTTATCAAGGCACTTCTAATGAGTACCCACAGCTTATGTTTTCACAGAGAAATAAGAAGAAATACATGTATGGATACCCCTATTATCTGGTTACATTATGAGCCATGGTATGAAGGAAGGAATGGTGATTTTTTTCCCAGAAAATAGCATTTAACATTTCATGCAATTTGTTTCCTGTGGACACAATTTGCATGAAATTTCATACCCTATTTTATGATTTTCTGAGTTTGTTGTCTGCAGAATTTTCCTAAAGTATGATCAAGGTTAAGCTTCCTTTCTGCTTACTTTATTTATCCTAAGTATTTGGACAGACAGGCATGAGCAAACAGTGTAGATCTAGATAAGACACTTCCATAGCTCCAGAAGACACTTTTTCATCTAAAACGTTTTGATATTTGAGCTAGCGCATGACAAAACCTACAATAAGACTTGTGCAACCAGCAAAGACTCAGATCAACCTTTACATCCACCCAGTATGGCAACAGTTCTCATTCATCCCTCTTTGGATAGCCTAGAGGCTGTAGAAGGCACATACGATCAACAAAGACTGATGAGACTGCCTGAATCTGCAGGCTCATCTGAGTCTTAATGGTCGCACGTCTTATTGTAGGTTTTGTTGTGCACTGGGTCATTTTTCTTATTTCTCCACAAAAACATAAAATTTGGAAATCAATGCTAAGAGGTTATGGTGTCCTAATAAATTAAAACTTTTGACCTTAAATTTTATACTTCTATGTAGACTTTTGTGGAAACATGGCGAGATATGGTAGAAGAATTCAGTATTGCTATGCGTCACAGAGAAGAGGATATGCGGAAACAGCTACGGCTGCTCGAGCCAGGTATAGACCGCTGGATGAAAGAACTTAAGAATTGTTTGTAAGTATTAATTTGGTCTTTGATACTGTAAACAAAGTGTTAGCATTATGATCCTTATATACGGTAAATGCCCTAAAGTTTTGAACACTTTATTCCATACTTTTTTTGCTTAAATTTTCCTTTTTATGCAGTTGTTTCTTAAAATACTTTGTGGACTGGCAAATAGTGTAGACCCTGATCCAGGAGCAGTCTGATCTGGGTCTGAATTGTTTGCATGTTCATTTTATCAGAACTTTAGTTACCAACTTTTGGGACATTTACTGTACTTCAACTCTTGAGTGTTTTCTGTATGTATCTTAAACATGCTAAGAGACCTGCCTGAGCAAACAGTATACTCTGGTCAACTAAGGAGCAGTTTGAACAGGATGTGCACTGTTTAACCATGTAGCACAAATGCATGTTTGGTCTACTCTGCTTTCAACATCTTTCCAAAAGTCATTTTTTGCTTGGTGCTTTACATAGAAGAAGTAAATTTGCAAATTTTTGTCACAGTTTAATGCAAAACTATTTGTCATAATTACCAATGCATAAATATTAAATTCTATTCATTGGCTTTAAAAAAAATAAAGGGAAAAAAAAAGAAAAAAAAACAATTATTTTTAGTTTTTCCCATTATAAGATAAAATAGTTTCAAATTATGCAGAAATTGGTAGGGTAGGTAAATTGGAGGCATGTTTTCAACAAGTCCCATTTGTTCAAATTTTCTGAAAATTTCACAGTATTGTTGTGAAAATCGAGGGTTGAGCGAAAGACTATAGTAACTCAAACATATTTTTGAAACTCTGGTTTAGGGGCAACTTGGACCCTTTGTAAACAATGCAAATTTAGGTGCCATTGCTCATACGAGCAATGGCACCTAAATTTTCATTGTTTACAGAAAGAAATGTTGTAATCTTCATAACGCCTTCATGGTTAGGAGATTAGGTTTGGGGAAAAACAACCATCTGACTTACGCCAGTCTTGCGCTCAACCCTCGAAATATCAATATTAAAAATCTGCAAAGAAAAGTAAAAAATATGTTCCAATATAAAATATCCAAAAACATCACTTTACTATAGAAATTGCTTAGGTCAGATCAAAAGTTTGGTCATAAATTTGATTTTGGTGTAAAAATTTAACCCTTGTCCTGCTGAATAAATTAAGATGCCACTCCCACTTCTGATTTTCAGCCAATCAGATCACTTGATCCAGATTGTAGCTATAAATTCACATACATAATGGCAAACAGTGCAGATCCAGATCAGTTGGCTTCTTCAGAAGCCAACTGATCTGGATCTACACTGTTTGCAAAGGCAGGGTATGTCCGGGTTCAGCAGGACAAGGGTTAAGAAACACATATATCACAAAAATAGCAAATGGTTTCTGATTAGATATGGTCAATCAGAACAAAATATGTTTGTTTAAAATAAAACATCTAGCCAAAAAACATCTTTCCAAGTGATTTTGAAAGGACAGTAGTTGATTTTTAGTATGACCTAAGGCAGGTTTCCTCTTTTGGTCCTACTTCTGATATTTCAAATACTGTTATGATCTTTCCACTTACCAATCATGATTTGTTTTCAGTGTTTAATTTATGTGAATTTGTTTGCCTTAAGTAGTTCTTTTATGACTATTTGTTTATTTATTATTATATTTTATATTTAAATAAATTAAGATTTAGAAACTGATTTTAAACAACATATAATAAATTAGCCACAGCTAAAAGCATTCATAGCCTTTAAGGTGCCAGTCACACAACAGCAGGCGATATTCTATTTTTTTATTTATTTTTATTGTTTTATTTTTTTTGTGATCAAATAAGAACTGAAATTTTATGAGAATCATCTGCTAGGCAGAGATTCACTTGACATGCTTGAAGTCACCAAATTTGTTTTCTCTAAAACCTCAGGAAGTCAGAATATTGGCTGCTACAATTTCGAATGGTATTTTAGGGCTTAATGTTTCCTTGATATCCCAATATTTACCATTAAAGAAAATTATTTTATCTGATATTTTGAAGTGTTCACATGGTTGTTTTTGTAGTTATTTATTACCACTCATTGGTTATTTTAGTATATGTACATATCTGAGTTTCATTACTTAATGCTTAGCATGCTGGGTAAAAATTTCAGCAAATGACATTTTGAAATATTTTTCTTATTTTTGCTGGAAAATAGGCTTCGACATTTTATGCAAATTGTCTCCTAAAGAGACAATTTGCATGAAATGTCAAAGTCTATTAATATTCTGGCAAAAATAGGAAAAAACATCGCAAGTTCTTGTCTGCTGAATCTGCCCAGAGAGTGGTAAAGGTTATGCAGCACCTTTGAAGAAGTGCCTTACAGTAGACATGAGCATAAAAGGTTATGATGAACCTGTACTGTCCGATAAAATATCTTCAGTTATATGGGAAATGTAGGATGTAATGAAAATTGTGGAAGTCCTGGTCTTGTTAAAGTAGTAGAAGAAAACTGTTGTGGTATACTAGCCCTTACTAGCCTTATCCTGCTTCAGGCAAATTATAACACATAATAAAGGTTATATTGTGTGTGTGTGTGTGTGTGTGTGTGTGTGTGTGTGTGTGTGTGTGTGTGTGTGTGTGTGTGTGTGTGTGTGTGTGTGTGTGTGTGTGTGTGTGTGTGTGTGTTGTGTGTGTGTGTGTGTGTGTGTGTGTTTCCTGAAAAAAAATAGTGCTCAGTATTTCTTTTGGATCATCTTGAGGAGTCATGCTAAAACTTATTTCAGGAAAAAAATTTTCTGATCAATCTGCAAAAACAAAAAATGATAATAATCACAGACAGTTTTGGGAAAATACTGACATCTGAACATTTTTATTCATGAATCTATAACAGCATTGTAAACACAGCATATCAACTGACAGGTCTATCTTTGTCTTTGTAACTCATTTTATGCCTAAAACTACTTTTTCTTTGGTCCATGTGGCTTACCTGACAATGAACTCAGAATATTTTGTTTGTTATTGAAAGGCACTCTTGTATGTAGAAATTATGTAGAAATTATGATGAAAATTTGACACCTGTTTACTAACAGTTTTAATCTTCAGCTGTATTTAAATTTTTTGTACACTTTATAGAACACCTAAGCAGTAAGTATTTGATCACTGACAAATTTTGATATTGTTTCATTTTATTGCTTATTTATCCTTCTTGCTTATGTCCTGAATACTAAGCTTTTTATGAGCCACAACAAATTATAAAGTACTTCATCACCCATATGGAGCACACAGATTCTAATCAGCAAGCTCATACAGTCTGATCAGAGTCTGAAGATATTGCATACACATTCCAGTTCCTTTGTAGATTCTATCATCTCCATACAGGAGGAGTATAAAGAGAATTATTTTGCTTATTTCTCCACAAAAACATATGTTGTGGGTACACATGTTTTTGTAGAGAAATACAAAATATATAGATACATTCTGGTTGAAAAAAAGATCATTACCTAGAGGTTGTCTGTATATGGTATGCAGCATGAGAAAAAAAGGACCTTATGTCATATGCTAGCAGTGAAGATCCAGATCATGTGCAACCAAACTCTTTGACAGTATAATACTACAGTATTCAATGGTTCTGTAAGCAGTTAGTAAAGCCCTGATCAGACAGCACAAATCCACATATGCAAAAAGGGCCCTTTTCCCATGTTACACATGAACAGCATAGGCTATTAGTCTATATGCTATTGATATGTGTGATGAGGTACTTTAATGCTTGTTGCAGCAAATACAGTTGGCTTAAGATTGGAATGATGACTGAAGTGATTAAGAAATCAAAATCTATGTAAATAAGGAAGTCATTTTGTTGAAACTTGTTAGACTTGATAGAAATGAAAATCTATGTAAATGAGGAAATAAGTAAATAAAACCATGGTTGGATGGAGATAAAATGAGCCAGCCCATGACAAATAAGACTTGTGCTACCAGTGAAGACTCATTGCAGCCTGCACATCCACCCAGTCTGATCAGTCTTTGCTGATCACATGTGACTTATATCAGCCTCCAGGCTATCCAAATAGGGATAAACTAGAACCCTTTCCAAACTTTGTTGATGTACAATCTGATCTGAGTCTTTGCTGGTCACACAGGACCTGTTGTAGGTTTTGTGGTGTGCTGGCTCAAATGTTATGTATTTTCTGAAAATATGAGTGTGCACACAGGCACCCATAGCTCCAAATATGGCTCTTTTTCAACCAAAAAGTACTGGGCCCAGTTGCTCTAAACTGACAATGTCATTAGTTAATGTATCGTTAAAAGTTTGATCATTAAATAAGGCATATACGCTAATATTTTTGCTGAAAAAATGTGAGTAGCTAAGCTACTCACATTTTTTCAGCAAAAATAACTATGAATTAGATACTGTACTTACTAGAGCAGTTAACGTTTTGACCACTAAGGAGCTTGTTAAGCTAATGATGCTTTGAACAACTGGGCCCTGATATTTTTCTTACTTGTCCACAAAAACATATATGAGCCAGTGCATGACAAAACCTACAATGAGACAAAACCTACAATGATAGTTCATCTGTCATTACTGACAATGACCAATCCTAATCAAATGCGTGAAGTGTTACTGTTTGTATGATCTAAGATGACTGATGAAACCAATCTTAGCTCTAAACTGCCCCTTGCAGATAGAACATGAGAGGTCCGAGGAAGAAAGCTCTGTTGGTGACACCTTAGCTCTTGCTTTCCGCTGAGCATGTTTCTGCTCGGCTTTGCTGATTTTTTTTTTTTTTTTTTTTGCTTTGTCTTCACCGACACCCCTTCTTATTTGAGGCCTTGCCTCTTTGCTCAGTCCTGTGCAATCTGTTCCCATGACTCTTTTGGTATGTTTAAGTCTTTAAAGGAGGCTTTGAGGGTTTCCTTGTATCGCTTCTTCTGACCACCATGACAGTGTATTCCCACATAGTTCTCCATAGAGGATTTTCTTTGGTAAACATTCATCAGGCATTCTGGTAACATGGCCTGTTAATTTTAATTGTGCCAGTTTCAGAAAACTTTGTACACTCTGCATCTCTGCCTTTTTCAGGACCTGTGTTTGGAATCCTGTCTCACCTTGCAGAGGAAGGGAACTTTAAAAGCAGTTAGTGCTGGCTGCACTTTCTTCTGGAATGGACTACAATAAGACCTGTGTGACCAGCATAGATCAGCCTATACATCCACCCAGTATGGCAAGGGTTCTCATTGATCCCTCTTTTTATAGCCCAGAGGTTGTAGATGGCACATGCAATCAGCAAAGATGCGGGGATGTGCAGTCTGATCTGAGTCTTTGCTGGTTGCTCAAGTCTTACTGTAGGTTTTGTCATGTGCTGGCTCATATAGTGTGTACTCATCAGAAGTGCCTTAATAGTGAGGTACTTCTACTGAATACCCACAACATAAGTTTTCATGGAAAAATAAGAATAATATTCATATGGATTCCCCTCTTTTCTAGAGCTGTGTGACATCAAGGAGAATAGTACATTTTTATGAATAATGTCAAGTCATTTGAAAACCTTCAGGGAGTTTGGTTCTGTAAAGATTTTTTTTCTTGAAGTACACTACATTTTGTTTGGATTTAAGACATGTATTATCTGCAGAATTATTTAACTTTAGTATTATATGAGATTACATCTGTTATTCAGCACACAGAGGTTTGATGCTTTTTATCATGGTTGTCTTGATTTTTTTACCAATATGGCCTATAGAAATTATATGTAATTTTTATTTTAATGCCACTTGTCAGATTTGTTAGGAAAGAAAGAAAATTTTGGTGTTGATCTTGAGTTCATTGCAGTTTCTCTTGAGTGTGTGAATTGATTTCAGATATTATTAATAAAGCAAAAAAAAAAAATGGGCATTGATTTGATAATTGGCTTTTTGTGGTGTGCCATGTCCTGTCCCACAATGCATGTTTTGTGCATGGCTTTTTTATTGTGCCCCCCAAAAATTGTGCTTTAGTGCTGAATAATAATGGTTGTATTTCTGTTTGTCAAAAGTTGAAAGTTAAAAGAAATCAAACAAATTTGAGATCTTGGGTATTTTATGACAGAAATAACTAGATAATTCTACAGAGGTTTTTGATTAAATTATATGAAATAGTTTGAGCAAGGTTGTGCAAAACTGGGCCTTAGTACATTTGCAGAAGGCATCTCATATCAGCCTGTGGACCTATGTCTTCTAATGAAGGCCATTTTTGTTTTTTCTTTTTTTTTAATATTATGTTTGGAGAAGGACCAGATGTTATAGTATCCAGTGCAATAAAAATCCCTGTTCAAACTATGTAAATGCACAGTGTATCTTTTGCATATGCATTATCTTCATGCTTGTTACGGGGTTGGTCAGGTGTGGCAAAGGTGTCATATCTCTTACGTCACTGGGGCATCCAGCTGATATTGGCTTACAGTTGGGCAAGGCCTGCTATCCTTGTAGCAGGTAAGGGTAGAAGGGAATGTTTCTATTTCTTCTGTTTCTTCCCTTTCATTCCTTTTCTTCTTTCTTCCCTGTCCCTCTCTTTCATCTCCTCTGCTATCTGTTCTATCTTTTTTCTCCCTTTCTCTGGGAGATGGCACAAAATGACCCACATGAGTTGATGCAAACCCCAACACAATCAATCAAAATCTTCATGCTTGTCAAAATTTACTTCATTTCATTCATATGTTAATTCATTTTACATAAACTTTCACAAAAATGCTGCTTTATGGATTAGTTACATTAAAGAGATTATATTATTCCTGGCATAGACTTAGAAATTTCCTCTTGGTGACAGCTTATGATCACAAATATTATGTAGATTCATGCCATTCCCTGCTTACAGAGTAAATATACATGAGCTTTTTATCATGAGAAAATCTAATTTATGTTTTCATATACCCTAAGTAATCAGGAAGACAGTGTAAATCTGGATCAGATGCCACAGAATGCAACTCCTGATCAGGATCTTCACTGTTTGCAACTCATCCAGTAGTTTTTAGACCCATCAGCAGATGGTAAACTGGTGGAGCTGTTCAAATTTTAGGACAAGTACAATAAGGGATTATAAGAATCCATTATGAGTGTCCATGCAAGACAGGGAAATCTCACCCAAGGGGTAGGAATTTTGACCAGGGATGAGCTTGCCTTGGTTGAAATTCCTACCCCGAGGGTGAGATTTCCCTATCCAGCATGGATTGGCTCATGATGGATTCTTTTTCTCTCACCTTTAACTTTTTGAATGCTGGGTAATTTTGCACCTTTTTGTCATCTGTGGATTTTTTTTTAAAAATTAAGTTTTTCAAAAAAATCTTTCTGGAATATCATCAGAGTGTCAAACAGTTTAGACCCAGATCAGGCCTGACATTTTGTCGGGCCTGATCCAGGTCCATACTGTTTGCAAAGGTTGTCAGCAGACAACAAAAGTTGCCACTAGTGGGAAAAGAGTTGTTGATTGTTCCTAAAAGTCACATGGTCATGTGAGATAAAAGTTTCTTACATGGGTAAAAAGGCTATCTCATATAGGCAAAGGTGGGAGAAAAAAGGTATCCAGTATTTATGGTAAATATGTACACGTAAACATCAAATGCCTGGACCTGTATACACATCTGTCATTATGGCCTTTATTATTGGTCCATGGTTTTGATGTAGTGGACAAAGACTGTTTGGACTGATTTGAATATTCAGGTAGAAAACATAAATTAGGTTTTCTTGTACTAAGGACTTCAGCTAAATCAGGAGTTCAGATAACAGGGTTATTTTTCCTTTCTCCCCTAGAAAAAAAAATGTTTTTGGATCTCAATTAGATACTGGGAATGAGGTATCAGAGCATGAGATCTCTTGGAGAAATAAAACAAAAAATATTTATCTGACTCCTTTTTGTTATCTGTTGTCCTGCAAGCTTGAGCTCATGTAGATAGTGATATCCTGACAAGTAGTTACTGAAGGCTGTTGTTAGGTAGAACACCTGGATGATGGATATCTGTATACAGAGACAGATCATTACTGTGGAGTTTAGATGGTTTAGATGGCACACTTATTGGTGTTGGGACACAGAGGGAAATTTTCATTATTTGATGATTGAACAGATACATTTTTGGGGGTTTTTTTTTTGTTGTTTTTTTTTTTTACCTGAGCAAATGCTGAATTACTTCGGTCTTTTCAGTATGCCCCCTATATGTATGTACATGTATTATATGTATTGATATCTATATAAAGGCTGCTTGTACTTATTAGATATTTCATATAAATGTGTTGAAATTTTGGATACTTAAATCTGGAAAAACAATTTTTGTTTTCTTAGAAAGTTTTTAATTATATGCATGTAGATGTCTATAAACATGTATACAAACATTGCTTGTATCTATATTTGGATAGTGCATGATTATGTGAAGTGATACAGTAAAAGGACATCTGTCTTATTGGATAGAATATTGCAAATTTCATTTCAGTTTCACTGATTCATGTTGGATTTTAGGGAAGATATACTAAGACATTAATATTTTTGACATATTGCCTAAACCATAATGTATCAAAATGACAGATTCTAGAATAGCAAGAAGGGTCAAAGTTTAATAGACTATTTTTCTATTGCATTTATAGTCCAGTATAAGCTGTGTTAGCAAATTAGTGCCATTTTGTGTATGTGAACAAATGAAAGTACTGATCAGACTTTAGCTTAAACTAGATGCCTATTCTTGTAGTAGACTAACAACAGATATTTGAAAAAAAAAAAAAGAAAAAAAAAGAAGAAGAAATAATTATAAAGTTTGATAATTTTAATTTTTATGTGGAATTGAAATGTTTACTGTTGACATTTTGAAATATTTTCTGTTTTTATCAAGATATTAGTGTTTGGAGTTGACAGACATTATATTGAGTGAAGTCCTGTCTTCTTGGAGGGAAATGAGTTTTGCATGAAATATCAAGTGCCGGCCTCGGTGGCTCAGTTGGATGCGCGTCCGACTGGAGACCAGGAGGCCGCGGGTTCGACCCCCGCCGAGGTCGGCAACATTCTTTCGTGGAGATTGATCATGAAATATTTTCTATGGTCATTCTCTCCCTTCCGCTGATTCAAGAAGGGCAGTTGTCAGTTTCTGGCGAAAGAATGGTCACAATACTGGTTAACCGCTTTGAGGACAAAGCCTGCCCAGTAAATGTGTGGTTAGGTAAACTGACCGCGCTCGACATGACCCCATTGGGTTGACTGGGCCGTAAAACCTCAACACAAACAAACAAATCAAGTGTTTATATCTGGGAAAAATAAAAACATTTGGGTTCTGTCAAGTAAACAGATGTCTGTTTGTGAAAAGCCAAGACATAGATCAGCCTGTGTATCTGCACAATCTGGTCAGGATCTATGTCATCTGCTTGCAGATATATACTGTACAATGTATCATTGGGTAGCAAAAGGCCCTTGAGACTACAAATGTGCAGAACGATCTGCTCATTTCTCTTAGTCTCATAAGCTTGAAGACTTTTTTTCCTTGATGTGGGCCATGTGATTATTTATTTTCCATCTACTAGTTTTGTCATCATGCCGACTAAGTATTAAAACACCAATCAAAAAAGCTCCAGTCAGAACTGTGGCAGATCACATTTTGAACTTTTTTTTTTTTTTTTTTTCTTGAAGAAAATAAGTTGTGACATTTAATGAAATGTCAAGACTTATTTTGTATAAAAAAACAATGGGGAAAAAAAATAGAATGTCATTTGCTTCAAATTGTGCTTGGTGCTTTAAGGTTCAAAAGGAATGCACAGAAAGTGTTATAGAGAAAGCATATAGGTATAATTGTTGTCCTACAAAAGACACAGTCAGTTAGAAAGTAAGTGACAGAGAGGCTTTTCCTTGTTTCAGTACAAAAGATGGGCATTTTTTGAAACCACCTGAAGAGAAGCAGATAAAAATGTTGTTGGAGGAGATCAGAAGATGGGAAGAGGTAGGATACATAGTTTTTGCCATGAGAAAGGTCAACATAATGTATCGCATGCTAAATTCAGCTATCAGCAGACAATAAGATTTGCCATTGTATAGCCAGCAATATGGTAAAGTAACATTCATTCATATTTTGCAAGAATCTAATTAGCGATGATTTTTTTTTTTTTTAATTTTCCACTGAAAATGGGGCTTTGCATTTTATTTGAATTTTCTGTTTCAAGATGATTGTACCTGCTTTGAAAAAGCAAGGTATACAGGTTTACATTGTTCATCTTTCCATCCATCCACTTAACCCTTGTCCTGCTGAACCCAGATATGTCTTGCCTTTGCAAACAGTGTAGATCCAGATCAGTTGGCTTCTTCAAAAGAGAAGGCTAGAAACATTGCGAATGTTCTAAAAGCATTTACGACAGTGAGGAAACATGTTATTCCATCACAAAACACATAAAATAAGATCCAAGGATGTATTGTCAAATAAGAAATTAAATGACAGGAAAACTTAAATTTTCCTCTGAAAATCACCTCTTTTATTTTGCGGATAACTCGAATACTATTTAAGAAAATTGCAAAAGATTTATATCATAGTAATGCATACAAGATGCTGCTGGGGAAAGGTAGGTAAAAAATCAAGATTTTTAATAATAAGCCTGACAGAGGTAAAAGTGTGAGAAAAAATCAAAATAATTCAAGAATTTACTTCAGAAAACACCTGGGCCCAGTTGTTCAAAGCTAACGACGTCGTTAGTTAACGATTCGTTAAAATTTAAATGATATGCAAATATGCTGAAATTTTTTGCTGAAAAAATGTGAGTAGCTTTTGCAATGCAAAAGCTACTCACATTTTTTCAGCAAAAAATATCAGAATATTGTATATTGAATCCGCTAAAACAGTTAACGAAATGACCCTTAACGAGCTCGTTAAGCTAACGACGCTTTGAACAACTGGGCCCTGTTTTATTTTGTGAATTACTCCATTTCCATTTACACAAGCCATAAGTTCCTTTCATCAACATAAAATGTATCCTCTTTTTGAGGGAAAAGGTTTCTCAAAACACATAAAGTCGATGTCTTTCACTCCTAAAACACCTTGTAAAAGTTTATATGTCAATATTAATTTTCTACATGTACAAAACACTTGTTGGATACAATCGTGAAGAAGTGCAATCTTTGTTCAGAGTGTTCCTCCTTGACATTCAGGTTCCCTTTGATAATTGCGCTCGTTTGCCCATAACACATACAGATGCTGACGTAGCATTATTTGCCGAAATGAGGAGATGTCTAGCAATGTTTATACATGTATGTCAGTTAATTATTCACTTATTAAGAAAGATTTCCAAACTTACGTTGAAATGTGTGGCAAAGACATTTTAATTTGTTTCTGCCTGTTATACCCATTGAAAACGTGTCACCAAGTGCACTTAGAAAACAACAACTTGGGACGGATCTAGTATGCACATTCATTGAGTGCTGCCTGTTAATGAACAGGGTCATCCAGTTTCATGTAAGCTTTCCAAGTTGCAGGGAATAATGCTTTGGATCTCAAAGCTTTATTTACATTCAAAGAATGACAAATAACTTCGCTAACTTACGGAACAGCACATGCTTCTGACTCTAGAAAAATGACCAATGGCTTTCGTTTAGCTAGATCAGTGATTGTCAGTTTCGTACTGATAATCATAAACTAACCAGTGAAAATATGGCCAGATCCCCCTTAATTTATTAAGCAGGACAAGGGTTAAATACTACTATGAAGTTTCACTGATGAGGTAGAGGATGCTATGTGGACCAAACATATTATTTGGAGCTGCTTCAGAATCAAGTAAAATGCCTAAAAGCCTTCTCATCCCCCTGTAGTTTTTCTGTTGACAGTTCCAAGGCAGTTTCTTGGTTGTAGATCTTCCTTCTTTATATGTCAATTATTGCTGCTGTGCAGTTGTGCATACCCCTTGATGAGATATTTTTTTATATCCAAAAGTATTGATATATTTCTTATTTTTCCATGAAAACATATGTTGTGGGTAATCATTAGAAGTGCCTCGATGAGGCACTTCTAATGAGTACCCACAACATATGTTTTCATAGAGAAATAAGAAAAACATTTACCTGATACCCACTCTTATCAAGACCTAAAGTTGTGTTTGTCATTGTTTGTTCCTCATCTTTTGCTTCTTTTCAGTATATAGAGAAGGTTGTGCTTTGTGACTGTGACCTTGATGCACAACATGGAAAAAGGGTTCTTAATGCAAACTGACCTGAGCATTTTCTGTTTGTCAACATATACTACAATATCCATTGATTCTGTAATGGAACAGTATAAGCCAGATCAGCCTGTGCAAATGTGCAGGGTCACCTAGGCCTACATTGTCCACAAATTGCATGAGGGCCTTTTTCGTGCATTGTGCATCATTGGTATTTTGCAGTGCAGGTATATCTTATTCCTCCAGGCCCTGAGGTTATAAAACTTTTTTCATGCTCAACTCAGCTGAGCATGAAATTTTTTCTCCTAAAAAATCTCGAATTACTAATATTTGCACATTCTTTCTTGCTTGACATAGCTGAGCATGAAAATTTCTCTGCTAATAAATATATACATATTTATGAGTAGAGAAAATTTCATGTTTAGCTGAGTTGAGCATGAAAAAAGTTTTATAAGCTTGGGGCCAGAAGTCTGGTTCCGATAAGATTTTAGGGGAATCGATACACTTTCACAATGAGACAACTCTGCCAGAATTGTTTTTGCTCCATTCTGAAAAGGGGTCTGCTCTTAAAGAAAAGAATTTGGTCCCATGGGGAGCATTTTCTTTTAGAATGGCCCTTTTTTCCAAAGGAATTGGTATACAGCAAAGTAAACAGGAAGTCACAAAAGTAAAAAAAAATATCAAAAATGGTGGAAAATCTACTAAGTGCATCCATTTACCTTCCTTGATGAAACAACAGAAATACTGACCCATGTTTTCATGATGGTTCAACACAAATACAGACCCAAGTTTTTATGATGATTCAACTGAAATACTGACCCATATTTTCATGATGGTTCAACACAAATACAGACCCACGTTTTTATGATGATTCAACTGAAATACTGACCCATGTTTTCATGATGGTTCATCTGAAATACTGACCCATGTTTTCGTGATGATTCAACTGAAATACTGATCCTTGATTCAGAGCAAAATAATGGAATGATGCTCTGCTTTTATTTAACTGTATCATAAGATTATATTTATGTGGTTTTTAGAATATTCTTGCTGAAATTATTACCATTTTCCTTATATTATTTTAGCTTCTGGGCAAGGAGACAGAAAAGTTTGGAGGTGACACTCTTCTCAGTGGCCAAGATCAGCTCCACCAGATAAAACAACAGATGGATGGCTGGACTGATAGTGCTGTCAGAGTATTTAGTCGGCATCGAGGTCTTGAGGGCAGAACACATCCTGACCAGGAGGCCATGGTAAAACTAAATGAGGTAATACACATAACCAGAAAAAGCACATGATTTGCAACCAACAGAAAGGGCCCTTATGCAATTTGGGGACAACAAAGGCCCTGATCAGCCTGCACATTTGCGCAGGCTGATCTGGGCCTTTGTTGTCTGCTTACAGAATGAATGGATACTGTAGTATATGTCTACAAATAGAGAATGTCCAGATCAGACTGCATGGGTGTGCATGCTCATCTGGACATTCACTGTTCGCTTATGGCAGGGCCATTACACCACGTTGCGCATCACATTATTAGCAGAAACCATATTAGCTCTGACTAATGGGACACTTAACTCTTTACCAGACTTGTCCTAAAATTTGAACAGGTCCA
This sequence comes from Anodontia alba, assembly GCA_964016985.1. NCBI lineage: Eukaryota > Metazoa > Mollusca > Bivalvia > Lucinida > Lucinidae > Anodontia > Anodontia alba. Next base: position 107,453,946 of record OZ024821.1, on the reverse strand, counting down.
TTTTACTACCTGTTCTTGTGTCTAAAACTGCTGGATGAATGGCAAATGGTGTAGCTCCTGATCAGGCATAGTGCTCTGCTATGTCTGATCTGCATCTACACTGCTTCCTAAGGCATGACTGTCTGAATACTAGGGGTTAATAGCAGATAACATCCTAAAATATTGAAATTTACAGAGCAACAGATAATTTTGAGGGCATTTGGGTATTTTTTAACCCCATCAAAATTTATTCCATTGGGTAAAATCTTATTTTCATTTTTCGGTTTGAGTAAAGATACCCACTAAATGAAAATTAATTGGGTAAACCTTATAAAACAGAAAAAAAGTAAGAGCATAAAAAGCCTGATTTAGGTATTTAAAACATGGTATTTCATTATACACTATTAATTTTATGATAGTATTTGTCATATGAAGAATACAAAAAACACCTATTATGTGTAGTAATCATAATATAAAGTAGTAATCATGTGCTTTTCTGACCTTAAAACTTTAATTTTCACCCTTGAATTTGGAAATAATTGGGTACTCTGTCAAATCAGGTGGGTATCAATACCCAAGTTTTTGAAAATAATTGAGTATTTGCCCAAAACATATGGGTATTTTACTCTGATACTCACCTTATCTCTTGCCCTGAATTTACTGTTATACAAAATGTACTGAAATATTTGCTCATTTGACATTTTATAACTGCCATTGCCATCACATCACAGCAGTTGCCCCTGATTCTAAAACGGAAATTACAGTTTATATTTGATTTATTGTATTAGAATTGAATGCATGTATAATATAATTTCAAGAACTGGGCCCAGTTGTTCAAAACTAAAGATTTCGTTAGTTAACATATTGTTAAAACATTCATCACAAAGTATGGCATATATGCTAATATTTTTGCATTTGCAAAAGCTACTCACATTTTTTCAGCAAAAATAACTGAGAATTAGATATTGTACTTATTAAAACATTTAACATTTAACATTTTGACCACTAATGAGCTTGTTAAGCTAACAATGCTTTGAACAACTGGGCCCAGTATGCTCTTGACTTGAAAATAGGATAAAGATAATAAGTTAGAGCATTAATACTGTAATTTGCATTAAAAAAGGTATCATTTTTTCCTGTGCTGTGAGGAAATATTAAAAATGTTTATTATGTACCTAGCAGTAAAGTATAGGATTTCTCAGTTATTTTCTATAATTCGTACACCAAAGTTTCTGATAAAATAGCATATGCAAATAGTGTAGACTCAGATCAGACTGCTCCTCAAGGAGCAGTCTGATCAGAATCTACACTGTTTGCCATTTCACTAAGTATTTTTAGAAATAAACTACATAAAAAGCAACAGTTATTCCATAAAAGTATGGTATAAAGTGTTTGAAGTTTCAGGGCATTTACCATAAGTTGTATTTACTTACCTCAGTTGCCTTGCTGAGGGAATTCTACTGCTTATCCACAATATATCTTTCCAAATGATTAGAATTTGTTGCCAAGACATTGCCACAGCTGGGTATTTGTCATTTGTCTATGATAAAAAAAGAAAATCTAATTGTTAGTTCATTTCTCTTTCCAGGAAGTAGATGAACTTTTACACCAATTTAACACAAGACTTACAGGAGAGAATGGTTAGTATAATTTTCATTTTGTCAACTTTAAGGGGGATTGATACACTTAATGGAGACAACCCTGTCAAAATTGTTTTATTAAAAAAGGGGTCTGCTGTATAGGGAAAGAATTTGCTCCCACAGTGACTGTGGATGAAGTAAAATACTGGTTAACTGCTTAGAGGTAAGTAAGTAAGTAAGTAAGTAAAGACTTTACTTAACGAGGGTAACAGCATTTAGCAAACAATGGCGCTAATCTTCCATGAGGCTCTCAAGTATATGATACAAATATATATTACAATATTTTACAATTTTTACAGTGTAAATGAAGCATAGGACATTAACTTTGCATCAGTATGATCAAAATAAAGCACCCACAATGGTCCCAAAAGTCCCCCTTTTGACAGTATACTCACATGACAAACAGATTTGTGAGTGGTTTTGGGCATATATTTCCATTGCACCAACAGAGAATCAATATCCTTTGAAATGAAGACATATAAAGAAAAGCAAAAATTTATACTGTAAAACTCCTAAAATTTGGGACACCCAGAACAGTTGCTGTAATTATCCTACAATTGGAACAGTTTAATTTCACATAACAAGAATGTGTCCAAAAAAGTACATGGAATGGTAAACAGTGAAGACCCCATCAGACTACTCCTCTAGGAGCACTATGGTCTAAGTCTGTACTATTTGCATATGCCTGTCTGTCTGAAAATATAGGATCATTATGGTAATATAAGATGACTACTTACATTTTTATTGTATATATGAAGAAATAGTAGCAAAAAAAAAAAAAAAAAAAAAAAAGAAATGAAAGGGTCCACACCACAGTTATTCGAACAACTGACAATGAGTATTTCAAAGCTGAATATACCTTCTACCTTCAAAATTATTTGAAGGCAAAATACATGAAGTAGGAAATTAAAGGCAGCATATGAGAACCTTTACACAATGCCAATAGTTATTATGTAAATGAATAGTTTTCATATTTATATTACAGTAGATTCCAATTATTTATACTACAGTATTTGTAGTACTGACCTTCCTACACTGAGAAGATGTGAAAAATGACATGTTTATATCACAATATTTACAATGAAATAAGACAAAAATACAAATATAAAATAGAAACAAAGTAGAGAAATAGACTGAGTGATCATTTTCTTGTTTTGATTTATCCTTAATGGATGCATCACCGTGTTAGCCATTTGACACATCTATTATGGAATGTCTCAGCTGTCTGACTACATTTAACATTATTCGGGAGACAGTTCCAAATCAAACAGCCTGAGTAACGCATGCTTTGCTTGAAGCACTCCGTTTTTGGTAATGGAGGCTGAGGCTGATGACCTCAGATATACTGACATGTCCATTTCATTTCTAAGTGTAAAATTTTCAGAAATATAAGAAGGGGTTAAACCATTATAGACTTTGAACATGAATTTTGCTTTCCTCAGAAATATACGATCATAAACAGATAAAATCTTTAGAGACTGCATAGCCTCACTGGAATCCTTAACATTGCAGTCTAGAATAACGTGACATGCACGGTATTGCAGCCTGAATATTTTCATTTTATTAGACAAACATGAATTGCCCCACACAATACTGCAAAAGTCAATGTGAGGCTCCTGTCCAGTAAAACAGTGGTTAGGTAAACTGACTGCACTCAACATGACCCCATTGCATTGACTGGGTCGTAAAACCTCAACACAAACAAACAAAATTTGCTTATTTCACATGTTTGAAAGACACCTGTTTGCTTAATGTGGATAAAGTATGTATGTAAATTGTCTGAACAAAACCTGACCACAATGGCTGGATTTTGTGAAGCATGTATTTATATTTAAAGCTTAACAGAATGTTTTGCTTCTTTCAGAATATCTTCAATTGTTTTGTTTTTAGTCTTTGCTTCCAATACATTGTGATTTGAGCCAGCGCATGACAAAACCTACAAACTGGCATGTGCGTCCAGTGAAGACTCAGATCAGCCTGGGCATCCACCCAGTCTGATCAGTCTTCACACTCAGCATGAAGAAAGCTTGGGTCTTTAGCTACTCATTGAGCATACATTAAAGACTGATCAGACTGGGCGGATGCCCAGGCTGATCTGAGTCTTCACTGGGCACACATGCCATTTTGTAGGTTTTTCATGCACGCTCATATTTCATTTCAGGTGTTGCAACAAATGTGATTCATCTAATGAATGGCATGGAGACCTGGGATATGAAGCTGGCTTCTAGTTTGAATGGCACAATGCCTATACATGATATGGAGTGGGCTGGGCTTTGTCAACTCATGGAGGACTGGCTTACATCTATCACAGAAGCTGTGGAGTACGTTGGTTCTACTCAGCGGGAGGAATCCCGTGCTGAAGGCCTGCCACACACCAGGTCAGACTGGTTACGGTGTTAGACGTGACTGTGACACTAACTATTTGCACTAAGGTGGACTGGTTCACTCCGTTTTTACTAACTCACTGCTCTCACATTTCCAGTAGTTTGGTACTAATCCTTAATGAAAATAGTTTAAATGGTTCTGTGCATGTTTTTTGAAATACATAAATATATGTAGTTCATTCTTTTATATATATATATAAATTATAATTGTTTGGGCCAATATTATTAAAAAAAAATAATAAAAATAAAAAAACAAAAAAAACAAGAATGTACTTGTTACACTAAAAGATTAAACATTGAATAATATTTTAAAAGACATGCACAGCTTTGCACTTTGGTGGATTTAGTATGCACATACATATTTACCCATTGTTTCAGTTAATTAATCCTCTGTCACCAGTTTTATTTTTCCCCTGGATGGATAAAATCTTTGCATTTAGATGAAAAAATAAATAAAAAAAACCCAGTATATAGAACATAATGGATTGTCATTTTATATCTGCAAACAAACTTTTTAACCTTAGGTTTACAACAGCAGAATGAATTAGAAATTAATGTTGCCTATACTTAGGTACTTGTTTTTAAATATCAGATTGGTAACAGTTATCTTTCATCAGTTTGACTTCGCTGATAGTGAAATGTATTGTTTAAGACCTAGTTGTATAATACTCATAAAGGACAAAAAAACTATTAACTGATTCCTTGCACTTCAAAGAGCATATGTTTGTGTTTACCTGCTTCTCAATTTCCTTACCAATTGTTCATTGTCAACCAATTACTTGTATAGCAAAGTTGTTAACTAAATCCTAAAATAATTCAGGTTTGTCATCCAAATGCATACTTGTAGTTCTGTAAAGTTCTTAACCAACTATACCTAGGTGGTACTCATCAAATAAGGTAAGATGGTTAAATTGCTTAAAGATTGTTAGCCAAAGATTTTATACATTATGAGGATGTTAGGTGCCTGCTACTCTGAAAATACTTTATCATTTACTGAGATCTACTGACTGCTTTCTGTTAAGCTACTGCAATATTGTTAACCAAAGGTAACAACATTTACTCTTAAAAACCTGCAAGATTCTTAGAGTATTATAAAGATATTAACCAGCAGTTGTATTGTTAACCAAATATCTGATACTCTTAAAATGCTGTTAGAGTATTAATCTACTATATATTGTATCTACATTTAAATTATTATAAGGATATCTTCCATCCACTTACCACTCTTTAAATACAGTAGAGTTGTTAGACAGATGCATATTTTACTCTTCAGTGCTGCATTTGTTAACTTGGTTCTGAATACTCTTAAAGCAATGTGAAGTTGTTACCCAGCTACATACTATTCTAATATACTGTAGGGTTATTAACAAAATACAGTAGAACTTCAATGGCTCGAACCCTGATGGCTCGTTTACCATGGATGTGTCGAACACGTCCTTGAGTCCGCAGGGATTTCCTCCAAATACGATATATGGATAATTTAGGGAGATTTTCTTCTTTTATCTTGCAAATGTATGCTGTGTGCACTCATTAGAATTGCCTCGATGAGGCAATTCTAATGAGTGCACACAACATACGTTTATAATATAGCACACCGAAAAGATATCCCACAATTATCTCCATTATGCCTCCTGGTATGGCACTAATAGTAACCCTCCGTGGCTCGAACTACTGCTGCCTCGAACAAATTTGCATGGTCCCAAAGGGGTTTGAGCCATTGAAGTTCAACTGTATGTAACTTAATTGCTTATTACTCTTAAAGGGACATGATACACTTAGTATTTTTTTCTGCCATATTTTACAAGGGAGACAAATGTTTTGACTTCCTGTTTGCTTTTATGCACACCAAATCCCTTATGAAAAGGGGTCAGCTCTAAAATGAAAGCAAATTCTTTCCTTTTAGAATAGACCCTTCTCAGAATAGAGATAAAGCAATTTTGATAGAGTTACATCTGCTGAAAGTGTATCTGTTCCCCTTTAATATTTTAAAGTTATTAGCCAATTGCTTATTACCCTGTTAAGTGTTTACCTAAAAATTGAATACAGAAGTTCTGTACTAATGCTATGCATTTACAGTATTTATGACCAAAGACCTTATAATGCCTGAAGAAGAATAAAATTGTTCTACTTAAATTCATGCAGTGGTGATGAAGATAGTAAGAGAAATTATGTGTTGCTGAAAGGTAGTCAAAATTCTGATAGTTCCTTTTTTTGGACTCTGCTTGCCAATTGTCTTTTCGTGGCTGTTCAATTTGTATTTGTCTGTTTCCATAGATTTTGAGAACTTGATGTGGATCTGATTGTATCAGTTCCTGAGTCCACTTATTTACTTTACTCTAAAATTACTTTTCCATCTCTCTTTCTCTGGGGTTATTTCCTTGAAAGCCATTTGTTGGATTGAACTTTTAAAAAATATTTTGATTATTACTGACACTTGTTTAAAATACTTTGTGCAGTTTCCTGATGAAGTCTTTAGCTCCCTTGAACATTGTTCAGGATGGGCTATTGCAATATCCCTGTGCCCTGTGTCCTTCTTCTGTTGTCCGTCATCTACAATTAGTTTGTTAACACACTAGAGGTCACAGTTTTGACCCAATCTGAATGAAACATATTCAGAATGTTTGTCTATATGACATCTAGTTTGAGTTTGAAACTGGGCTACTTGGGGTCAAAACTAGGTCACTAGGCCAAATCAAAGAAAAACCTTGTTTAAACTAGAGGTCACATTTTTAAGTAATCATCATGAATCTTGCTCAAAATGTTTGTCTTGATTGCATCATACATGTTTGACCTTGACCTATGTTTCATGCTCCAGTGTCTTAAGTTTTTGCATTTAGGTCAGTTTCTCAGTAAGTCTTGGTCCTACAGCAGTGGTACTTGGCACATGCTTATCCTTAGCATGACATTTTAAATGCAGTCATCCTTGTTTGATCTTGAACTGTATCTCATTGCCCAGTGACTTTATTGTTTTTAGCTCACCTAAGCATTGCCCAGGGTGAGCTATTGTAATCATCCTGTGTCCATAGATGTCCATCCTCCATCATCAACAATTTGTTTGTTAATGCACTAGAGGGCATAGTTTTGACCTATTCTTAATGAAATTTGCTCAGAATGTAGGTCAGTTTCTCCTCAACAATTGATGGTACAGAAAAGGTATTTGCTACAGGCTTACATCTTAGCATTACCTCTTCAATGTAGTTATTCCGATTTGACCTTGACCTATATTTCATGTTCCAGTGACTAAGTTTCTCGTCAGCTATTGGTGCTACAGTAAAGATATTTGCTACATGCTTACATCTTAGCATGACCTCATCAGTGTAGCCATTCTAATTTGACCTTGACCTATATTTCATGTTCCAGTGACTTTGTGCATTTATGACTGTACTGTTAAATTTGCCCCATTTAGAGTCAGACACCCACTAGGTGCACAACATTGTTTATATTATCATTATTTGCTACATGCTTACATCTTAGTATGACCTCTTCAGTGTGGCCATTCCTATTTGACCTTGACCTATATTTCATGTTCCAGTGACTTTCTTAACTCTGGTCCTGCTGATCCCAGATATAGCCTGCCTTTGCAAATAGTGTAGATCCAGATCAGTTGGCCTCTGAAGAAGCCAACTGCTCTGAATCTGCACTGCTTGCCATTCAGAATTTGAATTTATACCAACAACCTGAATCAAGTAATCTGACTGGCTGGTAATGAAAAGTGGGTGTGGCATCTTAATTTATTCAGCATGACAAGTGTTAAGTTTTTCACATTAGGTTCACTTTGTGCATTTAAGACTGTACTATTAAATTTGCCCCATTTAGAGTCAGACATCCACTAGATGCACAACATTGTTTATATAATCATCATGAATCATCTTGAATCTTGGTCAGAATTTTTGTCTTGATGATTTCTAGGTCAGGTTCTCCGTAAGTGCTATGATACTCAGGTGAGCAATACAGGGCCATCATGGCCCTCTTGGTCTGATTTTATGACACTATGTTTCTGCAAGTTTTATCTAGGATCTTGGATGTTTTGACGGTGACAAAAAGGATCTTCTTGCAAAACCTAGGTCAGCATGTACATCCATTCATCTAAACAGGCTCTTAATTGTTTGCTAACAGAGTTTCAGTAAACACTCAGTTATGTCTACCATCAAACAGTACTGTATGTGTTGTATAACATCAGTACTGAACATGCAGGCCAAGGCATCAGTGCCCCTGAACTTTGGTTAATTTGATAGATGTTTAGTTATTTATTTGGATGACATTATTGAAGACACAATCTGAAATAAAATTAACCCATGATGCATTTTCTAATCATTCTGTATATCTGATTGGCTGCTACAAACTGTTTACTTTCATATTATTTATGAGCATGTCAGTGGCCTTGCCAAGTTGATCTTTTCAGAGTGTTATTTTAATTTTCAAGTGTTTTGCTTAAGATGATAAGAAAAAACCTTGGACAGTTTTAAACTTGAAATGTTTTGTTTCTAGTCATTACAAGTAGTTAAAGTATTTAAACTAGACAGCAGGTAAGAGGATTATTTTGTTAGGTAAGATTTGTTTTTTTCTGAATGAGGTTATTCTGATGAGGTCCCAAAACATTTTTGACAGAGATACAGGTAAATATTTATTTGAATAAGCTTCTAGAGCCCTATTTTTTTACCACATCAATAGCTTCAGTGGAGCATTTTAATGTAGAATAAAAATATATTTAACAATATCTAACATGACATATTTTTTGTCATACAGTTGAAGACAAAAAAAAAAAAATCTGCAAGACAGGTTTGATTGACTTTTGGCAAATTACTGACTGACTAGATCTGCAAGACAGGGTTGAATGACTTCTAACTAGTTACTGACTAACTAGCTCCGAAAGACAAGTTCTGTTGACTAGTCCTACTGACTGTCCAGCTCTGCAAATCTTATTGTCTGCAAATAAAAGAATAGAAACAAATGCTCTAGGTCACATTGTAGTTTGTTTTTATTGTCCTCAAACATAAGAATAGAAAAAAGTAATTCCAAGTTGGGCATACATGGCATTGTACTTACTGCCCACAAATAGAAGACAAGAAACTAGTGCTCCAGGCTACATCTTACATTGCATTTATTGTCCCCAATACAAAACTAGAATCAAGCACTCCATGCCACATTGTACTTGGCATTTATTTCCAAAAAAGGAACAAAAAACAAAACAAGTGCTTCTATCAGCAACAAGGCCAGTGCTAGTATTATGACGTATGGAGCAAAATCATACATACATCTTTACAAAATTACCAGCCATTTGAACCACATGATGCTAAACCAGTTTGCTGTGGCATAAGCTTTATTTTAAGTGGAAAGAAAAAAGAAAGACTGACTTGGACATAGGCCTGTTGTGTGGCAAAAGCCTGTTATATTTAAGATTCTGATGTATTTGGCTAGTGGATTCATAGTTCATATCATGTAATGATTTTGCAAGTTACATATTAATCTAAAAGTACTGTAGTTCTGCATGATTGTCTTCATAATGTTTCATACTCTTCAAATGTAATTCTTATTTCACTCAGTTTTAATGATATACATGTATTATTGACATATTCATAAATCTAGAAGAGAAACAACATAGTTCATTAAAGCATGTTTTTCGGATATAAAAGATGGACCCCACAAATGCTGTATCCAATAATAGAAATGTAAAGATTATATAGAAAAATGACAATGTGTGGTCATTTTTCTATATAATCTATACATTTCTGATTGGATACCACACAATGGTTTTGCTAACTTGGTTTTTGCATTGGATCCCAGCAGAAGTGTTATAAAGAAGTTATGGTGTATTTCTGTGTATTACAAATAAAAGAGACATTCATTTTTACTTTTTTTTTTTTTTTTTTTTTTTTTATAAAGTGGGGATAGGGGGGGTTTGCTTTTAAACACACTGTAGTTATCTGGTGATTTGTAGAAGTGTGTCAAATAAGTTCACAGAATTTATTATTTACACATAATAGTTTAGCTGGGCCACAGAAAACCCTATAAAATGCCAAATAAATACCCCGTAATATCTTAAAGTATTGGGACAGAATGTGGCATCTGATCAGGGTCTACAAAGTTTGCCATACATACAGCAGTATTTTAGACTCATCAAGAGGTAGTAGAATAGATTATTTCAAATTTTAGGACATGATAAATCGATAATGTGTCCCAATACTTGGGGTAGAAATGGTAGAGAATAGGCTGAGACCAGTTTTCTTACTCAAAGACTCACTCTGGTGATGTCTGGTCTGTTCTGTTTATTTCAAAATGAAAGTTTGTTAATAACAAAGAACCTTCCCAGACTGTGCAGTCTGTCCCAACAGGGACTCTGCTGTTTATATAGGCATTTTGTAGGTTTGCTGATCCCTGCTGGTTGCACTTACAACAGACTTCAGTTCCACCAATCATAAAAGTGTTATGGATCTGAATGTACATTTTAACCCTTTCAACCTTGTAGACCAGGAACGATACATGTAAAACAGTGTAGGTCCAGATGAAATTGCTTGTACACAAGCTGTCTCATCAGAATCTACAGTCTTTCCATTTATTTTAGTTTTTACTGAATGCCTACTTGCAACAATAGATGTGCCTAAATTCAAGGATTTTCAGAGTTCATTTCAGAAATTAGGAGTGAAAAAGTTGACAGATAAAAGAAAACAAAGAAATGAAAAAAAAAAAATTGTCCAAAAAAAGAAATGTAGCATTTAAGATGTTTTTGAGTGGATCCTGAAGATTTAGAGATTAGAATTTTAAAAGCATGTTTGTTTGTTTTTCTTCTTTTTTTAATTAGCTGGCTAATGCAAAGACTTGTTTAATGCTTAAAGCACTAAGCAAAATTATAGCAGACAACAGTCTTATTTTTTTTTAGAAAAAAAAAAAAAAAAGACCTGGCAGTTCATGGAAAAAAAATGAATAAATAAAAATGTCATCTGCCGCAGTTGTAATTAGTGCTTTAAGGGTTAAACTTTATTGGTGGAATTGAAGACTGAACACTTACTGATAGATTTAAGACACTCATGTGTTTCTTTTCCTCATTGGGTTATTTGCTTCTAAGTTTGTTTTTGTTGGAACATTATTAACTGCTATGTGTGTTTTGCCTTATACTAATGCTGAACAGGACATCCAAAGAGCAACAGAACAAGTACTGGCTAGTCGGGTAATACTTAATGCTTAGCATGCTGGGTGAAATTTTCAGCAGATGACATTTTGAAATACTTTTTCAGTTTTTTCCAAGAAAATAGGCTCTGACATTTCATGCAAAGTGTCTCCTTAGGAGACAATTTGCATGAACTGTCAAAGTCTATTTTTTGGTAAAAATAAGAAAAATATCATCAGTCTGTCACCTGCTGGATTTGCCCAGACTGTACTACTTGTTAAAGAATATATTTATTGAATAAGTGGCATACAAAAAGGTTGCAGCTTGAAGTGATATTGTTATAAATAATTGTAATTTCATGTTTCTATAAAGGAGGATCCTTGCATGCTTATGGGAAATGGACACACCTCCAAAGGATATAACCCTGCCAGACATAGAAGTGTTTGCCTCTGAGAGCAAATTCTTCTTTTATTAGAGTAGCCCCTAGTTTTAAGGGTTTTTAGATACAGATGCTTGGAAGGCAATTTCCTGTCTGCAGCTATTGTCTCCATTTGCAAATTGGCAACAAAATCTTTTTAGTGTATCCATTTACCTTAAACCATTGTTGCTGATGATTAGAAAAGATACCAGAGTAATTGTTAAGAAAGAGTATTTGATGTTTGTTGTGGGATAATTTTCTCCAATTCTGCATAAAAAACATGTTGTAGGTTCTCATTAGAAATGCCTCAGTGAGGCACTTCTAATGAGTACCCACAATGATGTTTTTATGGAGAAATAAGAAAAATTATTCAGAATTATCACCAAATACTCCTTCTAAACAATTCCTCTGGTACCATTGACATATGCAAACAGTTAAAATGCCACACCACTTTTACTTTTGAATCTGCTCATTCCCCAAGGTGTCTTTTTCTGCTTTCAGATCAAATCTTATGTTAACCATTGTCCTGCTGAACCTGGATATACCCTGCCTTTGCAAACAGTATAGATCCAGATCAGTTGGCTTCTTCAGAAGCCAACTGATCTGGATCTGCACTGTTTGCTATTCTGTATGCAAATTTCTATCAACAATCTGGATCAAGGAATCTGATTGGCTGACAATTAGAAGTGGGTGTGGCATTTTAATTTATTCAGCAGGACAAGGGTTAATTTGAACTAATCCAGTGAAACCTTCAGCTGCAATCTACTGTTCCTGCCACATGAGGCCAATAGAGACTCAGATCTGCCTGCACATTATTACTGTGATTAGTTTCTGGCTTTGCTCTTAACCTTCAATACTTAGCATGCTGGTTAACTTTTCAGCAGACATCACCCAGAGAGTGGAAAAGGTTAAAGTACTGCCAGATGTACAACTCTGATATTATGAAGTACAGGATGATCAACGTCTTTTCTGGCCTCATTCCATGTTGCATTTTTGTATTGTGTCTCAGTAAATGACAGCAATACTTTCCTATAAAAATGAAGTTTACCTTGAGGAACAGTGTATTGTGAATTTCGTCAGGATTCTAGTTTGTTGCTTGGTTCTTCACCTCTTCATTTCTTTATTTTGAATCTTTCTTCAGTTTGATACCTCATGTTAGCCCTTAGCAAACCAAAGCATGTTAACAGATCACAAATAAGATATTTTATCTCTTTTACACAGGAAGCAGATTTGGCATTTCAGAGAAAATGAGTCTTTGGAAGGCCATTCTCATGAAATGTTAAACCTTCTTTCTTGGGAAGATTATAATGTTATCTGTTATTTTTTAAAGTCAGCCTGTTTCCCATGCCTCGTAGATTATTTACACTACTGACATACCATATAATTATTTACCCTAAGTATTGGGACACCTTATCAACTTAGCATACTTGTCCTAAAAATTGAAATAGTCCATTCTACTACGTCTTGATGTGTCTAAAATGTTGCTGTATGTATAGCAAACAGTGTAGACCCTGATCAGATGCCACAGAATGCGGCGTCTGATCAGTGTCTACACTGTTTGCAGATGTCTATCTGTCCCAATACTTAGGATTATTACGGTAGCTTAAGATAAGAAGAATATCCAGGTTAAAAGGTTTCTTATTTCTTTGCATATTCTGTGGGTATTTATTAGAAGCAAACCACTTTGAATGGGTACCCACTATAAATGCTTATGTGGAGAAATAAGAAAAGTACCAATACTTTTTGAATGAAAAAATCACCTTATCTGGAATTATGTGTCACCACTGCTAACTAACATTACCCTTTTATCTGTTCTTTAAGCTTTGATCTTCCTTTCTTGTCTTCAGCCTCCCTGACTTAATGAAAATTTATTGTCTAGTAATAAAATATCTTTACTAAACTGAGATCATTACATCTTTGCTTTAGTCTATGTTAGTGATAGACCGTGCAACAAACTAGTTGCAACCATATGAAGAAGCTGTAACCATATAAATGGAATCAATTTGGTGTTGCTGAAGGAGAATTCTGTACATGTGTATGTTTGTATTTAGAGTCATAAGTGGGATACCTTTTATGCTAGGAAGTTGAAATTTGGTATGCTACTTATGCAGACCTAAATCTTTATTTCAGTGCTAGAGTTGTCCCTGGGTCGTGCCCTGGGATGGGACTAGGGTTTGATGTTTAAGTTTACATTTAAGTTTACATTGACATTTACATCAGCTTTTCTCTTGGGTGTCATAACTTGGGTACCTTTTACGCTAGGAATGGGAAATTGCAGTAGGCCAGACTTGATCAAATTTTATGAGTAGCATCATTTTGGGCAGGGAAAGATGTCGTAAAGTTTTGAGGCAGATTGGATCAAAACTCAGGTGTCCATAGCAACAGAAGGTCATCCACCCTTTCTTGGTTTCTTTTAATCCAATCTTTTTTATACTTGCTGGTAACAAGGACATGCATAAATTCTCGGATGAGTTCACATTGCAGACCACAGACTATGGAGTTAGCTGCCCTTGAGCATCAAAACAATTTTCTCATAGGCTTATAATGGGAAAATGATGTCTCCATGCTAGCTGGCTGATTTTTCATTGAACCATCTCCAAAGTTGCTCGTAACCAGGACAGGCATATAAGGTTCATCCGAGTTTAGTTTTGGGCCAAATCAGATCCTCATTTAGGAGTTATTTGTCCTTGAGTGACAAAAATTTCACACCTTTGAACTTGAATATCTCTGAAGCCAGTTTGCCAACCTTTATCAAGTTTTATGGGTAGCATCATTGGGATGGGGGAAAGGCTGCATAAGATTTTGGGGCAGATTGGATTAAACACTGGTTTTGATGGCAACAGAAAGCCCCCATTGACTTGTAATGGAGAAAATGATGTCTCCACCTTTTCTCCATTGTTTTTGATCCAGTCCTTTTTATACTTGCAAGTAACAAGGTCATGCATCAAATCTCAGACAAGGTCGAATTTCTGCCAGACCGGGCCACTGACTATGTTGTTAGCTGCTCTTGAGGTCTAAAAAATTTTCCATAGACTTGTAATATGAAAATGGTGTCTCCATGCTAGCTCATTCATTTTTTTATCAAACCATCATCAAAATAGCTGGTAATTAGGACAGGCATAAAAGCTCACATGAATTTGATTTTGGGCAGGATCAGACTGCTCACTTTGGCATTATTAGCCCTTTAGTGATAAAAATTCCATGCATTTAAACTTGAATACCTCAGAAGACAGTTGGCCAATTTTGATCAAATTTTATGTGTAGCATCATTGGGGTGGGGTAAAGGCTGCATAAAGTTTTGGGGCAGATTGGATCAAAATGCTGGTTTCCATGGCAACAGAAAGCACCCATTGACTTATAATGGGGAAAAGGATGTCTCAACCTTTTTTCAATTGTTTTTGATTCGATCCTTTTTATACTTGCAGGTAATTAAGACATGCATAAAATCTCAAACGAGTTCAAATTTTAGCCAGATCAGACCACTGACTATGGAGTTAGCTGCCTTTGAGCATCTAAAAAAAATTCACATAGACTTATAATAGGAAAAAGGTGTCTCCATGCTTGCGCATTCATTTTTTATTGAATCATCATCAAAGTTTCTGGTAATCTGGACAGGCGTTAAAGCTAGGGCAAGTTCGATTTTGGGCCTCTGGTTTCCATGGCCCATTTATATATTTTTTGAAGTGAGCGGATGTCAATGACATGTTTGTGTTAACTATGTATGCATAGGATGAAACCTATGGCAAAAACATCTGTGATGGTAGGTTGGAGTGTGAAATTGTATTCATACCTTCAGTTAACTGTTCCTCAGGTGAGCGATTGTTGCCCTCTTAGGCAACTTGTTATATTGTTGGTGTCATTTATTGAGAACACATGGCTTTGGTGTTCAGACAGTTCACATATGGAGCAAATTATGATCTGCAATGTTTCACATTATTCTTTTATATTACCTTTAAATTTTACAGATTCAAAAAGTGCACTCTTAAGTAAGTCTTAGATCTAGAACTATGTTATCTACAATACATGTATATATATTATTCTACAAGTAGATACTTATAGTGCTTAATACGTGTATACAGAATTTGCATGTCATGAAAAAAATCCATAAGACAGATGATAAATTTTTACATCCATGAGGTGGTAAGTTTTTACATGCATTAGATGGTAAATTTTTACAACCATGAGGTGGTAAATTTATACATGCATGAGATGGTAATTTTTTACATCCATGAGGTGGTAAATTTTTGCATGCATGAGATCATCAGTTGATAAATTTTTACATCCATGAGGTGGTAAATTTTTACATGCATAAGATGGTAAATTTTTGCAACCATGAGGTGGTAAATTTATACATGCATGAGATGGTAAATTTTTACATCCATGAGTTGGTAAAGTTTTACATGCATGAAGTTATCAGATGGTAAATTTTTATGTCCATGAGGTGGTCAATTTATACATGCATGAGGTTGTAATTTTTTACAAGCATATGATGGTAAATTTTTACATGCATGAGACTATCAGATGGTAAATTTTTACGTCCATGAGGTGGTAAATTTATACATGCATCCATGATATGGTAAATTTTTACATGCATGAGATCATCAGCATAGCTCCAGATAAGGCACTTTTTTCAACCAAAAATTATTGATTTTTTTAATATCTGTACAAAACATGTTTTGGGTACTCATTAGAAGTGCCCTGCTGAGGCATTTCTAATGAGTATCCACAACATATGTTTTCATGCAGAAAGAAGAAAACTATTATGTGAATAGCCCCACTTATCTGGAGCTATGCATCAGATGGTAATTTTTTACATCCTTGAGGTGGTTATTTTTTAAATCCATGTCCTGGTAAATTTTTACCCAAATACAGAAGGAAAATTGCATTTCAGGCAAAGAATAACACTATTAACCTGTAACATCTCTGAGCAAAATCAGTGGATAAAAACAGTTTGCAAGAAATGACCCTCCCTTTTATCTAGCAAGAAAAACATGAAAAATGTTTTAAAATGTCATCTACTGCAGTCCAGTAGGAGAATGGTTATCAAAGTGGGAGTTGCTGCTACCTCTAAGAATATTTTTCAGAGTAAATGACTTTTAATGGCCACTTTTGCACTCTTTTATTAACATTATCAGAACTTCTTTGTGTAACACATTCAGGGAGAGTTCTATACTTTATAGAAGATTCATATATTTTATAGTAAAACCATTAAACAGCAGGTGCCTCCAGTTTGAGTATAAAATTCTCTTAGTCAGTATTATTTGTATGGTAGATGTACTTTGTGGTCAGGGCCCAGTTGTTCAAAGCACCATTAGCTTAACGAGCTTGTTAGTGGTCAAAATGTTAACTTTTCTAGTTAATACAATATCTAATTTACAGGTATTTTTGCTGAAAAAATGTGAGTAGCTTTTGCAAATCACATTTTTTCAGCAAAAATATTAACATATATGCCATATCTATTGATCAAAGTTTTAATGACATGTTAACTGACAACATGTTAGTTTTGAACAGTTGGGCTAAGATTACTAATTTATTTCTCAGTACAGGAAATTGGATAACTTTGTTCTTGTTTCGGATGATTTACATATAGACAAATATACCATCACGAAAAGAATGTGCACAATACTGGTTAACCGCTTAGAGGACTAATCCTGCCCAGTAAACGTGTGGTTAGGTAAACTGACCGCACTCGACATGACCCCATTGGGTTGACTGGGCCGTAAAACCTCAACACAAACAAATACCATCACGAAAACATACCTATATAATACTGACCCCCTAAAACCCCACTTTTATATAGTAAAACTGGGGTTTACAGGGGTATGTATTATTTTTCTTATTTCTGCTCAAAAACATAGATTGTGGGTACTCGTTAGAACTGCCTCTTTGAGGCAGTTCTAACGAGTACCCACAATCTATGCTTTGAGCAATAATATGAAAAATATCAAAACTTTTTTATCTGAAAATTTTCATTTTTTGGTGTTAAAGGTTTCAGTATATTTGAATAGGCGTGTTTTCGTAATGCAATACAATACAAATATTTTATTGGCATCTAAACATTCTAACATGCTTATGGCCATACAATTTAGCAAGTGGAAGTTAACAGATTAATATATGCACAAAAGTTTCAAGTTTTAGTTATTCTTGACACAGAGAAGTTCTCATGAAGAGCCTGAGCATATCTTAAATCTTTTATTAATTTTCTGCTGCCTGCAAAAATGATCATGGTTCAATGTTTCAAGCCATAGATGTGCAAAAGTGGCCATGATTTTTAAAAATGCCTTTCATTGAATGTTAAAAGAGCCTGTCTGTCGATTGTTTGAGATTACAGCATGTTTTATTGTAATTCATCTCTGGTTGGTATTGTATTTTGTTTCTGCAGTGAGGATATAAGATTTTAGCTTGTGTCTATGTTATTATAAAATATGATTACATGTGTTTATATTGTAAATGTAAGCCATATCATGGTACATGATAATGAATAAGGAGGAAACATTTTTTGAACATTTCCCATAAACAAAACCACATACAATGTACATTGAAACTTAGAAAACCAAAACCCATTTAAAGGCTCCATATTCCTCAAAAATAGACATTTTATTACCCAAGAGAGGTTTAATAAATTGATATATGGTATTAATATAATCATAAAATGTGGCACCTGACAGCCTGTAAAATTTGTTAGTCTCTCATTCTTGAAATGGAATGATTTTTTTATCATATCTCTGAATTAATGTTGCCAACATTTATTCAGAAGTACAATAAAAATATTTGATTTTTGATCCAGTTCAAAACTGAGAGACTAACTGAAACTTTACAGCCTGTCAGATGCCACATTTTATGATCATATTAATACTATATATCAATTTATTAAACCTTTCTTGGATAAAAAAAATGTCTATTTTTGAGGAATATGGAGCCTTTAAATGGCTGTAAGTTTTGCTTTGAAATTGATTTGAGGGTACTTGATACACGGCAGATTTCCACCATTTTCTGTGAAGGAGACAACTTTTGTGACTTTCTGTTTGCTTTCTCCCACACCAAGTCCCTAGCCAGCCTCAGTGGCTCAGTAGGGTGCACGTCCGACTGGTGATCAGAAGTTGTGGGTTCAACCCCCGCCGGGATGGCAACATTCACTGTGGAGAATGATTATTTTCTACAGTCATTCTCTCCCTTTGGCTGATTGAAGAAGGGCAGTTGTCAGTTTCTGGGGAAAGAATGGGCACAATACTGGTTAACCGCTTAGAGGACTAAGCCTGTCCAGTAAAAGTGTGGTTAGATAAACTGACTGCGCTCAACATGACCCCATTTGGTTGACTTGACCTTAAAATCTCAACACAAACTAACTCCCTTCTGAAAAGAGGTCTGCTGTGAATGGAAAAATTGCTCTGATGGGGTGCAAATTCTTTCCTTTAGTGTAGACATTTTTTCAGAAGGGAGACAAAAATAGTCTTGACAGAGTTGCATTTCCTGAAAGTGTATTCATTCCTGTTAATTGGCTGTAAGTTTTGCTTTTATAATGATTTGAGATTTGCTTTAAAAATCTTGTGTAATCTGAATATCCCTTGAATATCTTAAAGATAGGAAGAGTAAAATATGGGTGAAATCAAACAAAATTGCATTTTTGGACATACCGTATTTACTGTATGTATTTAGTTTTGACAGGCGGGCCTGAGCAAACATTATAGACCCAGATGAGATGCCCCAGAATGTGGCGTCTCATTTGGGTCTACACTGTTTGCCATTCATCCAACAATTTTTAGACACAACATTGGGTAGTAAATTGTACTTGTTCAAATTTTAGAACAAGTATGGTAAGGGGTTTAGGTGTCCTAATACTTAGGGTAAATATGGTATATAAAAGTTAAAGGTCCAGATAACTAACATTATCTCACTGTCTGATCAGGTCCTTTGCTGTCTGATTACAAAGTCATTGAATACTATAGAAAGATAAATGAAGGGCAAATTCCCTGATGAGACTGATGAGTCTATATGAATACATAGGATAATTTGAGTCTGCAGATTTGCATGTGCTTGAAGGCAACTTTTTAGCTAGCATGGCCTATACATGTATTATCAATTTACATTTAGTAAATTTAACAAGATTTGCAGTCTTTAATTCATATATTTCTTTTTTTTTTTTTTATCTTTTTTTTTATTTGTATACTGGTAACTGTTATCATAACCCAACACACAATAGTGAATTTTTGCTTAATATTTTGAGAATGTACACATTATGTACTTGCCGGCCTCAGTGGCTCAGTTGGATGCGCCGTCCGACTGGAGACCAGGAGGTCGCGGGTTCAACCCCCGCCGAGGTTGGCAACATTCTTTCGTGGAGATTGATCGTGAAATATTTTCTACGGTCATTCTCTCCCTTCCGCTGATTCAAGAAGGGCAGTTGTCAGTTTCTGGCGAAAGAATGTGCACAATACTGGTTAACCGCTTAGAGGACTAAGCCTGCCCAGTAAACGTGTGGTTAGGTAAACTGACCGCGCTCGACATGACCCCATTGGGTTGACTGGGCCGTAAAACCTCAACACAAACAAACAAACATTATGTACTTATTGATATTGACTTGGTTGAGATATAAAATGGGTCAATATTGTTGCTTATCAACAGAGTTATGGCCCTTGATAGATGTCAGAATTGTGACCCTGAGAACAAGTTTGATGAATTTTGATCAAATTTCATATACATTATACTGGCTAGACCTAGGGTTTAGATTGAAATTGGGAAAATTTTATAAATTTTTGACAAAGTTATGGCCCTTGATCAATGCCAATATTTTGTTTTGGCTGAACATTGTAAACATGAATAAGTATATTTTGTTCAAATTTTATTTATATGTTTGTACTTACCAGAATTCATAGATATATACCAGAGTAATGATGACATACTTATTGCTAACACTGATGGATTATCATCTATCGGACCATAAGCCATTTTTATGATGATATCTATTGATTTTGTTTCATTACTGTTCAATTTTCAGATATTTTTTTTCTTTATTTGTAATTGATTTTTTTTCTTCATTGTCTGAAAAAAAAGTATAACTCCGGTCCTATTTGCTTTCACAGTCAAAATAGTTTGACTTACTGTTTGTCAAAACAGGTGCATGTCTGGTTAGTGATATATTTAAAAAAAAACAAAAAAAACATGTACTTGTTGAATTATATGTTTGCCCTGTTGTATTATTGACCAATATTTCTGTCCTTGCTAGGATTGAAGTGAATGAAACGGTGAGGAAGGTACAGAAATGGGTTACCACGGCAACTAATGCTATTGACAGTGAGGATGCTAAACTTGTCGAACAGGTATCATTGCATGAATACATAGATGCTGTTGTAAATTGTTTTACCGATACAAAAGTTATGCATCAACAAGGGTTTCATATGTCATTCAGACAATGGTTTTTAATTTTGGAGATAAAACAGGAGATAAACAGGCTTTGTCAAACATCATTATACCACCCCACATGATAGTGGTGGGATATTTTGTTTTCCCGTTTGGGTGTCTGTCTTTCCATCTGCCTGTCTGTCCATCAGCGCTCAGTGTCCACTCTCTAACTTATATAGTTTTTGATGTATTTTATTCAGATTTTGCATACACATATAAGGGTGAGATTGATAATGGGCAAATTTTGACAATTTTTGGCAGAGTTATCAGCTCACCACACGTCCATACTATCATTTCGAGATGCTAACTTGAGTAAATATCAGTGAATTTTCTCCTGTGGAGATCTGGTTAGGGATTGCTAATGGGCAAATTTCGTCAGTTTTTGACAAAGTTATCTGCCCTCCACATGTCTGTATTTTCGTTTCCCGACAATAACTTGAGTAAATATCGATTTTCAGCAAACTTGGTATGTGCAATAATATTGTGGAGAATTTTTGTATGGGATATATTCTTGTAACTTGACTGTATCAAGATAAAATATCTGGGCCTAGTTGTTCAAAACTAACGATGTCATTAGTTAATGTGGCATATACGCTAATATTTTTGCTAAAAAAAAGTGAGTAGCTTTTGCATTTGCAAAGGTTGTGAATTAGATATTGTACTTACTAGAACAGTTAATATTTTGATCACTAACGAGCGCAATAGCTAACAACGCTTTGAACAACTGGGCCCTGTATAAGAAGATTATTTTTTAAACAGAAGTATGGCTTATGTAACTTTAAATGGTGAACTTGCAATGTTTTTTGGGGTTTTTTTTCTGCAGAAGTAAACAGAATCAACTATTGTTAAGGTGCATGACCCACCTCATTCTTGCCTTTGCCTCTACTTAGCCTGGGGCTTTAGGTAATTCCTTTTGCTAGATATTGTCAGTATTAATGTGTATAAAACATTTTATCAAAATATTCCATATTGTTGAAGACCAACAGCTATCTCCATAGTATGGCCTTGGCATTGCCTCAGTTGGTGACAGTTGGCATTT
Source organism: Anodontia alba (assembly GCA_964016985.1). NCBI lineage: Eukaryota > Metazoa > Mollusca > Bivalvia > Lucinida > Lucinidae > Anodontia > Anodontia alba. The sequence goes on along the minus strand of OZ024821.1, from coordinate 107,431,982 downwards.
GGCAAGCCCATTGGCTAGATCTTGTTTGTATAAATCTGTGTGCGAAAAACTATCAGAGTATTCCTAAGGTTTCAAGAGTTATGGGTATTTTCACTAACACATTTTGGCCTGTGCATTGCCTCGGTCAAGGAAAAGTGGCATTTGGCAATTCTTTTGTCTGGGTGTCAATATTAATGTGTATACAAAATTTTATTAAAATATCCCACATGTTTGAAAACCTACAGTGAATTCCATATTTTCATATTTTTTGCTTCCCCATTGCATTGGTCAAAGAAAAAAGGCATTTGGTAAGGGTATTGGCTAGATCTTTTTGATATCTATCAGTATGCCAAAAATTATTAAAATATTCCCAACGGTTGAAATGCTACGGCCATTTTCCGTAACTGACCACAGACAGACAGACTCGCAAGGTGATTATAGGGCACTCTTCAAAGTCAACCTTTCAGTTGGTCGACTTTTCTGTAGGTAGTGCAAATGATGCTTTAAAGTATATGGTAAAGCCCCATAAATGGATCATCTTACACTATGAATGTAAATATCACATCTTTTAGATAACTGTAACAGGCAGACAATACATTTTTAATGAGTAGCAATGTGAATGTTGTGGATACTCATTAGTGATAGCTGTCATGGGACATCCATACCATGTACCATGTATTTTAGCCTGGAGAAATATAAAAAAAGAATCTGGTACTCTTTTCTAAAGGTGAATGGATGGACCTGTAGATTTTGCTGCCGTTTTGCCAAGGAAGACAACTTTTACACACAGGAAGTTGCCTCCCTTGTACTTGAAAACGTGTGAAAGTTGCCTCCCTATTACTTGAAACTGTGTGAAAGTTGCCTCCCTATTACTTGAAACTGTGTGAAAGTTGCCTCCCTAGTACTTGAAACTGTGTGAAAGTTGCCTCCCTTGTACTTGAAACCATGTGAAATTGGGTGCTTCTTTAATTGTAAAGAATTTGCTCCTCGAAGGAAGCAAATTCTTTCAAATAAGAGTAGCCCCCAGTAAGAAGGGAAGCAAATATTTTCACACCAGGTTTCTAGCCCTTGGAAGTGTATCCAGTTCTCTGATTTGACATCTGTAAATGTTTTTAAGTACTTTCATTACGTTTTAAAATGCAGGTATCTACCCTACACTCCGAGATGATTCGATGGATGGTTCAGGTATTGCTACGGCTGGCTCCTGACAAGGAAGGAAACTCTAAAGAAGCTAAAGAGATTGTGCTACTAGGCAGTGCTACACTGAATCAAATCCATGCCAGTGCCAAAACACTCTTCGAACAGTTGGAAGTCTTCTCAAAATATGTCTTCCAGTAAGTTAACTTACATTTCAGATTACTTCAGTGAACTAACATTTTACCCATTGTTCTAGATAAGACAAATTTGAATACAGCCAACCCTCTTTATACCAACATTCGATACAATGACAAAATTTGTTATAATGACAATTTGATGTCACGAAAACTTCGCTCAAGAGGTGACAGTTAACGAGAAATTATGCAAGAATATTAAATTAAAACTTCAAGCACCATATCTTTTGGATATTTATTAGACCGAGGCAATTCTATCAAATATCCAAAATATATGTTCTATAAGGAAATAAGAATAAAAAAGGTCTTTCTTACATATCATTCTGTCCATTAAGGATTCTTTACAACAGCTAATTTATTTTAATGGCAACATCTTTGGGAACAAAAGCTGTCGTTGTAACGAGGGTTCATTGTAGTTGCTCCAAAGTGCTGTCAGTAGCAGGTCTGACTGCAGATCCAGGGGTCCCAAGCTTGAATCCCAGCTCAGCCACACAACTTTTGTGGACATTGATAATGTATTCCTTTCTACTGTCGTTATCAACCTTCTGTTAATGCAAGACGGGCAGTTATCAGTTACAGGCAAAAGTACATGTATGTGTACAAGTACTGGTAACTGCATAAAGGACTAAGACTGCCCAGGAAAAGTGTGTTATTTAACATATTGGCTCCACATGACCTTAACAGATTTAAATAGGCCATAAAACTCTAACTCAAACAGTCAGATTTATGATAACTTTTTGCTATTTTTGCAAAAAGTTGTACACATTTTATTGGTACTTACTGGAATCACCTTGCTGAGGTAATGTCAAAGAGTTCCCCCAAGTTAAGGTCCTTGCAAAAGTAAAAATATCTTCTGACTATTATCTTATTTGGACCTGTGTTAATGTTTAGCATGGTGAGTTTAAAGATTTGCAAAAATTATGTATTTCATATTTTTTCCTTGAAAACAGGACTTGACATTTTATTCAAATCGTTGTCTTTGAAGACAGATTAATTGCCCTGTTGAGCCTTGTTTATACCCACCACACGATAGTGGCAGGGTATTATAGTATCATGTTGGTCATCTGTGTGTCTGTCCATCCATCCGTCTTACATCAGATCATCTGTCCTTTCATATCTTCATTTTGGGACAATAACTTGAATAAATGTCAATGGATTTTCACCAAATTTGGTATGTGCATTGATATTGTGGAGATCTGGTTTGGGATTACTAATGGGCAAATTTCTTCAATTTTTACCAGTTATCTGGTGACTTCACGATAATCGCCGGATATTATCAATTCAAATTTTTATTTTTTACTGGTAAAAGTATCACTATTTGTTGTCTGCTCCTTTCCACTGGACGGGGCTAAATGTGAGTTTAAAACAAGCTAACTATCATTATATAATAGTTCTTGTTATATCAGGATGAGCATAATGGATATAAATTCTACTGTAGATAAGATACTTTTGAAACAGTCTTAAGTCCCCATTCAGGACCATTTTCCCAGCCTACACTCAGAGACAATTGACCCACCAGTGCTATCAGTGCTTTGATTAATGTGAAAGGTGACAGCTCTTTGTTTACAGATGGAAAATTATGTTAGTTATACTACACAAACAGAAACCTTATTGGTGACTTTATGTTTTTTTTATTGTTAATCCTTAATGCATTTTGCACAACTACAGCAGATGACACTTTGAAACATTTTTTTTTTATTTTTCAGAGAAAATAAGACTTGGCATTTCATGTGAATCATCTGCTAGGCAGATGATTCACAAGACATGCCAGTTATTATTTTCCATTGCGAAAACACGCCAATTAAAATATATTGAAAATTTTACAACCAAAAAAGGAAAGTTTTCAGATAAAAAATTCTGATTTTTTTCATATTTCTGCTCAAAACATAGATTGTGGGTACTTGTTAGAAATGCCATGGTGAGGCAGTTCTAACGAGTACCCACAATTTATGTTTTTGAGTAGAAATAAGAAAAATTCTGTATACCCTTGTTAACCCCAGTTTTACTATATAAAAGTGGGGATTAAGGGGGTCAGCATTATATAGGCATGTTTTCATGATGTCTGAAAAATATATAAAATGTTTTTGCTAGAGTTGGAAAAGAAACTGTAGAGGACAGTTTCAGTGAAGCTATAATGAAACTTATGTACACGTAAGTGGTTATCATTGTTTGTTTGTTTGATATGGGCTTAACGTCGCTTTCAACAATCTTTCAGTCATATCACGACGGTGTCTGGATGTGACAGGGAGCTCAATGCTCACTTTTAGAATGCTGCCTCACTGAAATATCATGCCCCAGACACTTAGACATGATATTCCACCCAGTCACATTATACTGACACTGAGCTGACCAGTTCCGATTCCTAACTCTATTTTCTAAATGCTGAGCGCCAAGCGAAAGAGCAGCTAGTACCATTTTTAAAGTCTTTGGTATGATCCGGCCGGGGATCGAACCCGCAACCTCCCAGTCACAAAGTGGACGCTCTACCACTGAGCCACTGTGCCGGTAGGTTATCATTGTTACCATGGTCACTCTTACAAGGGTGAATAGAAGGTGATGCAGATTGGTTCATAAGTTTACTTTATAAGGACATTTCCTCTCAAACCTGATCCAATCAACAGACCATTCTATTTGATGAAGGTTTGTACAGAGGATAAATCCTCAACACTTAAAGTGCTAATCACAAATGCAACAGATGATATTTGGATTTTTTTTATGCCCTAGCCTGCCTGTTGCATGAGTGGGGCATATAGTGTTTTGCCGTGATGTTAAGTCTGTATGTGTGTATGTGCGTATGTCACGTTTGTAATCAGGTTCAAGTTTACCTGCAAGTTTAGGTGCAAATTTACGTCCGCTTTCTCTTGCAGCTAATAACTTTTATACCTTTTGGGCTAGAAAGTTGAAACTTTGTATGATACTTACCTACATCAAGACCTTTTAATGTATGGTACCATTGCCCCGGGTCATGCCCCTGGGTGGGGCTAGGGTCAAAATATATAACAGGTCACCTAATCAGATGTTATTGCCTTTGAGGCATAGGCCAGATGGCGGGGGCATTTTGTGTACTTTGGACACATGTCTAGTTATCATTATTTTTTTTCAGAGAAAACAAAACTTGACAATAAATGTCATCTTATTCTCCCTGAAAAATAATTAAAACAATTTAGAATGTCATCTGCTACAAGTTTACTTAGTACTTTAAGGGTAAAAGTGCCCTAACAGAACAAATACGGTAGTAAAGGACCAGTCTGTAATTTATTGTGACGGTTATTACTTTAAATTGCATGTTGTTCTTTTACTTCATGTTGTTCTTTTAATGAAGATGATGGTTTGTTGTTTAACATCCCTTTCAACATTATCTAAGTCATATCGAGATGATAGCAGGGTGATATTGAAAGGTTTTGTGCAATGAACCCAGCTAACATTATTTATAAATCTACAGCGGGCTGTTATTTGCCCGTCAGCTGCTATCCTCCTGTCAGCTACCCTGACAGTTATCGGCCCACTATAGATTTATGTAGAATGCTTACTGGGATGTGCCATACAGTTGTGAGCTGAATTTGACCTCCAGCATGATTGGAATGTGGCACTTCTTGATACAAAGTCGAAAGCACCAACCACTGGACCATCCAGACAGTTCTTGTTCTTTTACTTTACTTATTGCTATATTAACCATTGTTACCCTATATATTGGGACACTGTAACTTGTTATCACACTTTTCCTAAAATCTGAACAAATCCAATTCAGAATATCTATTATTGATATGTCTAAAAACTGCAGGATGAGTGGCAAACAGTGTAGACCCTAATCAGATGCTGTGTTAAACTGGGTCTACACCATTTCACCAGTCTGGCAAAATACTTAAGAAAAATACAGTGGTTTATATTTTTACCACACAATATTGTCTCCCCAGGCTGTTATAGCATATCACATGATCAACAAATATACCTTCAGTGTCAAATGCCTTAATCCTTAAAGCGCTATACAAAACAGGTGGCATTCTAATTTTTTATTATTATTTTCCTGTCAGAGAAAATAAGACATGGCATTTTATGTGAATTGTCTATTAGGCAGTTGATTCACATGAAATGTCAAGCCTTACTTTCTTGATGTGATAATAAAAAAAAATCAGAATGTATTCTGCTGCAGTTGTTATCTGCACTTTAAGGTTGTTGTTTTTTTGTTGTTGTTTTTTTTTCAGATTTGTTTTCATTTTTTAATCTCATTTATTGGTGCTTCTAAGTAAGCAGAACTTGCTTTAAATGGACATGGATATATTCCTTTCTTGTAAATGACTTTAGAGTTAGTTTGGTCTGACAAGACCTTGCCATAATAAGGATAAAAACAAGGAACAGTCTGATTTTGTGATAAATGTTGGACTTACATAGCTCCAGACAATAGGGGGTATCAACAGGGGGTATCAGATATATATTTTTCTTATTTTTCCACAAAAAAAAAAAAAAATGTTAGGGGTACTCATTAGAAGCACCTCATTGAGGTATGTATACCACAACATGTTTTTGTATAGAAAAAAAAATATCAATACTTTTCTAGAGGACTTGTTAAGGAGGAGTATTTGGTGATAATTTTGGGATAATTTTTCTTATTTTCCCCCAAAAAACATAGATTAAGAGATAATGAGTACCCACAACATATGTTTTTATGAAGAACTAGAGAAAATTATCCCAGAATTATCATCAAATACTCCTCCTAAACAAGCCCTCTGCTTTTCACAAATCAACATGTAGAAACATGGACGTGTTCAAACATTCTAAAAATTCCTATGTGTGGCAAATAGTGTAGACCCAGATGAGATGCAGCATCTCATCTGGGTCTACACTGTTTGCACAGGCCTGTCTGTCTGAATACATATCATAAATACGGTACAGTAGGATAGAATGTCAGTCCCAGCTCTGTGCTGTTTTTCTATTCAATAATGCCGACAGAGATTGATCTTCAATGTTGACATGAGAAACTCATTTTTCAAGTAGAAGGTCTAATAGCTCCCCTGATCTGTTTCAGATGCTGTAGTGGTATAGTGATGGATAACACACAACAACGACGAGATCAAATGGAAGAAAATGCAGATCATGAACTGAAAGATCTTCAGAGACTCAGGGTAACAATTTCTCATTTTTTTTATTATTTTTTTTATTTATTTATTTATTTATTTATTTATTTTATTTATTTATTTTTATGCCCCCGCCTGCCGAAGGCAGGAGTGGGGCATATAGCGTTTCACCGTGATGTTACGTGCGTATGTCACGTTCGTAACCAGGTTCAAGTTTACCCGCAAGTTTAGGTGCAATTTTACGTCCGCGTTTCTCTTGCAGCTTATAACTTTCATACCTTTTGGGCTAGAAAGTTGAAACTTGGTATGATACTTACCTAGAGCAAGACCTTTCAATGCATGGTACCATTGCCCCAGGGTAATGCCTCTGGACGGGGCTAGGTGTCAAAATATATAACAGATCACCAAGAAAACATACAAAAATGTGACTAAAATATCACTATGGTATCATTGGTGAGGCTGAAGAGTTAAAATTTAGCACAATAATTACACAGAGGCAAGCTGTTTAGTTGTTGATAAAAAAGGCAAGTTTTAGGCAACTGATTCTGGATCGGGATGGGGCTACTGGGTGGGGCCAAAGAAAATGTAAAAGTATTAAATATGTAATATCTTGGAAACTGTTCAGATCCCAACCCCTCAACCTATGTATTCTTGTTCCTTATGATGAGATGCATTCAATGTCACATACCTTGCGACCTCTGGAATCATGCCCCACCCTGCCCTGCCCCTTTCATTTCATCAAAAGCCAAATATCTCAGAAACTATTCAGATCCCCACCCCTAAACCATATATATTATTTTTCATTATGATAATATGTATTCAATGACACATACCTTGTGTCCCTCAGGGGTCACATTGTTTCAACTTAATTTTTTGCAAAATGCCTGCATGTGGATGAGGATGGCCCTGCCTGGGCAGGGGCATCAGTGTCATCTTGACACATTTCTAGTTTTTTTTTGTTTTTCATTCTGTTTTGCATAGCTGTGTTCAGCTCACACCATCTACCTCTTTCTGTCAGTCTATCTGCCTGTTGACTGTTTCTTGCATCTTAAAATTTTACTGCATATTTTATGTATTAATTTAATTGTAAATTCTAAATTTTACTCATGTTTATTTTTGTTTTGTTTTGCTTTTTCATTCTTTATTTGTTCTTTTTTTTCTGGATAAATATGCAGAATATTTATCTGAATACCACCAGTTTTATCTTGAGTTATACAAACATAACTAAAATCTTTGATATTTCACTTATTTCTCCCCACGAATATATGTAGTGGTCAGTGAGAGAATTCTAATGAGCTGAATACACTCTGGAGTTATATGTAAGTATGCATGATTTGCTTTATAATATAAGGTTGAATGTGATGACTGGACAAGAACAGCCAAGATTCTCACAAGTAAGCTGCTGAATGAACCCATAGATGACCTTTTCCCACTAAAAACTGAAGAGAAGAAGGAAACCAAATCAGTCAGTCTGTTACTGCCTGGGGACCAGGAATATGTGGACCAAGAGAAACTTGTGGTGCCAGGAGAGGAACCACAACCAGATACTCAGGTAGGTTATAACCAACACACATAGTGAATGCATTGACCTCCAAGGGGGACCAACCTTTTTTTTTGTTGTTTTTTTTAGGAGTATTTAATATATTCAATGAAGTAATATGAATTTAATAGGTGCTACCTATATCTGTGCATCCAAATCCAAACTCAATCAGGAACAAAATTTCCTTTTTTCACTGACCAAAATCTGCTTCAACCTGATCAATATATTTAATGGCCTCTTCTCCAATCTCCAAAAGAATGTTGGCCCTCCGAGCTTTGTGTCAGAATGACCGTAAATCTCAACTGATTTGCCAAACTATAGACATTCTAAAAATTTGCTTTTTGATACATAATATTAGTGTACAAGGAAGAAAGAAATAATTTACTTGTATTTTCTTAGGTGTTTGTGGGATAAAAATGGGCCCACATCTTAAAACGCCCTGACTTTCTTACTATATGAAGTTCCTGGCCACCATGTCAATACCCTCTCTTCTTATTGGCCAGGCTGCCATGTCAATAGCCTCTGCTATTGACTTCCTGTGACAAAACCAGCATTACTGAATAAGCACCAAAACACAAAGCATTTATGTAACCACCACATTTGGTTACACTTATCCTTGGTTACATTGCAAATATATTGGTTTGCATTGAGCAAGCCAAACTGTCCCTGGTGGTTAGGGAAATTTACAGTTCCCATTAGATGCACATATTTTATTTTCTTTAAATTTTTCAGATATCTACGTGTTTTCTCTTCCTCTATCATGTTTTTTTTAATACAGACAAATTTGTAATGATATTGTAATTGTTGTATCCACTGATTTTTGCAGACACCGTGTTCTGTATTAGAAGATTCTTACTTGATTTATGATAGGTTTTGCATTTTTGTGCTCCCTGAAGGAAGCCTGGCCCCAAGGTTATAAAACTTTTTTCATGCTCAACTCAGCTGAGCATGAAATTTTTTCTGCTTATAAATGTGGAAATGCCAACAATAGTTGGCATTTTCATATTTATTAGCAGAAAAATTTTCATGCTCAGCTATGTTAAGCAAGAAAGAATTTGCAATTGTTAGAAATTTGAGAAAAAATGCAGAGTGCAAGAACCGTAATTCTGCCTCAGAATATTTCCTTTTTAATACATATTTGTCTGTATTTTCATTCACTTTCCTATTCAGAGCATAACTAAAAACCCCTATCATGAAACTTAAAATATTGACAGAGAGCAGTGAAAAAAAGTACTAACACACAAATGATGACTTTGCCTTGTTCATTGACAAAATTATCTCCCCTTTACACTTTTTTTTTTTATGACATTACACCAATTTACATGCATATATTGGGAGCATTCACGTTAACCTTCACCACTCTATGGGCAAATTCAGCATTTTTTTTTTTTTTTTTTTTTTTTGACAGAAAGTAGACTTTGACATTCCATATACATGTACATTGTATTTTCTGCAGATGAATAAATTGATTCCATGCAAATAGTCTCTTTTGGAGAGAGGAATGTCAGAGTCTGTTTTCTGGGAAAAAACTTTTCAAAATGTCATCTGCCGAAATTTTTACTCAGCATGCTAAGCCTTAGAGCACCAGACCACGACATATTTATTTCTGTTAAAAGGAGAAGGAAGCAGAAAAAGGCCCTATTGAGGGAGGAGAAAAAGGTCCAACTGAGGGAGGAGAGCAGAAACAAGAGAGTGAGTCAGAGGAACAGCAGGCCCAAGAGACATCAGAACAGGAAGCTCCTAAACAAGAGGTGGCCCCGGCTGGAAAGGCATCACAGACAGAGACCAAGGTAGACTTAGATGGTTTAAGGGGAATTTTACACTTTCAGGGGAGGCAGTTTTGTCAAAATTGCTTTGTCTCCCCTTCTGAAAATGGGTCTACTCTAAAAGAAAAGAATTTGCTCCCATTTGGAGCAAATTCTTTTCTTTTAGAGTAGACCATTTTTAGAAGGGGTTTGGTGTGCAGAAAAACAACAAACAGCAAATCAGAAAAGTTGTCTCCCTTGTAAAAATTTAAGAAAATCTATCAAGTGTGTCTAGTCCCCTTAATTTTTTTTTTATTTATATAACTGATATGCATAATTCATGTAATTTCCATAGAAACAATTATATCCTGTGGAACCTCAGTTGATGATAAAATGCTCAGTAGCAGCCATCTCCTTATAACAGCCATTTTATGATATCCCACAGTACTCTTTTACTATACATATATATTTAACCTCTGCACTACAGCCATTTCCCTATAACAGCAGTTGTATACCTTGTATACCCTGGAGTGTGGTTATTGTAGAGAGATGAGCTATGATATTGAAACAGTGCTTTGGGAATTAGAAAAGAGGAGGTTACAGGTTGCTGGTGGTTACTGACATATGAACATTATTGGAGGTTTTACCTTGAATTATTATGCCTTAACCAAAGCTGGTTTTAGTGTGGGCAGTAGGGTTATTTTGTCTCATTGCTTCAAATGTTGTTGACCTATTGCATTGAAAGATTATGTTGAAACATAGACATATTGTGCACTATGTCAAGAGAAGTTGTAGGAAAAGTTATATAATTCTGTAATGCATCTTTAGTTGCTTATAACTGCTTTCATCTACGGAAATTGTCCCATTCAGATATATTTTGAAATTATTATTTTTGAAGATGTGTTCTGAAACTTGAAATACATATCTAATATCCCCTGATGAATTTGAAGAACAAGTGGCATAATTCTATAATGGATTTTGCTTGAACTATGGCATCTTTCAAAATCAAGGAGTTGCTCCATTCATATGTATTTCAGCTGAATGGCAAACAGTATTTACCTTGTTGATCTTCTATGGAATAGTTTGAAGGTCTACACTGTTTGCTCAGGCATGCCTCTCATATCTTTTACGATGAATTAAAGATGATGTCTTGAGTATACTATCGAAAACCGTGCTGAGTATTTCAAATTTACATCATCTGTATTTATTTAAGGAAGGGGAAGAGAGGCTTGAAGTAATTGGTGGAGATGACAACACTCATATACAGACTCTGCAGCAGAGACCCAGTCAGGTAATGACCGTAGTGAACCAGTACTGCGACCCAATCTGTGTTAGTCTCGTTTAAAGAGTGAACATGAACAAAATATATTTGCACATATTGTAGATATGCTGTGCAAAAAGTAAAATATTTTTGCATATGTTTACCTTAACTCTTTCTGTGCCAAATTTCAGACGACATTTGTCGTCTGCTTTTTTATTTTAACAAACTATCGCTTGGAAAGAGGTTTATATGTAAAGTTGATAGACTGAATGTCAAACAGCATAGATCCAGATGAGACGGCTCATTGAGCCGTCTCATCTGGATCTATGCTGTTTGCAAAAGTCTATTATTATCACCTGAGGCAGTGAAAGAGTTAAAGCACCCTCAACAGCAGCAAATGACATTCTAAGATACATTTTTTTTTTTTCAGAGAAAATAAGGTGTGATATTTCTTGTGAATTGTCCATGCTTATGTCGAAAAAAAAAAAAAAAAAAAAAAAAAAAAAAAAAAAAAACTTTAGAATGTGGTCTGCTACCATTCTGAATGGAATTTTAACATCAATTCAACATTAGACACACCAGGTGCACATCTCTGAATGAGCAGGCTTTGAATCTTAGCTGTTCATATATGGGAAAATTGTAGCTTTTTTTCATTGCAGGCAACATATCTAAACTGCATACAAATTATAATTGCATACATGCCATATCTCACACTGTGAGATAAAATCTCACAGAATTTGGTCCATCTGGAAGGCAATTCCCATAAAAAATTCTGATCTCACAGAATTTTCAGACCATTTTATAATAGATTTTATGAAGAAATAAACATAAATCACACACTTTTATGGTCTTCACAAGCTTCTCACATGAAAAAAGAAGACTTAAGACTATATTGTGGGAAGACCAAAGTGATGTTTAAGAAAATCTCACAGAATTTTGTCAAATCTCCCTTAGTATTTTGCCTTATCTCACAGATTTTATTCCACAGCTTATGGCATGAATGTAATTGGGTTATACTGGGTTCTGTATAAGTAATCATTGCAATAGACTATACATATAAGTGTATGTTTATACAGTGTAGTAGAATGTGCACAAAGGTATCTATGCATAGAACAAAGAAAATTTCTCTAAATTTTCTCAATATATAAATAGATATCATATTCAAATAAGCAGGATCCCTTGGAAAGAAGAACACATCAAATCAACAAAACTAACAGACTAGGTGTTAATGAGTCTGTTCATGAGCAGTAATGTAACATGCAACACTACTCACACCTAATGCTGATTTGAACAATTCTTCAGAATCAATCTAATTGAACTCAGTATTTCCTAAAGGACCAGAAAGTATAAATTAGACTTAAGTGAAGAACAGGGAGGCATTTACGGCAAACTTAATACCAGCTGTAGTGTACTAGATAAATAGATAATCAAAGGTCTAGCAGTTATCTACTATGCTAAATGTCCTAAAATTTTGTACATGTAAATCATAGTTGCCAGTTAAATGCTCATGAAGGAGCAGTCTGATCAGGGTCCATGTTATTTTCCATTCTACTAATTATTTTAAGAAATAACTACATAAAAAGCAAAGTTAGGCCAAGAAAAGTATAAAATAAAGTGTTCGAAATTTTAGGACATTTATTGTATTTGAAAGTTGCATACAGTAACTGTTATTGTTTTTTATTTATTTTATTTTCTATTTATTTTCTTTTTGACAATAAAAAAAAAAAAAAAAAAAAAAAAAAAAAAAAAAAATCACAGGAAATTCTTTATACTTACCTTGGTAATTTGCTTTATAATTTTAGCCATTTATACAAGGTGAAGGGAAAGCACCTCAAGTTCCTCCCACAGTGCAGCTGTCTCCCGGGCAGGGACCAGATACAGAAAAGGCATTTGAAGCTCTGGCTGCTGTAGGATCATTGCAACAACAACTGCTGTAAGTATTGTATATACCCTTAACACTTTGCATGCTGGGTAAAAATTTCAATAGATGACATTTTGAAATATTTTGATTATTTTTCCCAGAAAAAGGATTTGACAATTCATGCAAATTGTCTCCTGTGGAGATAATTTGCATGAAATGTCAAATCCTTTTTCTGAGATAAAATAAGAAAAGAATCAGTTTGCCATCTGCTGAATTTGGTGACAGTTTGCATGAATCGTCTAATCCTGTTTCCTGGTGAAAAAATAAGAAAAATGTCAATTTGTCATCTGCTGAAGTTGCCCATAATGTGCTTAGTGTTGTTATTGAGACATCTTAACATTTTACCATAATTATCCTGAAATTTGAAGAAGTCCATTCACCGGAAGATATGTCAGAAACTGCTGGATGAATGAGTGTAAATGTTGATCAGATGCTACTTTCTGCAGCTGGGTCTGCACTGTCTGTCCCAATACTTAGGGTAAATGTGGTGATCTTTATAGGATAGTTCTTATATATCAGTTTATAGTAGTGCAATTTAACAGGCGTATACATGTACATTTTTTTTTGCAATATCTGTTATACAAATGTTGTATTTTTCTGCATGGACATACAAGTGAGTTTTATCATCTCATCCACAATAAGGTAAAAAGGCCTTTATCACCTAAATTAACAACAATGGTCCAGATCAGCTTGCACACAGACAAAGAGTCTGATCAGAGCATTTTTTGTCTTCTTACAGAAACATTAGATACTGTAGAATGAATTGATGAACAGTGAAGGCATTGATCAGTCTGTGCTGAATGGTATTGCTAAATGGAGTCACCTTTGACTGCATAGGTCATAACACATTTTCTCACATTGTGGTTTTTATAACCATTAACTTTTGCAGTGTCACTTAATGACAATATTACTCTTTTCGTAACATTGATCATTTGATACATATTGCACATTCAGCAGACAACAAACTGACGATGTTTTTTTGTTTTTTTTTGTTTTTTTTCCTTGAAAAACAGGATTTGACATTTCATGCAGATTTGTATGAAAATTTGCATGAAAAATCATATCCATTTTTTTTTTCGAGAAAAATAAAATATTTCAAAATGTGGCCTGCTGTAATTTTTCCCAGCATGCTAAACATTAAGGAAGGAATTTGTTCTGTTCGGAAGTGGATTAGTTCCTTTTAATCGTAAGCCTCATTGAAAAGGAAGGCAAACATTTCTATGTCAGAGTTATTTTGTTTGCAGTTTTTTTTTGGTGGTCGGTTGCCCTTAATCTCCATAGTTGATTTTATTTGTACAGAGCTACAGAAGAACGTGCACAGGCAGCTGAAGAAAGAGCATCTAATGCTGAAGCTGAACTAAACTTGTGCCTAGAGAAATTGCGGGCTTTGGAGAAGAAATTAGCTGAAGCCGAACATGATGAAACTGCTATTGATGAAAAGAAAGAAGAAAAAGAGACAGAAAAGACTAAGACAGATGCAAAACCAACAACACCCAAAACTCCGAAAACTCCAAGCACCAGACCACATTCAAAGGAAGGATCTGATGAGAAAAAGAGGCCAGATTCACAAGTCTCAAAGGGTTCTAAGGGATCTAAGGGCAAAAAGAAATAAATTTTTAACAGGTCACAGGACTGCGAACAATTAGAGTAGTCAGATGGATATCATTAAAACATATTCAGGGCCCAGTTGTTCAAAGCTAACGATGTCGTTAGTTAAGGATTCGTTAAAATTTACATCGATTGATACGCAAATATGCTGAAATTTTTTGCTGAAAAAATGTGAGTAGCTTTTGCAGTGCAAAAGCTACTCACATTTTTTCAGCAAAAAATATCAGAATATTGTATATTGAATCTGCTAAAACAGTTAACGAAATGACCCTTAACCAGCTCGTTAAGCTAATGATGCTTTGAACAACTGGGCCCTGGAATCTAAGAGAGAGCTCTAGATAAGAGGTATCCAGAAAATCATTTTTCTTATATCCCCATGAAAACATGTTTTGGGTACTCATTAGAAGTGCCTCACTGTGGCACTTCTAATGAGTACCCAAAACATATGTTTTTAAAGTAATAAGGAAAATATCAACCCATTCAGGGTGAGAAAAAAAGAGGTACATGTATCTACAGCTGTGTGAGAATTATTTCTAACGAAATTACTAAAAGTGTTATTTTTAGAGACAGAAGAATAAGAAGATCCTGCATCCAAAATAAGAGCTTAAATCTTTCCCACTAGTGGCGACTTTTGTTGACTGGTGATATGCTTTGCAAACAGTTTGGGACCAGATATCAGGCCTGACAAAACATTGGGATCGGGCCCGACAAAACGTCGGGCCTGATCTGGATCCAAACTGCTTGAAACTCTGATGGTATTCCTGAAAGATTTTTTTGAAAAAGTTAATTTAATAAAAAATTACCCAGCATGCAGAGTTTAGGAGACTGGATACACTTAATGTATTTTCTACCATTTTATACAACAGAGACAAATTCTTTGATTTCCTGTTGTTTGATTGTACACCAAACCTTTTTTAAAATGAGTCTACTCTAACAGGAAAGAATTTGCTTCCAAGGGCAGCAAAAGTGGATGGATGTTTACCCTTACCACTCTCTGGGCTAATTCAGCAGACAACAAATTGATGAAATATTATTTTCATTTTTCTCAGAAAACAGATTTGAAATTTCATGCAAATTGTCTTGGAGACAATTTTCATGAAATGTCAAATCCTGTTTTCTGGGAAAAAGAAGGAAAATATTTGAATGTCATATGCTGAAAATTTTACCCACAATGCTAAGCATTTAACTTGATTGTTATAGGGGTCTGATTTGTTTATTGTGAGGATGTATTGTCAGCCATTCAAAACTTAAGCAGCATTGTTACAGAAATTAACAAAATATATATTTATTTAAGGCTTATTTTCTTTTTGCTGATTATATGTATGAGATAAGCTATTTATTTACTCGTCTTTTCCATCACAAAAACATGCCTATATAATTTTGACCCCCTTAAACCCCACTTTTATATAGTAAAACTGGGGTTTACAGGGGTATACATTATTTTCCTTATTTCTGTTCAAAACATAGATTGTGGGTACTCGTTAGAACTGCCTTGCCAAGGCGGTTCTAACGAGTACCCACAATCTATGTTTTGAGCAGAAATATGAAAAATATCCAAATTTTTACCTGAAAATTTTCATTTTTTTGGTGATAAAATTTTCAATATATTTGAATAGGTGTGTTTTCGTAATGATACGTTTGATCTCATAACATGTATTTTATATATGGGAATAAGACAACAAAGGCTGATATATCTTCATTACCAGTCATTTCCAATTTCCATTTTAAGCTACATGTATAAAAGGGTAATTTTGCGTTTTGTAATAAATGCATAGAACCCAGAGGCCTTTTTTTTTTATATCTATACAGTATTATGTATATCATAACATACTCAAATATATAAACTTTTCTTCAATCCTTTCATCCCTGCAGACCAATTTAGGTACCATTGCAAACAGTGCAGATCCAGATGAGATGGCTCTGAATGAGCCCTCTCATCAGGATCTACAGTTTGCAGTTCTGTTATTGATTTTTGACAAACCCTTCTTTGCAATAATGGATGAGTCAACATTCAGAGATGATGGTCCATTTCATAAAGTCAGGGGAAAGGGTTCTGATAAATCTACATGTATTACTGAAACAGTAAACAGGGTATGAAGAGGTTGCTGCTAAGTGATACTTTTGATCTTGGCTTAAAAACATCAAACCTTGCAATTGCTCTACAGGAGAAGGATATCCAGACAGATATTTTTCTCCTTTCACCACAAAAATATATATATTGTTGGTACTCATTAGATTTGCCTCAGTATATCTTTATATTGTGAAATCATATAAATATTAACATAGTTCTAGATAAAAGGGAGTATGCTCTAAATATGAGGGAGTATCAGGTAAATATTTTCCTTCTTTCTCCATGAAAACATATGCTGTGGTACTCATTAAAAGTGTCTCAGTGTGGCATTTATAAAGAGTACCACATTTTTTTCTCTGTGAAAACATGTTGTGGGTACTCATTAGAAGCACCTCTCTGAGGTGCTTCTAATGAGTACCCGCATGTTTTTGCCAAGAAATAGGAAATTTTCTCAGTAATTCTTTTTCTGGAGCTATTGAGAGCTGTGGGTATTTGCAGCCTTGAAAAAAATTCTTCAAATGGTTGGTTGTTTGTTTCAGCCTTTTATTCCATGTGAATGTCTTTGATTGGTAATTTCACAGTGGTTGCTTTTGCACTGGTATTTTTAATTAGCACATTGACACATATTTGTACAAATGTATAGACATCCGTCCATTAACGACTGTGATAATTTGAATACCTGTTTTCACCCTAAATATTTGGACACCCTTTCTGCTTATCAGACTTGTCCTAAAATTTGAACAATAATAAAAATCTAAAGGGTTGCCTTTGTTATTTATTTGTTGCCTTTGCAGTCCATTTGGCTGTCTGGCGATGTCTCTACAAACTGCTGGATGAGTAGCAATCAGTGTAGACCCTGATCAGATGCCACATTCTCTGTCATCTGATCTGGGTCTGTACTGCTTGCACAAACCTGTTTGTCTGAATACTTAGGATAAATCTGGTAAATTTGTTTTTTTATATATTTGACCTGTTGTGGGACAGCCATCATTTGAACCAGTGCATAGCAAAACCTACAAAAATGGCATGTGCACCCAGCAAGGACTCAGATCAGCCTGGGCATCTGCCCAGTCTGATCAGAGTCTTTGCTGTCTGCATGAAGAAAGCTTGGGTCCTTAGCTATCCATTGAGCACAGAGCAAAGACTGATCAGACTGGGCAGATGCCAGGCTGATCTGAGTCTTTGCTGGGCACACATGCCAGTTTGTAGGTTTTGTCATGCTCTGGCTCAAATTTTTATTTATTTTTTTTTTATATTTGACTGCAGTTGACCTGTTGTGGGACAGCCATCACTTTCCAATATACAAACAGCAATGACTGATGTCATCTGGGCATGGAGGGAAATTAGCCGAAGTTTTTGTTGTTCACTGTATACTATTCTACAAGGACTCTTATTTAGGGCTGCAGATGATGAAACCCTTATCAGACTGTGATGCTGTACAGACTGGCTTGGGTGTTTGCAGTTTGTATATGGGCATATATTGTTCTTTCTAAAACAGGCCTATGCTTGGAATATTTACCCAAAATATTCAGGGCCCAGTTGTTCAAAACTTACAATATCTTTAGTTAATGTACTGTTCAAACTTTGATCATTAAATATGGCATATATGCTAATATTTTTGCTGAAAAAATGTGAGTAGCTTTTGCAAAAGCTACTCACATTTGTTCAGCAAAACTACCTGTGAATTAGATTTTGTACTTACTAGAACAGTTTGACTACCAAAGAGCTCCTCAGGCTAACGATGCTTTGAACAACTGGGCCCTGTTAATGAGTCTCCAGTGCTGGCAGAATGGTAGATTTTCCAGATGCTAATCCAGCAGTTTGATCTGGGTCTACACTGTTTGCTCAGGCACTTCTGTCTGAGTATTTTGGGTAAATGAAGTAAATGGCTTCATGTTAAGAGAGTAGGACAGATTCTGTCCAAATATGAGCCCCTCAATATAACCAACCTTATATGCAACCAGCATAGACCCAGATCAGTGTGCGTATATACACAATCTGATCAAGGTCTTATGTTATTTACTAATAGAATTCTTAAAGCCCACAGATTATGTCAGAAACCAATGTAGACTCTGATCAGACTGCATTGATGCACAAGTTGATCAGTCTGTGCTGGTCGCATATAATGTGCAACCCACAAAAAGGACCCTTATGAAATTAGCGGACAACACAGGCACTGATCAGCCTGTGCATTCACACAGGCTGACCAGGGCCTTTGTGGTCCACAGAATCAACAGATATTGTATATGTTGACAAACAGAAAATCTCTACATCAGACTGCACAGATGCATATGCTGATCTGGACCTTCGCATATGGCATAAGGGCCTTTTTCACACTTTGCGCATCATATGTCAAAAAGTTTTTTTTTTTTTTTTTTTTATCTGGAATGGTTCATATCTAGAATAGAGCCACAACATGAGAAAATGAACCTTCTGTTATGTGCACCCACCTAAGACTCAAATCAGCGTAGACATCCACAGTCTTATCTGAATCTTTGCATCCTTGACTATACAAAATGCAGTCAGTGAAGATTCTGATCAGACTGTGCATATGTGCAGGCTTATATACAACTTCCTTGGGTGCTTATGTCTGAAGGTATGTTTTCTGTTGTTGTGGCTCAGTGATTGATAAAACAGTGGAACTGAGAATGGAATTTGATATGCAGTAAAAATAGAAAGCCTTTGTCATAGATAAAAGCATTAAATTTGATAAATTGCTGACATTTGTTGTTTTGATTTATTGCAGTTAATGTCATAAAATTTAGCCCACAAAAGTTTGACAAAATGGCATATGCAAACAGTGCAGACCCAGATCAGGAGCAGTTTGATCAGGGTCTGCACTATTTGCCATTTCACTATGTATTTTAATAAACAACTGCATAAAAAGCAACATTTAGGCAAACCAGAGCACGATTGTTGTGTTCTATACATCCCCTCATGGTGCGATACATTTGTGAGAAATTTCATGAAAATATCTCAAACGGTTTTCAATTTACAGAGCAAGATAAGTACATGGTAGAAATGGCTATGTTCAGTGCTCAAAGGGCAATAACTCCAAAAGTAGGCAAAC
Organism: Anodontia alba; assembly: GCA_964016985.1. Lineage (NCBI taxonomy): Eukaryota > Metazoa > Mollusca > Bivalvia > Lucinida > Lucinidae > Anodontia > Anodontia alba. Next base: position 107,412,384 of record OZ024821.1, on the reverse strand, counting down.
CAGAAGGAGTTCATGAGTTCTGCATGTCCTCTTATGAAGCTTTAAATCTTCCTGAAGTTTCGTCAAAATATCTGAGACAGTTCCCAACTTACAGAGCAGACACTAGTACATGGTAGAAAAGGCTATTTTCAATATTTACCATGTTCAAAGGGCTGTAATAACAAAGGTACGTTAACCAGAGTTATGGTTCGTTGTTCTGCATGGTGTGGTGTTCATACATGCAACATTTGTGTGAGATTTCATGTAAATATCTCAAACGGTTTTCAACTTTCAGAGCAGATATGAGGACATGGTGGAAATAGTTATGTTCGTATTTCAAAGGGCAATAATTCCAAAAGCAGGCAAACCAGAGTTATGGTTCATGTGTTCTGCATGTCATCTGATGGTGCTTTACATTTGTGTGAAGTTTCACGAAATATCACAAATGGTATCAGTTATGGAGGGGACACGAGTACATGATAGAAATGGCTATGTTCGATGTTCAAAGTGTAATAACTCCAAAAGTAGGCAAACCAGAGTTCATGTGTTATGCACATCCCCTCATGGTGCTTTACACTGGTGTGAAGTTTCATGAAAATACCTAAAACTATATCAGGGTTATGGAGCAGACACAAAATTATGAAGCACTGACGGACAGACACTCAAAATTTCTTATGGTATTCCACAATACCTTGCCACTTTTTACGGCAGGGCATAAAAAGTAGGGTATCACAATTTTAGGACATTTACTGTGCCTACATGTATGAGGAGTACTGTCAGTACAGACCCAGAGATTATAAAACTTTTTTCATTCTCAACTCAGCAGAGCATGAAATTTTTCATGATAATAACTCTCAAACTAGAACAGTGTTTTTGGAGGAAAACGTATGTCCCCCACCAATCAGACCTATCGTTGAAAAAGGTTGTATCTATAATTTATCTTTTTTTGTGTATGTGGTCGATGGGGGCCATTTTCTAAAATCTAAGCCCTAGTGTGACCTTGAAAATGGGGTCAATGTCACCAAAATCTAATGGGGTCAAGGTCACCAAAATCTAATCAGTTATTGTTCCTGTCTCAACAATATAGCTGTACAAGTTTGGTCAAAATCCATCCATTCATTCTGGAGATAGTGTGCAGAAAAGCCATTTTCCAACAATCCGAGCCCTCCTGTAACCTTGAAAATCGGGTAAAGGTCACCAAAATCTAATCCTTTTTCATGTCACAACAATATAGTTGTGCAAGTTTGGTCAAATTCCATCCATTCCTTCATGACAGGGTGCAGACAAGCCATTTTTCAACATCCTAAGCCCTTGTGTGACCTTGAAATGGAGTCCAAGGTCACCAAAATCTAATGTTCTTTTCCTTGTCACAACAATATAGATGTGCAAGTTTAGTCAAAATCCTTCCATTCATTCTGGAGATAGGGTGCAGACAAGCCATTTTCCAACAATCTGAGCCCCCTGGTGCCCTTGAAAATGGGTCAAGGTCACCAAAATCTAATCAGTTCTTGTCCCTATCTCAACAATATAGCTGTACAAGTTTGGTCAAAATCCATCCATTCATTCTGGAGATAGGGTGCAGAAAAGCCATTTTCCAACAATCTGAGCCCTCATGTGACCTTGAAAATGGGGTCAAGGTCACCAAAACCTAATCAGTTCCTTTTCATGTCACAGCAATATAGTTGTGCAAGTTTGGTCAAAATCCATCCATATCTCCATGAGATAGGGTGCAGACAAGCCATTTTCCAACAATCTGAGCCCTCCTGTGACCTTGAAAATAGGGTCAAGGTCACCAAAATCTAATCAGTTCTTTTCCATGTCTCAAAAATATAGATATACAAGTTTGGTAAAAATCCATCCATTCATTCAGGAGATAGGGTGCAGACAAACCATTTTCCAACCATCTAAGCCATCATGTGACCTTGAAAATGGGGTCAAAGTCACCAAAATCTAATCAGTTCTTTTACCTGTCCCAGCAATCTAGATGTGTAGGTATGGTCAAAATCCATGTGTTCCTTCAGGAGACAGGGTGCGGTCCAGCTTTTTCTAATAATCTAAGTCCACGTGTGACCTTGAAAACAGGGTCAAGGTCATCACAATCTAATCAGAATTTTTCCCCTGCCCAATGATAAATTTGTGTAAGTTTGGCCAAAATCCATCCATTCATTAAGGAGATACAGTGCAGACAAGAGGCTACGCCGACGGGATCGGCACTAAAATCAATATGTCCCCACCTATGGTGGGGGACATAATTACTAACAATGCCAAATTCTTTCTTGCTAAACATAGCTGAGCATGAAAATTTCTCTGCTAATAAATAGGAAAACTATTGTTGGCATTTTCATATTTATTAGCAGAGAAAATTTCATGCTCAGCTGAGTTGAGCATGAAAAAAGTTTTATAACCTCAGGGCCAGATTTGGCATATGTCTACTCTGGAAAAGAATTGGTTTTCAACCAAAAATTTTTCTTTTGTGTCTTATTTCACCATGGAAACATGTTTCATGGAGAAATAAGAAATATATCAGAATATCCTTTTGAAGTGCTATGCTGGTCCTTGGATTTCACTCTATCAATTTGCACTCCAATAGATACCAAAAATAGACTATTTAACTGCATTCTTTGACTACTGTCCTTTCGACATCATTTGGAAAGACTTTTTTTGCTTGCCGTTTTATTTTAAATGAAAATATTTTGTTCTGATTGACCATATCTTATCAGAAACCATTTGTCATTTCTGTTCTCAAATATTTATCCTAAAATTAAATCTGTGGCCAAAAATTGGTCTGACCTATGTAATTTCTATAGTTAAGTGATTTTTTGGAATTTTTGTCTAAGAAATTTTTTTTTTTTCTTTTCTTTGCTGAATTTGAATTATTGATGTTTCACAACAATATTGTGAAAATTTCAGAAAAATTGAATGTGAAACTTGTTGAATATCTGCCTCCAAGTTACCTACCCAACAGATTTCTGCATAATTTACATCCTGGGAAAATTTGAAAATATTTGATTTTTTAAAAACCAATAACTAGAATAAAACTTTTTGTGCATAAGTAGTTACGACAAATGGTTTTGCATTAAATCATAACAACAGTTTGCAAATGAACTTCATCTGTGTAAAGCACCAAGCAAAAAACGACTTTCTGAAAGATGTTGAAAGCACAGTAGAGTAAAAAAGGTTACAAAAGTGTGTTTCGGTAGCGGGGGAATACTTTGAAGGTCTGCAATGAAGACATTTTGATAAAACACTGCACTCCAGAAATCCAACCATAATGGCAAAACATTTTGCAGGACCCTCATAGATGCACTATATTCAGCTGAAATTAGTGGACAGTAAGGTGCTGGCATATTGAAACCATCAACCATCAAGGTGGCTACTGTTTTCTAATCCAGAACTGGTTTAGAAGAAAACAAACTACTATTGTAAAGGATAATAATTTAATGTAACAAGGCTACACATTAACATACAGACAACTGTTTTTATTGTTCTTTTAAACCAGTCTATATGACATAACAAACTACGGAAATTCCATGTGCCATTTTGTTTTTCATCTTTCTAATACTGAAAGAAAGTATTAAACCACTCCAAATAATTTTCAGAAAATGTAAAAATACATAAAAGACAATAATAATGTGCAATGAAACTTTTGTTTAGAATATTGTACATATAAAAATGGCAATGAATCCTTTTGTTTCATACAAAAAAGGACATTACATAGAAACATGCTGCAATGCATAGCCCAGATAAGAGGGGGTATCAACATGATATTTTCATTATTTCTCCATGAAAACCTATGTGGGTACTTATTAAGAGTGCCTCACCAAGGTGCTTCTAATGAGTACTCACAATATAGGTTTTCATGTTAGTTAAAAAAAAACAACATTTTTATCTTGAGATATGCTGCAATGTATTAACAGCTATGTTTTAACACTTTGCATGCTGGGTAAAAATTCCAGCAGACATTTTGAAATATTTTCTTATTGTTTTCAAGAAAATAGGATTTGACATTTCATGCAAATTTTCTTTAGGAAACCATTTTCCATGAAATGTCAAATCCTATTTTCTGGGAAAACAAAGAAAAATCTCATCAATTTGTCATCTGCTGAATCTGTCTATAGCGAGATAAGTGTAAATGGAGTGGAAAATTTTTTTAATCATATTATCATACACTGTTATAAACCCGCATCTCCACTTTTACACATTACATTCGAAGCCCACAGCTGAATCTAATGTTACCTGCATAGATGTCAGCAGGAACCACAGAAATGATGTTATGTCACTGCCCTGGAAGTAGCATTTGGAAGTAGCATATTCAAATGCAGAGTAGCTGTATCTGTTTTCCTCCCGATTTTTTGCCATCAAAAACGCTTGCATTGATTGCATTTTGTTCACTTTGGTGCAAAAAGTTTTCATATAATAATATTGATCAAAAATGGATTTCCAAGCATCAACAGTTGCAAAGTCCACCCAACAGAAATGAAACCTGCACCTTTTGGGTTTGAGTTTTCAACACCTTCCTTGAGACTGCACCTGTTAATGCATAGAAAACAATAACACTTTTTGATCCTTATATTATTAAATCTGCATAATCACTTGCAGAGTCTTGATATCTGTAGAATCTGCTAGCTAACCCTTTCATCCCTTGCTTTCTGAAGTAAACTCTTCCACCTTTGATGCAGTAACTACTGCAAACAGATAGCCAAAACTCAAAAAACAGCTGGTAAATAATTCAAACCCTGATGAGACTGCTTGTTAAAATCTTCTTCATCAAGCACTACACTATTTGCACAGGTATCTGTTTTGGTCTAGGGGACTGAAGGAGGTTAAAGTGAAGCCCTATATAAACCTTGTTTATCACTGACAAGCCAAGTGCCTCTTTGTTTTGATTTTTGCATGGCTTAATGCTTAGCATGCTGGGTAAAAAATTCAGATGACATTTGAAATATTTTTATTTTTCCCAGAACATAGGCTTTGACATTTAATGTGAACTGTTTCTGGAAATAAAAAGAAGAAAAATATTAAAAAATGTCATCCACTGAATTCATTTCCCAGCTGTGTGTTAACCATAACTTTGAATAAGTCCATTTGAAGACCACCATGTGACGAGTCCACAAAAAGTACTTACAAAATGACAAATAGAGCATATCTTGATAGAATTCCTCCTTCAGAAGATCTGGACCTACACCATTTGCCCAGATGTCTTTCCAAAAAGGTTACAGTATTTACCCAAGTAAGGTTACAGTATTTACCCGAAGAGACAAGCCTGAGCAAAAAGTATAGACGCAGAACGTGGCAACTGACCCAAGATTTACACTATTTGCCACATCCTGCCATTTTAGACATATCAATGGTAGTAAAAATGGACGTTCAAATTTTAGAATAAGTATTCCATGTTTGCCATAAGTAGTCGGACAGACCGGCATGACCAAACAGTTAGACCCAGATGAGATGCAACAGAATGTGGCGTGTCATCAAGGTCTACACTGTTTGCCGCTCATCCAACAAGTTTTAGACACAACATGAGATTGCACATGTTACAACAGTAAATTGCACATGTTCAAATTTTACAAGTATGGTAGGTTATTAAGGTGTCCGGATACTTTGGATAAATACAGTAGTAAGGAGTTAAGGTGCCAAATACTTAGGGTATATCGACAAAATATATATGTCACAATCAAAACAGATCTCAAGAAGACACTCAAATTAATTAACTTATACACATTTTCTTTAATCATTCATAGGAACAATATTTTCAACATGAGTTTTGAAAATAAACTCATATTTATACAAATAATATTTTGTCTAGCACTAGTTACTGATAAAAATATATAAATAACAGCTACTATACAAATAACTATCAGCAGAAATATACAAACACCAATTAAACTTTGAAGTGCCATGCAAAATTGTAGCAGACAAAATCTTCTTTTTTTTTTTTTTCTTGTTTTTTTCATTTTTCAGAGAAAATAAGGCTTGACATTTGATGATATGTCAAGCCTTATTTTTTCTGAATATAGAAAGTATTTCAGAATGACAAAGCTTATGTATTGTCCAGCCTTATTTTATTCTGAAAATTATAGAAAATATTTCAGAATGTTGTCTGTTGCTGTAGTGATTGGCTCTTTATGGGTTAAAATACTTGACAGATGAAGATTAATCACAATCAAAACATGCTTTAGTACAAACATGCACACAAAAAAAAAAATCAAACTTGCTGGGACATGAGAAAAGGAGTCGCCTTATATGATGATAAGCCATGGCCTGGCTGAACCTGTGATCTGCACAGTTTGACAGTTTGATCAGAACTTTCCTGTCCACTTAAAGATAGACTCCACAGCTTCATTGAGATGTACGGCCCAGTCAAAACCGTTAAGGTCATGACGAGCCTGTCCATTTGACTACACACACTTTTTCCTGGGCAGGCTTTGTCCTCTTAGCAGATAAACAGTACCTCTGCACTTCATGTATAATTTGCCAGTAATTGACAAATCCCCTTCTAGAATCAGAGGAAGGCGGGGTAAATGACCACAGAAATGATTTCTTGATCAATCTCCACAAAATTTATGTGGCCAAGCTGGGGTTTGAATTTGCAAATGAAGGATCAGATGTACTACTGACTGCACTATGGAGACAGTTTGATCAGAATCTTTCCTGTCCAGTTACAAACTGAATCATAGCTTTTGATAAGATGCTTTTTTCAATCCAAATGTATTGATATTTTTCTTATTTCTCCACGAAAACATATGTTATGGGTACTCATTAGAAGTGCCTCTCAGAGGCACTTCTAATGAGTACCCACAACATAAGTTTTCCTGGAGAAATAAGAAAAATATTTACATGAAGCCCACTCTTATCTAACTCTATGCTGAATACTGTAGAATATATCAACAAATACTTAAGGCCCTGGTCAGACTGCATTGACAGGAAGGTTGAGTCTGGTCTTGGCTGTAATGTCTTAATGGCTCTTTCTCATGATACATAACAACCACTTTATAACTCTGTTGTATGGATCCCAAGCAAAAACTGTGTCATCTAAACAACCACTTTGTATCCAAACAAAAATGCATAGATTATGTAGAAAAATGACCATAAAAGGTCATTTTTCTATACAATCTATACATTTTTTATTTGAATACATTGCTTTTGGTGCTCACATTTAAACCATCTTATATCCAAAACTGTCCTGTCTTATAATGAAACATCTTATAAAGAGGTTATTATGTAGTTAAACTTAGCAAGTTTGTGGTAAAATCATCTATACCCAATATCAGCCACAGCAAGCAAAAAGATGCCATTAGACGTGTGGATAGTGAATGGCAGATTAACCCTTAAATTGCCAATCACAACAATTGTCGTCTGCTTTGTCATCTGCTTGTGATTTTAAAAGTTGATTTGCAAACAGTGTGGACCCAGATCAGACTGCTCCTCTAGGAGCAGTCTGATCAGGGTCCACACTGTTTGCCTGTATGCAAAAATAGGTTTGGAAAGTTTGCAAGAATATTCAGCAGGCGACATAAACAGACAACATTTTCAGATGCAGATTCTCTTGGCATTTTAAGGGTTAACCCTTGTCCTGCTGAACCCAGATATAACCTGCCTTTGCAAACAGTGTAGATCCAGATCAGTTGGCTTCTGAATTTGTATCAACAACCTGTATCAAGTAATCTGATTGGCAGAAAATTAGACGTGGGTGTGGCATCTGAATTTATTCAGTAGGGCAAGGGTTAAGGTCACAGATATAGCATAATGTTTAAGTTGTAACATCCAAGTTTGTTTGATGGGACTGGATACATTTGGACATCTGCTGCCATTTTAACAAGGAAGACAACTTTTATGACTTTCTGTTTGCTTTCATTTACAATAGGACCCACAGTTGACTCATTATCTCTAACACTGGTAACTCAGACTACTGCTTATATCAAACTAAATATAGGGCAATATTGGTTTAGCTTGCTGTATTCTCCTAACATTACAACTCCTTTTATTTCAAACTACTGTTATCACAAACCAAATATTCTGGTCCCCTGGAGTTTGCGTTAATGAGAGTTGACTATCTGAAAGAGACTTACTCTGAAGGGAAGCACTTTGCTCCAAAGGACAGCATCTTTTTCCTTTCAGAGCACTCCCCTTTCAGAAGGAAGAAAAAACACATTTTTGACAGAGTTGTCTTCCCTTGAAGAGTATCAATTCTTCTGAAATTATACCTCCTGAAAAGTCTGAAAACATCATGTCACTGTGAAGATGCGCCTGCTGATCTTGGCTCTTGCTATTTGCATATGCAAGTCAAGTTTTCTGAACACAAACCATGTGATGCAGAGTCTATGATAAATAACACTAGTATGCTGCTAAAAAAAATCAGAAGACTACATTTTGAAATAATTTTGTTACTTTTCCCAGAGGAAAGGATTTGAGATTTCATGCAAATTAGGAGGCAATTTGCATGAAATGTCAAAGCCTATTTTCTGGGCAAAAATAGGAAAAGTATTTCAAAATGTTGTCTGCTTAATTCACTCAGAGAGCTGTAAAGATTAAAGGTAGAATGTATTCCTTTTGGCACTAACAAAAGTATATGATGCATAATGACTGCATGACACTGAGATTTCCATTACAACATGATTTAACGCTTAATAGCATGAAAGGTAAAATTTTCAGCACACAGCATACTGATTTGTTTTCTTAATTTTTCCCAGAAAATAGGATTGGACATTCATGCAAACTGTCTCCATTGGAGACAAAAATTGAGACAATTTGCATGAAACTTCCAATTCTATAAAAAAATTCATCATAAAATTGGCGTCTTCTGAATTTGCCAAGAAAGTTGTAAAGTTAAAGTTCAAATGGCTTTAACCGTCCATCGCTGCATCATCATGTCCATTTACATTACCATTAACCTGATTATCACCGGGACAAACAGCATTTCTATTTCTAATAAAATTGAGGATTTGTGAGGCGAGAAGTTTAACTTCTTCTATAGGACGTGGATCTTTGTACACTTCCTCTAGCAATTCTATGCCGCCCTCTTCTTCCAACAAGTCACAGTATTTCTCAGCTGTAAACACAACAAAGAATATAAATGCAAATTATCTAAAAGTTATGGGAAAATTAAACCTTAAAATACCATTCTAAATTGCAACAGACAACATTCTAAAACACTTTGTTTTATTTATTCCCTATATTCATTAAGCAGTCCGATGATAGTTCTCAATGAGAGCCAAAACTGTCACAGTCAGTGAAAATTTTCTTTGGATAATAATCCTTTAATGAATATATGGGATAATGTGATATTCTATCCTCATGAACCTATTCAGTGAATTTTGTTTTATTTTTCTGAGAAAATAAGGCTTGACATTTCATGTGAATCATCTGCAAGGCAGATGATTCACATGCAATGCCGAGCATTATTTTCTTGGGAAAATCAAAAAGGAGTCAGAATGTCGTCTATTACTGCTGCTGTGATCGGCACTTTAAGTTTTTAAAACTTGTCCTGCTGAACCCTGATATATCCTGCCTTTGCAAACAGTGTAGATCCAGATCAGTTGGCTTCTAAAGCAGCCAACTGATCTGGCTCTGCACTGTTTGCCATTAAGTATGAAAATTTATAGCAAAAATTCAGATCAAATAATCTGATTGGCTGAAAAGTAGAAGTGGGTGTGGCATCTTAATTTATTCAGCAGGACATGGGTTAACCCTTACAACACTGATTTTTTCAGAGACTGCACCAAGCTACTGATTTTTTCACCATCAATAACAATGGGTGCCAATGTTCAGCCACACTATACACAAATTAGCCAAATGAAATATAAGAAACAAGAAGCCCATGTGCAATGATTCACTCACCCGAGTAAAACAGTCAGTGCATATCTGCAGATGCCATGCAATGTTCTTCAAGTATTGCCACAGCAAAGTAAATAAAGTACTCAGGAACTAATACAATGAGATCCACATCAAGCCCACAACAGCAAAGGGACAGACAGACAAATACAATAAATCAGCCACAAAATGAACAGATGGTAAGCAGAGTTGGCAACTCTCTATAAGGTGGAAACTCTGTTACCCAAACTTAACTGAATATATAATCAACTTATATAATTATTAAAAGAAAAACACTAGAAACTAATAACCATTAACAAAAAGTACCACAATGAAAGTGTCGCTTTGAATGGTCAGTAATGAATTACTGGGGACTAGAACAAACTTGGAAGACCTTGAGTCCCAAATGCTATATTCCAAGATTCAGCCTTAAAGCTTTCTTGGTTCTGAAGAGGATTTTTCAGTGGTTTTCTTTTTGCGTTTTATTTTGTTGTTTTTTTTTATAACCATGTACGGGCATGGCAGCCATCTTGTTCAAAGGTTTGGAACCATTTGCACATATTATTAATACCCTTTTGACAGACAGCCTCAAGTGAAATCTGGTGAAAATTGGTCAAGCAGTTTCAGCTAGGATGATGTTTAAAGATAACACAATTTTACACATAAAGACTCCAGAGGCAAGGGCAAATATCGCCCCCAGGGGACAAAATATTAATTATTACTGGAAAGTTTTTACTACTTTGATCCCACATTGTGAGTTTCAGCTATTTATCTTGAATACATTTTAAGAAAATGATTTTTCAACATTTTCCCCATTCAAATGTAAAGGTATGCTAATTTGACCTAGCCATAAAAAGGTCAAAGGTCAACCTACAATCATCATTAGAACAAACTTGGTAGACCTTCAGTCCCCAATGCTGTGTAGTATATACCAAGATTCAGCCTTAAAGCTTTCTTCGTTCTGAAGAAGAACATTTTTAAATGTTTTTATCATATATGGGCATGGCAGTTGCCTTAATTAACAGACCATGACCATTTGTACATATTATCAATCCCCCTTTAACAGAAGCTCTACATGAAGTTTAAAGAAAATTTACTTAGGGTTTCACTGAGGAAATGTTCAAAGGTGTGGACAGATGACAGATGGACTGGCGATGGACACAGCAAGTGATCACAACAGCTCATCCTGAGCCTTAGGCTCAGGTGAGCTAAAAATAACTTTAACAAATGTGTTGTTCACTATTCATCCTAAGAGTGCATATAATATTGTTTGCATCTGCTACAAAAATCATATCTGAAACACCAGCCAAAGGTTATATGTGGTCAAAAAACATGACCTCATTGTGTGCTGAGAACAGCCAAATGTTGTTGTTACAATTGTAGCATTAGTACCTGTGGCCAACACACCAATACACCAACAACCCTGTAATGCTCATGTAAGCGTAACATTTAAATGATTTTTTTAGACTGTAGTTGCTTTTAGGTATATAGAAAGTAGTATTTGTCGAACAGCAGTTGAAGTTATACAAACTATTGACATGTGTTCTTCACAGACAGATTGTAGTTGCTTTTTTGGTATACAGACACTAATAACTGTCAAACAGAATTAACTTTTACAGAATATTGACATGCATACTTCACAGACAATAAAAATAAGCAAACCACATTCAGTAGTGCTTGACATTTATGGTTGACTAATTTCGATTAACTGATGTACAATTAACTTCCAAGATGGATAGCCTTTCAGTATGTATAAAAAAGTAGATATGGGTTTGGGTTTGAACAGAAAAATAACAAAACATGGGACCTTAATTTGTTTTGTTAAGTATATATTCATTTTCTTTGAATTGGTCTTTTAACACATTTCAATCTGGAGACCCCCAAAAGGGTAACTGGCAAACAATGCAGATCCAGATAAGCACCACTGTTTGCAAATTGTAGCCATTTTTCTCTAGAAATGTCTGTCAGATAGTGTGACATAGCTAAAACTGAAATTTGACTCTTCCAATACATTGTGGGGAGTGTGTGTATGTGTGTGTGTGTGTGGGGGGGGGGGGGGTGAGTGAGGGATGTGGATTGTGTTCAGGGTTTAACAACACATCAAACTTTGTGAGTCATTTTGTGCCGTCTCCCAGAGAAAGGGAGAAAAGAGATAGAAGAGATAGTACAGGAGATGAAAGAGAAGGATAGGGAAGAGAGAGGAACAGGAATGAAAGTGAAGAAACAGAAGAAATAGAAACATCCCCCTTCTACCCTTACCTGCTACAAGGATATCAGTTGGACGCCCCAGTGACATAAGATACACGACACCTTTGCCACACCCAACCACCCCCTAGGAGGGGGCTATTGAGTCTAAAATGGGTTAAACTGAGCTATGGGAAACTGCATAAAAGAGTTCAATATATTGAGGTTCTACTGTAGTAAACAGACTTACGATAGACTTGTGTGAGGTTACATAGGGCCCAAATAGCCCAGTACTGTGAGGCATAGGACTGATAGCAGCCAACCAATCGTAGTATGGGCTGGAAAGACCTACAATAGAAAATTAAAATACTACTACTGTTTCAACCCTATGTCATAACAAAGCTATCACATAATTTCTTCAACAGTAGCATTCATTCAGAATTGCACTGACATTACGAAGTATTGATATATATAAATACATTGTTTTTGTTGAGGTTTTACAGCCCAGTCAACCCAATGAGGTCATGTCAAGCGCGTCAGTTTACCTGGCCACACATTTACTGGGCAGGCTTAGTCCTCTAAGCAGTTAACCAGTATTATGCACATTCTTTTGCCAGAAACTGACATCTGCCCTTCTTGAATCAGCGGAAGGGAGAGAATGACCGTAGAAAATATTTCATGATCAAATCTCCACGAAAGAATATTGCCGACCTGGCAGGGGTCGAACCCGCAACCTCCTGATTACCAGTTGGACCCGCATCCAACTGAGCCACCAAGGCCGGCATATATAAATACATATATTCCAGAAAATACATTTAATACACCAAAACCATTGTCATATGAACTAGCTATCTTAAAACAAGCCGGCCTCTTTAACAGAGGTATTATATTTTGACAACCAATGTTTAACCCTTGTCATGCTGAATATATTAAGATGCCATGCCCACTTCTAATTTTCAGCCAATCAGACTACTTGATCCAGGTTGTTGCTATAAATTCACATACTTAACGGCAAACAGTGCAGATCCAGATCAGTTGGCTTCTGAAGAAACCAACTGATCTGGATCTACACTGTTGACAAAGGCAGGGTATATCTGTGTTCAGCAAGACATGGTTTAAGTGCTGGAACATCTTCATTTTACTGCAGGAGAGTCCATTGAATTTAGGAATGAAAAGGTTACAGGGACTGATACATTCGGTAGATTTTCCACCATTTCAAAGAAAACAGCTAGAATTTTGAAAGCATATCCATTGTCCTTTACTGAGCGATTCATTAAATACACTTTTCTTAATTGATATGCCTAATTGGGCAGCGTATTCCTATACATGATTATAGTTTGGAATGATAAAGTATTACCCATACATATACAATGCATGTAGCATAAGGTATATTAAAAATAATTTCTATTGCCTGGTCCATACTGGAGGGAATCCAGGCATAACTTACACATAGCTCTAGATGAAAAGTAAATATTTTCTTATTTCTCCAGAAAAACATATCTTGCGGCTACAGTAGATGTTCTAAAATTTTGAACACTCTATTCCATACTATTTTGGCCTAAATTGTGCTTTTTATGCAGCTGTTTCTTAAAAAAACTTATTGGAATGGCAAACAGTGAAGACCCTGATCAGACTGCTCCTTAAAGAGCAGTCTGATCTGGGTCTACACAGTTTGCCTATGTCATTTTGTCAGACACTTTGGTTATTGAAATTTTAGGACATTTACCATACTAATTAGAAGTGGCTGGGCAGTGCACTTCTAATGGGTACCTACATGTGTTTTCATGGAGAAATAATAAAAATATCAAAGCTTTTTTTTAATTAAAAACAGCATCTTATCTAGAGCTACATTTACATGTATAAAACATACAGAAATATCTACCAAGATAGCAACAGATTTCTTACCTATAATTAATGTTACGTTTACTATCTAACGGCCAGCGTTTGATAGCAAATGTCATTCTTTGGATCACTTCCTCTCTACATGGCTCAGGAACTGTCCATGCATTCACACCATCGGACAACATGTGTGCCAAAACACCAGAGGCATTATAGCTGACTTCTATACCATCTTTGGTTGACTCGAGAAAATCACTACAAAATAAGACACAAATGATGTGCAACTCACAAAAAAAACCTGGGCCCAGTTGTTCAAAGCTAACTACGTTGTTAAAGATTTGTTAAAATTTACATCGAGTGATACGCAAATATGCTGAAATTTTTTGCTGAAAAAATGTGAGTAGCTGCAAAAGCTACTCACATTTTTTCAGCAAAAAATATCATAATATTGTATATTGAATCTGCTAAAATAGTTAACGAAATGACCCTTAACGAGCTCGTTAAGCTAACGATGCTTTGAACAACTGGGCCCTGCATGCAAATTGCAGACTACCAAGGCCCTGATCAGCCTGTGCTTTTGTGCAGGGTAATCTGGGCCTTCAATGTCTGCTTACAGAATTAATGGATACTGTAGTATATGTCCTCGAACACAGAATGCTCAGATTAGACTGCATGGATGCACATGCTGATCTGGACCTACGTTGCTGGCAAACTGCATCAAGGCCATATTTGTGTGTTGTGCATCAAATGAAAAAGTGTCAATAAGCATGGCCTATTAGTTGTGGGAATGGCCTGTATAAAAAAGCCTTCCTAACATAAACATTTTTTACCATTATAAGCCTGACATATGTACAAAAGAAATGTTGGAAGAGCTATTTTCAATATTCATTTACAGTAAAAAGTCTCTACTTCAAGAGATGCTGTTTATCTGGTCTGCATATGTGGCATTAAAATATCATTTAAACTAGAAATTGTGTTTGTAAAACACTATGCCCCCAACCATATGCTTGCCTCTAAAGATAATACAAGGTAACAATGGCCCAATCTACAAAGGGCCTGAAAACTCCTGAAATATGTTTTTCAGAATTTATTCAAAAGTTAATCAGGGCTATTCCAGTTAAACATAGGTACCGGGGGAAGACGGCACTTTTTTAAACTTCTGACGTGGGATGTCCCGCTGAGTTACATGCTTCTTTGGGTGGGTGTAGTGGGAGAAAATTCGCTTCTGTAGGTGGGAGGTGTTTTTGGTTCAGACTAAATTCGATTCCAGTGTTTATAATGGGATGGAAAACATAGAAGCAAATTTTTACATTGCTTTAAATATATCTGATTACGTAAAAAAAAAAAGGTGAACCGTCTTGTTTCCGGAAATTGTCGTTAATTTCCGGATTTAAGGGAAACAACTCTATCAACAGCATAGAAGTGTCATGCGGGATGTTTGACTTCTCAGTTTCGGATGTTGAGTCTTGGCTAGAAAGCCAAGGCCTTCATGATTTGAGGGTGGTTATTGAAGGTAAGTCAAGTTGTTGAGATAGATCGACAAGTGAATTTTAAGAATGCCTCTATTTTAAGTTTTTTTCAGAAAGCCAGTTCAACGACGCTTTGTGCTTAAATTCGGACATGACTAGTAGCAAAGAGAATCAACCACCGAGGGCATTTAATCTGGCAGTTTAGCTTATAAATGAGCCGATCAGAACTGTTGATCTGGCCTGCTCCTGTCTTAGGGATTACAGTACAAGGATTCTTGCAGTCAAGCAAATGAGCCAATCAGAAATGTTGATCTGGCCTGCTCCTGTCTTACGGATTACAGTACAAGGATGCAAACACTGTCAGCCAAGGTCTGTGACTGTGGCTTAGCTGTTTTCAAGGTCCTAATTTAGTGTAACGCTTATTTCTCTGTGCATGATTACTAATATTTGGATAAAGTTTGTGCCAGGCACCTAAACGGAAGACTGTTATATAGTGGTTAAGCTGCTTGCCTTGTAACCTAGGGGTCGTGATTTTTATCCCAAGCTTCTCCAGTCTTTCCGATGAGACTAAACCGAGGCCTGCATCTCCATATGATCTAGCTGTTAGAGGACTGCAAACCGTTCACTCACCCAGGCCCCTTAAACATAAGCACTAATTCACATTTGGCCTGCGACGAGTCTTATGAAGGCTGTATCCTGCCCTTATCCTCCCTTACCGTCCAGAGGCAGGTAGCGGCAGTGATCATCATTTGCGCTAGCCTGATAGCCCCACACTAGGCGCAGTCTTGTTGGGCTTGTGTTTTTGTTGTTGTTTTTTTTTTTGTTTTGTTTTTTTTTTAGATATTTTCTGGTACTATATATACTATGATCTATGGAGACTTCAAATTTGGCTTAAACAAATTTGGTTAAAAACAAAATAAATCTGTTGAAAACATTACAAAATGGACAGCTACAAACTGACTTTATATCTTTTCTTTTTATTCATTTAATATAACAAAATGCGAACTAAAACCATAATGGTTTATAAATACTTATATTAAAAAACAAAAAGAAAAAAGAAATCCCAATGTACCAACCCAAAGTTTTTCAACCATGTTACAGGAAACTTGTCTATTTTTTTTTTGCTTGGACTTAACCTTTTCTGATTTATACTTTGGTATTTCTTTACAGAAAACTGTATTGATGGTCGTGCCCTTGCAGAGATAGTCCTAGATGATGTTTTGCTGAAGGAATTGGTTCCCAAAATAGGGCCAAGGGCAAAACTTAGATATCTAGTAAAACAGGTATACACAATTATTTGTCCTTAACCCTTAAAGCGCCAAGCAAAATTTGTAGCAGACAACATTCTAAAATTTTTATTTTTACTTTATTTTCAGAGAAAACAGATCTTGAAATTTCATGTGAATCGTCTGCTAAGCAGACAATTCACATGAAATGTCAAGACTTATTTTCTCTGAAAAATAAAGAAAAATACAAAATGTTGTCTGCTGTAGCTGTGATTGGTGCTTTAAGGGTTAATATCAAATACAATCTAGGGTTTTAACCCTAGACATAGTAGGGCCTTGTGCAGATGAAAGTTGTAGACTGTAAAAGGTCTGTGTTATATACATTATTCAGCAGAAGTTCTAAAATGTGCAACAAAAATTTTGAAAATCAGTTTAAATAATAAAAAAAAAATGCACCGAAAAATGTGTTAAAATAAGGATTTTACATGTAAAACTTGAAATTTTGAAATTCAATTTATTTTGGCAAGAACACATTAGAGTATGGATATTTTAAAATCTGATTAATGTTGATAACTCTGTCAGAATTCAAAGTTTAAGAATTTGGATTTCCTCCCTTGCCTATTGAAAATCCCTAATGGAATCTAATTTTGGACATTAAATCTTTATTTCATGTCAGACTGATTTTCAAAATTATGGCAGCACATGTTAGAGGACTCAGGAACTGCTAAAATCTGATAAAGAAGCTTTTGCCATACATTTAGCATTATTCAGAGTATAGCTCGGTTACAAGTGCGAGACTGGGTGTGACCTAAATGTAAGTGTCGATGTCAAAATGGTTGAGTCTACTCATAAATTTGGCTGAACAGTGTTTCTAATACTTTGGCACGTTCTCTGTTTAATATTATATTTGGTTGTAAATTTTTGTATATGCATTTGTCACATATGGGTCCCGCATTGTGAACATATCTCAAACTATTTGAGCTGATGTACATCCTTGCTGAAACTTTGTGGCTTATATGGTATGGTGAGTAGATTACTAGACCGGCCCAACATGACCCTAACATTGTTAATTGGACTGTAAAACCAAATCAAACAAAGAATCTTAAAGAAATGACAATACAAAAACACTTCACAAGTGGATCTGGGATTCTTGGGAAGGTAAATAAAAAACATACAATAAAAACGAAGGAAAAGAAGCGTAGCAAATCACAAGACTTTCTTTTATTTTTATCAAGCAGTGCACATAAGATTTAATAGTGTCAGTCAGATAGGTTTTACTCAATTTCAAGGAGTGTTTGTTAGTGGTGAGAAAGTAATTACTGTAATAACCTTAAGTATTGGGACAAATAGGCCTTTGCAAACAGTGCAGACCCACATCAAATGCTGCAGTAATCAGTGTCTGATCAGGGTCCACAGTGTTTGCCATACATACAGCAATATCAGGGCTGTGGAAATATGCCAGACTTGTCCAGCGTGTCCCATTTCCCTGAGGACAAGTAAGCACTTTCAATTTACTTGTCCTGGGACAAGGACTTCATAGCTCTAGCTATTCGAATATTCAGATTATGATATATGTATTTTACTTATTTCTAGAAGAAAACAAATGTTGTGGGTACTCATTAGAAGCACTTTCCTGAGGCGCTTCTAATGAGTAACCACAACATATTTTCCCCCCGAGGCACTTTTAAAGAGTACCTACAAATAACATATTTTATTATTTCTTTTAGAAATAAAAAAATATGTTATTTTTCAGGCAAGTAAATATTGGCTGGACAAGTTGATTTTGCCCATTTACTTGCCCGTGGACAAGTAATAAAATTTGATATTTACAAAACCCTGGCAATATTACAGACACATGGAGAGGAGCCCAGACTTGGTGGCTCAGATGCACATCGGACTGAATAGCAGGTTGCGGGTTCGACCACCGCTCGGTTCCCAACATACTTTCGTGAATATTGATCATGAAATATTTTCTACAGTCATTCGCTCCCTTCGGCTGATTCTGGCGAAAGAATGTGCACAATACTGGTTAACCGCTTTAAAATAGAGGACTAAACCTGCCCAGTAAAAGTGTGGTTAGGTAAACTAACAGCGCTCAACATGACCCCATTGGGTTGACTGGGCTGTAAAACATAAACACAAACAAACACATCAAGAGTGTAGTAGAATGGACTATTCAAATTTAAGGACAAGTATGATAAGTGGAGCAGGCATTCCAAAACTTAGGTAAATACGGTATCACTTATCAAAATACCGATTTAAAAAATGAATGCATCCGAGATGCATTATTAAACTCATCCCAGTCATGACCAGGAAATTTTACCATAGAAATATGCAAAAAGATGATTTCTGAAAGATGTAAAATGGAGAGACATCATTGATTGTTGTCTAGTGGGCTACAATTTGTTTTAAATTGATTTCAGTACATGCGGTCAGTGCCCACAGCTCGGGAGTCAAAGCCATGGGAGGCAAGTCAACTAGACAGCTCAGCCATGGAGTCTGGTTCACTAGACAGCTCAGCCATGGAGACCGGTCCACTAACAGCTCAGCCATGGAGACAGGTCCACTAAACAGCTCAGCCATGGAGACAGGTCCACTAAACAGCTCAGCCATGGGGACAGGTCCACTAAACAGCATAAAAGCAGAAATGGCAATAGTGGGGGCATTCATCCCCTTTAGGGATCTTTTAGTTTAATTGGTTTTTGTTCTGAATTAAATTTACAATTTTTCACTTTGTTTCTATATTTACTCCTGTGGCAGCCCATGTTTAAAGTACCGTAAAATCCTAAAAATTTTGAAATCTGGAAATTTGCTGTAACACCCTAAAACTTTACCAAAGATAACTGCATCCAAAAGATCTGGATGGAATGGCGAACACTGGAGTCAGATTAGACTAGAGCAGCAGTCTATCCTGGGTCTTCACTGTTTGAATGCCTGTCTGTCAGAAAATTTAGGAGCATTACAGTACAGATTCAACACAATGTTTGTGGATTTTATGGCCCTTCAACCCTTAATCAACACAGTGTTACTTCAAAATATCTACTGGCATGTTGTCAAAATAGTTTTATACTGCAGGTTTGACTACAATTAAAGTTTTACATATGCAGCTTCATTTAATGTATAATTTGTCTTGCTATAATCCTTGCTGACTGAAATTTTGTCTTCAGCCCCCTCCCACTTTAAAGAGACTTGGGACTCGCGCAGTAGACTAGCACAGTTATTCATGCAAAGGCTGAGAGTACAACAAAGCTATGTATATATCTACATGGGTGTGATTAGGTCAAGCACTACAGTGTGTGAGTCTACTGTGGTGTGGTTAGGTCAAAAGCACATAAAGCCACAATAGCCTGGTGAAATAATATAGAGATGTGTTCTACAAACTACTATATGAGCCGTCACAAGAAAACCTGCCTCCAGAGTTTCTGACTAGGTAAGACTCCCAAACCAGCCTGCACATCCACAGATACTAGCTAGAGTCGTAAAATTTTGGTATTAAATAGAAACTAGAGACATCCTACTACCCAGGCAGCAAATAACAAAGATGCTGATCAAACTGTGCAGGTGCCCAGGCTGATATGTGTCTGTTGTTCCCATTGGCATAAAACAGGTTTTCTCATGACAAGGCTCATACATGAGCTATGCAAATAAATATAATGTGCAGTTAGATCAAACGTAAGAAATAAAACATAACTTATTAAATTCAGCAGTCTATATCTTATGAGCCTGAAACTAGTAGTTTAAATCCAATGAGGCTGTAAAGGTCCTTCTTTAATAGGGGAAAATTAGAACTATTTTAATCAATTCAGACTACATGGAAGATGCAGTAAATTGTCATCACCTTACTTCCTGGGTGGTAGTACTTGATTACTGTCAGCCACGGTGGCTCAGTTGGATGTGCGTTTGACTGGTGATCAGGAGGTTGCGGGTTTGACCCCCACTGGGTCGTTAACATTCTTTTGTGGAGATTGATTATGCAATACTTTCTATGGTCATTCTCTCCCTTCCGTTCTCAGATTCAATAAGGGCAGTTGTCAGTTTCTGGCGCAAGAATGCGCACAACACTGATTAACCGCTTAGAGGACAAAGCCCGTCCAGTAAAAGTGTAGTTAGGTAAATTGACCATGCTCGACATGACCCCAATGGGTTGACTGGGCAGTAAAACCCCAACACAAACAAAAGTACTTGGTTACTACAGCTGAAAACTGCCCTTCTTGAACAAGAGGAAGGGAGAAAACAAACAATAGTTCATGAAAAATTTCTATGAATGAATGTTCATGCCAGATCAAACGTGCTACTTCCTGCTCACCAGTCAATCTGCATCAAACTGTGCCTATGGGCTTTGACATGATCAGAACACAATATAAAATGAAGACGTATTTTCATAGTGCATGTTCATTGTATTAAGTTGGCAAACAAGAACATCATTATTAAAGAATAACAATTACAATACTCTGGTAAGAGACACCAAAACAGCTCTATAGAATAGATTATGATGGGAAATGAAAATTTGCCTCTGTCCATATAAAATTTGCTTCTGTGGTGGGGCGCTTTCTTGATATAAATGCTTCTGTAGGTAGTCCAATTGTTAAAGAAATTTACTTCTGTAGCAGGGTGGTCTAAACTGAAAGTGCCTTCTTCCCCGGGTACTTATGTTTAACTGAAATAGCCCTCAGGTCAACTTCTCATCACTACCAATCTATTCATCAAGTTATTAGGCTCTAGCTCCAGCAGTTTTTTGAGATAATTTGCTGACAAGAGAAAATGCCCAAATTTACAAAGGGACATTACTCATGCCCAAATGTAACAAGCCCTTCCAACTTCATTCTCATCACTACCAATCTATTTATCAAGTTATGAGGCTCTAGCTCCAACAGTATTTGAGATATTCTGCTGATAAGGGTAAATGCCCATATTTACAAAGGACCATTACTCTTGAAATACTTTTCAGAATTTATTCAAAAGTTAACCAGATCATCTACTCGTCATTACCAATCAATTCACCAAGTTTCAAGGCTTTAGCTTCAATAATTTTTTAGATATTTAGCTGACTAGGGAAAAATGCCCAAATTTACAAAAGGCTATTACTCATAAAATATTTTTTCAGAATTTATTCATAAGTTAATCAGGTCATCTACTCATTATGACAAATCAATTCACCAAGTTTCCAGGCTCTAGCTCCAACAGTTTTTAAGATATTTTGCTGAAAAGGTAAAATGCCCAAAATTACAAAGGGCCATAACTCATGAAGTATTTTTCAAAATTTATTCAAAAACTAACCAGGTCGTCTACTCATCACTACCAGTCTATACATCAAGTTTCAAGGCTCTAGCTTCAATAGTTTTTGAGATATTTTGCTGACAAGATTGCATCCATATTTTTTCAAAGGGCACTAACTCAGGAAAGGGGAATATACCTGCCGAGAAAAAAAATACATGTCAGCTATTTTTTCATGAGGAATCCTTATAAGAAATTTCAAAAAGTGGCATGCATGTGTCTAAAGTTATGCTATGCATAAAAAAGCGTGATGA
Source organism: Anodontia alba (assembly GCA_964016985.1). Classification (NCBI taxonomy): domain Eukaryota; kingdom Metazoa; phylum Mollusca; class Bivalvia; order Lucinida; family Lucinidae; genus Anodontia; species Anodontia alba. The sequence continues at coordinate 107,390,349 of OZ024821.1, read as the reverse complement.
ATGGACGGAGACGAATGCCCCAGATGCAATATGCCCTTCCAGCTTCTTCGAAGTTGGGGGCATAAAAAACATAACATGCTGTGACTCCACACTGCATCCTTGAAGTAGTCATTTTTCATTTTGATATTTTCTTACATTAATAGTACTATGAATCACAATTACACTAAATGCCTAGCATAATGCTTAACTTACAAAAATTTTATTTTTTTTCCCACTTATTTTGGCGTTTGCATGAAATTTCAAAGCCTACATTTTGGGATAAATAAGAAAAATGCTTCACAGAAAGGTAAAGGTTAAAAATATTTGAGAATACTGACCTGAAAACTGTGACATAATCTGGAATCATCAAAGATGGTCGTAATTCTTCTACTTCTGCTATATTACCCTGAAATAGTGGCACAGAAAACAATTATACATCAGTGAAGAATCCTGCCAACATCTCTTAGGATAACATGCTCAACAAGAGCTGCCGCAGGACAGTATAGCTCGTCTGACTAGCACCTTGTCTACAATAAAATGCTAAAAAAATAAGGCAAAATTACTGACCTGTGAAATACAGGTCACCATGACCTTCAATTCATGCCCTGGTCAATGCCAAATGGCTGTCAGACCTATGATTTACTGTGTTTAGATGTTTGCATAACAGAAATACATAATTTTACTATGGTGTCCTAGATTTTGACCTCTAGCCCCACCATGGGTCATGTCTAAGGAATCAAAGAAGACACTCAAAATATAAAAACTTTATGACAACAGACAGTCGAGATATAAGCATTAAAAAAAAAATGCATATAAAACTTCAATGCAGTGTGACACAAAAGTAAATGGAAACGGAGATGGGGACGACTGTGGTAACTACAATAGCTCTCCTTGTACTTTGTATAGGTGTGCTATAAAAGGTTATCTCAGGAACTGCAAGATAACTAGAGATTATCATATTCTCTTTTGGATAGCACCGGATGTATCAAACTGAGACTCCATCATCTGCCTAATGGCTTTAGTCCTAGGGCAGACAATGGTCAAAGTTGATACAAAGGAATTTTTTAAACATGGACCAATCAGGCTGCCGAATTCTACAATGCCATTTCATAACAGGATAATTTACACTTGCTGGGAATCAGTAATAGGGGAGTAATTAAGTTTTTGTTTGTGCTTCCAAAGAGTACCCATAACATGTTTCCATTGAGAAATAAGGAAAATATAAATACTTTTTGACCTTAGAAGACCCAAAACCTTATCTGAATCTATACTAGTCTCATCACATGCTGATAAAAAGATGTGTACCATAGCTTTTCAATCCAAAAGTCTTGATATTTTTCTTATTTCTCCATGAAAACATATGTTGTGGGTACTCATTGGAAGCACCTCGGTGGGGCGCTTCTAGTTAGTACTTACAACATATATTTTCGTGGAGAAATAAGGACAATATTTACCTGATACCCACTCTTATCTAGACCTAGTATACTTACCATAAGACCCATCATGTTTCTCAGCAGTTCTTCTTTCTCTGGAAACTTCTGAAAATTGAACAAATGTTTGTTTCCTGGAATTGGATACACTTTTGTAGATTTTTTGCCATTTTTACATGAGAAACAATTTTTGGGACCTTGTTTATCCTCATGTACATCAAGTCCCCTCCGAAAAGAGGTCTACTTAAAAAGGGGAGCAAAGTTGTTTCTTTTAGAGAAGACCCATTTTCAGAAGGGAAGCAAAAACAATTCTGACGGTTTTCTCCCCTGAAAAGGTATCTGTCTTAAATTACAACATTCCTCACAGTGTACTTATCAGATGCCACAGAATATAATGTCCAGCAGTTTTTGAACACAACAGGTAGTAAATTTTAGGCATTCCTGATTTCATAGCTTTCGTTAATCTTTCAAAAATAGGGAAAAATTCTGCATTTAATAAAATATGAAGTCAGAATCACTCCATGCACTTTCATCAAAATTATTTGTTATTGACTTGTAAGTTTACACGTCAACATATGGAATAAGAATATACAGTAAACAACACACTATATACATACCGCAAAACAACCAAGGAAGAGATTCATTCCATCTTCATCCAAGAAACTGCTACAATTTGAAGCTGTCTCATCTGGAATAATGAGGTAAGGTATCCACATAATGCTGTCTTCTATTTTTATACATGATTTTACTGTGCTTTAGAACTTACAAAATACACACCACAGGTCTAGATAAAAGCAGGCAGTGGGTAAATACTTTTCTTATTACTTTTCTTATTACTCCAAGAAATTCTATGTTGTGGGTACTCATTAGAAGCGCCTCAGCAAGGCGAGGAGAAATAAGAAAAATATTAATACTTTTGGATTGAAAAAAGCATATACCAGACTGCAGTATTCCTAACTATTCAGAAAGATAGGCCAGAGCAAATCGAGGGTTGAGCGCAAGACTGTAGTAACTCAAACATATTTTTGAAACCCTTGTTTAGGGGCAAATTTGACCCCTTTGTAAACAATGCAAATTTAGGTGCCATTGCTCATACGAGCAATGGCACCTAAATTTTCATTGTTTACAGAAAGAAATGTTGTAATCTTCATTACGCCTTCATGGTGAAGAGATGAAGTGTGGGGAAAAACAACCATCTGACTTAAGTCAGTCTTGCGCTCAACCCTCGAAATAATGTAGTCCTGAACAAACAGTGCAGACCCAGATCACATGCCATAGAATGCAGTTTCTGACAAGGTTAAAGTGTTTGCCACCCATTATGCAGATTTAAAACACACCAACAGACAGTAAAATTAATTTTATAAAATTTTAGGATAAATATGGTTAGAACATCAGGGCTCAGTTGTTAAAAGCATTGTTAGCTTAACCAGCTCATTAGTGACCAAAATGTTAACTGTTCTAGTAAGTACAATGTCTAATTCACAGGTATTTTTGCTGACAAAATGTAAGTAGCTTTTGCATATGCACTACAAAGCTACTCACATTTTTTTCAGCAAATATATTAGCGTCTATGCCATAGTTAATGACCAAAGTTTTAACCATACCTTAACTAACGACATCGTTAGTTTTGAACAACTGGGCCGAGGCAAATATATTTCTTCTCACTAATCTACTACAATATTATTAACGCTTATTACACTGGGAAAAATTTCAGCAGACAAAATTTTGAAATATTTTTCTTATGTTCCCCGCCCCCTCCACCCCCCACCCCCCACCCCACAAAAATAGTTTGACATTTCATGCAAATTGTCTCAATTTGCATGAAAAGTCAAACCCTGTTTTCCAGTTTGTCATCTGGTTGGTAAAGGTTTAAATTACAAGTAATTTGGAAAACAAATACCTGTGACATTCCACAGTGTACTCCAGGCCACCTCCAGGATTTCATCACAGACTCCAAGGTCAAATTTTCTTTTGATGATATCACACATAACCTGCCAACAAGAATCAAGCAAAATTAGTGAACAGATGAAATTAAATAAGCCAACCAATCCTTAAAATGCTCAGCAAATTTGTAACTGCTGGCAGTCTAAAACTGATTTTGTTATTTTTCAGATCAAATAAGACTTAACATTGCATATGAACTGTCTGCCAAGTAGACAATTCACATGGAATGCCAAGCCTTACTTTCTCTAAAATAACAAAAATATTTCAAAGTGTCATCTGCTGTAGTTGTGAATAGCGCTTTAAGGGTTAAGTTTTCATCAGGTATACCAATAGTCCTACATTTGCATTAGAGTTGGAGTTTTAGGGCCCAATCAACACTTTTAAGGTCATGTCAAGCCAGACAGTTAAGCTACTCATGCTTTTCCTTGGCAGGCCTCTAAATGGTTAACCAATACTTTGTGCACATACTTTTGAAAGCAACTGACACTTTTGCTTCTGTCGAGGCTTAACGGCACAGTCAACCCAATGGAGTTATGTTGAGAGCTGTCAGTTTACCTAATCACGCATTTACTGGGCAGACTTAGTCCTCTAAGGGGTTAACCAGTATTGTGAAAATTCTTTCGCCAGAAGCTGACAACTGCTCTTCTTCAATCAGTGAAAGAGAGAGAATGACCACAGAAAATATTTCATGATCAATCCCCACAAAAGAATGTTGCGGGCCCAGCGGGGGTCAATTCCACAGCCTTCTGATCACCAGTTGGACACGCATCCAACTGAGCCACTGAGGCAGGCACAACTGACAGTGCATAGTTCTAGATAAGAAAGGGTACTGGGTGAATATTTTCCTTATTTCTGCATGGAAACATATGTTGTGGGTACTCATTAGAAGTGCCTCAATGAGGCACTTCTAATGAGTACCCACAACATATTTTTTGTTTGGAAATAAGAAAAATATCCATCCTTTTTGTTTGAAATAAGTGCCTTATCTGGCTTTATGACACTGCACTTCTTGTATCAGTGGAAGGGGTGAATGATGGCAGAAATGATTTCATAGTCAATCTCAGGAAAGTAATGTGGCCGAGCTGGGATTCTAATTTGCAACATCCGGGATCTGCAGTCAGACATGCTATAGACTGCGCTGTTGATCCTGACTCCTACATTTCAAGTTCTATATAATGCGACAATTTACAATCACATCTGACCAAACCAAATTCTATGTGTACTTACTAGAATTTCTTTGAAGAGGCAGCTCTAATGACTATCAACAACATATTACATGCAATATAAAACAGGGCCCCACTGTTCAAAACTTAACAAAGTTGTTAGCTAACGTGATGTTAAAATTTCTACCTTGAAATATGGCAAATACATTGATATTTTTTGCTGAAAAATTGTGAGTAGCTACTCACATTTTTTCGGCAAAAATATCACTGTATCTGAAAATACCTTTATAGCTACAACACTTAATGAGATTGTCATTAACGGTCTTGTTAAGCATGCACATTTGGGCAATCTAATGAGGTTCTTTGTTGCCTTTTTACATAATCCTTGGCTACTTAGAAAATACTGATGCAAAGAGAACACCCTAACAGACTTTGTGGCTGAGTAGGCTGACCTGTCCTTCATGCTTGCATATGGCATTTTCTTTGATCATATGATGTGAAATGTGGGAAAAGGGCACTTATACTATATGAGAACAACAAAGGTCCAGAAGAGCATGCTCACCTGTGCAGTCTGCTCTGGACATCCTCTGTTCATTAACATATATACTATAATATCCTTTGATTCTGCAAGCGGGCAACTAAAGCCCAGATCAGTCTGCTGGTCTGGGCTTGCGTTGACCGCAAATGACTAAAGGATCCTTTTCGTGCATTGAGCATCATATGGTTTGACTTGAAGCCATCACAGCTTACACAGAAAGCATTGCTTTATAAACTACACTGTTGTGTCTATGGTTAATTCTGTTGCATCAAGATAGAGATTTGGAAAACCCCCAAGTATTAGGAAAGACAGTCTTGAGCTAACAGGATGGATGGATGGAGGAACGACCCCAAAGCAAATATACCCCTCCCAACTTTTTCAAAGATGGGGGCATAATTACACAGGCTAGTCAGTCTGCATGATAGGACACTGTAGTTTAAAATGAACTATTATACCTACTCTTATTGTACCAAGATCCCCTAGTGTCTGTTTCTGGTGACCTTCAACCTGACAAGCCAAACTGTTGAGCAGAAAGATTCCAATCCGTTGCAGGAATTCGTCCTCAAACTCTTCTTGTAACATGAGTAGCAGAATCTTTACTAGCCGATTGTAGCAGTACATCTTGAAGAACAACATACATTATCAGCTTCAACAACTGTCACATACCTTAATGCTTAGCACTCTGGGTAAAACTTTCAGCAGACGACATTTTGAAATATTTTTGTTATTTTTTTTTAATTCCAAAAAAAAGGTTTTGATATTTCATGCAAATTGTTGCCTTAGAGACAATTTGCATGAAATGTCAAATCCTGTTTTCTGGGAGCTAATAAGAAAAATTTATCATCAATTTGTCATCTGCTGTATTTGCCCATAGAGTGGTAACCGTTAACGGGACTGAATACACTTGGTACATTTTCTAGCATTTTTTAACAAGGGAGATAACTCCTGTTATCCAGCTCTTGATGTATTGTTTTTTAAATCCAAAAGTATTGATATTTACTTATATCTCCACGAAAACATATGTTGTGGGTACTCATTAGAAGTGCCTCGATGAGGCACTTCTAATGAGTACCCACAACATATGTTTCTATAGAGAAATAAGAAAAATATTTAGCTAATACTCACTCTCATCTAGACCTATGTAGGACAAAATCAATATCAACTATTAACAGATAAATATGTTTATGAATTGACACCAAAAAAATAATCTAAATTTTAAAATGAAGTTTTTTAAAAGTAAAACATATTTTAACGAGTAATACTTAACCTATAGATAATGTGCTATTCTCTTCTGTTTTCACACCTTCCACAGAAAAAACGACCTTTCAGTCGTTAATTAAAGTCTTAAACCAGAAGGTCCCTTAGGCAGTTACCTGTGTGACGTAACTCTTCCCGCTCAATTGACCACGTGTCAGTTTCTTTTATGTGTAAAACAATAGACACAATTAGGAGAGATAAGCGAGGGTGGGGGGAGGGAGATAATTGATTATCTATAGGTTAAGTATTACTCATTAAAATATGTTTTACTTTTAAAAAACTTCATTTTAACTTCATAATACATTAACCTATAGATAATGTGCTAGAATTTGCAGAATAGGAGGGAGGTGCTCTCCTAATTCTAACACCAATAATATCTCACCACTTCTGGTTAAGACTCAGGAAACTCAAAGGAATCAGATACATTCTAATTCTATATTTAATAGAAAGAATGATCTAGATTCACAAAATAGCATATCTTTAAGGTGTTATGATCTAACAACCTTATATATAATAGTAGACTCTAGAGGAAGCCAGTTCTTAAGTCTCAGAGACCTAACATTGCCCCCCCCCCCACCCCCCCCCCCCCCTCTTTTTTTTTGGGGGGGGGGGGGAACAACAATTGGCTTCAAAAAGAAAAGGGAGTCATTGAGACATAACATAAATATTCCATCGCAAAGTAAGCTAGGAATATAGAAATATTTTCAAAACAAAATTTGTAAAACAAAAAGCCAAGACCATACACTGTAAGTAGTCTATGTAGGGTCTTGAATAAATAAGGAAAAGTCTACTCGGTGGAGTTTCCTATAGATAACTGACATATGTAGATATTTTGGATAAAATTCTAGATATGTGAAGCTATGTAATTGTAATAGTCTAAGCTATTAGAATTATAAACTAATTAGATTCTGTTAATTGGAGTGACAGGACAGTTTCCGATGAACAGACACAGACTTAAAATAACCATAATATGTAATTATTTCCCTTTGATCAAATTAAAGAAGGGGAGATAATAAAAGTAGATGGAGTTAACTTAACTATAACTAAGTTATCCATCAGAAGAAAAAGGTCTAGACAAACATAATGGTTAAAACTATTGCTAGACTAATTGTATTACGAATTTTTAGTCAAGCAATAAAACAATATAGAGTTTGCATATAACTGCTGGGAAGAAAAAACAACCTAAACCATTGATAATTAGTTTTGTCATAGACATATAAAAGCATTTGATGTCCTGACAAAATAATAAAGAATAAACTGTCAACATCATAACTTAAGAGTTTGACAGAGAATAAGAGAGATAAGAATAAGGTTGATCGCAGCAAACTGTAAGACGGTCATAGTTTGGCTAAATCTTACCGTATTGATAAGATTAAGCAATAATAAATAAGCTGGATAGAACCTTTCTATACCAGAAGATTGCCATGAAAAGTACTCCTGAGTAAATAATCATGGAAATCAAGAAATGTTAAAAAATCCACTTTGATACGAATCAAAATGTTCATAAAAAGAGAAGGACTCGGAGAAAAAGTAATAGTGTGATAATCTCTGAAGAAAGATTATACAATAATACTGATTAATAATCTCAAAAAACACTTAATTTATAAGTTAAGAGATAGTATTACTATTCTATACGCATATTTAAGAATAGTAAGAAATATATGAATACTAAATTAAAATTATACTACGGAACAAAATTCCTGCTATAAATAATAGGTTAAGCGTAACTATTTATTAAGCAAGGAATTATTAAACATATAACTATTACTGCCCAGAAATTTTATAGATAAACATTCAATCAAATTTTTAGAATTGAATATTAATAGAATAAAATCTATGTCTGCATAATTGGTAATTCCTGAAATATCAAATTACGTACTCGCAAATGAATTCAGGAAGAAAATACATATATATACTCTCGAGATCTATGCGTAAACCATAGAGAGTAATAATATTATTACCACGATCCCTGACGGAAGGGTAAAAACATGTATATGAAAGAGATAATAATTAATTGAACGTCATATAGGTTTAAGATAAAATTTGTTTAATCTTTAACCAATATGCAGCAACAGTGACTCGATATTCTGTATTCGTACGAAGAAAAGGAGTACTTAGTCATTAGAATTTTGTATGATTGAAATAGAGATAATGGGATCTAAAAGGATGTATCTCCATGAACTGAATCGAAGGATAATATCCATTCTAAAAAAAAACTAGGGCTTGTTTTAGGCTTAGTTTAACAAGCATAGAATTGAATTATTTCCAAGTATTCATGAAGTCGTTATGCTCTGAATACTGAGAAAAATGTTAAAATATTGTTTAGGAAATAAAAAAGTGACTGTTCCACAATGTTAGCTAGATTTAAACCTGGAACGTAGCGAGAAGGTCAATCTAATTTAAAAGTAAGATGAGAAAGATAAATAATGAAGATAGATATATAAATATCGGAATAATATATTATCTCCAACAATTATCAAATAATCTGAATGTTTAAAAGCATAAATACTACTCGAAAGTTTATTTACCGAATGTATAATCGGATAAAACTTTCAGTATGTTCAAAAACGTATCACAAAAGTAAGATCTGACCAGGAACGTAGGTGCAGCACTTACTAAGATGTGAAGTTAATATAAACATATTTTATATTATAAATTGAAGCAGTGCATTTCAAAATCATCGACGTCTTGAAATGACTTATTGTGTGGAAAAATAAATAAATATCCAGTTTCGGAAAAGATATTTATCTATATATATAGACCATTTTTGATGCGGACTGGAAATCAAGATATTAATCTTTGCATTATTCGCAAACTGAACTTGAACTCTTAGCGAGAATTACTATGATCCCTTTAACGAATGTAAACATAAAGAAGGGGTAAAGAGATAATTAAGTGTATCTTAATTCTTTACCGGCTCGTAATTAAGGATGTTTTCCCTTTTGTCTAAGCCTAGACTATAGATTGATTAATATAAATATAATAATATCTGCTATTATGAGGTAAACTCTCGTTAATTAACCTCTAAGCATATATCAAAAATATATATCAACATAATCTAGAGCTTCGGTAAGTTTAGAGGAAGGAAATGATTGACTTTGGCAGTTTCTGAATAGTTACAAAGTCAATAAAACAAAATATCAAAAGGAAAGTATTGTATATAATATCTAATTTAGGCAATAATAATCTGTCACGTACTGAATAATTAATGCCTTTACTAAATATGTATCCATTGTCAATACCAAAGTGCAAGAAAATTTTGATTGACATGGACTCTAGTTATAAATAAAATATTAGAGGTATAGAGCTAGTCGAAGCAAAACTATTCCTCAATAAGATAAAGTAGACCTATAATATACGAGGATTAATTGGGTCTAGAAATTATAATCATAATAAAATTATTATTCCAATATGAAGAATCTTCGGCGTAATAGATTCTTACTGAGGCAAAAATATCTGGTATATTGCTATCGTAGTCTTAAATGATCCAGAAGAAAAAATAAAACAGGCAAAGTAAAGAACGTATCGAATTATATCTATGCCTGAATATAAGATTTTTTTCTCATTTATTATTTTATAGCAGAGTTTAGACAGAGCAGGACTGACCTAGACTCGTATATAATCAATCAAAAGATAGTATAAAATAGAATAATAGCTTATCGGATCAACTATTTTCCATGTAGAAAAGGCAAAAGGAAAATATGTACCTCAACTAGAATTTTAAATCGTAGTAATCTAGAGAGGTAGCGAATAAATAAATAAACTGTTAATTTATTTATCTGGTTGGTGTAAATTTCCGATACCTTAAGAATGAAAAATTAATAGAAAATAGAAAAGATCGATTGCTACTTTCTTGTCAATTTACTCCTTAGATTACATACTGATTACATATCGGAGCATGTAGAAAAAAAACAGGGGAGGAAAGAAGAAAATTTTTTAGTTTTCGTGTATATTTTTCTTCTTATAAATAACGATAGTTTTATAGTTCACCTTTGCCCTAGAGCCGAATAAGGTGAATATGTAAGAAGTTAATCTCTTTGTAGCGAATAAAAGAGATATAATTATAGCTGGAAGTATCTTCTACACTTAGTGACTTAGTGAATGAATTGCGAATTTGATCGTAACCGATAATTCTTAATTCATTTTCAATAATAAATATATATATAGAATTTAAGTCAAGTTCAAAAGTGACTGGACAGAATTCAACAATATAAATGGCTACTAGGTATTAGAACCCATCGCTGTCATTCAATAACCTATAATCCAAGACTATACATGTCTATAGTGGTTAATAAATAAATATATGTTGAGCGAGTACTAGTGACTACTACTCGGACATAGTGACTACTACTCGGACACTAGTAATCCGACACGAAGTCTACAAAACTACTGCCCGGTGGAATTTCGTTAGAATGACCTGGCACTACTCTACGAAGTGCCTCCCGATGAAATTTTCGTTAGAGCCGGAATTTAACCGCTTTCTAGCGAATTAAAGAGATAAAACATAATTTGAATGACCTGGCACTAGTCTACGAACTGCTGCTCGGTAAGAATTTTGTTATAGTCGGAAGTTTAACTCTTTCTAGCGGATAAAAGAGATAAAACATAAGTTAATTTAAAATATTAATGATATTACACACCTATAATAAGTCAATGGAATATTAAAGATTCTAGTCTAATTCGGGAAAGATTGTACAGAATTTTTTGTATAAAAAGTTATTATGTATTTCACTTAATAACCTATATCCATTGACTTAAACGTGAATGGAGCTCTATGAACGATAATAGATTGTTCGGGAATTAGTGATCATTATTTTGACACTAGTTACCCAACATAATGACCGGACACTAGTATTCGTAACTGTTGCCCGGTAAAGTTACAAGTAATTTGACAAATTGATCAGATAGTAGTATTCGTAACTCTAGTCCGATGAAAAAGGGAGATTATATATGAAAACTGAGCGGGCACAAGTATTCGAAACTTTTTCCCGAAGATAATTAATTATTAGGCAAAAATTGACCAGACACTTTCTGTAAAAGTTTGCCTGGTGAAAAATCAGAAATAATATAATAATATGACCGGGTATAAGTATCAGAAATATTACTGATACTTTGCCCAGTGAAAAAATTTTTAATAATTAGACATAATGACCGGATGTTAGTATACGTGACTATTTTGTCCGGTGAAATATGTCAAAAACTAAGTCTTTCCAGAAAATAATTAAATTATTGACTGGAGACTAGTTGACTGGTGCCTGGTTGATCGGTGACTGGTGACTAGTGACTGGTTGACTGGTGACTGGTGCCTGGTTGACTGGCACCTGGATGACTGGTGACTGGTGCCTGGTTGACTGGCACCTGATTGACTGGTGACTGGTGAAGCTGATTGACTGGTGCCTGGTTGACTGGTGACTGGTGACTGGTGGACTTAGACTTTATCGGATACTAAGTACCCAAAGATGCCACCTTGATGGGTCTTACCCCGGCAGTATAGCCATATGGGGTGGGGCTCCCATCAGTAAAGAATTGTCTTATAACCCATCAAGGGTTGACAAGTTCTTTACAATCAGCTTCTCCACCATGAGAATCTTTAGCCAACTGAAGGTCTCTGCAAATAAAAGTCCAGGAAAAACAAATCGTAATTGCTGAATAACCTGGAACGAAAAGAACAAAAATATTCTGCATATATAAACACGACTATCGAACCGATCGCGCACGAGCGTTGTGCCGAATAGCCAGAGTTGCGAAAACGCATGTGGAAAAAGACCAGTCAAAAAATACATGAAATCGAAAATTGAAAATTTTAAATAATAACACAGAAAGTGAAAGGAGTGATAAATAAACAAAAGAAACACAAGGATACATAAATTTATCCGTGAGGAAAGAAATAATCCAAATTTCTATCACAGGTAAATAATCCTTGTTGAATTTCTTTGTCCACAGAAAAGAAACTGACACGTGGTCAATTGAGCGGGAAGAGTTACGTCACACAGGTAACTGCCTAAGGGACCTTCTGGTTTAAGACTTTAATTAACGACTGAAAGGTCGTTTTTTCTGTGGAAGGTGTGAAAACATAAGAGAATAGCACATTATCTATAGGTTAATGTATTATGAAGTTAAAATACACAGAAGTTAGCAAATAAGTTAACAATATCAAAAGTTAACATACTGCATTTTATAACTGAAAAGAATCACAAAGCATAACTCCAGATAAGCAGACCAGTTGTTTAAAGCATCGTTAGCTTAACGAGCTTGTTAATGACAAACTCGTTTACTGTTGTGGCTAAGGTATTTTCAAATACAATGATATTTTTGCTGCAAAAATGTGAGTAGCTTTTGCAATGCAAAAGCTACTCACATTTTTTCAGCAAAAAATATCAATGCACGCCATATTTCAAGATAGAAATTTTAACATCAAGTTAGCTCACAGCTTTGTTAAGTTTTGAACAACTGGTCCCAGGTATATCCACATAAATATTTCTCTCAATTATCCATGAAAATGTCTGTGGTAGGTACACATCAGAAGCACCCAATGGAGGTGCTTCTAATTAGTACCCACAACATATGTTTCATGGAGAAATCATCATATCATCATAATTGGATTTCTGATTAACATGCAGCTACAGGGGCAACATCCACATCTGTGGGCGCCCTTCCAGATAGCTGGCTTGCTGCACGCATGGCAGATCTCACACCAGATCTCCACACAGGAGAAATATGAGTAACTTTTGGTCGAAAAAAAAAAAAAAAAAGCCTTAACTGGAGTTACCTGGTGTATATAGATGGTTATAGATGAAAAGCAAATCATACTTACAACCTCAAATGGAATACTGAAGTGACAGAGGGTCAGGCAGCCATTTCTCATCATCTGAAAAGAATTTCACTTCATAGAATACCAACGGAAGTCAATAACATGTCAATGTATATTCAATAAGTAAAATATTTTGAAAATAAAAAGATCCTACTTTCTAACTTCTCAGTAAAAACATATGAAATGCACCATCAGAAAAAGTGTCTGGAGCATATGCGGAAAGCGCAGGCTCGATCAGACTGCGCACTGGCACAGTCTGATCAGGGCCTTCACTTACATGATCACTGAAGACTGTTGAATATATTCATGTACAGAAAAGGTCCTTTAACCCTTGTCATGCTGAATAAATTAAGATGCCATGCTCACTTCCAATTTTCAGCCAATCAGATTACTTGATCCAGGTTGTTGATATAAATTCACATCTCAGTGACAAACAGTGTAGATCCAGATCAGCTGGCTTCTTCAGAAGCCAACTGATCTGGATCTACACTGTTTGCAAAGGCAGGGTATATCCTCGTTCAGTAGGACAAGGGTTAAAATCAGATTGTAACTTAGCCAGCTGGTCTGGATTTTTACTATTTGTATAACACCTAAGACCCCCTTTTCTCATGCTATGACCCATATTCTCTGGTGTTGTATTGATTCTAATGAGATGATAGATGCTATGCTTTCACAGACAAAATAGCAAAAAATTTATCTGAATGAACAATCAAATTATCAGCAAATTTGATATTCTATGTATAGCCCAGATGATTAAACCTTGCTGGCTTAACAGACTTGTTACACTAAAATTCATTGAAATTACATTTATTAAATATATTGACATTTTTTTTAAATGCATAGTTCCATGAAAACAGCTAATATCTTCTTCTTTCGATGCTGGGATATTTATTTCAAGTTTGGCATATAAAATCTGTGAGTGTACAAGAACTTACAGTATGTTCAGTCAGATAGAGCTCCATTGAATCAAGGAGACAGTTGATTATCCGCCTGTAAAGCAAACATTGCAAGGTAAATAAGAGCAAAGCATGAACATGTAGACTTTTTTCCAACCAAACCTTACTCAGAGGACTTGACAAGGAGGAGTATTGGGTGATGTCTGTGTTTGTGTTGAGGTTTTACGGCCCAGTCAACCCGATGGGGTCATATTGAGCGTGGTCAGTTTACCTAACCACACATTTACTGGGCAGGCTTAGTAGCGGTTAACCAGTATTGTGCACATTCTTTCGCCAGAAACTGACAACTGCCCTTCTTGAATCAGCAGAAGGGAGAGAATGACTGTAGAAAATATTTTATGATCAATCTCCACAAAAGAATGTTGCCGACCTCGGCAGGGGTTGAACCTGCAACCTCCTGGTCTCCAAGTTGGACTGCGCATCCAACTGAGCCACCAAGTCTGGCAAGTATTGGGTGATAATTCTGGGATAATTTCTTATTTCTCCATAAATCATATGTTGTGGGTACTCATTAGAAGTGCCTCACTGAGGCACTTCTAATGAGTACCCACAACATATGTTTTTATGGAGAACTGGAGAAAATTATCCCATAATTATCACCAAATACTCCTCCTTAACAAGTCATCTGCCTTACTGACATTTTTATTTAAAAATAGAGATATTGAAAGATAGAGATAAAGTTTTGTTTTATACAGGTCATCCATTGAAATAAGCTCTGAGGTCTTTTACTATGACGACTATATAAATCTACACTATATACTAGCTATTCACATTTTCTCTCCAATGAAAACTGGTACCCATGTGAATGAATTGCTCCAGGTTACATCCGAATGAACAAGATGTCTGTCCTGTCATACCATGTGTGAAGTATGTTGCATAAAAGAAGTGAAAAACCCCAACAGTCAGCAATGGGGATTGAACCTTCCATCCTTTTTTTTTTTTTTTTTTTTTTTTTTTTTTTTGATTTGGGTTTTACGGCCCTTTCAAGAATATTTCACTTATATCGAGCCGATCGTTCATCGAAGGTGGGCGAAAACCGGAGAACCCGGAGAAAAACCACCTGACCATCCGTAAGCAGAACTTGGCTTTCCCACATATGACCCGAGCGAGGCTCGAACCACAGCGGTGAGAAACCTAATGGATTAAGAGTCAACTCTCTTATCCACTAGGCTACGGGGGCCCGTCCTTCCATCCTTTGCTTGGTTGCCAGATGCCTTATCTATTACCCCATGTACTCCAAATTATTTCTCCTTGAAAATAAATGGTGTGGACTGTGATTAAAACTGCCTCAGTGAAGCAATTCTAATGACTGCCACAATCTAAGTTACATACATAGAGAAATAAGAGCCCTTTATAAACTGATGGCTCTGTTCATCAATCAACAGGATCTGAGCTCCATCAAACCAATTGAAGGCTTAACGCTTAGCACTCTGGGTAAAATTTTCAGAAGATGACATCTTGAAATATTTTTCTTATTTTTCCCAGAAAACAGGATGACATTTCATGCAAATTGTCTCCCAAGGAGACAATTTACATGAAATGTCAAATCCTGTTTTGTGGGAAAAATAAGAAAAATGTCATCAATTTTTCGTCTGCTGAAAATGCCCAGAGAGTGGTGAAGGTTAATACATATGCCATAACTCTAAATAATAAATGTTTTCTTGTTTCTCCATGTAAACATACATTGTAGGTACCCATTAGAACCACCTCAATGAGATGTTCCTAATGAGTACCCACATGTTTTCATGGAGAAATGAGAAAACAATCATTACTTATTTGGCACTATGACAGACCTATGTGAACATCATCTGAAAAGAGTTTCCTCTGCATCACAGCATAAAAGAATACCACTAGAAGGTTGAAGCACTACAACAGGTTGAAGCACACTCACCATGAAACTATTTTGAAAATAATAATTCAAAGCATTTGGGTAAAATGCTCAGCAGATAACATGCATTTCATAAGACTGATTTTTAAATGAAGTGGCACAAATGGTGAGAGACCTGGTTAGAATGTTTGTTTGTGCAGGCTGGTCTGGGCCTTTACTGTCCATATGCACTATAGAACCTTTTCTGATGACCTGGCTCATGATGATGATTATGAGTTCAGTTTTAATGACATGTCAACCAATGATGGTCATTAGCATCAAAATGGTATATTAATTTAGCTCAGTATTGAAACAGCTATAGTTATGAGCATAACCTAGCTCAAATCTGATTTATTCTGTAGTGAGACAGCCATACCGTCGCTGTTTCTGTGTGATTCTGTGTTTCTGATCTCCTTTCACCAGGTAGAAGAGTGAGGCGCTGCCTGATATCTGCACATGCTTACTGTGCTGGTTTTTCTGCATCCCATTTAAGATACCCTGAAAATCAGACAAACCATACATAGTTCTTGAAAACAGGGAGATGATTTACATGAAATATCCAGTTATATTGTTTTCACCGAAAGACATCTATATCAAAATTTTGTCTGCTTGTATTTAAATTCATCACTTTTACATTGGATAAAACAGTACACTGGTAATGGGAAGGATAAAACTTATAAAACAGTACATTGGTACTGTTGCTTGGTTGTGCAGACTAGTCTAGGCTTTTACAGTTCACGTCCTCATTCAATAGTATATCAATTCATCCTTGTCATCAAGGGGCGGTAGTTTTGATTATTACCCAAACTACTATATGAGAAGTTATAAAGCATTTTGACCATCTAACACATTTTCACCTGTAACAAAAGCAAACCAGATTGATCCAGTTAACCCAGGCTCATATTTTAGACTATCTCCCAGTCACCGGAGTTACCTAGCAACTTCACCTGTGACAAAAGCCAGCCAGATTGAACCGTTTCTCAGAAAATATCACCTGGGCTCATATTTTGGACTGCTCACGTGATCAAATAGTTACCAGTATTTATGAAGGCCTTGAGGGATATATTTCATGCCTGTTTTGTAGAATAATCAAAACTATTGCCTCTTGATGCCTTTGATAGCCTGATGCACTATTGCCCTTGGCCCTTTGTCCTCGGCCAATAGTATATCAGGTCGTCCTAGTCACCTAGAGCCAGGGGCAGTAGTTTTGACTATTCCTCAAACAGCCAAAACATAACTGTATATTATGGTTTTGTTTGTGTTGAGGTTTTACGGCCCAGTCAACCCAATGGGGTCATGTTGAGCGCGGTCAGTTTACCTAACCACACGTTTACTGGGCAGGCTTAGTCCTCTAAGCGGTTAACCAGTATTGTGCACATTCTTTCGCCAGAAACGGACAACTGCCCTTCTTGAATCAGCGGAAGGGAGAGAATGACCGTAGAAAATATTTCATGATCAATCTCCACGAAAGAATGTTGCTGACCTTGGCGGGGGTTGAACCCGCGACCTCCTGGTCTCCAGTCGGACGGCGCATCCAACTGAGCCACCGAGGCCGGCATATATATTATGGTATAGCCCAGTATTTGTCTATACTGGGTGCACATGAAACACTGTACATGTAATTACATAGAGTTTATTTGTTTGTTTTGATCGATTACAGAGAAATAATTCACTAGTGTTCTAAGGCTTGCACGTAAAAAATGAGTAATCGAACAAAACAAAAAAAATAAACTGTTTACTGGTTATTACATTTTTATTCATGTTTCACCTTTGAACTTTCACATTCAGCCGTTATGATTTCCTATCAAAATAGTTCCAGTCAGTGCATGAATTTCAGGAGGCGTGATTTATTTTGAAAATCAGTCGCCATCTTGTTTTCACTTTAATGCAAAAATCATCCAGTGCTTGAAATACAGTCAACAATGTCACAAAAGTTGAACTGGATTATCAAGAAAATCATACTTTATATTTGCGATGCAGGTCTTTCCTCAAAAACGCCAACTGGACGTGAAAATTGCCGTCTGATCTCCATGATTTTATCAAATTTTCCGCGAAACGTCAACTATTGTTATTGTTGTTAACAACAACGTCAGCAAAGTCCCCTAGCAATTATGACATCAAAATGTTCGAAATGAAATAATTCACTCGGTGAATTATCAATTATAATTCACTGAGAAATCTCAGTAAATCACTGCTGAAAATGTACTAAATTATTCAAACACTGTAACCCCTTATAATTACTGTCCTAAAATTTGTTTAAGCCCATTCAAGTATTTGATGATGTGTCTACAAAGTGATAGATGAATAACAAACCAAACTGCTTCAGTTTGATCAGGCTCTGCACTGTTTGCATGGGCATTAATGTTTAAATAGCAGAGAAAATACGGAAACAATGCTTTCCTGCAGTGCATCTGCAGTGTTATCTATAGTATTACCTCCAGGGCAGAGCACTGTGCCTTGACTGAGGAGACTCTGAAGAGATTGAAGAGATTGTTGAAAGCCTTTGTGAGTAGGTTTGGTTTGTCCTGGTATGCCTGCACTGAGATTAACACCTGCTCTTCATTAGCATCACCGGTTATCTACAAAATAAGTTTCATAAGATTAAAAATTCCTGTCTGTTAACCCAATCCCAGTCTTAATCAGACTATAGTCCTAGTCTGAAAGTAGTCTTAAACTGCAAAGTTAGAAACAGTATCTTATGACTTGAGCTCACATAACAGTAGGGGAGAACCCCTAAATAACAGATGCATGCACCATCAGATCAGGGTCTACACTGACTGCCACCAATCTAGCAGTTTTTAGATACGTTAAATTTTATGACAAGTATGGTGAAGGCATTAAGGCATCCCCATATTTAGGGTAAATACATTTAAAGATATCAATATTTTCTGGCTGAAAAAAAAAGTGTCTATCATAAGCTACAGCTGTCATTAAATCAAACTGACCATTGAATTACTTTATGGGAATTGTCATGCTGAGATGTACATGTACATTTGTAATCCATCTTACAAAATTAACCCTTAAATCAAAAATAAATTCAGTGAAAAATGAAGTTTTTTAAAAGTAAAACATATTTTAACGAGTAATACTTAACCTATAGATAATGTGCTATTCTATTCTGTTTTCACACCTTCCACAGAAAAAACGACCTTTCAGTCGTTAATTAAAGTCTTAAACCAGAAGGTCCCTTAGGCAGTTACCTGTGTGACGTAACTCTTCCCGCTCAATTGACCACGTGTCAGTTTCTTTTATGTGTAAAACAATAGACACAATTAGGAGAGATAAGCGAGGGTGGGGGGAGGGAGATAATTGATTATCTATAGGTTAAGTATTACTCGTTAAAATATGTTTTACTTTTAAAAAACTTCATTTTAACTTCATAATACATTAACCTATAGATAATGTGCTAGAATTTGCAGAATAGGAGGGAGGTGCTCTCCTAATTCTAACACCAATAATATCTCACCACTTCTGGTTAAGACTCAGGAAACTCAAAGGAATCAGATACATTCTAATTCTATATTTAATAGAAAGAATGGTCTAGATTCACAAAATAGCTTTAAGGTGTTATGATCTAACAACCTTATATATATTAGTAGACTCTAGAGGAAGCCAGTTCTTAAGTCTCAGAGACCTAACATTGGCCCCCCCCCCTTCTTTTTTTCTTTTTGGGAAACAACAATTGGCTTCAAAAAGAAAAGGGAGTCATTGAGACATAACATAAATATTCCATCGCAAAGTAAGCTAGGAATATAGAAAATTTTGAAAACAAAATTTGTAAAACAAAAAGCCAAGACCATACACTGTAAGTAGTCTATGTAGGATCTTGAATAAAAGAGAAAAAGTCTACTCGGTGGAGTTTCCTATAGATAACAGACATATGTAGATATTTTGGATAAAATTCTAGATATGTGAAGCTATGTAATTGTAATAGTCTAAGCTATTAGAATTATAAACTAATTAAATTCTGTTAATTGGAGCGACAGGACAGTTTCCGATGAACAGACACAGACTTAAAATAACCATAATGTGTAATTATTTCCCTTGATCAAATTAAAGAAGGGGAGATAATAAAAGTAGATGGAGTTAACTTAACTATAACTAAGTTATCCATCAGAAGAAAAAAAAGTATAGACAAACATAATGGTTAAAACTATTGCTAGACTAATTGTATAACGAATTTTAGTCAAGCAATAAAATAATACAGAGTTTGCATATAACTGCTGGGAAGAAAAAACAACCTAAACCATTGATAATTAGTTTTGTCATAGACATATAAAAGCGTTTGATGTCCTGACAAAAAATAAAGAATAAACTGTCAACATCATAACTAAAGAGTTTGACAGAGAATAAGAGAGATAAGAATAAGGTTGATCGCAGCAAACTGTATGACGGTCATAGTTTGGCTAAATCTTACCGTATTGATAAGATTAAACAATAATAAATAAGCTGGATAGAATCTTTCTATACCAGAAGATTGCCATGAAAAGTACTCCTGAGTAAATAATCATGGAAATCAAGAAATGTTAAAAATCCACTTTGATACGAATCAAAATGTTCATAAAAAGAGAAGGACTCAGAGAAAAAGTAATAGTGTGATAATCTCTGAAGAAAGATTATACAATAATACCGATTATTAATCTCAAAAAACACTTAATTTAAAAGTTAAGAGATAGTATTACTATTCTATACGCATATTTAAGAATAGTAAGAAATATATTAATACTAAATAAAAATTATACTACTGAACAAAATTCCCGCTATTAATCATAGGTTAAGCGTAACTATTATTTAAGCAAGGAATTATTAAACATATAACTCTCTATAAAATTACTGCCCGGAAATTTTATAGATAAACATTCAATCAATTTTTTTTAGAATTGAATATTAATAGAATAAAATCTATGTCTGCATAATTGGTAATTCCTGAAATATCAAATTACGTACTCGCAAATGAGTTCAGGAAGAAAATACATATATATACTCTCGAGATCTATGTGTAAACCATAGAGAGTAATAATATTATTACCGCGATCCCTGACGGAAGGGTAAAAAAAACATGTATATGAAAGAGATAATAATTAATTTAACGTCATATAGGTTTAAGATAAAATTTGTTTAATCTTTAACCAATATGCAGCAACAGTGACTCGATATTCTGTATTCGTACGTAGAAAAGGAGTACTTAGTCATTAGAATTTTGAATGATTGAAATAGAGATAATGGGATCTAAAAGGATGTATCTCCATGAACTGAATCGAAGGATAATATCCATTCTAAAAAACTAGGGCTTGTTTTAGGCTTAGTTTAACAAGCGTAGAACTGAATTATTTTCAAGTATTCATGAAGTCGTTATGCTCTGAATACTGAGAAAAATGTTAAAATATTGTTTAGGAAATAAAAAAGTGACTGTTCCACAATGTTAGCTAGATTTAAACCTGGAACGTAGCGAGAAGGTCAATCTAATTTAAAAGTAAGATGAGAAAGATAAATAATGAAGATAGATATATAAATATCGGAATAATATATTATCTCCAACAATTATCAAATAATCTGAATGTTTAAAGGCATAAATACTACTCGAAAGTTTATTTACCGAATGTATAATCGGAGAAAACTTTCAGTATGTTCAAAAACGTATCACAAAAGTAAGATCTGACCAGGAACGTAGGTGCAGCACTTACTAAGTTGTGAAGTTAATATAAACATATTTTATATTATAAATTGAAGCAGTGCATTTCAAAATCATCGACATCTTAAAATGACTTATTGTGTGGAAAAATAAATAAATATCCAGTTTCGGAAAGATATTTATCTATATATATAGACCATTTTTGATGCGGACTGGAAATCAAGATATTAATCTTTGCATTATTCGCAAACTGAACTTGAACTCTTAGCGAGAATTACTATGATCCCTTTAACGAATGTAAACATAAAGGAGGGGTAAAGAGATAATTAAGAGTGTCTTAATTCTTTACCGGCTCGTATACTAATAATTAAGGATGTTTTCCCTTTTGTTTAAGCCTAGACTATAGATTGATTAATATAATTATAATAATATCTGCTATTATGAGGTAAACTCTCGTTAATTAACCTCTAAGCATATATCAAAAATATATATCAACATAATCTAGAGCTTCGGTAAGTTTAGAGGAAGGAAATGATTGACTTTGGCAGTTTCTGAATAGTTACAAAGTCAATAAAACAAAATATCAAAAGGAAAGTATTGTATATAAAATCTAATTTAGGCAATAATAATCTGTCACGTACTGAATAATTAATGCCTTTACTAAATATGTATCCATTGTCAATACCAAAGTGCAAGAAAATTTTGATTGACATGGACTCTAGTTATAAATAAAATATTAGAGGTATAGAGCTAGTCGAAGCAAAACTATTCCTCAATAAGATAAAGTAGACCTATAATATACGAGGATTAATTGGGTCTAGAATTATAATCATAATAAAATTATTATTCCAATATGAAGAATCTTCAGCGTAATAGATTCTTACTGAGGCAAAAATATCTGGTATATTGCTATCGTAGTCTTAAATGATCCAGAAGAAAAAATAAAACAGGCAAAGTAAAGAACGTATCGAATTATATCTATGCCTAAATATAAGATTTTTTTCTTATTTATTATTTTATAGCAGAGTTTAGACAGAGCACGACTGACCTAGACTCTAATATAATCAATCAAAAGATAGTATAAAATAGAATAATAGCTTATCGGATCAACTATTTTCCATGTAGAAAAGGCAAAAGGAAAATATGTACCTCAACTAGAATTTTAAATCGTAGTAATCTAGAGAGGTAGCGAATAAATAAATAAACTGTTAATTTATTTATCTGGTTGGTGTAAATTTCCGATACCTTAAGAATGAAAAATTAATAGAAAGTAGAAAAGATCGATTGCTACTTTCTTGTCAATTTACTCCTTAGATTACATGCTGATTACATATCGGAGCATGTAGAAGAAAAACAGGGGAGGAAAGAAGAAAAAATTTTATATTTCGTGTATATTTTTCTTCTTATAAATAACGATAGTTTTATAGTTCACCTTTGCCCTAGAGCCGAATAAGGTGAATATGTAAGAAGTTAATCTCTTTGTAGCGAACAAACGAGATATAATTATAGCTGGAAGTATCTTCTACACTTAGTGAATGAATTGCGAATTTGATCGTAACCGATAATTCTTAATTCATTTTCAATAATAAATATATATATAGAATTTAAGTCAAGTTCAAAAGTAACTGGACAGAATTCAACAATATAAATGGCTACTAGGTATTAGAACCCATCGCTGTCATTCAATAACCTATAATCCAAGACTATACATGTCTATAGTGGTTATATATGAATATATGTTGAGCCTGGAACACACTAGTAATCCGACACAAAGTCTACGAAACTACTGCCCGGTGGAATTTCGTTAGAATGACCTGGCACTACTCTACGAAGTGCCTCCCGATGAAATTTTCGTTAGAGCCGGAATTTAAACGCTGTCTAGCGAATTAAAGAGATAAAACATCATTTGAATGACCTGGCACTAGTCTACGAACTGCTGCCCGGTAAGAATTTTGTTATAGTCGGAAGTTTAACTCTTTCTAGCGGATAAAAGAGATAAAACATAAGTTAATTTAAAATATTAATGGAATTACACACCTATAATAAGTCAATGGAATATTAAAAATTCTAGTCTGATTTGGGAAAGACTGTACAGAATTTTTTTGTATAAAAAGTTATTATGTATTTCACTTAATAACCTATATCCATTGACTTAAACGTGAATGGAGCTCTATGAACGATAATAGATTGTTCGGGAATTAGTAATCATTATTTTGACACTAGTTACCCGACACAATGACCGGACACTAATATTCGTAACTGTTGCCCGGTAAAGTTACAAGTAATTTGACAAATTGATCGGATAGTAGTATTCGTAACTCTAGTCTGATGAAAAAGGGAGATTATATATGAAAACTGAGCGGGCACAAGTATTCGAAACTTTTTCCTGAAGATAATTAATTATTAGGCAAAAATTGACCATACACTTTCTGTAAAAGTTTGCCTGGTGAAAAATCAGAAATAATATAATAATATGACCGGGTATAAGTATCAGAAATATTACTGATACTTTGCCCAGTGAAAAAATTTTTTTTTTTTTTTTTTTTTTTTTTTTAATAATTAGACATAACGACCGGAAGTTAGTATACGTGACTATTTTGTCCGGTGAAATATGTCAGAAACTAAGTCTTTCCAGAAAATAATTAAATTATTGACTGGAGACTAGTTGACTGGTGACTGGTGACTGGGTGACTGGTGACTGGTGACTGGGTGACTGGTGACTGGTGACTGGTGACTGGGTGACTGGTGACTGGTGACTGGTGCCTGGTTGACTGGCACCTGTTTGACTGGTGACTGGTGAAGCTGATTGACTGGAGCCTGGTTGACTGGTGACTGGTGACTGGATGACTGGTGACTGGTGACTGGTGGACTTAGACTTTATAGGATACTAAGTACCCAAAGATGCCACCTTGATGGGTCTTACCCCGGCAGTATAGCCATATGGGGTGGGGCTCCCATCAGTAAAGAATTGTCTTATAACCCATCAAGGGTTGACAAGTTCTTTACAATCAGCTTCTCCACCATGAGAATCTTTAGCCAACTGAAGATCTCTGCAAACAAAAGTCCAGGAAAAAACATATCGTAATTGCTGAATAACCTGGAACGAAAAGAACAAAAATATTCTGCATATATAAACACGACTATCGAACCGATCGCGCACGAGCGTTGTGCCAAAAAGCGAGAGTCGCCAAAACGCATGTGGAAAAAGACCAGTCAAAAATACATTAAATCGAAAATTGAAAATTTTAAATAATAACACAGAAAGTGAAAGGAGTGATAAATAAACAAAAGAAACACAAGGATACATAAATTTATCCGTGAGGAAAGAAATAATCCAAATTTCTATCACAGGTAAATAATCCTTGTTGAATTTCTTTGTCCACAGAAAAGAAACTGACACGTGGTCAATTGAGTGGGAAGAGTTACGTCACACAGGTAACTGCCTAAGGGACCTTCTGGTTTAAGACTTTAATTAACGACTGAAAGGTCGTTTTTTCTGTGGAAGGTGTGAAAACAGAATAGAATAGCACATTATCTATAGGTTAATGTATTATGAAGTTAAAACTAGAAATGTGTCAGTATGACACAGATACCCCCACCCAGGGCCATCCTCACCCTCACGCAGGCATTTTGCAAAAAATGAAGTTGAAACAAGAGGCCCACATGCCACGGGTCGCTCACCTGAGTGACATAGCCACAGCAGATACGCAGATGTTATGCAACATTTTTCTAATCCTGTCATCACAACTAATGAAAAGATCATCATTTAAGCAGTTCTTAATTTTGAAGAAGAATATATATGACATGACAGTCAATGGAGCATGATCATTTGAATAAACTCTCAATCACATTTCAATAGTAGGAGCAATGTGAAATTTGGTGGCAAATGGCTAAGTGGTTTCTGAAGAATCACGATTTTATACATGTAAACAGCTCAGTGGCAGGGAAATATAATAAACATAAACAAGATGGCAGCCATCTTAGATTTCCAATCAAAAGGATATTAGCTACTGTTGATCTACATGTCACCTCGATACTTCCAATGAACTTTGAGTCTAATAAATGCCCTTTCCGTTCAGGAGAAAAAGTTCAAAACAAATTTTCAAGATGGCTGCCATGGCGGCCATCTTGGATTTACAATCGACACAATTTTTAGCTATTTTTGATCTACAAGTCACCCCAATGCTTCCTACCAAGTTTCGAGTCAACTGGCCTTTCGTTTCAGGAGAAGGATAAAAATAGATTTTCAAGATGGCTGCCATGGCGGCCATCTTGGATTTCTGATCGGAACAATTTTAGCTATTTTTGATCTACAAGTCACCCTGATGCTTCCTACCAAGTTTTGAGTCAACTGACTTTTGGATTTAAGAGAAGAAGTGAAAAATAGATTTTCAAGATGGCCGCCATGGCGGCCATCTTGGATATACGATCCGCACAATTTTAGCTGTTTTGATCTCGAGTTGACTGGCCTTTCAGTTCAGGAGAAGAAGCGAAAAATAGATTTTCAAGATGGCTGCCATGGTGGCCATCTTGGATTTCCGATCGGAATGATTTTAGCTATTTTCAATCTACAAGTCACCCCGATGCTTCCTACTAAGTTTGTAGTCAATTGACTCCTCCGTCAGAAGGCTATAACCACGCCCATGCGTAAATCCTTAGACAAACAATATCGTGATACCTGTATTTGTCAATGAAAACTGCATGTGTACCTGTATTTATCAATGAAAAAGTACATAGGTAATATTGTTTGTCTAAGCAATAACATTAACCGTTAACTGGTAAGCTATTTTGGTTGGTCAGATTTTGGTGTCATTTACTGGTCAGGTGATTTCACGGAGGACTCAATTGGCTTTTGGGTTTAGGAGAAGAAGCGAAAAATAGATTTTCAAGATGGCTGCCATGGCGGCCATCTTGAAAATCTATTTTTCGCTTCTTCTCCTGAACTGAAAGGCCAGTTGACTCGAAACTTGGTAGGATTTCCGATCGGAAAGATTTTAGCTATTTTTTATCTATAAATCATCCCAATGCGTCTTACCAAGTTTGGAGTCGATTGGCTTTTTGGTTTAGGAGTAGAAGCAAAAAATAGATTTTCAAGATGGCTGCCATTGCGGATTTCCGATCGGCATGATTTTAGCTATTTTTGATCTACAAGTCACCCCGATGCTTCCTACCAAGTTTGGAGTCAATTGGCTTTTCGGTTCAGGAGAAGAAGCTAAAAATAGATTTTCAAGATGGCGGCCATCTTGGATTTCCGAGGCACGATTTCAGCTATTTTTGATCTACAAGTCACCCCAATGCTTCCTAACAAGTTTGGAGTCAATTGGCCTTTTGTTTCAGAGAAGAAGCGAAAAATAGATTTTTCAAGATGGCGGCCATCTTGGATTTCCGATCGGAAAGATTTTAGCTATTTTTGATCTGCAAGTCACCCCAATGCTTCCTACCAAGTATCAAGTCAATTGGCCCAGGGGTGTAGGAGGAGTAGGCTTTTAAAGCAATTGTTGACGCCACCTGACCAACAACGGACACTGACTGACCACAATAGCTCACCATGAGCACTTCGTGCTCAGGTGAGCTAAAAAGGGCCATAACTCTCATTATAATTGGCAGATTTTACCCTAAATTGAACTTGACCATATTTTATGATTATAATTATACCTGTGTATAAAATATGAATCCAATAAACAAATCAATCTTTTTTAAAAAAAAAATATCGGAAGGAAAACATCTTCTGAAGGTGATTGAAGGTTATGATTGTATTAATACCATAAATCAATTTATCAAACCTTTCTTGGATAATAAAATGTCTATTTTTGAGGAATATGGAGCCTTTAAGGGTTAAGCATGAACAGTATCACAAGCAAGTACTTACCTTTCTTGCAGGTAAATTTCTTCTATGTGATGGATCATCAGAACAGTCTAACAGACCTAGAAACTCCAGCTCCTTTCCTTCCAGACCTTTAATACCATCATCTCTGATAATCAATAATAAATGAATAGAATATACAGAGACAGAGAAAAGGCAGGATGTACATGTGTAACCAGATTGGCATGGACATATCTTTTTGTATGAAATGCACATTCTAACACTTGGCACTCTGGGTAAAAATTTCAGCAGATGACATTTTGAAATATTTTTTCTAATTTTCACAGAAAACAGGTAATGACATTTCATGCAGATTGTCTCCATTGGAGACAATTTGCATGAAACGTCAAAACCTGTTTTCTGGGAGAAAAAAAACAACAAGAAAAATGTCATCAAATAGTCGTCTGCTGAATTGCCCAGAAAGCGGTAAAGGTTAAATCAGTTACATTCAGTCATACATCAAATTATGTTTATGTTAATGTGTAGGTTATATGCACAACCTTGTATAGATTATCTTAAGCCATGTGTTTAGCAGAAGACAAACTGTCACTACAGTTCATCAAGGTTGGACTTGTATTGAAACAATTTCCAGGCAAACTGAAATTCACAGAATTCCTCATCAGATTATTGCAAAACACAGAAACAATAGGAGGGTTCAACTTTTATGTTAAGTTGACCATCATTCTCTTGAAAAACTTTCATCAGAGACTGTTCTTCATTAACCCAATGTGTTTACAAATCAGTGTCAATAAGCAGTGCTTATTAGATACCCTCATAAGGTAACCAAAACATAATGGACAAATGGACATATGGATGGACAATGTGACAACAGTATATATGCCTCCACAAATATAGTTTACAGGGTGTATAAAAGATATCTCAAAGCATCAACTTTAACCCTTAAAATGCCAAGAAAACCTGCATCTGAAAATGTTGTCCGTTTATGCTGAATATTCTTGCAAACTTTTCAAACCTATTTTTACATACAGGCAAAGAATAAGGACCCTGATCAGACTGCTCCTAGAGGAGCAGTCTGATCTGGGTCCACACTGTTTGCAAAAATCCTTTTAAATCACAAGCAGATGACAAAGCAGACAACAACTGTTGTGATTGGCAGTTTAAGGGTTAAAAAGATAAAGCATCAACTTTAGTATCTGAGGTGTTGCATAAAATTCAATACAAGGCTTACAGTGATCCATCATCTCCATTTCTAAGCACAAGTTTATGTGATATTGGCTGTATCAGAGCAAACCCTGCCAGATTTGTGCCAGATATATCCAGCGATGTCAGGTTTGGTAGACTTAGGACAAGGTTGCGGAGTCTCTCACTTGGTGTGGGATATTGCACCGGAAGGAAAACATGGGATTCATCACCCTGGGATATATCAAGATGCCTGAAATTTTGTCAAATTTAGTTCAGATAGTATGTTGTATCATGTTTTATACAATTTCAATAACATAAATAACTCCAACTAAGGTGTTTTTTTCAACTCAATATCAATATGTTCATCACATTTACTGACATTTAAAATGGTGACTCAATCTCTCTTACCAGGACGCTTTCAGCAACGAGCTTACGTATTATCACCAATGGTATAATATCAGCTCTGTGCTAAATAATCACAATGTCATGATAAATGAGCGCACTACATTGATACCTGATACGTATTACAACGTCTGTGAGTTGAATGAAGAGGTGTTCCAGCATTCAGGTGCCAAACTCAGTTTGCATACACCAGCCGGTCGCTTACAGCTGTCTGCGGTGATAATATGTAGTCTGAGTATTGATATTTCTTATTTCTCCATGCAAACATATTTTGCCGGTACTCAAAAAAAGCACCCTCAACAAGGTGCTTCTAATAAATATCCTCAAACATGTTTTTTGTGGAGAAATAAGAAAAATATTATGTGTATATCCTTGTCTGGAGTTATGAACAGACATAAAAAATACTTTATATTGCCGTATTCATTCATGAATGTTACTATGCAGTACTGTTCAAACTATTATTGACACCCGTGTTAATAAGGAGTCAACTACAGTTAGACTAGGTGTTAACTCCTAGTCAACTGCATAGTTAACCTAACTATTACTTGTTAAAAATAGTTAAGTATATATGTAGTTAACTCCCGGTTTACCTGTAGTAAAACTTTGACATCTACATAGATGTGGCCCTGCCTCTATGTGACTCAGTTGAGCGTTAAACATCTGACTGATTGATTGATCTAGACATAGTCTGTTCCGAGTCAACTTCTATCTAATTAGGTGTAAAGAATAATCTAAACAGTACCACTGTAGCTCAAAATAAGAAGGCTATCTACAGCCCCAGATCAGCTGGATATCCAGATTTAATAGTTTTGATACATGTATTTCTCCATAAAAGAATATGCTGTAGCCCGGGCCTGTCCCATAGATCTAGATAAGAGTGGGTATCATGTTAATATTTTTCTTATTTCTCCATGAAAACTTATGTTGTGGGTACTTATTAGAAGTGCCTCTAATGAGTACAACAGTATATGTTTTTGTGGAGAAATAAGAAAAACATCAGTACTTTCGGATTGAAAAACGCGCCTTAACTAACACTATATGTAGGTTTTCAGTAGTAGTGCTTTACTTGACCACACTTTAACTGGGCAGGTTTAGTCCTCTCAGCGGTTAACGAGTATTGTGCACATTCTTTCGCCAGAAACTGACAACTGTCCTTCTTGAATCAGCAGAAGGAAGAGAATGACCATAGAAAATATATAATGATCAAATCTCCATGAAAGAATGTTGCCAACACGGTGAGAGTCGAACCCACAACCTCCTGATCACCAGTCGCAGCACAAGCATCCAGCTGAGCCATTGAGGCCGGCTAACAAACTGATGTTGACAGCTACACCAGATGACAATTATTATATATGTCAAATTGTCAATACTTGATATGCTTTCATACAGGCTAATAAAAATGAGCAACTGTTAGAAAAAGCTTACCATAAATATTCAGCCCATTTTTTACCATATATGACAACAATTGGGAAATCTGAGTAAATAAATATCTGTTAATAACTTGAAAAAATAATAATTTAGGTTTAAGCTCAACAAAATGTTTGCCTTAACAGCCTTGGCTATATAACTGCAAGGAATACATGTATCATCATTATTATTAAGTGTGGCTATAAATCACAATAATCATATTGGCGCTGTATTTAACCTAATTATCCAGGACCCAGTTGTTCAAAGCATCATTAGCTTAATAAGCTAGTTAATGACTAACTGGTTAACTGTTGTAGGTATTTTCAAATAGATTGATATACATGTATTTGCTGCAAAAATGTGAGTAGCTTTTGCATTTAGCTTTTGTAATGCAAAAGCTACTCACATTTTTCAGCAAGAAATATCAATTATTGATAATATTTCAAGACAGAAATTTCAAAGTCACATCAGCTAACAACTTCATTAAGTTTTGAACAGCTAACATATTCCACTTATATATACATGTATATCCCAAGTTATGAACACATCAATTGGATAACCTTGAGATTTATCTAAATGATGTTAGCTGACTGACAAACAATGTAGACCCAGATCAACCTGCTCCTAAAGGCAGTTCCAACTGGGTTTACCCTGTTTGCTCATCTAAAGGGTTCTCATTGAAATTTTGAGCGGTCCAAAAGACATTTCCTTCAAAAAATAGTACCTCCATAGCATTTTGCTAAATTTCCTTGAAACACAGGAGTCACAACATCTAAAATAAATTAAGATGCCACTCCCACTTCTAATTTTCAGCCAATCAGATTACTTGATCCAGATTGTTGATATAAATTCACATACTGAATGGCAAACAGTGCAGATCCAGATCAGTTGGCTTCTTCAGAAGCCAACTGATCTGGATCTACACTGTTTGCAAAGCCCAGGACTCCCCATCTAAATTTAAAAATAGGATTCCAGGACAGTATATTTGGAGTTAATGAAAACGCTGAGCTAGTATGTTCAAATAGTTATAGTACCATAATAACCCTAAGTAACTTGGATAGACAGGCCTTTACAAACAGTGTAGACCCAGATCAGAGGCAGCAGATGTGGCATCTGATCAGGGTCTACACTGTTTGCCACACACACAGCAATATTTTAGACACATCAACAGGTAGTAGCAGGACTATTTCAAATTTTAGGACAAGTATGGTAAGTAGATAAGGTGTCTCAATACTTAAAATATAATACGGTGTTTCACTTACCTCAGCTGTCTGAGTTTGCCACTACAGAGGTTATCAAGTGCAGCCACATGACCATTCAAAACATCACACAATGACAATGAGACCAAACAAGGCAAGTCCAAGTTGCCAATTTCCTCCAGTGTTTCATGAACAAACTGGCATTCACACAAGTCAAGATGAGTAAGTTTCCGCAAAGGCTGTATCACATGTTGTAAAAATGAGGGTACTTGCTGGGCAAGATACATTTCTTCTGAAGTCCTGAATTTTATATCACGAAGAACTAGGGAGCAAAGGTTCGGTAATTTAAGCACTTCTTTATGAGAATTTATAGAAGCATTGTCACCTCTGTCCAGATTTTTCAGCAGATCTTTTTCTGCATTTGCATTTTCAGCAAGAATTAAAAGCAACCTTTGAAATTGCACATTTCCACCAATTCGCAATGTCTTAAGAAATCTCGAGGTCTTATTTATTGCCTCTACATATGAATCTGAGGTTATAGCCTTACAATAAGAAATGTCCAAGTTTCTCACAGGATGAGAACAAAGGAAAGCCAACTGTTCACTAGTAACAGAGGTATAGCGCAAATTTAACTCAGTCAGAGCTGTACAGTTTCTGTCTTGAAATATGCTAAACAAATTTAAATCAGGATCATATGGGTGTTTGGTTTGAGTTATCAATTTATGCAGGAGCTTGTCACTTAGGCCCTGTGGGAAGGAGATACCTGGCTTAAACCTATACTGGAATACGTCTTCTTCTTCACCAAGAAATTTGAAAATATTTTCCACAAAATAGTCCAAACACAAATTTTCCAGTGTTTCAGGAATATTTGGAGGCCACACATCCATTCTGTCACACCTGAAATTATTGTAAATTTTATTTTTCCTAGAAAAGAAATATTTTCCCCTCAAAACAGGCTTTGATATTTCATGTAAATTACATGTAGTATGAAACGTCAAAGCCTATTTTCTAGAAAAAATATCATCAATTTGTTGTCTGCTAAATTTGTAAAAGTTAATGCATACGTCTATTATACAAGTCACCAATTGCTAAAGTTCTCATCAAGAACTTTGATTACAATTAGATTATACCAAACATGACTACATCTAATGACCACTTCTAGGATGGGCTTTGGACTGTATGAAGCAACTCTTCAATCATTTGCTGCAAGTAGAGCGGATATTTTTTTCTGGTTTCTTTAGCAAGCGATTCGAGGACCATTTTAAAAAAAATATTTAACTAATCCTCCCAGTGGCACCTCTCTTTCATTTCTTTTCACTTTCATTCAGTATCCCACAACACCTAAAAAGTTTGTTGCTGTCTGCAGTTATCTTTAAATTTTGAGTGTTGTTGTTAAGTGAAACATTTATCAATTAAAACCAATTAAGATCTGTTATATGCTATCGCAAATTTATACAGGAAATATATCTGCACATGATCATGGACTTCTCTATTGAACTTCCTGCAAAACGTCATCTCAATGTTTACTTCAAACCATGTTGTGAACCCATGCTGTGAAAAAAAGTCTGGGTCTTTTTTTTACTAGCTGAATTTTCCATTTTCTGCTTAAACTCGCACAAAAAGGCTTGGTAACTTAGTTTCATTTTTAATAAGAATTTATATTTGGTTTCGGAAAAACATCTATATTGTGTATCTGATACCCTCTATTTTCAAAACAATTATGTATCTAGACTTGACTTTAATGTAACATACGCAGAACTGCTGCTCATCATCTCTTCTCCTGAAAATGCATGTTCAAAATGTTCGAAGCTTAACCTTGTTGTTGTTGTATATCTTGAAGCATTTTATCGCTGCTTATAAACTCTTGGCACAATAATTCTCTCTGTGCTTAAACACTAGGCGCTTAATACTCCAGTTACACTATGTGCATGCATAGCATTTAAATGCCTTTCTGTTTGTGCTCTTCACAAACTGATGAAGCGCACTAAGAATATCATTTTGAGCCTGTTTGCCTATCTTGTCTACAATTCCATTTAAAGTTTTCATATTAATATCACTAACTGAATTTAAAGCGTCTCTATTTAAAATGTCTTCCACTGTTGACTGTAAAGTGTCTCTTTCATTCTTGAACAAATCACATGTGAAAATGTAGTGATACCTATCTTCTGGCACATGGCAGGCACTACATAAATTGGATACTTTGGGGTCAATTTTTGCTTTTTGACTGTTTAGGGAAGAATACTGTGTCAACAACTGGTTCACAGCTGAAAAAATCTGTCTGTCATTTTCTCCACAACAGTTCCTACAGCCCACCTCTGTGAATACTTCCTGAATTTGATTGACTTTCTCTGAAAGGTCAAATTTTTGTTTCCACTTGACTTTTAAATTCT
Source organism: Anodontia alba (assembly GCA_964016985.1). NCBI lineage: Eukaryota > Metazoa > Mollusca > Bivalvia > Lucinida > Lucinidae > Anodontia > Anodontia alba. The sequence goes on along the minus strand of OZ024821.1, from coordinate 107,356,368 downwards.
TTTTAATCTCTGTCATAGCCTCTCTCTTATCCAGTGTAAAAGGATAATCTTTAGGATCAACTCCCAACATCTCAACTACTGCTTCTCTCACTTGTTTGTCAGCTAGCTTATTTCCCTCTATGTCCTTATGCCCCGGCACCCAGTGAACTTCAATCCTGTTATTACTGTCTTCTAGCTTATGTTCTGTTCCTCAAAACAGTGTTAAGGTCTGTCAGAAATTCCAGGGCACTTTGTATATCTACAAGTTCACCTGTGCAGTTGTTGCTGATGGGGCTGACACCTTTTTTCAACAGGATCGGATTAGTACCATAACCATCAAGGTAGACAACTGCTCTTCCACCAGTGTGTCCCGGATTACTTAAAGCTGACCCATCAGTAAACACCACAATATCATTATAATTTGTCTCAGTTTATCCCTGACATTCACATCCTGTACCTCCTTAGAGTTCCTAAACTCATCCCTATAATCAGTCTTTCCTTTAACTTTCATTAAACACATCAATTCTTTGGTGTATTGAAACTTCTTTTCAACTGAATCAATATCAATTTTACCATTCATTTCTCGGAACCTACTCATTGATAGATGAAGCAACATAGGTTATCTTCTAGCTGTATGTGTATTGTCTAGCCAAGAATTAAAGTCTGCTTTCAAGGGATCTTCTTCATGCTTAGCACTTACATGTATCCTGACCATCTCTTGAGCTTGTCGCTACTTCAAGTGTAATTCAATCGGTGGCGTGTTTGTGAGAATCTCTAATGCTCTCGTCTCATGCTATTCATACATCCTGATGCCTTGAGCACTGCCATCTCTGTACTTTCCTTAACTCTTTAAAACACTCTTCAAGAGAAGAAGCAATTACCAGGGCTCCAAAATCAATAACAGTAAGCACTAACTAATGTATTATATTGTCTCATATATATTGACTGGCTGCATCCTCTATGTCCCAAAACAAAACTATCCAAACTTCTCAATGCAGCATATCCTGATTTTGTTTTTAACTGGATATGTTCCTTGAATGTAAGGCTACTGTCTATGACTATCCCAAGTACTTTCTAAGATTTTGTGAGTTTGAGTATCTTATCACCATAATTCACCACCATGTCAGTTGTCGGTTGTTTGCCATCATGGGGAAGTACCATTACCTTTGTCTTCTCTGCTGCTATGGACATGCTTCTCAGTAACTAAGTCCTGGTTGATAGATTTGCAAGAACTGGCAATAGAAGTACCATTTGTCAAAGCATCATCAGCAAATTTTTCTTCTTCCGTGTAATGGTCAGGATTCTTCTACAAGAATGTACTGTTGACCAGTGAGAAGTGAAAGAGACAGCCAACTCTTTCCAAAGTTAAAATCCTTGTATATACCATTAAAATGTGCAGTAGCAGTATCATAGCTGAAGGGTTGGCAGGGCATAACCTAGACTGACTCTGAACTCCTCCATAGTGACAGCATCAGTGGCCTTTATAGGAAGAAGATTCCATTCTCGGATGGTTTGTGGGAAGGAGGAGTTCTTGTAGATGGACAATGTGGCAGCTGTTGATAGTCTATTCTGACCTTTGGTGCATTTGTCCTTTAGGTGAACAATATCAGTGTCTATTTCCACCAATCCATGCTGAATCTTGTTTAAAGTTGTCAGTCTGTCTACTCTTCTTCTGTATTGTTATGATTCCCAGCCGAGATCTGAAACCATCTTGGAAACACAACCTGGTGTCCTATCACAGTAATTGTTGTGGACAAAATGTGCTGCTTGTCGTTGGACTTCTCCAGTTTAGTGACATCTTCACTGGATGAGGAGTCCCATGCCAGAGAAGCATATTCCATGATAGGCCTGACGATTGCTGTGACAGCTATTCTCTTCACCTCCTTCATGCACTCGCTGAGGTTACGTCTCAAGAATCCTAGGGTCTTGGATGCTTCGCTGATGTTCACTCCGAGGTTCTTTCCACTGTCCATTACTTCAGTGTGTGTCCGTGGAGATTGTATTCTGTTTTCATCTTGAAGCTTTTCTTGTGGTTGATCCGGATGACCTGGCACTTTTCCGGGTGGAGCTGCATTTGCCATAGCTTCTCCCATTCTTCTAGGGCTTATAGATCCTCTTGCAGTCTCATGGTATCTGTGTCAGATTTGATGAGTTTGTATATGAGGATATCGTCAGCAAAGGGGTGGGAGTCTGAGTGGTCAACAGCTTTAGGCAGGTCATTGATATAGGCAAAGAATAATAAAGGGCCTAGGACTGTCCCCTAAGGCACACCGGAGATGACATCTGCTCGAGCTGACTTGCAACCATCTAGTAGGACTTGCTGCTTTCTGTGTCCAAGGAAGAATCTTATCCACTCCAGGGTCTCTCCTCTGATTCCACAGAAGTTCGGTTTGTAGAGGTCGTTGGTGGGGGACGCGGTCAAACACTTTTGAAAAATCAAGCAGGATGACGTCACCGGTCCTTTCCTGAATGGAAGCTACTGGCAATGCCCTGGATGGCAGCAACCAGCTGGGTGACAGTTGACTGTTTCTTCTGGAAGCCATGCTGTTTCACCGTCAGTTGGCTGTTATGGTCAAAGTGTCCCATGATTCGGAGATGATGTTTTCCATTGAGTCACTTGTGTACAAGCTACACAGTACTGGATTAATGCTGAACCTTGTGGAATGCCCACTGCAGAACAGAACATAGGGGATTTGAAGTTATTGACTTGAATGGCTTAGCCTTAGATATCTACCCCACCACAATAAATCAGCAATCTTTGCTAATGTAATTGTTTTATAAAACCCAGACACATTCAGTGTTCAATATACAGTGAAAATTGTTGCATCTCAACCCAATGGGAATCATGTCAGGAACTACTGTTCTTTCGACATCTCCCGGAAAGAAGTTTTTAGCTTGGTGTTTTATTTTAAATGAAAATATTTTGTTCTGACTAACCATATCTTATCTGAAACCATTTGTCTTTTCTGTCTCAGTGTTTTGTTCTAGAATATGTACCCTAAAATTAAATTTAGGGCTAAAAATTGGTCTGACCTAAACAATTTCTATAGTAAAGTGATTTTTTAGAGATTTTGTCTAACAAAATATTTTTTATTTTTCTTTGCTGAATTTAAATTATTGATGTTTCACAACAATAGTGAAAATTTCGGAAAAATTGAACAAACGGAACTTGTTGAAAATCTGCCTCCAAGTTACCAACCCTACAGATTTCTGCAAAATTCACATTCATTTTTACTATGGGAAAAAGTGAAAATATTTGATTTTTTTTTTAAATCCGGTGACTAGAATAAAACTTTTTGTGCATAGGTTGCTACGACAAATTGTTTTGCATTAAATCATGACAAACGTTTGCAAATTTACTTCTTTTGTGTAAAGGGCCAATCAAAAAAACAAGTTTCTGAAAGATGTCGAAAGCACAGTAACATATTTTTACTTCAACACTAAAATATATTTACTTCAACACCACAACAAAACAATCATTTCTGTTTTGTTTATTTCTTGTGGAATGCCCACTGCAGAACAGAACATAAGGGATTTGAAGTTATTGACCTAATTGGTTTAGCCTTAGACATGTTACTGTTAGATATCTACCCCACCCACCACAATTAATCAGCAATCTTTGCTAACATATTTGTTTAAATAAAAACAGACACGTTGAGCGTTCAGTATAAGGTGGAAATTGTTGCATCCCAGCATAATGGGAAACATGTCAGGAACTAACATTTTTTTATTTCAACACCACGACAAAACAATCATTTCTGTTTTGTTTATTTTCTCTTCACCGGAAGTAAATCTTGAGGTTCGTTTCACTTCCTGTCAGTTTCGTCCTTGGCGTGATTCGCTTGCGTGGCATTCTGGCAGGAAATTTCTGTTTGGAGACCCTATAATATTGGGGTATGTAGACTACATTAGGGTAGCGAAAGCTATTAGATTATACCGATTGAACATAGCAAATACTATTCTAGCGATTGATGTAATTGAGGGAGTGTCACTTTCAAGTGATGTCGATCTGTGAGATTTGACGCCACAGTCTCTCATATCAATGTCTTATCAAATCAATGAATGAGTCGTTTGCGATTTTGATTGTTAAATAGAGATATTCGTATTCATTTGAATATATCCCAAATGAATTAAAACGATAGTTTTAAGCGGATTAAAGATATCTCTTGTTTAATACTTCTGAGAGATCATAAAAAGCCATCATATAACTTAATTTCATATCCCATTGATTAAACTAAATATTTACAAGATATCTTAAACAGAATTAAGATGTCCTGAATTTAATTGAAGATGTATTTCAGTCAAATGAATATATCTTCAAACGAATTAAAGTTAATAATAAAAGACATCTATTATTTTATTCAATCGGACAGAGAGCCATGAGCAAACACCGTAGATCAGAGGCTGCAGAACGCGGCGTCTGATATCATGGTCTAACCTGTTTGTCACTCACCATCACGTTTAAGACACACCTTGAAGCTTCAGGGGACTCGTTAAGGAAGAGTTCTGGGATATTTTTGTTTTTGTTTTTTTTTTTTGGTTCAAACATGTTTAGGACAAGTATATATGCATAGCACTAGTTAAGGCGCTTTTTTTTCAGTTCAAAAGTATCGATATTTTTCTTATTTCTCCACGAAAACATATGTTGTGGGCACTCATTAGAAGCGCCTCGCCCTCCCTTATTTAGGCCTCTGATATATGGAAAAGTGTCCAAATTGGGTATATATGGTAACACCGTTTCATAGCAAGAGCTGGAACATGAGAAAACATACTTTCTGACATATGTGCCCAAAAAGACTCAAATCAGCCTTCGCATCCGCGCAGTCTGATCAGTCTTCATTGTCTCCATGAAGAAATTTTGCATCCTTGGCTATCCAAAATGCGTCCAGTGAATATTCTGATCTGACTGCGAATCCGCAGGCTTATCTGAATCATCGTTGGGCGCACATATCCGAAGGTACATTTTCTGACGTTGAGGGAGGTATGTGGGGACCAATGTTCAAACAACACGCCCCTGACCTTAGGCCCCGCGCCTTCGTATTTCACTACTTAGTAATACTGGTATGCTAGTTTATCAAATCCTGACAGGGCACTTGATTTGTGAATGATAACACCTTTACAATAGATACGCATATCCCGGGTGACTTATATACTGACAGTAAATGGAAAGGCACTACAAAATCAACTGACGCTAGTGTGTACAGACGTACCTCAAATTGTCATTTATTAATTTTTTGTGGTGTGTGTGATGGGGGAGTGGGGAGGGGGGAGGGGAGGTGGGAGTAGTATGCAAAAGGAGACCGGAATCGTGGATGATAACCGGATGATGATAAGATTTTTGATCAGAAGTAATTACCCTAAAATATTGGGACAGGTCTTGATAGCGATCACTGTTATTATCCTTAAAGTTTGAACCCTCAGGCGACGTAGCAAAGATGTTCTGATGGAATGGCAAACAGTGCAGGCCCTGGTCATGGTGATCGGGGTCTACACTGTTCGCTCAAGGACTTCTGTGCCGATATTTAGGGTAAATACTGCCTGGTGCAGTAGTGACAGGTGTGATATTGACAAATCGATTGTCTCCGACACTTGCGGCGAAACACTTATCGCCTTTAAACTGGGAAACAATGCAACTCGTTGGAAGAAAGCGTTTTGAGCGCTGCTGTTATTGTTTGCATTTCTAAAGACGGTTGGTTCGACGTGAGAAATGATGAATGGACTGCAGCCGGGAAAATGCTCTGTTAAATACCTGATATTGTCACTGACCATATTATTTCACATAGATATGCGTAAGCGAAACACACATTCGAAAACTGGAAATGGATTCAGAAAATGATTTTCATGGAGATTCGCTTCTGAAATTCGTAACGCCGTTTACTATGTCTATTATAGGTAAAATCAACTCTCTCTCTCTCTCTCTCTCTCTCTCTCTCTCTCTCTCTAAACTGTTCTCAGTATAAACTCTTTGCTGTATTTTGAAAAAAGAAAAGAAAGAAGGAAGTATTTCCCTCGCTGTTAGGCTGAAAAAAAATTGGTCAGTAGGAAGATTTTTTTTTTTTATTTTTTTTCCTCCACAGGATCGGGCTTATAATTCTTATGAATGTACAGGTATTATGTGTAGGATCGGTGCTTATCTTTTTATTTGCATTTTTACTAAATAAATTATAGCAGAGTCGGGTGTTTCAAAAAGAGGGTCGGTTGGGTTTGTGGAAACAGCTACTTTTTAGGCCTTATTTTGCAGGCATGTCCAATTCCGGAAAGACAAGCTACATAAAGCCCTTGTTGGAGCAGTCAGACAAGACTTTTACTGAAAAGCCCTCTCGAGTGATATACTTTTACAACGTATACCAAAGTAAATTTAGTGAAATGGAAGTATCCGTCCAAAATATATCATTTTATCAAGGACTTCCACAGAGATGCGACATTGAAAAATTTGCAAATTCAGAGAAGCACCTTTTATTGGTGTTCGACGACTTATATTACGAAGTCATCTCTTCTAAGGACCTAAGTGACCTTACCATAATGCTTTGTCATCACTTGAACATAAGCTGTATATTTACCTCTCACAATATATTCACCTATGGTAAATTTTCGAAGACCATAGCGACAAACTTGCACTATATTATACTGTTTACCTTGCGAAATAGGCTTCAGTTGATTTGCGAAATAGGCTTCAGTTGATCACCTTAGCCACTCAGTTATTCTGTCATAAAAATAAATCAAAAGGTTTTGTCAGTGTGTATGACAGGGTTATCGGAGAAAATCAATTTTCGCCGTTGATAATTGATTTATCGCCCAGATCTCAAAACACACGCTACATGCTGAGGAAAGACATTCTCCCAGGACAATATCCGATTATTTTCGAGCTCAAATAGGTATCGGTGTGCAACGAATATTAATATTGGAAATGAACAGAATTGAGTCGCACGTATATTTCCTCAGGTACTTAAGCGTTGCGACTAGCTACCAGAGGAGACATATACTTCAGACAGCTACTGCCGAACAGCTTAATGTGCTTTACGAAATAGCTTTCAATATACTCCAGGGAAATATTTCTCTCACAGATGAGGACTACTGTAAACTGTACAAACACAGAAATGTGCTTCGGAAATTATCTTTGAAAGAAATTGACAGATACACAAAACGGCAGTTACTAGGCAAACATTCATGTGCCGTTAAAGAATTGTTGCAAATATTTTTCCATTATTTTTCATCAAAAAATACAGAAACATCCATTTCATTCCTGCCTTGCTCAGGATTAGAAGGGGACTCGTCATCATCAACAACAACAGAAGAAGAAGAAGAAGAGGAGGAGGAGGAGGAGGAAGAAACTGGAGAAAGACAGGGATTTCTGAAACTCAAATCAACTTTGGAATGTGACAATGACGGATCAGAACGATTACAAAACCTCGATACTCATACCCCTGTCACGTTACCAACAACTGCTGAAGCACCACCAGAATCAAACAACGACCCGGATGCCGAGCCCACAGAAAGTAAAACGCAGGAAACTGTCTGCTGATGCCACTTCAAGCAGTTTTAGCGACGCAACTGGCATATCAGAACACGGAGAAAACCCCAGCACTGTTGAGGCATCTCACGACCAGGCGAACTCTTCCGTTGATTCAGGGAATGTTGAAAAAGAACCTCAACTTGCCAGGAAGTTAATGAATACTATTAAACGCAGCTTTCCAAAGCATGTAAGGGATAAAATCGCAAGACTTTTACATTTTATTCTGACGTTCGGTTCTCATGTGATCACCGTCAACCGCCATGGAAATGTTTTCATTCGGAATCGTACTTTGGACCCAGCTTCCAACATTCTAGATTTGTTAAGGGCTAGTGTCAGTGTCACTACTGTTCCTAAACCCGTGGGATTTAAGGAATTTCGAAAGGCTCTTCTTCAAATAAATGTTCCAAAAAGTTTTTTGGTTGAATATAATTCAAATAATAAGCTTGGAAAAAAAAGTACAGACTTGAAAAGTGTCCACAAAGCTGACAATGTAAAAATAAGAAAATGGGAATCGTACTGACAATTTGACCATGAAATGACACTGAAACTGGCTCATAAGAAACCTGAACTACCTGCTGACCTATGGGGAAGGAAACACTGAACACACTTTTTTTTTTGTCTCTGTTTCACATTATATTTTGTTCATTTTTTTTCTCCTTTAGTCATTTTTGAAATGTTTGTGATGCAATATCTTATATAAGTAAAAGAACCAGCTCATGAGAAAAGGGTACTTGTTGTGTAGCAACCAGCAAAGGCTTAGACGAGCTTGTACTTAAGCGCAGTCTCGCCAGAGCCGTTGCTGTTTGCAGACATGAAGTGGAGATCTTGAGGTAGCTTCATACAAGAAAGCCTGCGCCTAGACAAATTTGACAACTTGTGAATGATAAAGACCCTTTTCTCATGTGCCGACTAGAACATATTCTGCATACTTTCAAAATACAGTAAAGATAAAAAAAAATTGGGCTACGTTAAACGTGTCATAATTCTAAACTTTGACATTAAATGTATGCCATTATGGCAAATAGGATAGACCCTGAGCAAAGCAGTCGGAACAAGGTCTAGACTATTTGCTCAGTTATGCACTTCAAACCCAATAGTTTTCATCTTTACGGTAATCTACATGTAAAAAGAGAAATGCTAAAAATGGTCAAAAAGAAATCAAACTTGAACATTGAATCTGAAAGAGGTGGTAGCTTTTATCAGAAATGAGCACCCGTGTAAACCTCCCATTAAGATATATATTTGCGTTTAAATGGAAAACTGAGGTTTGCAAGTATTTTTCTTATTTCTGCTCAAAAACACTACGTTTGAGGCTTAAGCAGTTCCTACCTGCCTGCACCCACAATATATGCTTGGAGCAGAGAAGAGAAAAATCTCACACATCAACATCTGGTACACTATGTGGACAAACGTATTTGTCACATTGTGGAGATGCAGTTTAAATAAATGCATTTCCATATTTTTTTTTTGTATGTAAAATTACTGTTGCAAAACTATAACAGCTATCATCAGGGAACCTTTACAAATTAAAATGACTTTGCAATAAACGCTAGTAGCATGAAATACTAATCCTTTTCTTGTTTTCTTTTACCAATGATTTAACATACATTTAGATTGATTTTTCAGTAACTTTAACGTCAATGGGAGTCCTGATTTATTTATTTTTTAATTTATATTTACCACCAACTTGTGTTACTGCAAAATTAAACCCAGAATTTTCTTTTATATATATATATTTTCGTGTATATTTAGTTCATCAATTAAAAAAAAAAAAAAAAAAAAAAAAAAAACACACACACACACACAATTTGTGTAAAAAGATACAAATACATTGATATAAATGGGAATGTAACAAATTACTTACTGCAGATGACAGATCATGTAAAATGAAGTATACCCCGACACCCTTGCAGAAAATTTGCTTGTCTCAGCAGTGCTTACTTACACACACACTCATCTCTGACACTAATATTCACTGGTATTCATATTGGTAAAACATGTTCAGTACGCAGTATTTTTTTTTTACCTTCGGCAGCTTACATGCACCTTTTGCTTCTGCCAGTTGATAGCCTTCTTCAACATTCTGAAGGTAATGCTTTGCAAATTGTATTTATCGGAATTTATACATCATCTGATGTCAAAAAGACGAAAACAAAATAGATTTCAAGATTTATTATCGACTGTAACTCCAACTGGAGCATTAGTCAAAACTTTTAACAAATGAAAAAACATGCAATAAAACATCTGAGGAAAGTTGCAAACTATGATATTGAAGAATATTCTAAATCATTCTCATGGTCACATGGCTGTGACTAAGAGTGCGATATGACCAAGAGTATGTAAAAACAACGTCAGAGTATACAACCCTGATAAAACTAATAATATGTGTTAGTAGAAAATTGTCCATTTGTCTAGAAGGTTCATAAGTGTCCTATTGACTCATGTTCATATGCATCCACTGAAGCACTGACCCATTGCCGATTCAGTAAATGGTATCACACAACAAAAGCCAGAATATTCGGCCGTGAAAATCACTGCAAGCATCATATATTAGATATGTGTACATGTATGTACAGTTCCAAACCAGACCGCTCCCAGGTACAGCCAAATCCAGGCCTATACCGCAGTAAACAACACAGACCCAAGTCACTTTCCTTTGTCGTATTCATTAATACTGAATGGCATGACACATGTCTAATTTAAGTATTTAATTTTAATATCCATTTAACTAGAAATTCAGTGTCTTGTTGATTAGAAAGGTTCTTGTAACTGTTACAAATTGTCTTTAGATAGTAAGGTACAACAAAAATACAAAATGTCCAGGCATGATAAAGCTGCCGCAAATATCATTTAAAAGATACCTGCAAAGTACAACCCCAGATCGGACTGTACCAGAGAGCAACCAGATCCAGAGCAATACCAGGCAAACAGCACAGATCCAAACTGCAATGTTACACAAAATAACCCAATTCAAATCTGCACCACTCACCATAACAAGCATAACCTAAAACTTTTAGAGTTGTTAAATTTCACCATCACCGCAAAACCCTTCCATTGCCAATGAAAAGCGTAAACTACACTTTTAGTGTAAATTGATTTAAATATTTCTGAAAATTTCCTGGAATGTTTTTAGCACCACTTTACAAAATTTTGCAATATTAAAAAGCAGCCTAGTATCGGTATTACTTGAACTCATGAGATGCTCAAATTTCACAGTATTAGGCCTAGCAAACACGTCTCTTGGCAAGTAAACCTTACGCAAATCTTCAAAGTAAGTGCACTCTAACACATAGTGGTATTCATCACCAAGCCTGTGAAGAGAACATGACTCACAAATTCTGTCATCTCTGACAGTACCCAAAAATCTTTCCCATTCAATGGGCATTTTATGATTTAGAGATCTAAAGTGAAAGAAAGGGATAGCAAGATCTATTGGTAAAATGTTAAATTAGTTTTCATACTGGAACTCTTACTTAAATATCCTGTAATTTAAACATTTAGGACTATTGAAAACAGACTCCTTCCAAAGCAACTTGTAATTCTCTATAGAATAACATTTAAAATGTGCCATTACCTGCTTCCTCCTTTTTGAAGAGGTCACAAGCAGGAACAACAATTGTGCTTGAAATCTGTCCAGTGATCGTCACCCCTCAAACTCTTTATGAGGATGCGATGCACAGGCAGCCTCGAAGGCTCCGGTAAGCCTGCGCATATGCGGTCAGTCATCGGCGCCTTCACTTGAGCATTTTCACAATAATCGCTTTAGGTGCCAGCATTTTGATCTTTACATGAAAAGGGGGTGTCACTTTTTATGCAGAAAGCAGCACTATGCGGTAGATCTAGGTCTTCTCAATGATACCAAAACATTTTAATTACGCATCTTTCGCCGTTCAGCACTCCCGATGTGCCCTGAGGCAGGTCCCCACAGTCTATAGTGGTGTGGCTAAACTGCACCCCGGAGTTCAGTGACCAACAACTCACTGCCCGTCCAGAGTTGGCCCCCGGGGCAACCCTCAACCGACACCACTGCTGTCGCGTTGATCCCCTCACAGGAGATCAGGTCTCCATCATTTCTGCACATTTTACATGCGTCAAACAGCCGACTCATCGGTACCCCTCCGCTGCATACACCTACAGCCGTGTAGCCTAATGTGGCGCATCTGCCAATGCTGCTCACTCAAATATTGTTCTCCCAAAAATCCCAAAGTATCATTTTGTGGGCGTATGTGATGAAACATAACAAAAGGTACATGGCCATTACAATTTGCATGGGGAATCAAGAGTTTATTTCAAAATAATGAGGAAAATGTTCTTTTCACCAAAACCAAAGGACCCTTTTCCCTGAACGTGAAATTTAAAAGGTGGTTTTGTCAATGTGAACAATGAAAATGGCACAAATATATTTTGAATTGATTAGTTATCATAGGAATGCATCTTTAATCTAAAAACATTCTTTATGTCCAAGGCAACAGGCAAAATCCTAACAGGTGCGCGACATTGGCAGACATTTTTATGATATACAAACAAGGGGGTGAGGACGTTGAGGGATTATTATCTGCTAAATTTGAAGAAGAAATTAAATGAAAATAAACTTGTTTTATTTATAATAAATTATTCTTCGTTCTAATACATTTAAAAATCAAAACCGGTCCATCGAACATTTTTTAAATTCAACTCAAATCCTTAGGTGCGCTGAATAGGTCGATAACAGTATACATGGAGGAAATAGAACATTAAAAGCAACATTTTTTATATTTTTCACCAAACGTGTTTCTATCTTAAAGTTAAAGCAAGGAATGACAAATTTCCAGACAGACATGCAGCTGCAGTACACAAACTTTTACAGACATTATTACGTCATTGGCATTTGAACTGACCGCTTTGAAGTAGCCGCTAGTATCGCCAGTACAGAGTAACGAGGCGGTCGAGTAAAACATTTACAAAAAAGAAAAAAAATGTTTTAAATTAAAATAATAATAATAATAATAATAATAAAAGTAATAATAATAATAATAATAATAATAATGATAAGCTATTAATATTAGAATGTTTAGGTTTCTAGAGATCTAAACAACAGCAATAAATACACTGTGCGTTTCGTAATATTGTCTGATTATAAAACAAGAGAAAAACGGTATTTTAAAGTGAGAAAAAAAAAAAAAAAAAAAAAAAACACGGAAAAAATAACAAAATCAACAATAACGACAATAATTACTATTCAGTCTGATCACGCCAAATAAAAAAAAAAAATGTTTTCAAAATGAGCCATGTCATGGAAAGTCGATCAAAATGACAAACATACTGCGGACAGGAAACCCGCTGGCACACAACGTTCACAGCTGCGTCAACGTTGATTCAGCGTTAAGGCAAGACTCGTGTCCATCCGAATTATTTATATTTTAGCCACATACGCCTAGCGTTCCATATTCCAGGCACTGGTAAACAGTGCAGATCCAGATCAGACACCGCAGAAACGCAGTGGCTGAGCAGAGTCTACACAGTTTGTATAACGTACACGCTTAGCGTTCCATATTATAGGCACTTGTTAACAGTGTAGACCCAGATCAGACGCCGCGGAAACGTAGTGTCTGATCATTCTACACAGTTTGCATACTGTAAAGGGATTGTTTTGTGTGAAACTTCCAACAAATAAAACGCATTCTGGCACACAACGTTGAATCAACGTCGAATCAACGTTTCAAAGCTGTTTCAAGTTGATTCAGCGTTAAGCGCATACAGGGAAGTCTCGTGAGCACAGCCTGATCAGAGCCTACGCTCTTGGCACAAGCATTCGCTTCTGAAGAGTGAGAGTCGATTTGTTTCGAAATGGCTCATTTTAAAGATGTAGTCAGTCTTAAAATAAATTGCCTCATATCCACCTTGTTGGAAACTGCACCGTCTTTTCCTAGTACAACTTTCCCTATAAATAGCTCCTTGTTTTTTGTGTCAATGCCAATTTAATATTTAAACTTCCGGCTTAAAACAATTCTGCCGTACTTTCCTTTAAAGACGTACGTAAATTCGTCTTTCTCTAAAATTGTTTTTATCACAAACATTGCCGTTTTCTCGTTATAAAATCTTGTTTTATTTCGGACTTATGCGAGACATTTTCTTTCTTTTTTTTTTTTTTTTTTTTTTTGCAAGGGTGGGACAGGTGTCACAAATATGTATGCTTCATTTATTAGGATTATTTTTATCATTATCAGTGAACCTGGCTAAGAATAAAACTCCGAAAAGTAGATTTGTGTTTCGACAATAGTAACGAGTAATCATAAGTGTGACAGATCTTATGACAAGGCCGCGTGACATTTTGTTTTATCGAGAAGAAGGAATCCTCCTGACTTAATATCACACCACATACAGTGTGCCTTTGCCGCCAAGAATGTCAATATTTTGGTCACTGTTTTACACCAACACACACAAACGCCAGGTAGGGAAAACGTATAAAGGCATTTATCAACACAGAACAAATTAACAGCGAGATTGTCTAATTTATATCATAAATGCCATTGGTGGAAGAAAAAAAAACTGTCAGATCATGTGCGACTGTCAGCGAGCGAATGAATGACTAATTTTAGAACACAATAAAGGTAAAAAGAAAAGCCCAGGGAGTGCCACAATCACACAAGTCACGACCAGGCTCTGACACCAAGAGGAAGAGGGTGTCTCATGACCTCGTGGTTATATGTAAAAAACTATCTATACGTAAACTGTCCTACCTTGTCATGGCTTCTGATGAAACTGAAAAGATTTCTGACGCCGACGACTTCGTCAGAAATTTGCTCGATCTGTCGGAAGACGTCTCAATGGAGGTCGACGCCAACGCACTGGCCGACGGAATACAGAACCTGGAACGGCACATATCGGCCAGCGGCCCAGAAGGCGATCCTGATTATACTCAGTGCCCTAAATGTAAACGCCGACTAAGTAACATCAGTAACATGAAGCGCCATTTGAAGCAAGGTTCCTGTAAACAGAATACAGCTGTCGAACACCGTTGTGGAAAATGCACGCACCTGTTTTCTACGGCCGGTAACCTGAAGCGTCATAGACAGTCCGCACGATGCCTCGACGCAGAAGCTGCTGAGCGACAAAAAGAAACGGCCAAAAAATGTCCGTCCTGTTCGATGCTGTTTAGTAATGCTAGAAACGTCAGAAAACATTTAAAAAATGGAAGCTGCAGGAGCGTGTGTTGTCACTGCTCTGAAAGTATTCCCGGATCGGTAGAAAATATGAGAGCGCACATTCAAAGACACGTCAGTGAAGAGTATTTAACTGTGCCTCAGCTTCAGGCACTCAGAAAGCAAATGCGGGTACTTAGGACTGCAGGTGGTAAGAAAGCCCAAAATAAACCGCCTCCAGCTCAACCGAGCAGCAGCAGCAGCAGCAGCAGCAACGATTCTGATGACGAAAGCGACCGGCAAGTGGAGGGTTTCTTCGAGTACGAACAAGAAAGAACTACTAATTTCAATGACACGCTCGTTCGTTTTAAAATTAGACCAGCGCTCGAAGAGAAACAAGATATGATGTTGCTCTTCGCTAATAGGAGACAGCAACTTTCGCACAACATAAAAACCGAAATGAGGCGCATGCGGGCCGTTAAATGGTACGTTTGTGTAACAGTCAAAATGACCAAATACACACCGGACGGCGATGTGAGAGACCAGGCTAAGCCGACATTTAGGTCCGTCAGTCAGACTGTCCTGTCTCGTGATGTGATATTTGACCAGCTTGACGCCGCCTATTTTAAAGTATGCGACAACCTCGAAAAATTTAAAGCAGATGGGTCGGGGTGGCGACTGGATGATATTTTGTTTTTGGAGCAAACAATTTTGAAGTACAACCCCCTCAGGGGCTCATGTTCGGACTATGAAATGCCAGAACGTTTGAGAAAAAAAGCCTATCTGCTATCTGTCGTAGGAACCCCTACGAACAGTACAGATTTTTTTCGCTGGGCTGTTTTGGCCGGGCTGAACGTGCCTTCACACATAACGGGGGAGGTTCACTGGACTGAGCTCAGCCAGCACAGAAATACTTTGAATTTTGATGGTATCGAAAACAGAGGGAAAAGGATGCAGTTAGCGCAAATTAATGACTTTGAAAAGAACAATAACGTGAGCGTAAACATTATAGGATACGTTAACGAACCTTTTCCGCTCCATATATCGAGAAATAGGGACACCAATATGAACAGACACGTAAATTTACTGCTAGTTAGCTACAACGACGACGAAGAGACAGAAGATACGCCGGGGCTGAGTGACGGACACTACTGTCTCATTCAAGATATGAGTCGGTTACTTTGCAGAGAGAAAATCAAAAAACGTGGAAGGCTTTTCTACTGCATGAGGTGCTTAAATCCCAAATACAGCGAGGAAAAGCTCGTGGAACATGAACGGTTTTGCAGTGAATTGCAACCGATGAACGCGCGCACAGTTTCGGAAGACAAAAAAATGGGTAGAATTCAAAAACTACAGACGGCAGCTCGAATGTCCGTTTCTCATCGTGGCAGATTTCGAATGTTTCAGGCGTAAGCTGTACGACAACGCGGAGCCTGTTGAAGGACATACGGTACGTGAACGAGAGTTACAACCAATGGCGTTCGCGTACTTGCGAATAAGCAGAGACGACAGTCATCCAGCGGAGCCAGTGGTATATGTCGGCAAGGATCCCGATGACACAATGGTGCGTTTTCTTCAGTGCATGGAAGACGAACAGCAATACGTATTTCAGATTCTTTCACAGAAACAACAAACAGTCCTATGCGACACGGGCTTGAGAAATCTGATGAATAGCAAAGACGCCTGTTACGTGTGCTCCACTCCATTTTTGCCTGGTGACAAAATCTGTGCAGACCACGATCACATCACTGGTATTTATTTATTTATTTATTATTTAACCCACATTTGTCCTAGCGTTCCATTTTCTTTTCTTTTTTTTTTTTTTTTTTTGGGGGGGGGGGGGAGGGGTGGTACTGGCAAACAGTGTAGAACCTTGATCAGACGGTGCCGCAGAAAAGCGGCGTCTGATCAGGGTCTACACAGTTTGCGTGATGTTCGTGAATTTTTTTTCTGAAACTTACAACAAATAAAACACATCTGACACCCCTAACGATGGAAATGAGCATAGCCTATGCTAATATGGATCAAATATTGATCAGCTGGACAACGGGAGATATATGTAGTGCAACCGATGAAGTAGATATTACCGAAATACTGGTATTTCGGCTCCTCACGCCCGAATTATAAGGTTAGGAAGACTGAACAAAATATTTCTATTTATTTTGCAGGTGTGCTCAGAGGAAACGCTTGCAACAGATGCAACCTGGCTCTTTCTGAACCAAAGTTTCTACCCATTCTCTGTCACGGATTGTCAAAATTTGATGGCCGGCTTATCATGTCGGCTGTTGGAAAATACGGTCACAGAAATATTACCGTACTGCCCCAAAGCGTTGACACGTACATCGCCATCATGATAGGTAAATGCCGATATTTGGATAGTCAGCGATTCCTAAATGCCCCTTTAGACGCTTTGATAGAAAGTGCTACTTCAGAGAGCGGGCCTCAGGCATTCAGGTATCTTAGCAGATATGTACAGAATGACCATCTGGAGCTGTTTATGAGACCGCAGCCATTCTGCTACGAATTCCTAGACGGACCAGACAAGCTTACCGCGAGCGAGTTACCTCCTAAATCAGCATTCTTCGACAGTATAAGCGAGACAGATATCAGCGACAGGGAATACGCGCACGTTCAAGCAATATGGCACGCTGTGGGAATGCGCACTCTCAGAAACTATGTAGAGACTCATCTTCTAACTAACGTGTTGCTCTTGGCCGACGTGCTTTCTATTTTTAGGAAAACTATGACGGACACTTTCAAACTTGACCCCATGCAGTACTTTTCTCTCAGTGGCTATAGTTTTGACTGCGCGTTGCGGTATTCTGAGGAAAAAATTGAGCTTCTGACAGACCTGGAAATGCATCAAATGCTGGAAAGCAGTATCAGAGGCGGCCTGGCTTCGATAGGCTCGCCGAGGTACGTGAAAGCTAACCACCCCAACTTGCCTGACCAACACTACGAAGCCGACAGCACAAAAAGCTACATACATTTTTTCGACTTTAACGGACTCTATACGTCTGTGATGAAAAACCACAAACTCCCAACATTCGGCTTCAGATGGCTGTCTGACAGAGAAGTAGAACGTTTCGATCCCATGTCAGTAGCCCCAGATTCAGATCATGGATACATCATCGAGTGCGACTTAGATTATCCCGAAGAGTTGCACGATGCTCATGATTCTTACCCCCTCGCCCCGGAGCACATCAGAATAAAGCCAGAAGACCTATCAGACTATACGAAAAATCTTGCAGAGCAGTGTGGAATCGGTCTCGAAACTTTGCGGGAACTTCGAAAACTATGTTTGACGTTGAAAGACAAAAAACATTACGTAACGCATTACTTGAATCTCCAGTTCTATGTCAAACACGGAATGAAACTAAGGAAAATATACAGAGTTGTGCGATTTTCTCAGAGTCCATGGCTTCAGGATTTCATGACGAACGTTTCTGATAAAAGAAGAGAGGCTAATACAAAATTCTACAGCAGTGTATTCAAGTCAGTTGCGAACAGCGTCTACGGTACGTCTGTACTAAATATTTCATTATTAGTAGTAGCAGTAGTGTTATAATTATTATTATTATTATTATTTATATAAGTGGCTAAAGATGGAAGCCAGGCTGAACTGAAGTTCTTAAATTTATTCTTTTGCTCGTTGTAGGTAAATTATTAGAGTCTGTTAGAAGCCACAAGGACGTGCGAATATGTACAACAGCGCAGAAGCTACACAAACTGGTTTCACTGCCTACCTTTTCCACTCTTCACGAGTTTGGGGAAGATCTCGCTGCTGTCCAGATGCACAAGGAGAGCGTTCTGCTCAACAGACCTTACGCGGTAGGCTTCTGTGTGCTCGAGCTGGCCAAACTAGAAACGTATAAATTCTATTACGAATTTATCACGCCGGCGTTCAAAGACGGGAGGGTGAATTGTCTGATGCACGACACTGGCAGTTTTTTATTACAAATTCTTGGTTGCGAGGATGTAAACGGCATTCTGAAAGAGAATGCAAAGCATTTTGATTTTTCGAATTTGCCCCAGAATCATGTGCTGAAGGACGATACTAACAGAATGAAACCCGGGTATGTCAAATTTGAACTGGGGGCAGCTACGTGTCTCGAATTCTGCGGCGTTAGCCCGAAGTGTTACTCTCTGCAGACGGACAGCGGTTTCAAACAGGCTTTAAAAGGGTCTAGGAACGCGGTATCTCATGAACTGTACAAAAACTGTCTGTTACAGGGACGGTGTCAGGTGCAAAACGTCCGGGAACTTAAGAATTATGGACAGACCCTGTATCAGGTGTCCGTGCAAAGGCGGCTGTTGACACCTGTGGATCTAAAGAGACATTATCTCAGCGCAATACATTCTCTGAGCTTTGGGCACTACAGACTAAAAGAGAAAGAGATCGACGAAAACGTGTGAGAATTTCAAACTGCTAGACGCTTTTTGTTCAGCAATGACAGCAGTGCACACGGCAGGATATAAATTCGAATACAGATGGCCAAATAATGACTTTGAAGTTCTGGTAGGCGGGACCTAAGTAAAAAAAACTGGCCAACCATGCTGTTTTCATTACCACGTATGTGTTTGGCAGTTAGCTATTGTGGGAATACTACTTGATCAGCGAGCGAGCGAGAGACTCATCCCGCAGAACGCACATAGAAAGACATCGACGAAGTCCTCTTCCTGTTAAACTGTCTTCAAGTAATGGAAACCACACCGAAAGCGTCTTTGTCCTACAGTCTTTCCAGGACAAGGACGCTGAAAATGCAGAGGTCAGGTGACGTTATCATCGCAAAGATAACGCACAATGATGGGACAGGTATAACCCTTGGGTACAGAGCACTCTTGAAATTGCTGGCTGCTGGGAATTTCATTTCGGAAGCGAGACGAACGCTTCTCTACAGGGCGGAAAGAGAGCGGTTGGAAATGGAAGGACATACGCCACTGCGGCCCGCCAAAAGAAAACTCTGCTTCCACTCGGACGGCTCGGAAGAAGACGAGGAAAGCCGCATTCCTCCGTCAGGGACGCCTCTCATCCCATTGAGCAAACTTGAACTTCGGCAAGAGATAACAAACACGAGTGATGAGGACGGCGCAACCATGCAGTTTTGACTAGATTTCCTCCCGTCTCCTCTTATTATGAACATTTGTAAATATCTTGCACTGAAAGACACGCTACGACTAGGTCAGTGCTGTGAATATTTTTATTCCATTGTAAATAACCCTGTTTTTTGGATAAAGCGTTTCGAACAAGACTTTAGAATGGAGTTTGATTGTGACTATTATCTGAGAGCCAAAGACTTTTACATATTAATGTACAGAGTCTGGGACAATGAAAAGCAGTGTTTTGACATATCAAAAAACTGACATTCTCTGAGGAGCTATCTTCTCAAATGGCAATGGCGATCTTGTTCTTTATTATTATTATTATTATTATTATTGTCGTTTGTTCTCAGCTATTTGTGTAAAATTTGAATTTCGTATTGTTTACGTTTGTATTTCCATCCGATTGTATTTATTCACAGTTTTGTATTTCAATCATTAAAACGATATTTGTAAAGTTACGCTGTTTTGCTTTTTATTATTATTTTGTTTTCTCAAGTCTAGTATACGCAAAACGCTACGAGAGATGTTGATTAGCGGTTTGAATCCCGTATACGTTGAAAGGTGCTACCCAGCAGGTACAGAGCTTGTGTACAACATCGGGTCAACGTCGGTGCACCGGCATGACGCTGCATCGATGTCGATGCGACGTTGTACACACGCTCAGCACGCTGCGTAAGAATTTCATCAGACCACATTTTATTTTATTTTTTGGTCTTATTATCCCCAAAAAACGGGTTTTTGACATTTCATGCTACTTGTCTCATGAAACTGTTTTCTGGGAAAATAAGAAAAGCGTCGTCTGCTGAAATAGCCCAGATTGTGATCATGTTGTCGAATTTTCAAAAAGGCAATAAGCCCCACTAGTGAGATGGGCTAAGCACACGGTAAAAACTGTTGATGGCCACAGAATACTATAATCATGGTAAGTGACAAACACGGTGATTATACTAATTGTGGCTCTCGACAAAGTTCACTGCTGGGCTTACGATACTCGCAAGTTTACAAATCAAGAAACAAACAAACACACACACATACACTACACAGTTTTAATTAGGCCAATTTTTACGAAGACAACAACAACGTTTACACTGCAATAGGCATAAATACAATATCAGAGAAAAAATGCCATTATTATTTACACTAAGAATAAAATAGTAATGATAATATTAAATAAAACAAAACAAAAACAACTTAAAATAGTCTGACTACTCGTGATTCGTCTATGTCTATCATTCCGTACGCCTCCAGGTACAATAGACAAGAGACGTTTTTCGTTAAAGCGCTGCCAAATATTGCGTGTAATGAAAGCGTTCCAGTTTTCAGCAGGTCAAAACTTACACCGTCATCAAGTACGGGCTCGAGATCGAAAAGATAAATAGCATAGCCATTTTTTATGTCCTTTCGTGCCAGTTGTAACCCCATATGACTTGCACCGCCAATGGCTCCTAACTCATTTCTGCGCCTGTTGGGGTCGTAAAGTCTTCCAAATACTTCCATAACGCTCACACCACCGGTTTCACTTACGTCAAAATTTACTTGAATCGGTGCACCCGGTGAAGATACGCCGTTAACCAACACGGATAATCGCTTTAAGTCGAAGTGTTGAAAGTCAAATGGATTTTTGTTGTAGGCCCCAACGAGCGCAGAACTGTCTACGAATGCGACTATAGCCGTTCGCGGGAGATATGAAGAATTAATCATATCCCACGAAAAGGAGTTCTGACCGGCTATTATATTCGCGACTTTGAGCTCGGTTTTCACAAAGGGAAATTTTGCTGAAACCTCTTTCAAAACTTTGCTGTGACTGACCAGAATAGCAGGATTTATTTTCAGTTTTGTCAACCTTAGGAAGGCATCCTCAATTCTAATCAGGTAACCTGCTTGGTTTTCGTTTTCGTCGTCATCGGCCATCAGACAGAATTCAGGCTGGTTTCTCAGCATCATGATACGCAGGTGCACGCCATTTAACATATATCGATCCAACTGCAGACAATCATTCAAGGGTATTCCGACCATATCAAACTGCTTTGAGCCTTTCGACAGTTGATGTCTTTCATACAAGCCGAAATTACCTGGAAATAAAAACGCACATTACGATTAGTTTCCTACTCTCTCGGGGACGAAAATGGGCGTTTTCGGGTGTTCTCTTGCGATAGTCCCCAAACGTGGATTACATGTGCTTATAAGAACCGCTTCTTCGATGCGGTTCTAACAAGCATCCACATTCTACGTTAAAATGTATCGCATATAGAGCGCTTAAAAAGTTCTCCATTAAATAGACTTGTTGACGTGATGTAAATTATTTAAGCTTTTCTTTTTTTTTTTTAATTTACAGTATACATTATATGTCAGTAGTAGTAGTAGTAGTAGCAATAATAATAATCATAGCAGTAATGATAATAATAATAACAACAACAGTATCCTGATTATCCTGATTCTTGTTGCTGCGAGTAAGAGCGTTTCAAATGTGAAAAATAATTAGGTAAATAACTTACCGCTGCCCGGAGACGTTTCAGCCATGAATCCTGGTGTGTCTCTGTAGAATAGTTGCCCTTGCAAAGTAGTCGACTTTTCCTCAGCAGTCGAATTGAACAGAGTTTTGAAGTAAGCTTTTAATGCGTAAGTATCTCCGCTTGAACTAACAAGAGTTCTGTTGAAGTACACGTCGACTTGTTTGAAAAGTGCGTGGAAAAATAGATTTACGGGGGAAACCTTTGCTGTCTCGTCTAGCTTATTACCATTTGCCTTCAAAATTCTGACCTTCAGAAACAATTTGCTCTTTGATAAATCAGTATAAGTGTCGCCTTGAAGATTGGTTTCAAACTCAAGTGGCGTCTGCTGAAACTGTGACACCGGTCGGATGTCTTCGTAGAAGTGGCCTTGAACTGCAACTTGATTTGGAGGGACCGAAAATAAATTCAAAGCCTCCGGCGCCTTATCATTTGCGCTCAGCGACGATAAAACGGACATCTTTACCCTTTTCGCGCCGCTTTGCAGACAACAGAAGAATTTGTTTAGATATTTTATTTTTTGCCTTTGCTAAATATGTCTTTCAATTTTCTATAGGTGAACGTTGGCTTTTTGACAGCCGTCTGCTTGCGACTTTTTGTCTTTTTCCCTAGTTTTGGCTTAGTACTAGATTTCGATTTCTTACTTTTTATCTTTTTACCATCTGTTTTCATGATACTTTCCGCCTGGTCTGTTGTCTCGGCAATAGATGAAATCAGTTTAAGCTGCACTCTGGAGTTGTCGCTAGACTGCCCGGAACAAACTGACTGTAAAGTATTTTCGTGAACTTGTTTATTCACCTTTTTCTCGTAATAATCGTTCCACAATTTGAAATCTGGAATATACAGTTGCTTAGATTGTTCCGTATTACTGAACATCTTCTAACACATCACCTAAATACACGTTACTAGTCATATCGCTATCAAACACTTCCCGCCGGGTATCTGAACTACGAACAAGTCATTGTCACACCTGTCCACCAAACATAATTGTGGTTACAATAGGACTTTAACACCGCCTTTTCAGATGCAGTGACAAATAGGCCTCGCAGTTTTCCAATAATTCGTTCACGTACAAACTCGGGTGTTTCAATGCAATTTCGATTACTGAACATTCTTGTGCGATGACCGGTCTATAAAAACAATAATTCTCTGCTCCCGATAAATGAAACACCGTTTTTGTATGTGAATTTAAAATGGGACGTCCGATGTTAAGCTTTCGTAGAAGCTACCGTTTGTGACTACCTACGATAGATAATCCAACAATGTTGCAGTATATGTCCAGGACCAGTCCAGACAAAACATCGGCTGCATCTTTTTCGTGAAAGAATAGAGAAAGCGAAGTCAAAACTAGTTCCCAGTTGCCATTTAATGCCAGGGACTCGCTAAGTCTAAAATTGTTTCCTTTATTGCCCGGAAAGTCCTCTTTCGAATCGAAACTTGTTATGTCCAAGTGGAAGCTACTCATTATTATTATTGTTATTGTTATTATTATTATTATTATTATTATTATTATTAAAAAAATAGTCTGTGTAGTGTCAAGTCACTTGCCTATATTTTTCAACGAAGACTTCAAAACATAGGAGTCGAACTTAGGACCATATCCTTTCCACCGCACTAGAACTTTTTGGTTTTTCCCTTTTCCTTTGGTCTTTAATATGCGCTCTATTTGCCAGAGGTCGTCTGTCTTGATTATTGCCTGCAAATCGTGACTATAGAAAATACCTTCGACCAAGCAATTCTGAAGGTCTGCGAGTTTATATACCGGAACACCGTTCAATAAGTAATGATCTTTAACGGTAAATGACTCCTCTGTAAACTTCTCATTATAGGACCTCTCAAACGGGCTTTTTGCGTAGCTGATTCGAACCAATTGGCCCTTTTTTAACGTAAATTTCTGCGCAGTTTTTCTCGACGTCGACTTTAGATTCCTTTTCTTTGCATCCTTTTGTGAACGTAGACTGTCTATATACATTCTATTCCAAAGTGACACTTGATTTTTCTCATTTACGTCCCTGGGAGCCAACTTTCCCAAGCTCCGATGTGGCCTACTATTGTAACTGTCGACGATCTTATCCAGTGCCTCGATGTAGCGAAATGAATTGCTTTGATATAAATATCTGTAGATAAGCTGTTTCAGCGACTGGATACAGCGCTTGGCATACCCGGCTTTTATGGGCGGTGATGCGTAGATATGTCTTATGCCATTTTTTTCAAAAAAGTGTTCTAACTTACTATTCCGCAGTTCGGCTCCTAAATCCGTCCTTACTTTCCTAGGAAGAGGACCATGGGCGTACAGGCTCTCAAAAGCTGAAACTACAGAACCTGCAGTTTTGTCTCGCAACGGCCGAACTTTCACGAACCTGCTGAAGACGTCTATCGCCACTAGAAGGAATTTAATGTTCTTGTTGTATCGAGATAACCTCGTAAAGTCTGCGAGATCCACATCCACCAGGTCGTTTACACCGTACGCGATCACCCTGCTTCTTTGAAATTTTCTGCGCACGAATCTGTTTACCGTGTACGTGTCCTCTTTGGCTAACACTCTCTTGATTTCAGCTCTAGAAAACTTGAAAGTGCCATCATTTTTAATCGCTTCGCTCAGCTTATTTATTCCAGAGAAACTGCCTGGTCGACTAGGGTCGGTATAAAGAGTTTTGAGATAGTTTTCTTTTTCTTTTGACAGAGTCGTAGAATTCTCGTCGTCTGGTTTAGATGAGGCGTCGGTCGTTTTTCTTTTCTTCCGGAGCGGCCGCATCTGTTGCGTCCACAGTAGTAGAATCCACCTGTTTAGCCGAATTAACAGCAGCCGGTTTCAGATACTTCAGTCCGGGGCTAGGCAGAATGTAGCCGAAAGCAGACGACAGCAGAATAAGCCAGAGGTCTTGGTTAGGAGACTGGACGCTCAGGTGGTATACTGACACGGATATTATTCCGTATACAACTAAGATCTGCGAAAGAAATGTCAGGGTGTTTTTCGGAATTCTATACTGGCAGTACTTATGGCCACGGATCGAACA
Source organism: Anodontia alba (assembly GCA_964016985.1). NCBI lineage: Eukaryota > Metazoa > Mollusca > Bivalvia > Lucinida > Lucinidae > Anodontia > Anodontia alba. The sequence goes on along the minus strand of OZ024821.1, from coordinate 107,331,125 downwards.
CCCACCCGTCGCCGAAGCTCCTGCAGATATTGCCGACGGCGACCGCATAAAAACCCCTCTACCTTCGTCGGTCGAGATGCTCTCCAAAAGATTTTCCCGGATATGTAAATTTGATGACTCTCTATCATGCGTATTGTCCATCATCACAAGGTTCGGTCTTACCACTGCGCAGGCAGCAAAGTTAACGATGTCCGCCCGCAGCTAAAGATTATCAGAGCCACGGCCAATAATAGTACACGTTTTCGAATGTGTGTTTCGCTTACGCATATCTATGTGAAATAATATGGTCAGTGACAATATCAGGTATTTAACAGAGCATTTTCCCGGCTGCAGTCCATTCATCATTTCTCACGTCGAACCAACCGTCTTTAGAAATGCAAACAATAACAGCAGCGCTCAAAACGCTCTCTTCCAACGAGTTGCATTGTTTCCCAGTTTAAAGGCGATAAGTGTTTCGCCGCAAGTGTCGGAGACAATCGATTTGTCAACATCGCACCTGTCACTACTGCACCAGGCAGTATTTACCCTAAATATCGGCACAGAAGTCCTTGAGCGAACAGTGTAGACCCCGATCACCATGACCAGGGCCTGCACTGTTTGCCATTCCATCAGAACATTTTTGCTACGTCGCCTGAGGGTTCAAACTTTAAGGATAATAACAGTGATCGCTATCAAGACCTGTCCCAATATTTTAGGGTAATTACTTCTGATCAAAAATCTTATCATCATCCGGTTATCATCCACGATTCCGGTCTTCTTTTGCATACTACTGGTGGGTGGTTAGAATTTTTCACATTACCTTTACGTAAAGCTTTGCTGACGAATGTGTTGCGAGTTTTCTACAACACGCAAAACGGGTTCCATAGGCTACGTATGATGGACTGTATCTTGAGTAATCACTAATCAGTAAGCTATCTAAAAGTCCTTCTGAAACGAAGTGATGGCATTGCTTAGCTAAACGCTATATATAGAAAAAAAAAACTGGTGTAACAATCGGGTCGGCTCATTCGGCATGATAGAGGCAGTGCAGGCCTACGGGAGATAGCAGAGCGTTTCAGCTGTGCTCATATGACAGTACTGAATCCTAAGACTGAATCTAGATCAAGGCCGACATACTACAGATAGCGAAGATGACGGACGTAGGCCAAGGCGTGGTCGTGTAACGTCAATGCAGCTGAACTGAACATTACATTGACATGCAACACCTGCGTAACAGATTTCAGCGCGCCTTCACGAGAGGACGAGAGACGCCGGGTAGGCATACCCAGAGAATAAACAATACATGGGCGACGTCTACGTGAATCAGGACTGACGACAAGACGTTCATGCCAGGGTATCAATTTGATGGTATAATGTCGTCGTAACCGTGATCTCTGATAGACGCAAAAGCAGTGGAGGGTCATCATGTTTACCGACGTCTCGATTTAGCTTCAGCGGGGCTATGCCGAATGTAATTTTCGTTTAGCAGATCGTTGGGACAGAGGTGGCGTAATGGTGCGGATCGGTATCACCTGGTACCGCAGAACTCGTCTAGTAGTAGTATTGACAACAGTCTTACGCTGAAACGTTACACTGACGGAATACTCGAACCTCACGTTCTACCTTTTTACGTCAGCACCTTCACTAAGAGCAGATTATTTACATCAAAACAGCACTGACGACTTCTCTTGACCTGCATATTCGTCAGTTTAGTCCTACTAAACACCTCTGGGACCAGTTTTGGCAAGCCATATATATCCCGACGTGCCTTCATACCGATAACCGGACAAGAATGATACGGACGTTGCTGGAGGAATTGATCAACAATCCACAACTGCATGCGGCGTCGACGCCGGGCCTGACGAACAGGCTGCATACTTCATGTAGTAACTATATATCGAGGGTTGAGCGCAAGACTATGGTAACTCAAACATATTTTTGAAACCCTTGTTTAGGGGCAACTTGGACCCCTTTGTAAACAATGCAAATTTAGGTGCCATTGCTCATACGAGCAATGGCACCTAAATTTTCATTGTTTACAGAAAGAAATGTTGTAATCTTCATAACGCCTTCATGGTGAGGAGATTAGGTTTGGGGAAAAACAACCATCTGACTTACGCCAGTCTTGCGCTCAACCCTCGATATGACTTCTGCATTCTGAGGCTGTGATAATGACGGCTTGAGGGATGACACTTAATACTTTTGACTGCGTTGATTACTTTCCGGATAATTGCTTTCTAATTTAGGCATATACCCAAAATGAAATTTCAAAGTGTTATAGTGGTGCGTTTTCATTGACTGTCAGTATAGTTCGACAGCCTAACTATTTTTGGTATGTAGGTCAAGACTGATTATACAAGACATCTACACACAAGTTAGAAGCGGTAATTCTTAACAAGTTAGAAACGGTAATTCTTATAATATTATTTATTTATTTTTAACTTTGAGTGATATATAAGCTTTCCTCCCAATTTTCCTTCCTTCTTTCTCTGTTTTGCTTTCTTTTAAGCTGTAACTGTTTTTATGTACGGGCGGATCGAGCTTTTTTTAATAAGGGTTGGGAGGTTGGTGTAAGTGGGGGTGTGGGGGGGGGGGGGTCGATTTTAGCCGTACTAAGCCTTAGTATTCGGACAGATAGGCCTGAGCAGACCAGATGTCACAGAACATGGTGTCTGATCAGTTTCTACACTTTTTTTGCCACGCATCCACGAATTTTATACATAGATAGTAAAACGGAAATTGAACTTGTTGGATTTTAGAACACAGAGAAGTATGAAGTAAAAAGTAAAGTGTACGAATAATTTTGGTAAATACGGTATCCAAATTTTAGCAGATTTTTTTCTAAAGTTTTGCCTAAAAAGGAAATTTTGAGTCAGTAGGGGTGGGGTGTTGGGAGCGAGCAGGAGTAGACGGTTTCGACCGAACCCCGCGAACCCCTTTGGATCCATCCCTGCTATGTCACAGTATGATTTTCGGATGAGGTAAGGATCTATGACAGTAAACATAGTTGCTTAATTGTGTTTTTGCATAACCATTTATCGTTAATATGTTTAAGCTTAATAAATGTTTCCATATTTATCCTTTTGTTAAGTGGGCTGGGTGGCGTAGCGGTTAGCGCACTCGACTTTTCTGACATCACGAAAACATGCCTATATAATTTTGAACCCCTTAAACCCCACATTTATATAGTAAAACTAGGGTTTACAGGGGTATACATTATTTTTTTTATTTCTGCTCAAAACATAGATTGTTGTACTCGTTAGAACCGCTTCGGCGAGGCGGTTCTAACGAGTATCTACAATCTATGCTTTGAGCAAAAATATGAAAAATATCTGAATTTTTATCTGAAAACTTTCAGTTTTTTAGTGGTGAAATTTTCAATAAATTTGAATAGGCGTGTTTTCGTAATGGGTGCCGTTTTACTATAAATCCCCTATTTTGTGATATCACTAAATCGAATTAGTGATATCACTAATTCTATTTAGTGATATCACTAAATAGAGATGAATTTGTGATATCACTAAATCGAATTAGTGATATCACAAAATCGATTTAGTGATATCACTAAATAGAATTAGTGATATCACTTAATCAAATCTATCGAATTAGTAATATCACTTAATTGGTTTTGTGATATCACTAATTCGATTTTGTGATATCGCTAATTCGGTTTAGTGATATCACTAAATAGACATGATTAAGTGATATCACAAAATCGAATTAGTGATATCACTAAATCGAATTAGTGATATCACTAAATATATTACATTTGCAAACAATACAATGTTTACTCCCTAATAAATTTGTTTCCGCTCAGCATACTGGGTAAAAAATCCAACAGACGTCATTTTGCAATATTTCCTTTATTTTTTCCAGAAAATAGGCTATGCGAAGTTAGCCAGACGAGTCACATGAAATGTCAAGCTTTTAATTTACTCTAAAAATAATTAAACAAATATCAAATTTTCATCTGCTGCTGTTATAATTAGACTTTAAGACATAGACTCGTTTTCGATTTAAACGATATTAATTACGAAAATCAATGGTGAAAACATCCTGTCGCTTCCGCAATATAACAGTAATTTTGAGGATGGAACAAAATTAGTACGAAATAGCCCAGTTCCTTTCGCAGCTCGATAGCAGCGTCAAGGGTACAGTGAACTAATATTTTTTTCCCATAATGCTCCATAGTAATTCGACCCTTTTTGGTGGTTAAGGGTTCATTTCAGGGTATGGCTGGGCTTCTAAATTTTGTTTTAATTCAAAAACCAGGCTTAACATAGCAAAATAAACAAGGAAAAATACCACCATCACCAGCACTTTCTGGGACTTTTTGGAGGCTGAATGTAGCAACCCCTCAGTTGGCAGGTATCAAAAATAAAAATTGAAACTTTGCAATTTCACCACTTCTTCTTTGGGCTCCAGCAAACATACACAGAAACATTTATTTCTTTGAAACAATGAGAAAATTACAAACAGACATGTTTTCTTCAAATTAGAATGATGAGTTTTAATTCATCTTTATTATTAACCAATGACAGGTCGCCTTACACAAAATAACTACCCCGGGCTTCCTACACTTTTTTGCACCACTACACTTTTTTTTTTACACCAATCAGCTAGCAGTCCTGTCACAATTGGTTCACTGTACCCTCAAGCGTTAGTTTCCGGATTTATCTGTCTGGTAGACTGGTTACCGGTTTATCAGTATCCTTAGGAGGGTAAACGCTTCAGAGAAAATACCTCATCTATAAATATTCTGCACTGCAGACAGGACTCGACTCAAGATCGAGTAACATATAAAATAAACAAACAGATATAATTGACATTTGTTTAAGTATGTTATCCTTCAAGTCATGTTTACAGAAGTACTGCAAATACATATATACTGCATTAGTTGATAAGTAAATTGTGAATTATATAAGGGAATCTTTAGGACAATGATACAGCTTTTTTTTTGTGTGTGTCCTCTTAAATAGTTGAGAAACTCTAGAACAAATATGAATTCGAATAAGTAATTATGCATGTTAAGCAACACCGAAATAGAAAGTAGATCTAAACTATTTTTGTAGATTCTGTTAATATGATAGCAATGTTCTGCTGTGTTTTATTTGTATAAATATATCTGTCAGCGTGCTTCTGCTTATCTACTCTCTTACACAGAGATTTGCTAACTCAATTCTTTCGTAGACAAACCTCGCGTAATTGAAACGTAGTGGAAATTGTAAGCGCTGATAGTTGAGCGTACTGCTTATCTTCAAGGTCGTTAATATTGAGTTATATATAGAACGCTTTACGTCAGCCGTGGGAATTTCGATACTAACAATAGACTGCCTAGTAAATTTCACACCAGGCGTCTATTTTAGTAGTCGCCTGGCGAACGAGGCTACGTACGAAATTAACCACTTCCATTCCCTAGGCTAATTTAGCACAGGAAAAATTTATGACTTTTTTTCTTATTTTTCCCAGAAAACAGGATTTGATCTTTCATACAAATTGTCTGTTTGCATGAAATATCAAAACCCTTTTTCTATAAAACCAAAAAAAAAAAAAAAAAAAAAAGACATATTTCTTCCGTAAAGAGCATGCGCAGTGGTAACGCATGCGCAGTGATCATTTCGGGATCCCACATTATTCAAAAAGTTCAAAGGGAAAATATGAATTTGTGATATCACAAAATCAATTTAGTGATATCACAAATTCACTCCTATTTAGTGATATCACAAAATCGAATTAGTGATATCACAAAATAGATTTTGTGATATCACTAAATAGAAATGAATTTGTGATCTCACTAAATCGAGCAAAATTATGAGGTGCCGTTTTACTATAAATGCCCTATTTTGTGATATCACTAAATCGAATTAGTGATATCACTAATTCTGTTTAGTGATATCACTAAATAGAGATGATTTTTTAATATCACTAAATCGAATTAGTGATATCACAAAATCGATTAGTGATATCACTAAATAGAATTAGTGATATCACTTAATCAAATCTATTTTGTGATATCACAAAATCGAATTAGTGATTAGTTCGGTTTAGTGATATCACTAAATAGACATGATTAAGTGATATCACAAAATTGAATTAGTGATATCAAAAAATCGAATTAGTGATATCACTAAATATGAAAGAATTAGTGATATCACTAAATCGAATTAGTGATATCACTAAATATATTACATTTGCAAACAATACAATGTTTACTCCCTAATAAATTTGTTTCCGCTCAGCATACTGGGTAAAAATTTCAGCAGACTTTTTTTGCAATATTATGTATGGTATGGTGGCATATTTCTGCCACGAGATAGCTAGATAGCTATCGCGATAATATTCTTAATTTTCCAGAAAATAAAAGGTTTCCTGAAAACATTATCGCAATAACTTGAATTATCTAGATATGTTTTTTAACTTCCAGAAAATATTTTAAAGCAAAATTTCTTGATACTGCTCGGAACTGACATTAGTATCTAGATAAAATTATCACGATAAAATTTTAGTGGTAGCGAGGTAGCTATAAATAGAACACAATCGGATATGACATTGCGGGATTTCCACACACCAGTTTGCGATTACCTGGTATTAACTGTAGGGTACAGTGAACAAATTATTTTTCCCATGCGCTCCATCCATAGATAGTAATTCCATCCTTTTGGTGGTTAAGGGTTCATTTCAGGGTATGGCTGGGCTTCTAATTTCTTTTAAAAAAAATCAAAGACCAGGCTTAGCACAGCAAAATAAACAAGGAGAAATACCACTGTCACCAGTACTTTCTGGGATTTTTTGGAGGCTGAATGTAGCAACCCCTAAATTGGCAGGTATCAAAAATTGAAACTTTGCAATTTCACTTCTTCTTCTTTTGGCTCAAGCAAACATACACAGAAACATTTATTTCGTTGAAACAATCATGAAATTACACACAAACATTTTTTTCTTCAAATTAGAATGATGAGTTTTAATTCATCTTTATTATTAACCAATCACGGGTCGTTTTACACAAAATAACTACCCCGGGCTTCCCTACACCTATCAGCAGTCCTGTCACAATTGGTTCCCTGTGCCCTCTTCCTTGAAAGTGGCTGGTGAATACACTCGTTGAATATTTAATATTGTCGCTGTTTGTGCAGAAAATGACCTCCTGCAGTGATAAATAACACGGGCATGTAAACAGTATAGGTGATGGAAGACATTTAGCATGCTGAATTTTAAAATAAAATAGACATTTAAGTCTTTCTTGCTTTGACTTTAAACAAAGAGCTTGGTATTTCATTTTTCTTTGTATTTAAAATATATCTTTTGAAAAGTGTCCCAAGTGACCTCTCCCTTAAACCCCCTCCCCCCCCTACCCCCCTCCAAAAAAAAAAAAAAAAAAAAAAAACACACACAAAAAAAACAAACAAAAACTCTTTGACTGGCAATTTAGCCTACATCATGGTAAACGTCAGTCATATTTTCATACCAGTATGTCTGAAACAGCTAAATGACCCTGTAACCCAAAAGCAGCAGTGTGTTTAGATAAGCAAATCAAAACTTAATTATTTCTGTCAGTTAAAACAATGCCAGCAAGATGCGACAAGTGGGTTGTTGCAGTGCTTAAATTTCTCGCCTTTCAGGCTCGAAATTTAAGCACTGCAACAACCCATACGTATAAACAAAAGTATCCGATATCGGTTCTATATACAGATAACAGAAAATGAATGGCAGCTCTGGGCACTAACGCAAAAAAAATATCGTGATAATACTGTAAACTTTCGCGATAATATTTCCCGGAAACTTTAGACTATTAAGATAATCTTTTCAGGAAACTTCGAAATATCAAGACAATTAACGAAAGTATCATGATAGCTACCTAGCTATCTCGTGGCAGAAATATGCCACCATACAATATTTCTTTTATTTTGCCCAGAAAACAGGCTATGCAAAATTGTAGCTGACGATATTTTTTTTTTTTTTTTTTTTGTTATTTATTTTTCCGAAAAAAATAAAACTTGGCATTTCATTTGGACTCGTCAGGCAGACGACTCACATGAAATGTCAAATTTTAATTAACTCTAAAAATAATTAAACAAATATCAAATTTCCATCTGCTGCTGTTATGATTAGACTTTAAGACATAGACTCGTTGTCGATTTAAACGATATTAATTACGAAAATCAATGGTTAAAAACATCCTGTCGCTTCCGCATTGAGGAGTGAACAAAATAGTACGACTTGCGAAGCTCGTGGTAGACTGTTTACCGGTGTATCAGTATCCTTACAATACAGGAGGGTAAACACTACAGAGAAAATACCTCATCTATAAATAGTCTGCACTGCAGACAGGACTCAGTGAGATCGAGCAACATATAAACTAAACAAACAGATATAAATGACGTTTGTTTAAGTATGTTACCCTTCAAGTCATGTTTACAGAAGTACTGCAAATACATACATACGGCATTAATTGATAAATAAATTGTAAATTATGTAAGTGAATATGAATCTTTAGAACAATGATACAGCTTTTGTGTGTGTATGTGTCCTCTTAAATAGTTGAGAAACTCTAGAACAAATATGAATTCGTATAAGTAATTACATTAGCATCTTTATGCATGTTAAGCAACACCGAAATAGAAAGTACTGAGATCTAAAATATTTTTGTAGATTCTGTTAATCTGATAGCAATGTTCTGCTGTGTTTTATTTGTATAAATATCTGTCAGCGTGCTTCCGCTTAAATACTGAGTTAAATATAGAACGATTTACGTCAGCCGTGGGAATTTCGATACTAACAATAAACTGCTTGGTAAATTTCTCACCAGTCGTCTATTTTAGTAGTCGCCTGGCGAAGGAGGCTAAGTACGAAATTAACCACTTCCATTCCCTAGGCTAATTTATCAGACGGAAAATTGATGACTTTTTTTCTTATTTTCCCAGAAAACAGGATTTGATCTTTCATACAGATTGTCTGTTTGCATGAAATATTAAATCCTTTTTTCTATAAAACAAAAAGAAAAAAAAAGACATATTTCTTCCGTATCAGCATGCGCAGTGGTAACGCATGCGCAGTGATCATTTCGGGAGCCCACATTATTCCAAAAGTTCAAAGGGAAAATATGAATTTGTGATATCACAAATTCAAGTTAGTGATATCACAAATTCACTCCTATTTAGTGATATCACAAAATCGAATTAGTGATATCACAAAATAGATTTTGTGATATCACTAAATGGAAATGAATTTGTGATATCACTAAATCGAATTAGTGATATCACAAAATCGATTTAGTGATATTACTAAATAGAATTAGTGATATCACTAAGTAGAATTAGTGATATCACAAAATCATGACCATTTTGTGATATCATTATATCGATTTTGTGATATCACAAATTCTATTATTTGATATCACTAAATCGATTTTGTGATATCACAAATTCAGTCTTATTTTGTGATATCACAAAATAATTAGTGATATCACATATTAGTGATATCACAAAATCGATTTGTGAAATCACTAAATCAATTTAGTGATATCAAAAATAGAGGGTTTATAGTAAAACGCACCTCATACAAAATCGATTTAGTGATATCATTAAATAGAAATAGTGGTATCACTAAATAGAATTAGCGATATCACAAAATCATGACCATTTTGTGATATCAATAATCGATTTTTTGAGATCACAAATTCTCTATTATGTGATGTCACTAAATGGATTTTATGATATCACAAATTCAGTCTTATTTTGTGATATCAGATAATCGATTTTGTGATCGATTTAATGATATAACTAAATCGATTTTCTGATATCACAAAATAATTAGTGATATCAAATAATAATTAATGATATCACAAAATCGATTTTGTGATATCACAAAATCGATTTAGTGATATCAAAAATAGGGGGTTTATAGTAAAACGGCACCTCATAGACTTTCAAGCGGGATATCGTGGGTTCGAGATAATTTTTAGAACGCCTAGCTCATACTCGACGTACCCTGGGTTGAGTATAAAATGGACAGGGCGGCGCTTGGTGACAGACAGCGACACCAAGTGTGCATGGGTGATCCATGAAAGCAAGGCTGTACTACATGTACATAACAATCGCGGCTGCCTCTATGTGCCTCAGGTGCCTGGTAGCGTTAAAAATCCGCACAACAACAACATCCTTTTGTTAGGAAGTGATATTACATAACATTTTAACCCATTTATGCCGAGTGGACTCCTCTACCTGAACCCTTTGGACTGGTCCAATTCCTTTATAGGGGGTTGTCTGGTTTGTTTTTTGGTCACCTGAGCCAAAGGCTCAGTGTGAGCTATTGTGATCACCCACCGTCCGTCGTCGTCGTTGTCCGTCTGTCCGTCCACAATCTTTAAACAACATCTCCTCCTAAACTACTGATTGGATTTTGACCAAACTTCACATGAATGATCCTTGGTTGGTCCTCTTTCTAAGTTGTTCAAATGGTTCCGGTCCATTGCATATCTGGGTCACAGGAGCTAAAAATAGATTTTTTAACTAAAAAAAAAAATCTTCTTATCAGAAACCACTGGACCGAATTCAATGTAATTTTGCAGAAATGTTCCTTTGGTGATCCTCTACCAAGATTGTTCAAGCCATTTGGATTCGTCAAAAAAACACGGCCGCCAGGGGGCGGGGCTTAATTTCCCTATATATCTATATAGAAAACTTTAAAAATCTTCTTGTCAGAAACCACTGCACCGATTTCAATATTATTTTGCAGAAGTGTACCTTTGGAGATCCTCTACCAAAATTGTTCAAGCCATTTGGATTCGTCAAAAAAAATGGCCGCCAGGGGGCGTGGCTTATTTTCCCTATATATCTATATAGAAAACTTTAAAAAATCTTCTTGTCAGAAAGCACTGGACCGATATCATTATAATTTTGCAGAAATGATCCTTTGGTAATCCTCTACCAAGATTGTTCAAGCCATTTGGATTCGTCAAAAAACACGGCCGCCAGGGGGCGGGGCTTATTTTCCCAATATATCTATATAGAAGTCTTTCAAAATCTTCTTGTCAGAAACCATTGGACCGATTTCAATATAATTTTGCAGAAATGTTCCTTTGGTGATCCTCTACTAAGATTGTTCAAGCCATTTGGATTTGTCAAAAAACACGGCGCCAGGGGGCGTGGCTTATTTTCCCTATATATCTATATAGAAAACTATAAAAATCTTCATGTCAGAAACCACTGGACCAATTTCAATGTAATTTTGCAGAAATGTTCCTTTGGTGATCCTCTACCAAGATTGTTCAAGCCATTTGGATTCGTCAAAAAACACGGCCGCCAGGGGGCGGAGCTTATTTTCCCTATATATCTATATAGAAAACTTTAAAAATCTTCTTGTCAGAAACCACTGGACCGATTTCAATATAATTTTGCAGAAATGTTCCTTTGGTGATCTTCTACCAAGATTGTTCAAGCCATTTGAATTTGTTAAAAAAACATGGCTGCCAGGGGGCGGGGCTTATTTTCCCTTTATATCTCTATAGAAAACTGTAAAAATCTTCTTGTCAGAAACCACTGGACCGATTTCAATATAATTTTGCAGAAATGTTCCTTTGGTGATCCTTTACCAAGATTGTTCAAGCCATTTGGATTCGTCAAAAAACATGGCCGCCAGGGGGCGGGGCTTATTTTCCCTATATATCTATATAGAAAACTTTAAAAATCTTCTTGTCAGAAACCACTAGACTGATTTCAATATAACACGGCAGGAATGTTTTTTTTGTAACCTTCTACCAATATTGTTCAATGCTTCATGATTCCTCAAAAAACATGGCCGCCAGGGGGCGGGGCTTATTTTCCCTATATATTTATATAGAAAACTTTAAAAATCTTCATGTCAGAAGCCACTGGACGGATTTCTATATAACTTGGCAAAAATGTTTCCTTGGTGATCCTCTACCAAGATTGTTGAAGCCGTCATGATTTGTCAAAAAAAAAACATGGCCGCTAGGGGGCGGGGCTTATTTTCCCAATATATCTATATAGTAAATTTTAATGATCTTCTTGTCAGAAACCACTGGACCGATTTCAGTATAACATTGCAGGAATGTTTCTTTTGTAACCCGCTACCAAGATTCTTCAAGTCGACATGATTCATTAAAAAAACGTGGCCGCCAGGGGGCGGGGCCATATTTCCTTATATATCTATATATAGTAAACTTTAAAAATCTTCTTGTCAGAAACCACTGGACCGATTTCATTATAACTTGGCAGAAATGTTCCCTTGTTGACCCTCTACAAAGATTGATCAAGTTATCATGATTCGTCAAAAAAAACATGGCCGCCAGGGGGTGGGGCTTATTTTCCCTATATATCTATATAGAAAAGTTGAAAAATCTTCTTGTCAGAAACCACTGGACCGACTTCAATATCACTTGGCAGGAATGTTTCTTTGGTGACCCTCTACCAAGATTGTTCAAGCCGTCATGATTCGTCAAAAAATATGGCCGCTAGGGGGCGGGGCATATTTTCTATATATATCTATATAGAAAACTTTAAAAATCTTCTCGTAAGAAACCGTTGGATCGAGTTCAGTGTTACTTGGCAGGAATGTCGCTTTGGTGACCTTCTACCAAGATTGTTCGCGACCTCATGATACGTCAAAAAACATGGCCGCCAGGGGCCGGGGCTTATTTTCCGTATATATATCTGTATAGAAAACTTTAAAATTCTTCTTGTCAGAAACCACCTGACTGATTTCAATATTACTTGGCAGGAATGTTTCCTTGGTGACCTTCTACCAAGATTGTTCAAGCAATCATGATTTGTCAAAAAACATGGCTGCTAGGGGTGGGGCTTATTTTTCCTATACATCTAAATAGAAAACTTTAAAAATCTTCTTGTCAGAAACCACTTAGCCGATTCCAATATAACTCGGCAGGAGTGTCCCTATGGTGACCCTCTACCAAGTTTGTTCAAGCTGTCATGATTCGTCAAAAAACATGGCCGTTAGTGGATGGGGCTTATTTTCCCTATAGCTATATAAAACATTTTAAAAATCTTTTTGTCAGAAACCACTGGACCGATTTCAATATAACTTTGCAGAATTGTTCCTTTGGTGACCCTCTTTCAAGATTCAGTTCAACTCATCATGATGCTTGAAAAAAACATGGCCACTGGGGAGCAGGGCTATAATAAAATTTATACAAAAATCTTAGAGCAGTGAACTTGGCTGAAACTTCAGTAGTAAGTATGCAAAGCTGTTTGCTCAGGTGAGCGATATAGGACCATCATGGTCCTCTTGTTCTATTATTTCCATTTTTTTGCGTTCTGCGGCGTCTGATCTGGGTCTGCACTGTTTGCCAACGTCCCTTTTATGGGACGCTAGGCCTAAATGGGTAAATATGACGGTATCTATATTTGTACTAGTTTCTGAGCTTATCTAACTGTTTCTGAAATCAGAAGGAACATGGTCAGTGATTTATTTACCTTTTGGTTCTACCGAGTCCAAGGGACTCACATGATTGATATTTATTGAGTCTTTTACATAGTTTCGAGCAGTTTTCTATTGTATTTTGTGAGTTTAGGGACTCACGTGTATAAATTTTGTGAGTCCCAGAGACGAGGTTGTGAGTATATATATGAAGCGGGACTGTCTGGTAAAAAAAAATCACTGCATGACTGTCAGTAATCATCGTAGCTAGTCTAGCCTAGAAACGTGCGGCTATTTTCGATTTTATATGTGTTTGTTGCTCTGAAGAGTCCTTGCTGTTACAATCTGCTTATCTTCACTACAGTTGGTGTAAATGCCGTGTGTGGCGGTCGTAACTCTTCTTCACTATGGTCACTTAGCCCATTCCGGATTTTATCAACACCCTTAAGCCGAAGTTGAATAGAATCAAGAATATGTCAATCAGACCGAGTCTGCTATTTTCTGTTTTAAATGCGTCTGTATTTCCAAGAGAATATTTTTAAAATACACCGGAATTACAGCCCTGCGTGTAAATATAAAATATTTTTTTTATTTATGAATACAGTACCTGAATAATTCTAAAACATTTTAAATATTATTCATGAAAAAAAAAAACAAAAAAAAACAACAACAACAACAAAAAAAAAAAACAAAAAAAAAAACATTAACGTCATTGGTCCTGCAGATGAGCTGGGCACAGCATCTCCTACAAGACTGCTTGTGCCCAAGAGAAAACTCAGATCAGCCTGTGCATCCACACATTCTAAGGAGAACCTCTGTCGTCCGTCGAAAGAAAGCTAGGGTGTTTAGCTATCCATAGAGCGCAAAGCATGGAAATGTCATTTGCGCAGGCTGATCAAAGTAACTGCTTGTCGGACATGCGATATTGTAGGACATGCTGTGCCTCGGCTTGAATTTTAGTGGAAATCAAATGCGCAAAAACTGTCAGTATTTGGAATATGTCAGTGGGGTTTTCACCACTGGACACGGCAGACACACGCCATGCAACCAAATAAAAAATGGGAGATTCATGTAGCAAAAAAAAAACCAAAACCTTCCAATCAAAACAAAAGCAGCATGTATCATGGCATACTTGAAGTCAACGTAATGCAAGGAATTAACGCTTATTATGCCCGGTAACATTTGCGGCAGACGACTTTTTGAAATACTTTTCTTATTTGTCCCAGAAAATAGGGTTTGACATTTCGTGCAAATTGTCTCCATATGAAACAATTTGCATGAAATGTCTAATCCTAATTTGTGGTAAAAGTAAGAAAATATCGCCAATTTGTCATTTGCTGAAATAGCCCAGAGAGTGGTAAAGGTTAAGAAAGACTAGAGTTATAAAGTCTAACGAGGTAATTATCACAATCTTTTTTCTGAATCTCATCTGTACCCTACTTGTCTTTTCTCTGTTACGGTAAATGTCCTAAAATTTCGGACACTTTATTGAATACTTTTTTGGTGAAGATTTTGATTTCTATGCAGTTGTATTTTAAGAATTTAGTGGAATGGCAAAGAGTGTAGACCCAGATCAGACTGTTCCTTCAGTCTGATCTGGGTCTGCACTCTTTGTATATGCCATTTTCTCAACAACTTTGGTGTACGAAATTTTAGGACTTGCTGTAGCTGATCTCATCAGGTATAAAGGTATCAGAGAGTATGGATTAGAGGAGAGGAATTGAAAGATTGTAAACAAAGAGCATTTCAAACATCTTTGGTTGTTATCAGTCTCAGGAAATATGAAGATCTCTTCTAAATATATGATGGGCGTTATTAAAATGTTGAGGTAAACGATCACTTCATGCACCTTTAAAAATATAATTATTCACTCATTTATGCAGAGTGGACTCTTCTATCGCAAGTCTTTGGACAAGTCCGTTTCCTATATAAAGGGTGCCTGGTTAGTTTTTATTATTATCATGTTTTGTAGTAGACATTTTTGAACTGAATGCAAACAGTGTAGACCCTGATTAGACACTGCGTTCTGCGGCGTATGATCTGGATCTACACCGTCTGCCTATGTCCCTTTTATGG
The DNA here is from genome assembly GCA_964016985.1 of Anodontia alba. Classification (NCBI taxonomy): domain Eukaryota; kingdom Metazoa; phylum Mollusca; class Bivalvia; order Lucinida; family Lucinidae; genus Anodontia; species Anodontia alba. The sequence continues at coordinate 107,315,675 of OZ024821.1, read as the reverse complement.
GACGCTAGGCTTAAATGGGTTAACAATGTTTAAATTTTGATTGAAGTGCTGAAGGTGGCGGGGTCTGATCTGGCTCAGATAATCGACGGGAAAGCTCTGGACTCTGACACCCACCGCATCTACGGCCGCAAATGTGTGGTCTATTTGGTTTGCACCCTCTTTTTCTCTAAAAGTCTCTTTTCACTATATAATTTAATAATCTCAGTTCAATCGTACCTTTTTTGAATGTTGTAATAATATATTGATTCTCGCTTTTTTCTCTCTTTTATAGAACTTATCCTATTTCGTGTGTCAGGCCCGTCTGCTACGACCACCATCACAAGATGTCACTGGAGCAGTTGCTCAAGGAAACAAATACGGACAATTACTACATCGAGTATATGAAATATCGAACGAACCACGTTGCCCACGGCCTGATCGCGCTCCACCGGCTGGGAGCAACAGAAGTCAGACTGCGGAAATTCATAGATTGGTACAAGGATAAAATGGAACCACCACTTCATGACGAAAAGATGACCGGTGATATAGAGTCTCTGAAAGGAAAGAGAATCTCTTATTACAGACTACTAAAACACTTTCAGGACCTGCTGCAGAATAAATATAAGAATATAGATGCTCTCATCGCCGCGGAATTTCCAAAATATTCATTAAGTTTGGGGTGCTCAGCTTTGCACGGCACCATCCATCTTGGGTATGGGTATTCGATGAGAAACGAAAGAACGGTCTGTGAAGCACTTGCATATCTCCACCACTCTTATTGTCCATTGGTCCACAAGAAACCGTTGTTATCTGCCAGCGAATTTGGAAAAGGTAGCAAGGATTTGCTTGAAATTTTGCAATGTCTTCGCAAAGATACGGAATTCCACAACACTATGATTAACGAAATAAAACAAGAACCTTGGCGTTCTGAGACACAAGGGTACTTCCAGCGCCGGCTGAATTATCTCATAGCAGTACACGGGGATAAACTGTTATCTTTACTGTCTGACCTGAAAATGGATGTCCCTAAAACTGAGGGTGGGGAAATTGATATTAAAGAACTTGGTACAATGGTTGTTGACGCCGCTATTACTGTTAATGCAATGACTGAGCCTGCAAATGATTTCTTTATCCTACATGGAGTAACGTGCAGCTGGAGCTTGAAGCAGATCCTTCCATTGCTTAACAATATACAAGCACTGGAATCAGTTGAGGTGTTCATAATTATTCTGATGGGCACCTACGTAACTCAAGATTGTCCACAGCTGAAAGTCGCTTTGAGTGAACCTGGCAAAGTGGATTCTAAAAGGTGGGACGATCTCATCAGAAGAACGCTGGCGATGGCAGCAGATGAACATGTTTATAAGTTGGTACAGGTGATTTATGATATGTGGAAACTGAATCCAGGCATGGGTAATCGCTATCTGCATGCTGCAGAAACTGCAATTTCCAAGCCATTGCACTTCATTGATGCGGCGGAACCTTCCTAAACTGTCATATGTGAATAGTTTGCTTTAATGCACATGATAAACCAAATATTTATCATACACCAGGGCTTGAAATGTATACTAGCTTATTTAAAGGGGGGGGGGGGGGGGGGGGGGGAGGGTCTGGGCGGGGAGGTGGCGGATATACTTTCAGTGGCGGCAACTCCAATTCGTTGTTGGTGTTGTTTCTGCTACTGAAAAGGAAAGCTGGCTCCCCACCACACCTTACGCGCAAATTCTTTCCCATTAGGACAGACCAGGGGCGTAGCCAGAAACTTTATGAAGATATGGCCTGCTAATAGAATCTATGAAATTTCAGCTGAGGCACAACATTTCCTACAAGATTCCATGTGCGCCAAGCGTTCACCGAAAGAAAGCTTGGATGTTTGGCTAATCAGCGCAAAGCAATGACTCTGATCAGCCTGCGCATTTGCGGACATGTGGTCTTGTAGGAAATGCTGTGGCCCGGGCCATCTGATGTCATCTGAACAAATAAGGTTAATTGCCAAATTTATGTTGAAGCTCGGGCTTCACAATTTCCGCCTGGCTACCCGCCTGTAGACCGTGTTACAGAAGGGGTCAACCCAGCGGGCACTCAACGTGGAAATAAGGTCGATTCAACGTTGAATCGACGTTGTTTCAACGTTGTGTGCCTGCTGGGTTGTTGTGGTAGAAAGCAGCCAGGAAGTCATAAAGTTTGTCCCCATTGTAAAAATGGCGGGAAAATGTACCGAACATGTCCAATTTCTTTAATAAGAAACAACTAGGACGTAAATAATGTAATTTTATACGTCTTTGGAAACAAATACTTACAACGTTTTGATATTTGACAAACTTGGTAAAAGTTTGGTAAACATCTGCTTGATCGCTTAAACGTTGTATTCTGGTAGATCTGGGGAGTATTAAATACCCAGAGGGCACGCAATGCTGAGACGTCGCTTTAACGTGGATACAACGTCAACATCGACGTTGATACGACGTTGTATAAACGTCTTGTGCCTGCTGAGTATCAGGTAGAGTCTACAGCATTCAATTTTGATATCATTTATGATGTAGGTTCACATCAGTTCTTATTTAAAATCGTTTTCTTGTCATTAAATTTCATTTTGAAGGCCGTGATCTAGGATATGTCAGCTCTCTCTCTCTCTCTCTCTCTCTCTCTCTCTCTCTCTCTCTTTCACTTTCTTGTTACTTTATAGAATAAAATTTGTATTTTAATTCTGTGCTGTTCTGTTTGTTTTTTTTTGTTTTTTTAATCAAACTCTGGCACTGGAGTTTTAGCCTGCTGCAACATGTTATTTATGTTACCGCAAACAAAGCGAAACATTTAAAAATACAATATAATACAAATATAAAATAATATTGTCAAATTTTACAAAACTTAGTGTTACACTGATGACCAGTCAAAACACTTTGCAAAACAAACACGCTCAGAACATCTTGTTGCCATACCCAATTAAGGTCTTAGGCTTCGTGACGGTCTTCGAAAAGGTATGCCAATTTCGTGTCATCTAAAAATTAAATATGGGAAGCACGATCACGGAATACAGCACTCCCAAGGATAATGGATAAATGATATGAAATGGTATCACAAAAAATATAAGTGAAATGCCATATTTGTGAGGCGCCAAAAGAAGGAGCAGGTTAAACTGATGAAAAAACAAACATCACACATGAAACCACCGACACACTCCAAAAAGGAGCACTAATACGACGAAAAATGATACTCTGTCGAAAAATTATACCAGGTATCAATTTTCGTACATTACGGACGAAAAAAAAAATGACCAAGTATCATTTTCGTACATCACATACGAAAAATGACACCGGGTTTTCAAAGTTGCAATTTTCGAATACCAGTAGCCACGAAAAATTGATAGCAATATGAAAACGTCTGGATACAGTTGGTTTTCTTTCTTCATATGGAATAAGAGGTGAAGTTTTGTCATGGATAACAGACTTTTTGTCAGACCGCCGCCAATGTGTGTCAGTAAAAGGTAGCTCTTCTTCGTGGATGCCCGTCGACAGTGGGACCCCAGGGCAGTATCCTGGGCCCGTTTTATTTATCCTATATGTGAATGACATTCCGGACATTGTAAAAAGTAGTGTATGGATTTTCGCCGATGATATGAAGCTCTTTACGTCAACGGATCAATTTGACACTCTTCAAGATGACTTAAAAACTTTGATGGTGTGGGCAGAGTTATGGGAATTAACTTTCAGTGTTCTGAAATGCAAAATCATTCATTATGGTCTGAACAAACCGGAACATGACTATACTATGAATAACCAAAAGTTACAATCTGTTGAGGAAGAATGCGACTTAGGAGGTGCACACTAATGTCCGGGATATTCGGGATGTAATGTCCGGGATGTATGGGGTAGTGGTGCGTTGCACTCAATATCTCTGCTGGTAGTGGTCAGAATTTAATAAACTAGGTATCATTGGAAAATTTATGCTCCATTCTCAATGATAAATAAAAAATATTTTCCAATTTTTATCCTTTTAAAGCAGATTTTGGACTTTGAAATGTCCGGGATGTTCTGGATGCAATGTCCGGGATGTATGGGTAGTGGTGCATTGTCTATAATATCTCAATTAATAACTAACAGAATTTAATGAAATATGTATAATTTCAATTTTAAAGATCTGATCTAAAAGAAAATTAAAAAACATTATTTATTTTTTACCCTCTTGCAGTCCGTTTTTGACGTCGAAATGTCCGGGATGATCCGCGAGCGCTGGGATGTATTGGAACGGTATTGTATCTTTAACATCTTGACTTTTGCCTGTCGTAATTCATAAAAATGGAACCAATTACATGTACTACTTTTTAATAAACGCAAACTGGTTTTAAAGTAAAAAAAAAAAACGTTACTTTATGGGGTTTCAAATTAAAATACGAGATATTTAAGACATCCAGACGGGTTCAGTTACTGTAGTCTACAGGTTAGAGTATAATACTTAGCGTTTTATATATAATTACATATAAAAAAATCAAACTAAAAAAATCAAATACTGAAATCAGCAAATAAAACTTGTACATATGTTGCGAAAAGATAACAGAAACAATCTGAAATAGATGCTGCTCCTTCTCCATGTATTACACATGCTGTTGTTCACAAGGGGGACATTGTCACTCGTTTGCTGTGGAACCTAAACCTACACATTTTCTATGAAACCAAGTCTTGCACTTACGATTATCACAGTAAATCGTGCCATTCGGGCATTCTGCAATAGCACCAGACCGGATTTTTTATGCTTTTGCAAGTGAATGAATTAAGTTTACCTCTGCTCTTTTCTTTTTCCTTGGGAAACGCTGACATTTTTCCATTTTCCAAACATTCAAACAAATGCTGTTTCATTTTCGATACGTCGTATATTATTCTGGGATTAAAAGAATCAAGAGAAAAACAAAACTCTACCACATTCGCTATTGCAAAAAGCCCGCAATCATAAGAATTCGGCTGTTGCTGAACGCGCGGAATTTTGACCTGCAATGCCTTAGATGCGTCATTTTTATAAATTTGCGACAACTGAATTAACCTCTTCAATTGCAGAATCATACAATGGTTGTTGTAAAATAGAAATTTAATGTTCCAGAGTGTTTTTTGTTGGATTTGGATTTTATACATATATAAATCGATGACTGCTTACTGAATATTACGTAGCTTGGAATTCCCATGAGAGAGAGAGAGAGAGAGAGAGAGAGAGAGAGAGAGAGATCCACAAGTTGCAACACTGTCAATGTTGTTTTTTTGTACAAAAGGATGAACGGAATGACGTATGGACGGACTACTGAAACGGTGAAAACTCGACATAATAATAAAAAATTTGTCACGGATAAAACTGATCAGCGGCAATTTGTTCCCATACACGTTTTTATTTGGTGCTAAATGACTGCATTTATTGATCTATGATCTATGAACTGTGGTTAATGATTTTACTATAGAAAGGATATAACTCGATTACCTATTGAATGGTGTGTATGTGTGTACGTGTGGTGTGTATATTTGTGCTTGAGATAGCTACTTAATCATCTTTCACGGCTCATATTAAAAACAAAAACAAAACAAAACAAAAAAAAAAAAAAAAAAAAAAAAAAGGTTTTTCATTTCTATCATCTTGATGTTAGTGCTACTGAGATGTTGGTCAGTGGATGGTGGATGATAACGGTACCGTGCTGACCGTGCCTTATACCATGGAGACAGTCTATGGTGGTATGTTATATAACCAGACCCTTGGTGGATTAAGGAGGATGCGATTAGAGCGGCTATTTGTTTGTTTGTTTGTCCACTGTCTACTGTCTGACATCCTTCATGCGTTTTACAGTAGCTATTCACCTTCTCCATTACAGAAAAGTATATTTAAACTGTTTCTGTTGCTACTATGATTAAACATGTTGTCTGAGGTATTCGTAGACTATTCGAATATAATCAGACAATTATATTGTAAATGATATATTATATAATTGCTCTGCACTGTCATATGTCATATGCCATCATGTATGTTTCATTATATTGTATCCTCATGGGCTTTACAGCCTTTTGGACTGGAATTTTTGAAATAAAACTATTCTATTCTATTGAATTATTTATCTTCACGTATACCTGCCCTTTATCAAGACCACATTTTAGAAGAAAATCGAACATTGTAAATATATTTATCATGTTTATCGATAAGATCATTTGGAATGAGCATCAGTTAAACGCATCAATCAACACATAACTCAATTGCGGCACGCTCCAATTAATTAAGAGTTAATGCAATTAGCAAACAAGTTAAAGCTTCACAAGTCGTTAAACGACACCGTTATTAAGTTAATGACCCGTAAAATTACTCAGCCTACCCTGTATAAACAAAAAAATACAACAACTATGCTCTAAAACCAAGATTTTGGGTAAAGTATCCACTATCTATGCTTTGAGCAGAAATTAGAAAAAAAAAAAAAAAAAAAAAAAAACAATTCTGAAAACTTTATTTACTTTTTTTGGGTGCAGTTTTTGAGACTTTGTCCGCACACACAAGAAAAATAAACTACTCGTACCCACAATCTATGTTTTAGAGAATAAATAAATAAATAAATATCCAATTTTTCTAATTGAACATACCATATAGCATTTTATATTACTTTTTTTGTTTTACTTCTGCAACATGATGGTGATCCTGAATGATCCCGGACATATACCAAATGCTAGAAATCATCATATATGTTCAAATTTTGTTTTACAAATTTAACATTTTTATTAGTCTGTAGTTACAAGTTAATGTTGATACATAAAAGACTACATTTACGAATGTTATTAAAGAAAAATGTCAATCCCACTTAACACCTGGGATCATTCCGTACATTTTAAAGTCCGAAATAGACATCCCGGACATTTTAAAGTCAAAAACGGACTGCAAGAGGGTATAAAATAAGAATGTCTTTTAATTTTCTTTTAGAATAGAGCTTTAACATTCAAATAATACATATTTCATTAAATTCTGTTTATTATTAGTTGAGATATTAAGGACAATGCACCACTACCCATACATCCCGGACATTGCATCTGGAACATCCCGGACATTTCAAAGTCCAAAATCGGCTTTAAGGGGATAAAAATTGAAAAATATTTTTAATTATCATTTAGAATGGAGCTTATATTTTCCAATGATACCAACTTTATTAAATTCTGACCACTACCAGCAGAGATATTGAGTGCAACACACCACTACCCCATACATCCCGGACATTACATCCCGAACATCCCGGACATTAGTGTGAGCCGACTTAGGAGTGACTTTTTCAAGAGATTTAAAAGTCAGTCAGTACATAGAGAAGAAGATAAATAAAGCCAACAACTAGTACACTAGCACTGATAAAAGGGACTTTTCAGTATTTGGATAAACACTCGTTCTTGAGGTTGTACACCGCACTTGTGCGGCCTCATCTTGAATTTACCAATGTTGTTTGGCACCAATATCTAAGAAAGGACATTGAAAGAATTGAATGGGTTCAAAGAGAGCCACTATGTTAGTGTCAAATTTGAAAGAACTACCGTATGAAGCTCGGCTACAGGAGTTGAAATTGCCGTCATTAGCCCACAGAAGACTACGTGCAGATGCATTACAAACTTTTGTTAGTGAACGGATTTGAAGAGTGTCCAATGGAGAACTTCTTCACATTTGCTCATTATAACAAAAGAGGTCACACACTGAAACTAGAGAAGCCAAGATGCTCAACTTCATTTGCGTTGAACCAGTTTTCGCATCGTGTCATCAATATGTGGAATGGACTTCCACAGCATGAGGTGGATGCAGACACATTAGATTGCTTCAAATCAAGAATTTTTAACCACTGGCAAGGAAACATGTTGTATGAGTATACAGTAATAGCTGCTACTAAGTTAATATAGTAGTTGTTTGTGCCAAAGTTCTGGTTAATCAGTCAAGACACCACACTACAAGATGTGAGAGGCCCAAACATTGACGTACCAAAAAGAAGACTGCAAGATGGTGGGCTTAAAAAGGACTACCTCCTTACATTTGAGCCCGTAGACGATCCTCAAGGTATCCTCAAGGTATATATGGCGGATATAGGTTATATTGACAAAGTAAGCACCTACCCGTGGTTTGTGTACTCTCCGCGATTTTGTGTTAAACGTTCTTGTAACAAATTTACCTCAGCAAAGGCAGCGAGTGATCATTTTTTGCAAAAACAGTTAATGAAGTTTGTGGATGTATACATTATTCGAAGGCTTCATGTAAGTTAAAAATTAGGAACTGTCTGTTCATATTCATTGGTCTTTATATAACTTTAAATCGTTGAATATTAATTTGAGCTGTGGATGTAATGAATAAAGATATTAAAGATCACCTTTAGAAACAAAGAACACACAAAAGAACGAAAACCCTAGACTCGGTTTTATTTAGTCTCTTCATACATAGCAATGAGGTTTAGTTTTATTAGCTCACCTGAGCACGCTCAAGGTGAGCTATTGTGATCAGCCGTATGTCGTCCTTCATCCCGCGTCCATCCTGCATCATGCGGTGTCAATAATTTTGCTTTAAAAACGTACTCCTCATACACCCCTAGGCCAACTGACTCGAAACTTGGTAGGAAACATCGAGGTGACTTGTAGATCAAAAATAGCTAAAATCGTTTCGATCAGAAATCCAAGATAGTGGCCATCTTGAAAATCTATTTTTCGCTTCTTCTCCTGAACCAAAAGGCCAGTTGACATGAAACTTGGTAGGAAGCATCAGGGTGACTAGTAGATCAAAAATAGGTACAAGAATTCCGCGGAAGGCGTCATCGCACCTGCTGGGGCAAAAGTCACATGAGCCACAATCAGAATGTGGTTATTAAATAAGTTTATTTCGTTCTTAGCAGTGCTTAGTTGGAAAACTGGGTTGAAAAAAAAATGTAGACAAAGTACCTAGTGGGGCACATATATTCCAGGCCAGTGCCATTCCCTCTTATGGCTATATCTTCAGCACTGACTTTTCGTATTATACAGCCCAATGATAATGGAACGTCGATGTAAAATGTGTAAAAGTCACTGGAGCGTGAAATATAGGTCAAGGTCACGGGTCAAGGTACCTGCTAATTCAGTACATCAAGGAGAAGCACTATACAAGGTATGGCGGTTGTAGGCCTTATACTTGAGGAGTTATCAAACATCAACATAAAATGTGTCAAATATAGGTCAAGGTCACCGGGTCAAGGTACCTGCCAAGCCAGTACAATGAGGTGAAGCACTATGCAAGGTTTAGTGGTTGTAGGTCTTATATTTGAGGAGATACCGGACATCAACATAAAATGTGTCAAAGTCACTGGAGTGCAAAATATAGGTCAAGGTCACCAGGTCAAGGTATTTGCCGAGTCAGTTCATCGAGAAGAAGCACTATATAAGATTTGGTGGTTGAAGGCCTTATAGTTGAGGACATATGGAAGGGCGACGTAAAAAGTGTAAACGTTAATGGAGCATGAAATATAGATCAAGGTCACCCAGTCAAGGTACCTGCGGAGTCCGTACATTGAGGAGAAGCACTATGCAAGGTTTGATGGTTGTAGGCCTTATAGTTGAGGAGATATTGAACGTTGACGTAAAATGTGTAAAAGGCACTGGAGCGCAAAATATAGGTCAAGGTCACCGGGTCAAGATACCTGCCACGTCAGTACATCTAGGAGAAGCACTATGCAAGGTTTGGTGGCTAGAGGTCTTACACTTGAGGAGATCTGGAACGTTGACATAAATATAGGCAAAGGTCACCAGGTCAAGGTATCTGCCGAGTCAGTACATTGAGAAGAAGCACTTTGCAAGGTTTGATGGTTGTGGGCCTTATAGTTGAGGAGATATTGAACGTTGACGTAAAATGTGTAAAAGGCACTGGAGCGCAAAATATAGGTCAAGGTCACTGGGTCAAGATACCTGCCACGTCAGTACATCTAGGAGAAGCACTATGCAAGGTTTGGTGGCTAGAGGTCTTACACTTGAGGAGATCTGGAACGTTGACATAAATATAGGCAAAGGTCACCAGGTCAAGGTATCTGCCGAGTCAGTACATTGAGAAGAAGCACTTTGCAAGGTTTGATGGTTGTGGGCCTTATAGTTGAGGAGATATCAAAGGTCGACGCAAAATGCGTCAAAGTCACTGGATCGCAAAATATAGGTCAAGGTCACTGGGTCAAGGTACCTGCCGAGTCAGTACATCTAGGAGAAGCACTATGCAAGATTTGGTAGTTGTACGCCTTATAGTTGAGAAGATCTGGAACGTCAACGTAAATTATGTCAAAGTCAATGGAGCGCAAAATATAGGTCAAGGTCACTGGGTCAATGTACCTGCCAAGTCTGGAGGTCAGGGAGATGTGTCATGCAAGGTATGATAGTTGTAGAATTGTAGTTGATTAGAATACTAACTTTGACAGAACTGTTGACAGACAGACGGACACCTATGTCGCAAAGTCAGGAGGTCAGGGAGATGTTTCATACAAGGTTTGATGGCTGTTTAGTCTTGTAGTTGATTAGAATACTAACTTTGACATAAATGTCAAACTTCGACATAAATGTTGACAGACGGACAGACGAACGGAAAAGCGGACGTCTATGTCACAAAGTCAGGAGGTCAGGGAGATGTTTCACGCAAGGTTTGATGGTTGTTTAGTCTTGTAGTTGATTAGAATACTAACTTTGAAATAAATGTCGAACGTCGACATACGTGTTGACAGACGGATGGAAAAGCGGATGCCTATATCGCACCCTGCTACAAGCAGGTGCGATAAAAATCATTCCGATCGGAAATCCAAGACGGCTGCTCTTGAAAATTGATTTTTCGCTTCTTCTCCTGGACCAAAGGGCTAATTAACTTGAAACTTGATAGGAAGCATCGGGACGACTTGTAGATAAAAAATAGCTAAAATCGTTCCGATCGAAAAACCAAGATGGCCGCTATGACAGCCATCGAAAATCTATTTTTTACGCGTATTCTCCTGCACCGAAAGGCCAATTGCAGATTTGAAACTGGGTAGGAAGCATCGGGATGACTTGTAGCTAAAATTTTCTGTCAGGAAAATCCAAGATGGCTGTGGCGGCCGTCTTGAAAATCTGTTTTTCTCTTCTTCTCCTGAACCAAAATGCCAATTGACTTGAAACTTGGTATGAAGCATCAGGGTGACTTGTTGATAAAAAATAGCTAAAAAATGGTTCCGGTCGGAAATCCAAGATGGCCACATGAAAATCTTTTTTCCTTTCTTCTCCTGAACCGAAAGGCCAACTGACTTGAAACTGATGAAACTTGGTAGAAAGCATCAGGGTGACTTGTAGATCAAAAATAGCTAAAATCGTTCCGATCAGAAATCCAAGATGGCCGCCATCTTGAAAATCTATTTTTCACTTCTTCTCCTGAACCGAATTTCCAATTGACGAAACTTGATAGCATCGGGGTGACTTGTAGATAAAAAAAAATGCCCATTGTCTCTTCTGAAGGTGTGGAGGATGGTATTGCTAGAATTAGCCAGGGACTAGTTTCTCGTATCAAATCCTCGTGATTTGACGTATTGCAAGCAAAAAGAAAACTGGTTCATAAGGCTGTGTGGGTGTTACAGCAGTGTACATTTGAAATCTTCCAGCCAAGATGGAAAAACTAAATCATTACCCTCATTCCAGCCAAACATTTTTGTTTAGCTCTTTCTTACCAACTACATGTATTTGAGTGAGCGTGGTGATGCCTAGGAAACATAACTGTAGGAATATGGACATCCGGAAGTAAACATCAACTAAAGTGATCTACTGTTCATGGCTCAGCGATTTTCATTCACTGTAGACCCATATCAGTCCATGTTCTTACATAATATATCCCTGATTGCCACAACACAAAAAACTGTCCAAAAAGTACACATTGAATGCCTGTATGCACTTAAAGTCACCAAAATCGAGTGACACTTTCATCCTCAACAATAGCTGTAATTCTCTATGAATGTCAATCATAACTGAAACAGGCGGAGCCTTGTTTCTTATCCAACCCTTGTAAATACATAGTTGGTGACACAAAATGCTTGTAGAGTCATATAATGTATAATACACTAATTATCATCCAGCCATGTAGGTTGCATGAGCAAATCTGTTGAATACCTAAAAACTGGCATATTTTCTTAGATTTTCCCTAGTTTCCCTATATTGTTGCCATGTAAACCTGTACTCCAAAATGGTGGACAAGCTTTCTAAGGGAAGCAACTCCAACACTTTCAGAAATGGGTCCACTATAGAATGTTGCCGGCCCGGCAGGTGTCAAACATGCAACCTCCTGATCACCAGACGGACGCGCATCTGAGCCACTGAGGCCAGCTCTTAACAGATTAACTGTGGAACGTAAACACTGTATGCTGGTGCTGAAGGAATATTGCCGCTCAGAAACGGAAAATTAACTATGGGAAAGTTGGTCATCCTGTTTGTCATGAAGCCTAGCTTTGTTTAGCTTTGTTTCCTAACAACAGAATGTTGTGCAATGATGTAACATATCAGGAAAAGAATAGTCATCATAAAACATCCAGGAAAAGCCACAGCCACAAGGCATTATTCTGAGTAAAGACTTTACCACACGGAACTGGATACTTTCAGGGGAGGCCACTTTGTCAAAACTGATTTACCACCCATTTGAAAAGGGGTCTAGTCTAAAAGGAAAGATTTCTTTTCTTTTAGAGTAGACCCCGTTTCAGAATTTGACCTGGCGTGCAGGATAACAAACAGGAAGTCACAAAAATTGTCCACATTCTTTCCTCTTAGAGTAGACACACATTTCCAGAAAAGGCCTGGTGTGCCATGAAAGCGAATAGGAAATCAAAAGTTGCATTCCTTGTCAAAAAATGGCAGACAATCCACCAATGCATCCAATCCCGTTAAGAACTACATTTTCCTGTCCTTTTTTTTTTTTTTTTTTTTTTTTTTTTTTTGCTTGGTGTTTTAAAATAAATGAAAATAATTTTCTTTTAAAATAAAATGCCAGACAAAAACTTAATAGTTTGCTCTGATTGACCATATCTTATCAGAAACTATTTGTCTTTTCTGTTTCTGTGTTTTGTTCTAAAATATGTGCCCTAAAATTAAATTTACGACCAAAAATTAGTCTGATCTATGCAATTTCTATAGTAAAGTGATTTTCTGGAATTTTTGTCTAAGAAAATATTTTGTTTTTACTTTTCTTTGCTGAATTTGAATTATGGATGTTTCACAACAATATTGTGAACATTGCACAAAAAATAACAAGCAAAACTTGTTGAAAATCTGCCTCCAAGTTACCTTCCCTACAAATTTCTGCATAGTTTACATTCATTTTTACTATGGGAAAAAGTGAAAACCTTTGATTTTTTAAAAAAACATTGACTAGAATAAAACTTTTTGTGCATAGGTACTTATAAGATGCTGCCTCTAAGTGCCTTTGGTGCCTGGTAGTGTTAAAAATCTGACTGCCTGCCAGGTACTTATAAGAACAATGGTCTTGCATTAAATCCTGACGAACATTGCATTCTTCTGTATAAAGTGCCAAGCAAAAAATGACTTTCTGAAAGATGTCGAAAGCACAGCAGATCAGCGACTTTATATCAAATCTTCATTGTCCTCAAATTAATAAGGACCTTTTACTCAAGGCATGGCTAAACTGTTTATAGAGTGGCCCATATAAGACCATATAAGAACAAGAGGGCCATGATGGCCCTGTAACGCTCACCTGAGCAACATAGCACTTTGAGATCCTGATCTAGAACTGATCAAGGCAAACATTCTGATCAAAGTTCAAAATGATTATATTAACAAGTAAGACAATGTAGCATGTCTAATGGACTGTGAAATAAAGGTCAAGGTCAAATATGGATGACTGCACTCAAGAGGCCATGCTAATATGTATGCATGTACTAAGTACATTGACCTAGAAATCGAACTTGACCTAGAAATCATCAAGACAAACATTCTGAGCAAGATTCATATGATTGCTTCAAAAATGTGACCGCTAGAGTGTTAACAAGGTTTTCTGCTGATTTGGCCAGGTGACCTAGTTTTTGGCCCCAGGTGACCCAGTTTCAAACTTGACCTAGAAATCATCAAGACAAACATTTTGAGCCAGATTCATGATGATTGCTTCAAAAATATGACCACTAGAGTGTTACCAAGGTTTTCTGCTGATTTGGCCCGATGACCTAGTTTTTGACCCCACATGACCCAGTTTCAAACACATCCTAGAACTCATCAAGACAAACATTTTGAGCCAGATTCATGATGATTGCTTCAAAAATGTGACTGCTAGAGTGTTAACAAGGTTTTCTGCTGATTTGGCCCAGTGACCTAGTTTTTGACTCCAAGTGACCCAGTTTCGAACTTGACCTAGAAATCATCAAGACAAACATTTTGAGCAAGATTCATGATGATTGCTTCAAAAATGTGACCGCTAGAGTGTTAACATGGTTTTCTGCTGATTTGGCCCGGTGACCTAGTTTTTGACTCCAAGTGACCCAGTTTCAAACTTGACCTAGAAGTCATCAAGACAAACATTTTGAGCAAGATTCATGATGATTGCTTCAAAACTGTGACCGCCAGAGTGTTAACAAGGTTTTCTGCTGATTTGGCCCGGTGACCTATTTTTTGACCCCAATTGACCCAGTTTCGAACTTGACCTAGAAATCATCAAGACAAACATATTGAGCAAGATTCATGATTATTGCTTCAAAAATGTGACCGCTAGAGTGTTCACAAGGTTTTCTGCTGATCTGGCCCGGTGACCTAGTTTTTGACCCCAAGTGACCCAGTTTCGAACTTGACCTAGAAATCATCAAGACAAACATTTTGAGCAAGATTCATGATGATTGCTTCAAAAAATGTGACCGCTAGAGTGTTAACAAGGTTTTCTGCTGATCTGGCCCGGTGACCTAGTTTTTGACCCCAGGTGACCCAGTTTCGAACTTGACCTAGATTTAATAGAGGCAAACATTTTGAGCAAGTTTCATCAAGATTGGGTCAAAACTATGACCTCTAGAGTGTTAACAAGTTTTTCCTTTGATTTGACCTGGTGACCTAGTTTTTGACCCCAAGTAACCCAGTATCGAACTTGACCTAGATTTCATAGAGGCAAACATTCTGACCAAGTTTCATCAAATTGGGTCAAAACTGTGACCTATAGAGTGTTAACAAACTAATTGTTGACGACGGACGACGGACATAGGGTGATGACAATAGCTCACCCTGAGCTTTTGCTCAGGTGAGCTAAAAATGCAAAAATACAAATAAGTTACTAAGAAAGGTCACAATCACAAAGCACACCAAAAGAAGAGCTGAGAAGCAAATAATGGCAAAACACAATGGCACAGCTGCAATAGCCCATATACAACTAGAAATGTGTCAGATATGACACAGATGCCTCTGCCCAGGGCCATCCTCACCCACACCCAGGTATTTTGCAAAAAATGAAGTTGAAAAAAGGGCCATAACTCTCATAATAATTGGCAGATTTTATCCTAAATCAAACTTGACCATATTTAATGATTATATTCCTGGGTATAAAATATGAATCCAATACACATATCAATCTTTATAAAAAAAAATATCAGAAGGAAAACATCTTTTGAAGGTGAAAAAGGGCCATAACTCCAATAATAATGGGTTGATTTTACCCTAATTGGAACTTGACCTCTATTTTATGATTATATACCTGTGTGTTAAATATGAATTCAATACACTAATGTTTTCAAAAGATATCAAACAAACTATTTTTCAACGTTGAAAAAGGGCTGTAACTCCAAATATAATTGGTAGATTTTACCCTAAATCAAACTTGACCTATATTGTATAATTATATGCTTGTGTATAAAATATGAAACCAATTCACTAACTTTTTCAAAAGTTATGGAACGGAAACCATTTTTCAAAGTTGAAAAAGGGCCATAACTCCAAAAATAATAGGTGGATTTTACCCTAAATCCAACTTGACATACATTTTATGATTATATACCTGTGTATAAATTTTGAATCCAATACACTAATCTTTTCAAAAAATATCGAACGGAAAACATTTTTTCAACTATTTTTCAACATTGATAAAGGGCCGTAATTCCAAAAATAATTAGTGGATTTTACCCTAAATGAAACTTGACCTTTATTTTATAATTATATGCTTGTGTATAAAATATGAATCCAATTCACTAATCTTTTAAAATGTTATGGAACGGAAACCATTTTTCAAAGTTGAAAAAGGGCCATAACTCCAAAAATAATTGGTGGATTTTACCCTAAATCATACATACCCTACATATTATGATTATATACCTGTGTATAAAATTTAAATCCAATACGCTAATCTTTTCAAAAGATATGGAACGGAAACCAGTTTTCAACTGTTTTTCACATTGATAAAGGGCAGTAACTCCAAAAATAATTGGTGGATTTTACCCTAAATCGAACTTGACCTATATTTTATAATTATGTGCTTGTGTATAAAATATGAATCCAATAAACTAATCTTTTCAGAAGTTATGGAACGGAAACCATTTTTGAAAGTTGAAAAAGGGCCATAACTCCCAAAATAATAGGTGGAGTTTACTCTAAATCGCACTTGACACACTTTTTATGATTATATACCTGTGTACAAAATTTCAATTCAATACAGACCCTTTCAAAAGATATCGCACGGAAATCATTTTTTCAAAGTTGAAAATTTTTCAAAGTTGAAAAGGGCCATAACTCCCAAAATAATTGGTGGATTTTATCCTAAATCGAACTTGACCTACATTTTATGATTATATACCTGTGTATAAAATTTCAATCCAATACTCCAATCCTTTCAAAAGATATCGCACGGAAACCAAAAGTGCTACGTACGGGATGGAAGGGACGGACGTACGGACAGGACGGATGGATAGCGGTGATACTATATGCCCCCTCCCCCATTGAAAATGGTGGGGGCATAAAAACAAAAAAAACTCGATACACAAATCTCAAGTGTACCATTTAAACCATTCCCACTCTCTGGGCTAATTCAGCAGAGGACAAACTCGTAATATTTTTTCTTATTTTTCTGGGAAAAATAAGAAAAAATATTTCAAAATGTCGTCTGCTGAAAATTTTACCCTGAGCACTAAGCTTTAAACCAGGTAAAAGGAAGGTACTTTTCTACAGGTATTGAATAAAAACGTAAGTCATAATGATGTTAGAGTTTTAATATTTTGCCTCTACATGGTACATAGAAGCTTATTACTTCACATACAGTTGCATAGTTTATAAATAATTTTCTCTCTTAAAACACAGTCCATCCAGCTAGTATACACTAGTAGCAAAATAAAACATGATATAACTATATTAACCTCTGGAATAATGCTACATGGGTCTGGTCTAGTTCTATCTGGGGCTCTATATCAACAGAGTATTTAGATAGATATTTTTTTCTTATTGTGAAAATGGTAATTTGTTTGGAATTTTGCAGCATCTGAACTGGAGCCACGGTTTATTTAGGCCCATCTGTACCAATACAGGGTAAATAATGTATAATATCCCACCCCATTACCCCAGAAAACAAATATTTAGTGATTTTTTCTTATTTTATTATGGAATTGTATGTTTTGTGTACTCATTAGAATTGCCTCATTGAGGCAATTCTAATGAGTAGACTCAACATACAATCATTGTGTAGAAAATCGAAACAATTTCCCTACATTATCGCTGTTTGCTTCCTCAACTGGTGCCATGATTAACCCTCAGTGGCTCAAACTACCCATGTCTCAAACAAATTTCCATGGTCTCAAAGATATTCAAGCCATTGAGGTTCGACTGCAATTAGTAGCGCCTTGCTGAGGAGCTTCTAATGAATACCCATAATATGTTTTTATCGAGAAATAAGAAAAATATCAGCATTGTTTGGCTGATAAATACAGATGTGGAGTAATGATGTGGTCAGTCAAAGACTTGAAAGCACTGAATTATTGCAACTCCACAACTCCATCTATCTTATAATAGTTAGCAGGTCATGCTTGACAATTACCTCATGAGTGGCTAAATTTAGAATTGGGCAAAAAAACAACAACAAAACTTGCAGAGACCCTTATTGGGTTTGCTTGTGTTGTCTGGAGTTACTGCCTCTGACATTCTATGTATAGAGACCCCGACAAAACTAATCCAGTAACAACAACATCTGCAATTACACAGGCCATAAGTCTATTAAATTTTCTTTTTGGTAACCCTTGTCCTGTTGAACCTGAATATGTGCCTACTTTGCAAACAGTGTAGATCCAGATCAGTTGGCTAGATCTGCACTATTTGTAATTATGTAAATTTTATCAACAACTTGGATCAAGTAATCTGATTGGCTGACAATTAGAGGTGGGCATGGCTTCTAATATATTCAGCATGGCAAAGGTTAAAACTAAGAACATTTACTCTTCAAAGCATTGAGGCTGGCAAGTTCTTATTTAGGAGACACATATGCTGACAGTTTTCCTATACATCTAGAAATAGCAAAGTCCAAAAAATATTGTCAGGCTGTGCTTTGCATGCCTGCACCCGTCTGCGCATGCATTTTTACTGTCTGATCTATCAATGCATATTTTGCACAGCCTAAGTAATTGGACACCAGAATTCCTTTATATACTTGTCCTTCAATTTGATCAAATCCATTTTAGCTGATGTGTTTAAAAAATTGCTAGATGAGGGGCAAACCCTGATCAGATACCATGTTTTGCAAGTTCTGATCTCAGTCTACACTGTTTGCTTAGTTACGTCTGTCTGAATACAAAGGGTAAATATCATAAGCCAAAAGGGAGACTGTTTTCTTGAAACGGTTAAGTTTTAATGGGAAAATAAGAAAAAGAATATCAGAATACTCTGTGAACAGCCAGTATGATTAATGTTTTGTTTTCCTGGACTGCCTTTTAAAGGAGTTCAAACAGTTATGTACATTATATTTCTACAAATATACAAACTTGTTGCAACAATGTACAATCTGAAATGACAATGCCGTATAATAATAATGTAAAACTCTGTTTCAGTCTCTATAACAAATGCCAATATAAAACTTGAAAATTATTCCTAAGTGCAATCTGTCAATTAATGCTTGGCATGTTGAGTAAAAATTTCAGCAGATGAAATTTTTAAATATTTTTTTCTTTTTTCCCCAGAAAATAGGCTTTGATATTTCATACAAATTGTCTCCCGAGGAGACAATTTGTATGAAATGTCAAAGCCTATTTTGCTGGGAAAAAAATAAGAAAAATATTGTCAATTTGTGATCTGCTGAATGAGCTGAGGGAGTGGTAAATATTAAGTACTCAGTAATATACAAGAAGGTGCTTCTGAATTGGGTTATGTGTTACTGATTAAATACTGATAACCCTGCAAAGATATTTGAGCCAGCACCCGGCAAAACATACAAAAAGACTTGTGCGACCAGTGAAGACTCAGATCAGCCTGTGCATATGCGCAGTCTGATCAGAGTCTTCACTGATAGCATGTGCCTTCTACAGCCTCCTGGCTATCCTAAGAGGGGTAAATGAGAATCCTTGCCATACTGGTGGATGCAGAGGTTGATTTGTGTCTTTCCCAGTCACATACGTCCTATTGCAGGGTTTGTCTTGCACTGGCTCTTCTTTTCTCAGATATAAGTCATTTTCAGGGGACTTGCTACACCTGGTAGAATTTCAGCCATTCCAACAAGGGAGATAACTCGTGACTTCCTGTTTGCTTTCCTGCACACCAAGATCCCTCTGAAAAGAGATCTACCGGTACTCCAAACTGAAAGAATAGGCTCCCCTTTAGTAGACCCCATTTCAGAAGGGGGCAAAATTTCTGACAGTTGTCTCCTCTAAATGTGTATCCATACCCCTTCCACTTCTAAATAGTGTTTGATATAAAATGGCATAGCTGTCTACATTTTTTCTTTCTTTTTTTTCCTTTCTTTAATATTTTGATTTGTAATTTAGCAATCTATTTTTTTTTTCTCGCTAAATAGCAATACATTACTGAACCTACCATCACCACTGGTCCTTCTAAACAAAAACAGAGACCTACTTACACTACAACCTCTTTATAGCAAGGTTCATTATAACACAGCTTTGGATATAACACAGTTCAAAGATGGATCCAAAAATGTATTATATTGAAAAATGACCATAAATGGTCATTTTTCAATATAATCTATACATTTTTGTTTGGATATAACACGGTTTATGCTTTGGACCCCAACAATAGTGTTATAAAGAGGTTGTGGTGTATTGAGGTGGTTGTGCTTCTGAACTCTGATCAGCTCTTAACCCACAGCATACTGATGACCAAATAGGCAGAAGTAAATGTAAGATGTTTTCCTGCATAAAAAACTATATACCTTCAAATTTCATGCAAATCAACAAGTAGTTTTCTGGGCCCAGTTGTTCAAAGCTAACAACGTCGTCAGTTAACGATTCGTTAAAATTTACATCAAGTGATATGCAAATATGCTGAAATTTTTTGCTGAAAAATGTGAGTAGCTTTTGCAGTGCAAAAGCTACTCACATTTTTTTCAGCAAAAAATATCAGTTGAATCTGCTAAAACAGTTAACCAAATGACCCATAACGAGCTCATTAAGTTAACGATGCTTTTAACAACTGGGTCCTGGGATGTAATTTTCAAAGCTGGCAGCTAATGTTTAAAGCTCTGCATGCTGGGTAAAAATTTCAGATGACATTTTGAAATATTTTCCCCACAAAAAAAATCTTTGGCATTTCATGCAAATTGTTTCTTATGAGACAGTTTGCAAATGTAAAAGCCTATTTTCTGAGAAAAAAAAAAAATAAGAAAAATAGCATCAATTTGTCATCTGCTGAATTAGCCCAGAGAGTGGTAAAGTTTAAAGTGAAAAAGCCACATTAAAGGGTGGGTGGGTGTGGGTGTGCAGGGTAGAGGGAGGGGGTGGGGATTATAAATATTGTTTGTGTTGTTCTAGGGTTAAGTTTTACTCTGCAGGTGGGCATGATAAAAATATTACAAGACAATTGTATTAGTCAACATAAGTCTATCAAGGAAAAAAAAGAGAAGAATTTGTTATTCAAGTTCAAGTTTGCCTTTTCCTATCCATTATATATCTGTTTAAATATAAAGTGTTAAAAGTTATAAAATACAGAGTAATATAGTTCCAGATAAGACATTTTTTTCAACAAAAAGTGTTGATAATTCTTTATTTCTCCACAAAAACATATGCTGTGAGCACTCAACAGCTGCATCTCACCAGCTACTTCTAAGGTTAAGACAACGTCATGTGCCACTGGGTCCCCACATGTTGTCATAGAGAAAGCTTGTCATGGAGAAAGAAAAAAAAATCTGGCAACTCCTCTTACATGGAACTATGAATTTCTGTAGGGGAACAAATTCATTCCTGTTGACTGGGCTCATTAACTCATTTAAGTTGAGTGGACTCTGCTACCTCAAGTCTTTGGACAGGGCATTTCCAACAGAAGGGGTGTTTAGTTGATTTTTACTATTGTCATGTTTTATAAAAATTCCTGTATTTAATGATAGAAATTCCTGTATTTAATGCAAACAGTGTAGACACAGATCAGATGCTGCAGAATGTGGTGTCTGATCTGGGTCTACACTGTTTGCAAATGTCCCTTTTATGGGATGCTAGGCAAAAATGGGTTTAAAAAAAAAAGCGAAAAATGGAGAAAGTGAATAAACCAGACTTTTGTCAATATTTATGGTCATTTACTTACAGTATGAAATATGTGTCAAAATTCAAACAAAAATATCAAACCAATAGCAATGAAAGCTGCCTGGTAGGCAAAAAAGCAAAGGTACAAAAACAGCCACAAAAATATGGCAATAAAATAAATAATTTGGACGGAATAATATTGTGATGATAAGTGTGAGATTCTATACACTGAATCGCTGTCAGAAGTATGCAAGTTATTGTGTCTCCACTGCTGCATTTGTTCCATTAGGAATATGAGGTTATACTGCTGTTAAAATCTAAATAAATATTCTATTTGTCTTACCTGTCCACAAATACATACATTGTGGAAAGGGAAATATTGACATTTTTCTGATTTTTTTTTTTCATAAAAATAATATTTTTTGGTGAAGAAATTAAATGGAAAAGGAAAAAAAAAACATACAAAAAAAAACAACAATAACAAAAAACAACAACATACAACCCCCCCCCCCCCCCTCCCCCACACCACAAAAAAAAAAAAAAAAAAAAAAAAAAAAAAAAAAAAAAAAAAAAAAAACACTGATAAAATTATTCCTGGCCTTAGTCTAAATCAATTCAAACCATCCTGTCTAATATCAGAAATACTGGTTACTAAACAATGCCATTTTCAATCTCTTTTTTATTTATTACTGGTACCTACACATACCTTTGTTCACTGTGCATATACATGTTACCATAACAAAATGTGCATTTTAAACTGGAATTTCATCTTACTATAATTAAGTGATCAGTTTGAACTAGAAATTGTTCCTACTATAACAACGTGATCAATTTGAAGTTGGAATTAGACTTGCATTTTTACAGTGATAGCTTGAAACTTGTAATTATCTTGCTGTATTAAAGTGATCGGTTTGAACTTGAAATTGTTTTTGCAATATAAAAGTGATCAGTTTTAACTTGAATTGTTCTTATTATAAATGGATCATTTTGAAATTGAAAAATGTTCTAGAAGTATTAAAGTGTTCCATTTGCTCGCTATGATTATATACAGGTGAACAGTTTGACTTTAAAATTATTCTTGTATTGAGAAAGTGATCTGTTTGAAATAATGGTTAATGCAGCTGATTGATCCTCATTAATGTAGAACTAAAATTGCCTTTTTATGCTGCCTTTACTGCAAAAAACAAAAACAACAAATGCTGTTTTTTTGTTTTTTGTTCTTTGTAAAATCCAGATACCCTCTCCATGGAATTCTCAAATTACCCAATCAGCATTTCTAAATTGGCAGATATCTGCTCTCAGGCTTCAAAGAACCAAAATTTGGGAGTGAATTATGTACTTTTTACACTCTAATCAAGTCCTTTGTTATTATTTGATACATCCTACAAAACATCCATTGTTTCTGTAAGCAGACAACAAAGGGCCTGATCAGACTGTGCAGATGTGTAGGCTGATCTAGGCTTTCAATGACTGCATACAGCCAAAGACATCTATTTAAATTTAGAATAAGCAAATTATTATAAACTCACGTTTTTCCTAATGAAATATAAAAATAATGAAATATAAAATGTTTAAGAAAACAAAATATGGTTAAATGCAATAGTCTATCATTTTTTAATGTTATAAAAATGAGAAGATGAGTGACATTTAACTATCTATTTATACTTTATTATGAAATTATGAAACTACCTATTAATTTCTATAAAAATATTTTAACTGGACATTAGAAAACATTTTTCAAGGCATGTGCTGACGGTAAAGGCTCAGATCAGCCAGTGAATTTGTGCAGTCTGTTATAGCTCTAATTTTTTTTTCTCAATAAAGCACTGATTTTCTTATTTCTCACTGAAAACATATGTAAGAAATGCTGTGTGGGTACTCATTAAACACCCTCATTTAGGAGCTTCTAATAAGAACCTACAACATATGTTTTTGTGGGGAAATAAAAAAAAATACCCAGATATCCTCTTTATCTTAAGCTATGAAACCAATCATGTTTTGAGGTTATAAAACTTTTTTCATGCTCAACTCAGCTGAGCATGAAAATTGTCCTGCTAATAAACCTCAAATTACTAACAATTTCAAATTCTTTCTTGCAAAACATAGCTGAGCATGAAAATTTCTCTGCTAATACATATGAAAATGCCAATAATTGTTGGCATTTTCATATTTATTAGCAGAGAAAATTTCATGCTCAGCTGAGTTTAGCATGAAAAAAGTTTTATAAACTCAGGGCCTAGAACTTTGCTATCTTATCTAATACAGTATCATCAGATTGTGAAACACATACCCAAACAACAAAGACTGTATCAAAATGCACAGTGTGTTTGCTGATCTTGTATTGTATACATACTCACTGTCTGCATATGCCCTCAAGACACTTTTCCTTATAGCTTAGCAAACTGGGTAAAAATTTCAGCAAATGACATTTTCAAATATTTTTTTTTATTTTTCCAAGAAAACAGGATTTGACATTTCATGCAAATTCTCTCCTAAGCAGACAATTTGCATGAAATTTATCCTTTTCTGGGAAAAATAACATCAATTTGTCATCTGCTGAATTTGCCCATGGCATGCTTAGTGTTAAGTAACTTCTCATGTTTTATTCTCTACATTCTCTACTGCAACAAGCTTTTCCACTAAAGGATTTTCATGGCAACTATTTTGCATTGAAAAAAAAAAAAAAAAAAAAATAAATCAACACAACAGAGCTGGGGGCATGGAAAAATTGCCTTATACCATATGGGAACAGTAAAGGACCAGAACAGACTATGTATATCCAAACAGTCTATCCAGGGACTTCAATCAACCTTATAAACTTTTTTAGGAAAAGACATGTATGAGATCACCAAGGACACACTTGTAGATTATTTCTCCAGAAAAAATGTATGTTGTGGGTACTCATCAGAAGCCCCTCATCTGGCCGAAGCACCTCTAATGAATACCCACAACAATCTTCTGGAGAAATAAGCAAAATGTTTACCGTATTTACCATATGTATTCAAACAGAGAGGCCTGAGCAAACATGGTAGACACAGATGAGATGCCACAGAATGCAGTGCCTCATCAGGGTCTACACTGTTTGCCACTCATCCAGCACTTTTTAGACACAACATCGGTTAGTAAATTGTACTTGTTCAAATTTTAGAACAAGCATGGTAAGAAGTTGAGGTGTCCAAAAGGGTAAATAGGGTTACAGGATATCCCACTTATCTGGAGTTATGCCAAATGCAAACAGTGAAGATCCAGATGCCAGCATAGTCTGTTTTAGTCAAGGTTTTAAAGTCCAGTCAACCCATTAGGGTCATGTCAAATGCAGTCAGTTAACCTACTCATTATTCCTGGGCAGGCTTAGTCTTCAAAGCAGTTAACCAGTACTTGTATACATACTTCTGTCAGTAAATGACAACTGACCTTCATGAATCAGCGAAAGGACTAGAATGGCCATAAAATTATTTCACGATCAATCTCCACAAAAGTTATGTGACCAAGCTGGGGTTCAAACTCGTGAACCCATGATCTGCTACTAACTACACTATGAAGCCCGGCATAGAACATGTCCTGGCCCAGTTGCTCAAAGCACCTTTAGCTTAACAAGCTCGTTAGTGGTCAAAATGCTAACTGCTCTAGTAAGTACAGTTTCTAATTCACAGTTATTTTTTCAGCAAAAATATTAGCCTATATGCCACATTAAATGATCAAAGTTTTAACGATACGTTAACTAACGACATTGTTAGTTTCAAACAACTGGGCCCTGGGCCCAGTTGTTCAAAGCTAACAACGTCGTTAGTTAACGATTTGTTAAAATTTACATCAAGTGATACGCAAATATGCTGAAATTTTTTGCTGAAAAAATGTGAGTAGCTTTTGCAGTGCAAAAGCTACTCACATTTTTTCAGCAAAAAATATCAGAATATTGTATATTGAATCCGCTAAAACAGTTAACGAAATGACCCTTAACGAGCTCGTTAAGCTAACGACGCTTTGAACAACTGGGCCCAGATTGGGATCTTTGTTATTCACTGATGTGCAAGCTGATCAGGTTCTTTCTGTCTGAGGTCATGTATGTACCAATTACTAAGGCACTCTTTTGCTGGCTCCCAGCTCAGTATAACAATAATATCATTCTCTGCAATAACAAACCACATCGATCTTGATAAGATTTTTTTTTCAATCCAAAAGTATTGATATTTTTCTTATTTCTCCACAAAAACATATGTGAGGCACTTATAATGAGTACCCACAACATATGTTTTTTGTGGAGAAATAAGAAAAAATATTTACCTGATACCCATTCTTATCTAGACCTATGAAACCATATATATCCATTTTCTCTGTTTACCACTTAGCATGCTAGGTAAAACTTTCAGCATATGACAAATTGAAATGTTATCTTATTTTTCCTTTTTTTTTCTAAAAAAATAACAAAAAATATTTTTCAAAATGCAGTCTACTGAATTTTTTACCCAGCACGCTAAGCATTAATAATTTTTTCCTGTCATTTCAAAACTAAACAATAAAATTACATTAAAATTATTGCTATACCTGCTTCAGATCTATCAAACAAAACACCATTCAGCAACTAAAACTCTTACATAACTTCGGATTCAAGCATTTCTCTAGAGCTAAGTACTGACCTCAACTTTTATCTAATTCTCACTTCTTGATATTCTAATGAATATCCTTATGTTTTTGTAAGAAAAAAAATAACAAAAAATGTATAATCCTTTTCCTGGACTGCTGGTTTTAGGGAAATGGTTACAAAATACAAATGCTTGTCAAATCTTTCAAGCGTACTTTATCTTGTCACCTTAACAGGGCATGCTGGGTAGAAGATTTCAGCAGATGACATTTTGAAATATTTTTATTTTTCCCAGAAAAAAAAGGCTATGATATTTTATGCAAATTGTCTCCAAAGGAGACAATTTGCATAAAATATCATAGCCTTTCCTTTGGAGACAATTTGCATCAAATGTCAAAGCCTATTTTCTAGGAAAAATAAGAAAAATAACATTAATTTGTCATCTGTCATCTATCATAGGCTTTGATATTTCCTTGGAGATAATTTGCAGCAAATGTCAAAGCTGTTTTCTAGGAAAAATAAGAAAATCAACATTAATTTGTCATCTGCTGAATCTACCTGGAGAGTGGTAAAGGTTAAGTATTCATTTGGTTCTACTTTGGAAGTAGGAAAGCTCAAATTTTTCACACGCGATTGCGACTAGAATGTAGTTCTTTAAGGCACCACCTGTATCGCACCTTATTGACACCCCTTTATGTTCTTGTGGTAGATCCGAGACTACCAAACTACCAAACACTTCTTTTTTGAATGTCCAACCATCACCCAACACGAATATGTATCTTATAAAAGTTCCTTCATCTACTATTGAAGATGTACTTATTTGGTGATGCAAGCTTATCAAGAGAAGAAAACGAAACAATATTTGATGCTGTGCACAAATACATTATTCTAATCAAAAGGTTTGATGTGAATTAGATGGAATACAAGACAAAATATTTAGACATAAACGTCTAAGTACTGACGCAGACTTTGTTCATGTTTATATAGAGATATGGGATAAGGGTATATTTAAGTTTAATAAATTTTCAATGTAACATGTATAAAAGAAACAATGTGATCTTTAATGTTTGCTTTTATTAAGCTTTATGATATTTCTTGATTGATTTGAAAGTACAATAGACATTATTCTGTTTATGACACAATTTTTTTCTTTAATATTTGCCAAGACTGTCACAAATCGGCGATCCCAGCAAATATAAAAAGTTATTAGTGAGCCAATTGAATAATCTAACATTTGTAAAAATCCAAAGCTATAATAAGTGACCTGCACAGTCTATAACTGTCATTTTGTTGTCAATTAACATTACTTATAAGTCGGGATAGTGGCATCGTGTCGGAATAGCATCTGGGAAACTTTGGGAAAACATTTATTTTATTTTATTTTATTATTTTTTTTTTTTTAGTCTCTCTCTTTCATATGTATCTTTGATAAAGCTTCTGTTTGGATTTTGCTAATTTCAATGATAGTAGCCTTTAATTTCTACACTTGTTTGTTTAGTACAATATTTGTACTAGGAGAAGATTCACATACATGTAAGCTATAATTAGCTTGTTATCTGATCCTTAATTTCATTTTTGTATGTTTGTGTTGTACATATTATTAATAAACTATTGTTTAAACCAAGTATTCAGTAATAACAAGTCAGTTCTTCTTAATCTAATGATCTGTTACTGGTTAACTATCAATAATCCTACTAGGAATTTCTTCTTTTTTTTTTTGCTTATAACTGTCCAGATGGAACCCTTCTTCTCGAAATCCTGCATTCAGCGCAGAGCCTGAGTATCTGCACAGTGTGGTTGGGAAATAAACTGTTCAAGTATACAAAATCTGGATGGTCCATAACTCTTGATAAGATGCTTTTTTAACCGAAAAGTATTGATAATTTTTTTTTATTTCTCCACTAAAATATATTTAATTACAGATCATATTAGCCCTAAATATTGGGATATCTTAGCCCTATACACTACCTCTTTATAACATGGTTTAGTTATAACACGGTTCAAAGATGGATCCCAAAAATGTATACATTATATTGAAAAATGACCATAAATGGTCATTTTTCAATATAATCTATACATTTTTGTCTGGATATAACACGGTTGTTTAACTAACAAGGTTTATGCTTTGGACCCTAATAATAGTGTATAAAGAGCTTGTGGTGTACTTATCCTAAAATTCAATTCTACTACCTGTTGGTGTGTGTAAAAAGTGTTGGGCTGAGTTGCAAACAGTGTATACCCTGATCTGATGCTGCATTCTGCAGTGTCTGTACTGTCTGCTCAGATCTGCCTGTCCCTATGCTTAGTATTATTACTTTATTCTTTTTGATATCTTTCAGGAAGTCATCTTTTGCCAGGCGTTTTTTCACAGTAGGCTTAAAATTGCCAAGTTTTGTCATGATTTTATGCAAAAACCTTTGTGTTAACTACCTACATATATACACCAAGATTTCTCTTCTTTATATTTGATTTTTTTTTTCCAAAGTAAAAATAGTTGCAAAATTATGCAAAAATCAGTATAGTAGGTACATGGAGGAAGGTTTTCTATAAGAGTTACTTATTCCAAGTTTCTGATTTTTTTTGCACACTATTGTCAGTTAACATGAAAAATTTAAAACACATATATTAAAATAAATCTCATAGATGTTTAATATAGATTCTGTATAGATCAGCTCAAGTTTTGGCCTGAATTTTAATTTTTGGATACATATCTGAGAACAAAGCACAGAAGATAAATGGTCTCTGATAAGGTATTGTCAATCAGAACCTTTTTTTTTTTTTTTTTTTTTTTTCCGATTAGAATAAAACGCCAAATAACACGTCTTTACAAATCATGCTGAAAGAAGTTTTTAGGTGAATGAAATGAATATGAGGCACTTTACATGAGAAAAATTAGGCACTTTTTGCAGGACAAAAATGACAGCTATTTTGTCTGTAGCACCAAATATGTTTGAACACAAAGTTCCATCCATATCATGCAACTTTGTGTCAATAGTCATCCAGTTTTCAAGCAAACCACAGCAGCCATTCAAACAAAAATAAACCTCCTTCTTTTATTTGGAAAACAAGTTCATTCATAGTATAAATTACCTATTACTAGCAATGTTAATAAATAATATCTATATACAACTTGGCATCTTCGTTAACAATAATTTAAACCATAAGTGCAGTTATTTCTACAAGAATCTTCGCTATATATACATGTATACATGTATCATAGCTCAAAATAAGGTGCTTTGTTTCCAACCAAAAAATATTGGTATTTTTCTCATTTCTCCATGAAAACATATGTTGTGGATACTCATTAGAAGAGCCTCACTGAGGCACTTCTAATAAGCACCAAGAAGTGCCTCATTGAGGCACTTCTAATAAGCACCACAACATATGTTTTTGTGCAGAAATAAAAGATTTACTGGATACCCTCTCTTATCTATTGCTATGTGTATATAAAACATTACATTTGCTTTAGGATTATACTGAGCAACACTTCAATATGTCTGGACAACACTCCTCTCTTTTTAACCAAGAAAGTAACTAATTTTTTCAAACTGAGGCAGACCATCTTCCATCAAAAGGGAACTTCCTTACAAATCATTCATCTTTGTGGATAAAAAGTATTTTTCAGATCTATCTTCTTGTTGCTTCTCCACAAAAAATATACATAGAGATGGTTCTACCTAACTGTCTCACTGAAATGATTCCACTGAAATACCGAACATATATTTCCATTGAGACATCACTATTTTAAGACAACTAGATACACTGGGTAGCTTTTCTGACACTCTGTAAAAGAAGGCAATTTTATTGGCTTCCTGTTTGGCTTAATATGCACCAAGCCCTGTCTAAAAGGGGTCTACTCTAACAGGAAAGAATTTGCTCCCAAGGGAAGCAAATTCTTTCCTTTAAGAGCAGACCCTTTTTTCAGAAGGGATGCAGAAACATTTGAGATTTGCCTTTCCTGAATTTATATCCATTCCATGTAAGTCCAAACATGCATCTAGAGTTGGTGAATCACTACCTTTCATAGCCTTTGCTCTTCCAAGTAGCCTGACTTTAAACAATTTTGGCACCTTTGAATTCTTAAGTATGAGACTGACTTGCCATATTTTGCTTTTTCCGAAATATTTTATTCATAGTCTGTACTGTGTCTGTCAATAATGATTCGAAAATTGTTTCAGTTAACTGCATTTTAACAGCTAATTCATCATCATCATAATTAACCCACTGTGGTTCTTCTTCACGTAACTCTTGCACCAAAATACTATCAACCAAATCCTTCTTTTTCCGAATCCCCCATTTACTACGATCAGTTTTCTTAGACCCGTTCAAACCCAAAATATCTATCACAGCTTCTTGTACAACAGGTTTTAACACATCAACTGTTGTTGGTGGTGTAGAACCTTTGTAATATTTATTTTGTTTCCGCTTTGGCTTATGCCACGCAAGCGGTGAGTCATATTCCTCTTCTTTATAAACGTCCCTTATCACCTCTCCCGTTAAATCAAACAACAATCTTTTGAACACTCGTTTACTGTTACTAATCAAGTCTTCACCCGATTCTTCCTTGCTAAAGTAAGAAGAGGGTGGTTCCACGCCATCAAGTGGCTCCCCATACCGCCGCTGATTCCAGAAAGTATCTACAGCACTGGAGACAATGTTTGAAACTTCCTCTCTTTGATGTGGCACAGCATAATAAAGTTCCTCAGTAAGTTTTTGTAATTCTGACCGTGATATTTCTGGTCTGATATCTGGAAAAATTGAAGAAAAAAAAGGGCATATGTTAGTGGTTATAGATATTAGAAAATGCAAAACAAGCTGATGCCTGACAGCACAGGTGGAATGAGGACATTCAGATCACAACATCAGAAAACATACCTTCATAAATGTGAGCCCAGCGAAGATTCAGATCAGCCTATGCATTCGCTTAGTCCAATCTTCACTGGGTGCATTTGAAACAGCCAAGGATGCAATGTTTCTTTATACACACAATGAAGTCTCTGATAAGACTACAGATGTGCAGGCTGATTTGAGTGTCTGTTGGGTGCATATGTCAGAAAGTACATTTTCTCATGTTGTAACTCAATTACATTTGTGAATGACATAGTTATCAATCAAGAATATTGTAATAAGATGCTAATATTTGGAATAGTATAATTCTTCCCTTGTATTTTTATATGGACAAGCCCATACAAACATTAAGAAAAATAATCTTGTTTATACATGTATGCAACATATCCAGAGAATGGTAAAGGCTAATACTATAAGCAGGTATTCACACAGCCTGATCAGGCAAGGCATAGCAACAGATAAGGCGCATTTGCCTCCGAAAAATGCTGATATCTTTCTTATTTCTCCACGAAAACATATGTTGTGGGTACTCATTAGAAGCACCTCAGTGAGGCACTTCTAATGAGTACCCATATCATATGTTTTTGTAGAGAAATAAGAAAAATATTATGTGGATACCCCCTCTTATCTGTAGCTATGGGCAAGGTCCTCATTACCAACATATAGAATACCCCCTTTTCTCACACAGGGTCACATTCAATATACAGTAAAACCTCAATAGCTCGAACATCTTTGGACCATGGAAATTTATTCGAGACATGGGTAGTTCGAGCCAGTGAGGATTGCCCATGGCACCAGGTCAGTGTGCAAATGGTGATAATTAAGGGAAGTCTTTTTGATTTCCTATACAATAATGGTACCCGGTATGTTGTGTGTATTCATTAGAATCACCTCGATGAGGCAACTCTAATATTAGAGTACACACAACATACAATTTCATGATGAAATAATAAAATTTCCCTAAATGTTTAACTTGAGTAATCAGAAGAATTTTGATGGGAATCACAATAAGCTCAAGTTAGCCATGGTAAACAAGCCATAGGTGTTCGAGCTATTGAGGATGGAATATATATAGATATCTTTAGTCTGATCAGAATCTGTCTGTGCATTCTCCATTTCTAATATCTGGCTTTTAGTAGCTTGGTGACATGACATTTATCACTTTTTGGACAAACTGATGATATTTTTCCAGAAAATATACATTTTCATGCAAATTGTTGACAATTTGCATGAAATGTCAAGGCTTATTTTCTGCAAAAAATAAAAATATAGAAAAATGTCATCTGCTGAAATTTTTACCCACTATGCGAAGCATTAAGTAATAAATAAGATGCAGATTATAGTAAACTTGTGTTATTCAAGCACTTATAAGAAAGTCAAATCATGGTTGCTTCAGCTAAGTACTTGCTTAAAACCACTTATTTCCAGTTAATCATCTTTTTGATAAAGGAACTGAAAAACAGGCCTTTAAATGTAAAATGTGGTTTTTAATAATACAGGTCTGTGACTGTTATGTCTTCCTACCTGGTGACTCACTCCCAGGATATGGAGGTGGAGCTTTTGCAGGAACTATAAATTCATCATCAAACTCTCCTTCAAAATGCCCACTATCCACCATTGGCTTATGGCTGTCCTGCAATAAAAAAGACAACTTTTACACTGCACAAAGGTGTTTATGGAAGTTAAAATGATTTGATGTACTCTGCCGGAAGCATGGGTGAATGCTGAGAAAATCCTTAGCACTGAAAAGCTGTTTTCTTAATTCTGAAAACATAGCTCTTGATAAGATGCTTTTCTCAATACAAAAGTATTGATATTTTTCTTATTTCTTCACAAAACATATGTTGTTGGCACTCATTAAAAGTGCCTCACAGTACCCATAACATATGTTTTTGTGGAGAAATGAGAAAAATATTTACTCAATACCCATTGTTACCTAGACCTATGCTGAAAATCTCAAGTTTCCCTATTATTTATACAGGCAGACGAAACTTCCCAACACTGAATTCAGATGCTTTTGCTTTTTTCAAAGAAAGACCACTGCAACAGGAAATTTGCTTCCCTAATATACAAGACCCTCCTCATTGGGGCTACTACTAAAGGAAAGAATTTGTTCCCAGAGCCAGCAAATGCTTTAATTTAAGAACTAGAAATGTGTCCAAAGGACACAGATGCCCCTGCTTGAAAAACTTTAACACAAACTGCTAATGCTGGATGCAGACAGAGACGGACGGACAGACATGGGTAACACTATATGCCCTTTCCATTAAGGCTGGCACAATTAATCGGATAATCGATTAATTGATCGATAAATTCCACAAAAATGATTATCATTACAGATTTGCTAATAATCGATCTTTTGATTTTCTGTGTCTGTTACTTTACCATATTTACCCTTAGCATTCAGACACTTCAACTCCTTACCATATTTATCAAAAAATTTGAACAAGTAGAATTTACTACCCAATTTTGTGTCTAAAATACTTACTTTCCATCATTCAAATGGTGAGGGCATAAAAAACTCGGACATCCCTTTGAGGGGAAAGACAAATACTTGAAGGTCAATGATCTCCCTTGAATGTGTATTCAAAAGTATTAATTCAATGACTTAAAGAAGAATAACACATTTGAGCCAGAGCAAGAAAAAAAAACTACAATAAAACTTGTGTGACCAGCATAGACTTAGATCAGCCAGAGCATCTGCACAGTCTGATCAGAGTCTTCCCTGATTGCATGTGCCTTCTACAGCCTGCTAGCTATCCAAAAAGGGACATACAAAACTCCTCGCCATACTGGATAGATGTACAGGCTGATCTGAGTCTTTATTGGTCACAGGTCTTATTGTGGGTTTTGTCATGTACTAGCTCTTTTAATATTTAACCTATAGAATTAGGTAAAACTAGCAGGCATGAATTTAATGGTGTGTCCAGAAGAAACAAATTTTAAATAAAACATCAAGCCCTATTTTTCTACAAAAAAAAACATTTTAAAATGTCAGTTAATGCGTAAATTCCAGAGTGTTCCAATACTTTGATATGCACAGGATGACAACATGGGTCCACAAACCATGTGTATACAAAAAAAAAAAAAAAAAAAATGTTAATAGATTTTCCAGGTTCCTATTATTTTTCTTATTATTTTTTAGTTTAATAATGAGATTGAAGGTTGTTTCCAGGCCAAAATATTACTATTTTATTGCCAAAACACCTGTTATCTGCAATGTGCAAATAAATAAATAAATAAATAAGACTTGCACCTGCTATAAGATTGAGAATCTAGAATTTCTACAAACTGATATTTTACTAATTAAAATGACTTACTGCCTGTATCTGCATGCCTGGAATTGGAGATCCAGGTCTAAGAGGGCCTTCTGTATGAACATCTTCCTGTTTATTAAGGACTCCTTCTAACTCTTCTGTAGGTGAAGTAGGTCCTTGTTCATTATCATCATAGTTTCCACTGTCCCTGGACTGGTCCCTATCCTGTTCCATTCGATTACTTCTAATTGCAAGTATATGGTCTATGGCATCATTCATTAAATTGTTTACTTCAATATTAGCTGTACCTTTGAATTCTTTTGTTTCATGACTTGGAGACTGCAAGAATTCTTCTATATCATCAATATTGCCGTTCACCAAAGGAGCCTCAGCTTCAGTTTGCCGAGACTTTGGTTTAGGAGCAACTGGCGGAGGTGCTTTTTTACCTGCCCTTCTGTCTGCTATTTCACTGATTTTTGAAAAATTATCTTTAACAACTGACTCTAAGATATGGTCTGTGATCTTATCTGCCAAAGTTTCATTTCTATGTTTATTGTTTTGTGGTATTCTCGGTGACACCAATGGTGACTCATCAAAAAGCTGAACATTTTGGTCAGCTTCAGTTATCAGTTTAATAAGATCTTCACCATCCTGAGAACTTGTCCCACTTTCAATACTACTTCTAACATCTGCAAAAGGTTGCCGTTCCTCCTCAGAAGAAACTGGCATCAGATCATGACCAGGTACCAGAACACCATGGTTTGGCCTACACCTAAAGTAACGAGTGTCATTTTCTATTCCATCATGTCTTCCTACTGGCCTATCAAGTTCCACTCCGGCCCAGATGCCAGGAGCGAACTGTACATTGCCTTTAAAAAGAAGAGTTCCTACATTTCTAGTTCCATTTGGTCCTGTAACTGAAACTCTATCACCAATTTCAAAATCTGCAAGAGCATTGACAAAGCCAAAGTGATGAATATCAAAATCATCTCTTGGCGTTTCATCACTTTGTGGCGTCTCCAGTATTGGTGTTTCAATGTCACGTGGTGTCTCATCTTCCCAAGGTGTTTCGTCTACTTTTGGAGTCTCTGAATCTCTTTGTGACTCTTCTTGAAGTTCCACAGGTGTACGCCTTGGTGATGCAACAGGTGTCAATTCATCATCCGGCATTTCATCTGTAATTCCTAAAAGATCATCAATATTAAGAACTTTACCTATACGTCCAACAGATTTTCTAGAAGGTTCACTAATTTCATCTTCAACACATTCTTGTTGAATTTCTTTTTTCTTAAAGGAAGGTGATTTTTCTGATTCGGAAGACTCATGTTCTAGATCAAGTGATCTCAAAGACCTTTCACTTCTTTCACTAGATGGTCGAGAATCTGTTCTGGTTATTGAAGAGGGAGACTGATCAATGTCACTTTCTTGGTCTTCTGACTTATCTTCCTGAATTAATTTTTCAATGTCTTCATTCTTTTCTAAATCTAATGGTTTAATAAGTCCTTCTGAAATTGACCCAACTGGCTCACTAATATGTTCTGAGATTTCAGTAGCTGATCTTGCAGATAATGGCACAGTTTTTGGTTCTGCTTCAGTTACTTCACTGCGTGGACTAACTGGGATTTTATCATGTAATGTTGAGCCATCTGTTATCAGGTCGTCAGCAGTGAAGTCATCTGGGTATGACACTGTGACATCATACATGTCTTCTTTCCCTTTTTGCTTAAGGTTTATCTCAATGCCCCCAGTTTTGTCATCAGAAACCTCTGATACATCCTCAATTATTTCCTCAGCAATTTCTTCACTGACATCTTGAGCTGAAACTTCTTCTGCTCGTGAGCCTACAAAGATCAAGAACATAAATAAATCATTGAAAAGGAAACATCAGATAATATATAGCTTGCCTGAACAGCTATTTGCCCATAATACAAAAAAATTCCTAATTCTGAGACCTTGACCTGAGGTCAAGGTCTCAGAAAGAATGGGACGTGCTGAACGAAACTTTGGTACAGTCCGCGTATCAATTAAATCATCCAGACAGGTGAATACAATTATGTTCATATGTTTTTAATTGATGAATAGTAAACCTAATGCTGCAAGGTACACTTTAGTTACAACAAAATTAATTCAAGATAAAATTTAACTAGAGCTGGTGTTTGTAAAACACTATGCCCCCAACTGCCTGACTCTAACACTGCTTGGCTCCAACACTGCTAGCCCATGACGGTAACAACAGTACAATTATACGAGATTTCACTGTTATTTTATTAAAAGGGAAATAACACTAAAATGGGAGATTTGAATAGGAAAAAAATATGGGTCACCAATTTTTTCATGAGGACTCCATATATGAAATGTCAAACTTAGCATGCACAGTTCAAAACTTATGCTATGCATCAAAAAGTGTGCAATGTAAAAATGCCCAAAATGACAAAGGTCTATAACTCAAGAAGTACTTTTCAGAATTTATTCAAAAGTTAATCAGGTCATCTACTCATCACTACCAACCTATTCCTTAAATTTCAAGGCTCTAGCTTCAATAGTTTTTTAGATACTTTGCTAACAAGATTCCATACTTATTTTTTCAAAGGGCCATAACTCAGGAAAGAGGCATAATCCTGTTTAGAAAAAAATATGTATTGGCTATTTTTTCACAAGGAATCCATATATGAAATTTCAAAACCCTAGCCTGCACAGTTCAAAACTTATGCTAAGCATCATAAAGTATGCAATGTAAAAATGCCCAAAATGACAAAGAGCCATAACTTAAGAAGTACTTTTCAGAATTTATTCAAAAGTTAATCAGGTCATCTACTAATCGCTACCAATATATTCCTTAAATTTTAAAGCTCTAGCTTCAATAGTTTCTGAAATATTTTGCTGACAAGACTTCATCCATATTTTTTCAAAGGGCCATGACCCAGGAAAGAGGCATAATCCTTATAAGAAAAAAATATGTGTCAGCTATTTTTCATGAGAAATCTAAATCAAAACGCTAACATGCACAGTTCAAAATTTATGCTATGCAACAAAAAGTGTGCAATGTAAAAATGCCCAAAATGACAAAGGACCATAACTCAATAAGTACTTTTCAGAATTTATTCAAAAGTTAACCAGGTCATATACTCATGGCTACCAATCTATTCCTTAAATTTCAAAGCTCTAGCTTCAATAGTTGTTGAGATATTTTGCTGACAAGATTCCATCCATATTTTTGCAAAGGGCCATAACTCAGGAAATGGGCATAATCCTGATAAGAAAAAAAATGTGTCAGCTATTTTTTCATGAGGAACCCATACATGAAATTTCAAAACCCTAGCCTGCACAGTTCAAAACTTATGCTATGCATCAAAAAGTGTGCAATGTAAAAATGCCCAAAATGACAAAGGGCCATAACTCAAGAAGTACTTTTCAGAATTTATTCAAAAGTTAATCAGGTCATCTACACATTGCTACCAATCTATTCCCTCAATTTCATGGCTCTAGCTTCAATAGTTTTTGAGATATTTTGCTGACAAGACTTCATTCATATTTTTTCAAAGGGCCTTAACTCAGGAAAGGGGCATAATCCTGATAAGAAAAAAAATATTTGTCATCTATTATTTTCATGAGAATTCGAAATATGAAATTTCAAAACCCTAGCATGCACAGTTCAAAACTTACACTATGCATCAAAAAGTGTGCAATGTAAAATGCCCAAAATGACAAAGGGCCATAACTCAAGAAGTACTTTTCAGAATTTTATTCAGAAGTTAATTAGGTCATCTACTCATCACTACCAACCTATTCCTCAAATTTTAAGGCTCTAGCTTCAATAGTTTTTGAGGTATTTTGCTGACAAGATTCCATCCATATTTTTTCAAAAGGCCATAACTCAGGAAAGGGGCATAATCCTGATAAGTAAAAAAATATGTGTCAGCTATTTTTTTCATGAGGAATCCATATATGAAATTTCAAAACCCTAGCATGCACAGTTCAAAGCTTATGCTGTGCATCAAAAGGTGTGCAATGTAAAAATGCTCAAAGTTACAAAATGCCATAACTCAAGAAGTATTTTTCAGAATTTATTCAAAAGTTAATCAAGTCATCTACTCATCAATACCAATATTCACCTGGTTTCAAGGCTCTAGCTTCAATAGCTTTTGAGATATTTTGCTGACAAGATTTCATCTATATTTTTCCAAAGGGCCATAACTCAGGAAAGGGGCATAATCCTGATGGGGCAAAAAATATGTGTCAGCGTTTTTTTTTATGAAGAATCCATATATGAAATTTCAAAACCTTAGCATGCACAGTTCAGAAGTTATTCTATGCATCAAACGGACGGACGCACGAACGGATGCTCGGACACACAAACGTCCCAGAAGCAATATGCCCCTACAACTTCTTCGAAGTTGGGGGGCATAATAAATTATGTCTTCTGGAGAAAGTGCCAGGTGAAAAACAAGATGGCAGCTGACTGTGATAATAAAGTAGAAACAGAAATTGTGAGGAAAGCTAACAAAGCGTCTCAAACATATTTTATCAGTCATCAACTGTAGCTAGTTTAATACTGAAACTTCAATACCATAGTTAAAGAATAATTAAAACATTTTTGAATATCACTTACTAAACTGCTGGGTTACATATTGAATTTGTTACAAGCAGCTACATTTCAAATTACTTTTTGATGGATTTTTTCCAGTATCTTTACCAAAACTATTTGGACAGATAGACCTGAGCAAACAGCGTAGACCTGTATCAGATGCACAGAATGAATGTCTGATAAGGGTTTAAACCATATTCCATTCTTCCAGCACATTTTAGACACATAAATATGTTGGAAAACAGATGCTCAAATTTTAGGAAAAGTACTGAAAGGATCTAAGGTGTCCAAATATTTAGGGTAAATATAGTATTAGATAAGCTCCAGATAAGAGGGAGTATCCAGAATGTATTTTTTCTAATTTCTGCACAAAAACATATGTTTAGGGTACTCATTAGAAGCCCCTCTATGAGGCACTTCTAATGAGTACCCACAACGTATAGTTTCATGCAGACATAAGAAAAATATCAGCAGTTTTTGGTGAAAATAATGCGTTATCAAGAGTTATGAGTCTAGTTGATAAGCTACCTTTGAGACGCTTCTCTCGTAATGTGATCTCTGACTTCGATGTTTGTGACTCACTGCCTTCTGATATCTTATCAAGAGTTGTTTTCGAGCTGACTGAGGTTGTGACCTGAGTTTTCTGTGGCGAAGACAATTTCTGGTCTGAAAGGAATAATAACTACATTACTAAACATCCTATGAATATTTCCTATTCATATCTTAATTCTGTAGTCAGCGACAATCTATGCAGGAAACAATGTCACACACACTCACCTCCCCAATCCACCCCCCCACCCGCACCCCCCCGCACCCCACACACAGAGCAATTTCTAATTAATTATTATTTCTTTGCACCAAACTTATCATTCCTTTCCTCATCTACTGCTAGTAAAATTCTTTAAATGTGAATCCTGGTGGTGCTATGATATAAATCTTGCTGTGACCACTAACTGCCATTAAGGCTTCAAGTCCCCAGTCTGCCAAAAGTCATACAAAACTATTTGACATAACTATATAGACCAGATTATGTTGATGTGCAGGCTAAGATGGGTCTTTGCATGTGCATTAACCCTTAATGCTTAGTGGGTAACAATTTTAAGCACATAACAATTTTAACCCTTGTCCTGCTGAATAACTTGAGAAGCCACACCCATTTCTAATTTTCAGCCAATCAGATTGCTTGATCAAGATTGTTAATATAGATTCACATACTAAATGGCAAACAGTGCAGATCCAGATCAGTTGGCTTCTGAAGAAGCCAACTGATCTGGATCTACATTGTTTGCAAAGGCAGGATATATCCGGGTTCAGCAGGACAAGTGTTAAATATTTTTCTTACTTTTCCAAGAAAATAGGTTTTGATGTTTCATGCAATTTGCATGAAATGTCAGAGCTTATTTCCTGGAACTAACAGACTGGTCTAGGCCTTTGCTGTTTCAAGATGGCACCACTTAAGTTTGACTGTGTCTGGGATCTAATACAAAGAAGCCAGGCCATATGCAAACATCAAAGATCTAGATCCACCAGCAATGCCACAGTCTGATCAGACTTTGCCTGAATCAGAATCTAGGTATATTTGCGCATGTTCCGAGACATCTTTTCACTTAACGTGGCCCATATGTTGTGATAGTGTAAGCAGCCAATGAAGATCCTGATCAGACTGTGTGTATGTGCAGGATGATCTGGGCCTTTGCTGTTCACATTTGACCTGAAAGCATATTCTCTAAGGCTTGCACAATTAATTGGATGATAGATTAATTCAATAAATGCCACAAAAATGATTATCATTACTGATTTGCTAATAACTGATCATTTGATTTCTGTGTTTGTAACTTTACCGTATATACCCTTAGTATTCAGACACCTCAACTCCTTACCATACTTAATCTAAAATTTGAACAAGTGCAGTTTACTACCCACTGTTGTGTCTAAAAATAGCTGGATGAGTGGGAAACAGTGTAGATCCTGATGAGACATCACATTTGCGGTGTCTCATCAGGGTCTACACGGTTTGCTCAGGCCTGTCTGATCAAATACATACAATAAAGTATAACAAATGTTAAGACTCATGCTCAGACAAGTAAAATTAAGACCAGTGATTACTAATCTATTATCGATTACAATGGCAGGACTGATAATCGATTATCTTTTCAGCTCCAATTAGCCAGCCTTAATATTCACATGGTCTGCCTCAAATGAGAGAAAACTTTCCAACCTACCTTTATCTTCCTGTATGGATGGTGAGACTTGTGTGGAATCTGCCCCACTGCTGTCCGACTCCAGTCTCTGTTTAGGTGGTGTCACTTCAGTCTTCTTCAGGGGTTTAGGTGGACTCACTTTTGGCTGTTTGATTTGTGGTTTCACCGTTGTCTTTACTGGCTCATGTTCCATCTCCTTCCGGAGTTCAACCTTCAGCTGTGATATCTGGTTGTCATATGCCTAAGAGACAAACATAACTCCAGATAAACACAAAATGTGCTGAGACACAGCATTTCTGATAAGATTGCATCATGCATAGCTACAGATAAGAGGGGGTATCCACATAATATTTTTCTTATTTCTCCACGAAAACATATGTTGTGATTACTCATTAGAAGCGCCTCAGCAAGGCATTTCTAATGAGTACCCACAACATATGTTTTCGTGGAGAAATAAGAAAGATATCAGCAATTTTCTGATGAAAAAAGCACCCTATCTATTGCTTTGCTGCATGCATGCCCAGCATAGACCCAGATCAGCATGCACATATGCACAGGCTGATTTGAGTCTTTGCTGGGGTGCACAAGCAATATTGTAGGAAATACTACACCCAGACACAAATACTTTTGTTTTTGCTTTGTAAGCTGGATAATTTCAGCAGACAACAGTTGGAAATGTTTTTTTGTTTTTTGTTTTTGTTTTTCAGAAAACAAGCTTTTATACTTCATGCCAAATTGTCAAAGATGTCAAAGGAGAAAATTTGCATGAAATGTCAAATCCCATTTTATCCAGTACGCTAACTGTACAATGTGTATTCTTATTTCTTGTTTCTTCGGGACATGGCCAATTCTTTTTTTTTTCTTTTTTTCATCTTTTCCTGTGTCCACTCCCAAAATCACTGGCCTCTAAGAATTAGCTGCTGAACTGTAACCACCCTGATCAAATATGTACAGTCGAACCTCAATGGCTTGAACATCTTTGGGACCATGGAAATTTGTTCGAGACATGGGTAGTTCGAGCCACTGAGGGTTAATCATGGCACCAGTTCAGGAAGCAAATAGCGGTCTTTTCGATTTTCTACTTAACCATTGTATGTTGAGTGTACTCACTAGAATCACCTCAATGAGGCGATTCTAATGAGTACACACAGCATACAATTCCATGATAAAATAAGAAAAGATCCCTAAATATTTGTTTTCTTCAGCTATTGGAAGAATTTTGTAGGGACTGAAAAAAGAGTTCGAATCATCCATGGTAAATGAGCCATCCGTGTTCAAGCCATCGAAATTCAACTGTAGATGCTAGTGCTGATATGGGCCTTCCCTGTTGAGCTACATGCATGTCACTGTCAATTTAATACAAACTATTGATAATTACATATCTTCAGATAAGATATTTTTTCAACTCACTGAGTTGCTTCTAACGGATACCCACAACATATGTTTTTGTGGAGAAATAAGTAAATAATTTTTTGGATACTTGTCTTATCTAGTGCAATGTCTGGTGAATCATAAATCTATAATGTGTTCATCCACAGAAACATCTGAATCTTCAGCATAGCCATACCTCAATTTGCTTCTTCAGTGATTCTTCCTTGTTCTTCATTAGTTCTTTTCTCTTCTTTTTCCTTTCCCTCTTCAGTTTATCAGCCTCAGTCTTCCTTCTCCTCAATTCTTCATTCAACGCCCTTATCCTGCCTTCAAAATCACTAAGATCTGACTGTGTCTCTGTAATAACATGTTTTTGTGAAGCATTACATACAACCAAGCAAAACAGCAATAATTTGCACAGCTCAGGATAAGTGTTGACATGTTTTTTATTTATCCACATAGCAACAGATAGGGTGCTTTTTTATCTGAAAAATGCTGATATCTTTCTTATTTCTCCACGAAAACATATGTTGTGGGTACTCATTAGAAGCACCTTGCTGAGGTGCTTCTAATGGAGTACCCACAACATATGTTTTTGTGGAGAAATAAGAAAAATATTATGTGGATACCCACTCTTATTTGTAGCTATGTATCCATAAAACTTATGTTGTGGTATTCATTAGAAGTGCCTCTGTGAGATACTTCTAATGAATACCACAGCATATGTTTTCATGGAGAAGTAATATACACCAGGTCCCAGTTGTTCAAAACATCATTAACTTAGCATAGCTCATTAGTGGTCAAAATGTGAGTAGCTTTTGCAAATACATTTTTTCAACTAAAATATTAGCATATATGCCATATTTAATGATCAAAGTTTTAATGATACGTTAACTAATGGCATCATTAGTTTTGAACAAATGGGCCCTGGATGCTGTTTTTATCTGGAGCTATGATTTTTTGGTTAAGAAAAGTGCCTTATCCAGAGCTATATCAGGCCCGGAGGTTATAAAACTTTTTTCATGCTCAACTCAGCTGAGCATGAAATTCTCTCTGCTAATAAATATGAAAATGCCAACTATTGTTGGCATTTTCATATTTATAAGCAAAGAAATTTTAATGCTTAGCTATGTTTAGCAAGAAAGTATTTGCAATTGTTAGTAATTTGAGATTTACAAGCAAGACAAGATTCATGCTCAGCTGAGTTGAGCATGAAAAGAGTTTTATAACCTCGTGGCCAGAATACAATCTCACACTTACTGGTTTTATGCAAGAAACAAACCTTATATTGTTTGTTTGTTTGTTTGTTTTATGTGGGCTTTATGTTGCTTTCAACAATCTTTCAGTCATATCATGACGGTGTAAATCTTATATAATAGATAGTATTATGAAATTCTTATTAACTACTTCATAAAACAGCTCAACTGATGGAGCAGAACACTTATCAGACTTGAAAATCTCACAGAATTTACTTTCAGAGAGCTAAAGTTCTTTGAGAATTCTGTTTGTTGTTTGAGTTGATGTTTAACGGCTCTGTCAACAATATTTCAGCCATGTCCAGCTGTCTCCCAGCAAGAGGGAGGGAGGAAAAATGGGAGTGAGGAGAAAATGGCCTCAAACCCTGATCTGCTTCAAGTGAGACAAGAATCTTCCTGCCAAAAGCCAATGATGTCAGGGTCAAGCCTCCAAAATTTTCAGCAGGAGGGCACACCACCTGACCATCCACACTTTGAGAACTGACCTTGGAGAATTATAGAGCCATCATTTAATGCCAGGACTGTCCAGAACTGTGACTACCAATATCACAAAATGGCTACATACCTGTGTATGAGATTGAGTCTTCTGATTCACTCTCAGAATTTCTGGCGAGACTGCGAGCGCTAAATGGTGACCTGGGTGATAAGATGTTCCTGTGTTTCTTCAGCTTTTCAAGAGGGGATTTCGGTGTTGACTGACTCCTGCTAGTCTTTTTAGTTGTAGATGTAGGTTCATCAAATGTTTCATTATCATAACTGTGTGTCATTGTGTCATCACTAGAATCATTCCTGAAAGAAAAGGAACATTTTGTTTGATATTATTTACGCTTCTGCATGATTCTTCCAACTGCAAATCTGACTACTTCAAAATACATAAAGCCAACAACTGGCTTCAAGAAAAAAATATTACAAAACAACATAAACAAACAAACAA
The DNA here is from genome assembly GCA_964016985.1 of Anodontia alba. NCBI lineage: Eukaryota > Metazoa > Mollusca > Bivalvia > Lucinida > Lucinidae > Anodontia > Anodontia alba. The sequence continues at coordinate 107,271,037 of OZ024821.1, read as the reverse complement.
CAAAAACAACAGCAAAACAATGGAATCAGAAGTTGCCACAGACAACTTGGCTGATAGCCAGTCTGACTATTAAGTAAGTTGCCACAGGTAACTAAGTTGATAGCCAGTCTGACTATTAAGAAAGCTGCAACAGGCAACACAGTTGATAACCAATCTGAAAAATTAAGTAAGCATCCACAGTTAACTAGGTTGGTAGCCAATCTGACTATTAAGCTGCAACAGGTAACTAAGTTGAAAGCCAGTCTGACTATCAAGTAAGCTGCCACAGGTAACTAGACTGAGAGCCAGTCTGAGTACAAAGTAATCTGCTACAGGTAACTAGGCTGATAGCCAATCTGACTATTAAGTAAGCTGCCACAAGTAACTAGATTGATAGCCACTCTGAATATTAACCTGCAACGGGTAACTAGGTTAATAGCCAGTTTGACTATTAAGTAAGCTGCCACAGGTAACTAGGTTGATGGCCAGTCTGTCTAAAAAGTAAGCTGCCACCGGTAACTAGCTTGATAGCCAGTCTGACTATTCAGCAAGCTGCCACAGGTAACTTGGATGATAGCCAGTCTGACTATTAAGTAAGCTGCCACAGGCTACAAGTTTGAGAGCCAGTCTGACTATGATGTAAGCTATAATAGGTAACTAGATTGATGGCCAGTCTGACTATTAAGTAAGCTGTCACCGGTAACTAGGTTGATGGCCAGTCTGACTGTTAAGTAAGCTGCTACAGGTAACTACGTTGATGGCCAGTCTGACTATCAAGTAAGCTGCCACAGGTAACTATGTTGATGGTTAGTCTGACTATTAAGTAAGCTACCACAGGTAACTAGGTTGATGGCCAGTCCGACTACTAAGTAAGCTGCCACAGATAACTAGGTTGATGGCCATTCTGAATATTAAGTAAGCTGTAACAGGTAACTAGGTTGATAGCCAGTCTGACTATTAAGTAAGCAGCCACCAGTAGCTAGGTTGATGGCCAGTCTGACTATTAAGCAAGCTGTAACAGGTAACTAGGTTGATGGCCAGTCTGACTATTAAGTAAACTGTCACAGGTAACTAGATTGATTGCCAGTCTGACTATTAATTCAGTTGCAACGGGTAACTAGGTTGATAGCCAGTCTGACTATTAAGTTAGCTGTCACCAGTAGCTAGGTTAATAGCCAGTCTGTTAAGTAATATATTAGTCTATTAAGTAATATACTGAGTAACTAGATTGATAGCCGATCTGACTATTAAATAAGCTGTCACAGGTACTAGGTAGATAGCCAGTCTGATTATTTCCAAATTACAAAAGGTTACTACCCTGACAGTCAGACCAACTACTAAGTAACTTCTTTAGCATGCAATTGTATTTCTCTATCTTAATTAGGAATGCAACCAGAAGTCATATTAGAACATAGCAGTTTATCCTATTGTAGTCTGAAAACCCCTAAAGAGGTAATTGGCAAACAGTGCAGATCCAGTTCTGCGGCTGCAGCATCTGATCAGGGTCTCCACTGTTTGCAAATAGTTCAACCATTTTTCTCTAGGGATATCTAAATCACAGCCTGACATACCTAAAATCAAAATTAGTATTTTCCTGTATATAGTGTGGGGGAGTTCATTCAGTCTATAATGGGTTAAGGAGAATGGATACACCTTTAACAGAAAGAGTTTTGTCACAAAAAATATTTACTTCACTTTTCTCTGGGGGCTACTCTGAAAGGAAGTTGCTTCCTCTGAGAGCAAATTTTTTCCTTCCATCATTCTGGCAATGATGTTAATAGAGCATGTTCTGACCCAAAAATTACTCATCTCTAGCAGGAATCAAACTGGGACCTTTAGCACCAGAGGCTGCCAAGCTTCCAAAAAAGACTATGATTAGACTGCATGCATGTACAAGTTGATATATACCTTCACTGATACACCACAATCTCTTTATAACACTATTGTGGGGTCCATAGAATAAATCGTGTTACTTAAACAACCGTGTTATGTCCAAACAAAAATGTATAGATTATATTGAAAAATGACCATTTATGGTCATTTTTCAATATAATCTATACATTTTTGGGATCCATCTTTGAACCGTGTTATATCCAAAACTGTGTTATAATGAACCGTGTTATAAAGAGGATGAAGTGTATCTATGCTAAAGAGAACATATTTTTCATCTTAGTTCAAAACTGCAGACTTACTTTTTCGATTCACTGGACTGGGACTGTATGTCCTCAATGACTGAGCTCTCACTTCCACTACGATTATGATTCTTCAAGTTTGATTTGTCATTCATCATTCGTTTGTGAAGCTCCTCTGGTGAACTTCCACTGCTAGCCGTCTGAAGTCTGGGGCTTTCTTTAACACTGCGGGTGACAACAGAGTCATCTCTGGCGGTGGAAATATTCTCTGAGATGATTGTACTATCTTGAGCAATGGAAGCTGAGGCTGCCGTTTTAATTGTAGAATCTGAAAATGATAAATAATGACAAAAGTAGCAGAGGAATTATTGAGGAATATTGGTGATAAATCTGGGGTAATTTTTCTTACTTCTCCATAATAACATATGTTGTGAGTACTCATTAGAAGCGCCTAACCAAGGCATTTCTAATGAGTACCCACAACATATGTTTTGAGTAGCCACAACATATATTTTTTTTCTTATCGGAGTCGCGTCAACATATGTTTTATGAAGAAATAAGAAAATTATTCCAGAATTATCACCAAACACTCCTCCTTAACAATTCCTCTGAGTAGGCTGTGGTACAGTTCTGCTTATTAAGAGGATCATTCAATATACACATTGAACTAGCCATGATACGCTATGATTAACCCTTGTCCTGCTGAATAAAGATGCCATGCCCTTTTCAAATTTTCAGCCAATCAGATTACTTGATCCAGATTGTCGATATAAATTCACATTCTGATTGGCAAACAGTGCAGATCCAGATCAGTTGGCTTCTTCAGAAGCCAACTGATCTGGATCTACACTGTTTGCAAAGGCAGGGTATATCCGGGCTCAGCAGGACAAGGTTTAAATGATTTTCAAGATAGATATATTACATCTTATAAAAGTCTGCTTACATAAATTGACTGAAATCAGTGCATGTACATTCAGCAGATGCCAAAGTGATTTTTTTTTTTTTTTTTTTCAGCAGATGACAATTTGATACTTTTCATATTTTTTCCCCAGAAAACAGGATTTGACAGTACAAGACAATCTGCATTAAATGTCATATCCTATTTTCTGGGAAAAACTAAGAAAAATATCTTCAATTTGCCAAGTATTAATTCTGTGGATTAAATAAAAAAGTAAACTTCTTTTACTGCCATACCTTTAGTTGTGCCATTTTTACTGGACATTTTAGGTTCAGTCTCTTCCTTCTTTGACGGGATCTGTTTTGCTGTGGATTGGTCCTTTTCTTTCTGGTCCCAGACCTTCAACGCTTTCTTCTCCAAGTGTAACACCTTGTTCTCCTCTGCATCCAGCAATTTCTTCCATTTCAACAGTTCCTCAGCATTTTTCCGTCTGTCCATAAGACGGTGTTGTCGTTGTGTGAGAAATCTGTTAAGAATTAGGCAAACACAATGAAACACTGCATATCCCTGCAATGAAAGCCTAGATCAGCCTGTGCATTTGCAAAGTCTGATCAGAGCTTTCATTGTCCACTGACAGTATCATTGGATACTGCAGAATTTACCATTACGAAAATCACACATATTCAAATGTATTGAAAATTTTACAACCAAAAAAAGGAAAATTTTCAGATAAAAAATTCTGGGGTTACAATGACGTAAAATCCCTTTTCTCATGTTTGTTTTCCACGATTATGACTGTTTCAGTGCACCACTTCAATAAGATAAAGAACTTTGTTGAAATTTATGTTGCACCTGCATACTAAAATACAAGTTGTCATCCTTGTTCAGCTCAGTGAGATAAAATAATCAGTGAAGTGAAACTAACTATAAAGTTTTACAGTTACTAGGGTGGATGCCAGGGTGGGTGCTGGTGTGGATGCAAGTACACCGACGAACGGACAGACAGATGGACCGAAAGTTGCACGCATAAGTCGCCCATGCTAATGCAAGTATGACAACTTGCTCTCTCTGACACCAACACAACTACATCAGGCCCCGAGGTGATGAGACTTTTTTCATGCTCAACTCAGCTGAGCATGAAATTTGTCCTGCTAATAAAACTCAAAGTATTTACAATTGCAAATTCTTTCTTGCTAAACATAGCTGATAATGAAAATTTCTCTGCTAATATATACGAAGTGCCAACTATTGTTGGCATTATTATATTTAAAAGCAGAGAAATTTTCATGCTCAGCTTAGTTGAGCATGAAAAATATTTTATAACCTCAAGGCCTGGGCCCAGTTGTTCAAAGCTAATGATGTCGTTAGTTAACGTTTTGTTAAAATTTACATCAAGTGATACGCAAATATGCTGAAATTTTTTGCTGAAAAATGTGAGTAGCTTTTGCAGTGCAAAAGCTACTCACATTTTTTCAGCAAAAAATATCAGAATATTGTGTATTGAATCCACTAAAACAGTTAATGAAATGGCCCTTAACGAGCTCGTTAAGCTAACAATGCTTTGAACAACCGGGCCCTGGAGATTTAGGCTGAATATTAAATGGAATAAAATGTGAAAAGATAAAACCCAACATTATCATTTCGCAGACAGATAACGCTGTCAAAAATTGATGAAATTTGCCCGTAAGCAATCCCAAAGCAAATGTCCAAAATATCAATGCACATACCAAGTTTGGTGAAAATCCATTGACATTTACTAAAGTTATTGTCCAGAAATGAAAATATGGGCGTGTCATGGGCAGATAACTCTGTCAAAAATGGACAAAATTTGCCCCTTAGCAATCCCTAAGCAGATGTCCACAATATCAATGCACTTACCAAGTTTGGTGAAAATCCACTGACAGTTACTTAAGTTATCGTCCAGAAATGAAAATACAAATGTGTTGCACGCAGATAACTACCAAAAATTAACAAAATTTGTCCATCTGCAATCCCAAACCAGATCTCAACACTATCAATGCACACACCAAGTTTGGTGAACATTCAGTAATATTTACTAAAGTTATCATCTGGAAACGAATATAAGGCCCTGACACAGACACATAACTCTATCAAAAACTCATGAAATTTGACCATTAACAATCCCAAACCAGATCTCAACACTATCAATGCACACACCAAGTTTGGTGAACATCCAGTAATATTTACTAAAGTTATCATCTGGAAACGAATATAAAGCCCTGACACAGACACATAACTCTGTCAAAAATTGATGAAATTTGACCATTAACAATCCCAAACCAGATCTCAACACTATCAATGCACACACCAAGTTTGGTGAACATCCAGTAATATTTACTAAAATTATCATCTGGAAACGAATATAAGGCCCTGACACAGACACATAACTCTGTCAAAAACTGATGAAATTTGACCATTAACAATCCCAAACCAGATCTCCACGATATCACATGATATAAATGCAAACACCAAGTTTGTTGAAAATCCATTGAAATTTACTCAATTTATCATCTGGAAATGAAAATAATGACAGACAGATGGATGGACAGACGGACAACCAACGTGATACTATAATACCCCACCACTATCGTGTGGAAGAGTATAAAAATTGAGAACTACTACATTAACTTAGTACATGTAAGTCACAGCAAAGTTACCTTGTATTATACAGTACTTGTATCATTATCTAATTTGGCCCATTCAGTAACTATATGGATATAAATGCTCAGAGACAGGGATACTCTTATTTACAGGTCTATAATAAAGTAACAGGAAAGTGCAGATATTGAGTCACCATAATCTTTTGTGTGTGTTGAGGGTTTACAGCCCAGTCAACCCAATGGGGTCATGTTGAACGCAGTCAGTTTACCTAACCACACTTATATTGGGCAGGATTAGTCCTCTATGAGGTTAACCAATATTGTGAACATTCTTTTGCCAGAAACTGCCAACTGCCCTTCTTGAATCAGCAAAAAATGGCTAAACTATTTGCAATTAGTGGTAATCCTGATCAGACACCACATTCTGCAGCGTCTGATCTGGGTCTGCACTGTTTGCCAATTACCCTTTCAGGGGTCTCCATATTAGAAAGAGTTAAGCCAAGCACTTAAACTTGGCAGACAATGAAAATATTTACTTTTCATCCAGATTTATTTTCTTGTATTTTTCACCCTTGGAATCTGTTTTTGACTTCTTGCCCACTTTTGGTTCCGTGTAGATTTCTGAATCTGATTTATAATCTGGAGAAAATATACCAATGATATTATTATTAATGAATCTTTCCAAACACTTAGCACTTTGGGCAAAATTTTCAGCAGATGACATTTTGAAGTATTTTTTTACTCTCCCCAGAAAAGAGGATTTAACATTTCATGCAAACTGTCCCCAAAAGAGACAATTTGCAAATTTATCCTGTTTCCTGGGAAAAATAAAAAAAAAAAAAAAAAAAAATATCACCAATTTGTCATCTGCTGAATGAGCCTAGAGAGTGGTAAAGGCTAACAAAGATTACAGACTACTGAATTAGGTAGCAGTTTCTTTAATACCTTTTGGAAGAGCCTAAATAGCTACATTTTCTTAAATATTCAAACTCAATAGATTTATTCATATACCAATTTTACCCTAAATATTGAACACTTTTCAGTCCTTACCATACCTGTCCTAATCTTTTAACCCATTGTATACTGAATAGATTCTCCCACATTATATATTGGAAGAGTCAAATTTCAATTTTAAGTACATCCTGCTATGAGATATACATATTCCTTGAGAAAAATGGCTAAATTATTTGCATACAGTGGAGACCCTGATCAGACATCGTATTCTGCTGTGTCTGATCTAGGTCTGCACTGTTTGCCAATTACCCTTTTACGAGTCTACCGACTTCAATGGGCTAACAAGTCCATTTTATTACCTAAATGATGTGTCTAAAAACTTATGGGCAAGTGGTAAACAGTGCAGACCCAGATGGGATGCCATGTTCTGTGGCATTCCATCTAGGTCCACTTGTTTGTTGAGGCCTGCCTGTCTGTTAAAGAGTTATCACACATACAAGAAAATGTACACCAACACCGATGCTAACGGAATCTGTACCAAAAACAATGTCCCCATTATAAATGAATAGCATTATATTGAACATGAAATCCCTAGCCTTATTTTCTTTGAATAATAATACAGTTGACTCCCGTTATCTCGACCTCGCTTATCTCGAATAACCACTTATCTCGAAGTGAAAATCTGGTCCCTAAACATGAAAATCTAACAATATGTAAAAAATATTGTGGAAAAAAGGAGAAATTGCTCCTAAGGAGCAATTTCTCCTCTTTTCCACAATATTTTCAATATATCTCTAACTTCAAGAGTCCAGTTACACAAATATTTGTTAAATGTGGTTAATCGAATTAGTTTTTTCATCAATTCTGCAAATCTGATATGTCGAAGTACGGATATCTCGAAGTATTTCAGAGAGTCCCTTGGAATTCGAGATAACGAGAGTCGACTGTAATATAAATTTAGAATAGAGTGTGCTACAAATTTACTTAGTGCTTTAAGGGGAAATTCAGAGGAACTTAACAAACAATAGACAAACATTTTCTCCCCCGTAAATAGGACCTGCCATTTCATTAAAATCATTCCAAAAGGAATACTAGAAAAAGTGTCCATAGGACACGGATGCCCCCGCCAAATGCCATTCAGAAAAAGGGTTTATATGTAATTGTAACAGGTATACCATGAAGTTATTATTAGGGCCCGGACACAGTTTACTATATGGAACTAAGTCAAGGGAAGATAATTCAAAAATGAAAAACGCAAGAGTTGTCTTCCTTGTTCATGACACATCATCTCAATGTGATGCATGCACCTGTAAAGTTTCATGAATATATTCCATATGGTTTTAGTAGTTATGGCCCAGACACGGTTAACTATATGGAACTAAGTCAAGGGGAAATAATTCAAAAACCAAAAATGCAAGAGTTGTCTTCCTTGTTCATGACACATCGTCTGAATGTGATGCATGCACCTGTATAGTTTCATGAATATATTCCATACGGTTTAGGAGTTATGGCCCGGACACGGTTTACTATATGGAACTAAGTCAAGGGAAGATAATTCAAAAACAAAAAATGCAAGAGTTGTCTTCCTTGTTCATGACACATCGTCTCAATGTGATGCATGCACCCATAAAGTTTCATGAATATATTCCATATGGTTTAGGAGTTAAGGCCCGGACACGGTTTACTATATGGAACTAAGTCAAGGGGAAATAATTCAAAAACCAAAAATGCAAGAGTTTTCTTCCTTGCTCATGACACATCTTCTCAGTGTGATGCATGCACTGGTAAAGTTTCATGAATATATTTCATACGGTTTAGGAGTTATGGCCCGGACACAGTTAACTGTATGGAACTAAGTCAAGCGGAAATAATTCAAAAAACCAAAAATGCAAGAGTTGTCTTCCTTGTTCATGACACATCGTCTCAGTGTGATGCAGGCACTGGTAAAGTTTCATGAATATATTCCATACGGTTTATTAGTTATGGCCCAGACACAGTTAACTATATGGAACTAAGTCAAGCGGAAATAATTCAAAAACCAAAAATGCAAGAGTTGTCTTCCTTGTTCATGACACATCGTCTCAATGTGATGTATGCACCTGTGAAGTTTCATGAATATATTCCATATGGTTCAGGAGTTATGGCCCGGACACGGTTTACTATATGGAACTAAGTCAAGGGAAGATAATTCAAAAACCAAAAACGCAAGAGTTGTCTTCCTTGTTCATGACACATCGTCTCAATGTGATGTATGCACCTGTGAAGTTTCATGAATATATTCCATATGGTTTGGGAGTTATGGCCCGCACACGAAGTGGGACGGACGGACGGACGTACGGGACGGACAGGGGTAATGCTTAATGCCCATCCGCTATTCTTCGAATAGGCGGGGGCATAAAAAGTACATGAAACGTCAAATCGTATTTTATGGTAAAATAAGGCACACAAATAATTATTGCTGCATTCCAAAGAATATGTAAGTAACAACAAACCTTTTCTTTGTCGTTTCTCAGCATCAGAGGCTTCATCAATCTGAAAATTATAATAAAGCCAATATTGTTTTTTGGTATTATTAACATTTACCACTATCTGAGTAAATTCAGTAGACAACAAACTCATGATATTTTCCCAAGAAAATAGGCTTTGACCTAGGGAGACAGTTGGCATGAACTGTCAAAGCCTATTTTCTGAGAAAAATTGGGGGTGGGTGGGGGATTGGTGTGGGGGGGTGGTGTGGTGGTGTTAGAATTAGAGAGTAAAATCTGTTGTTGATGAATCTGTTATGTGATCAATAAAGCACAATATGCATTGTCTGATTTGGATGAAAACCCAAGTACAACTGACCAAAATCCTATTTCCAACATTTCTCAGGGGCCATAAATGGTCAGAATTGGTGTATAAAAACCCTATCTTTGAAATGAAACTGTGTTTGACAGCCAACTGTATGAATTTTGTTTGAATCTGAAGAAAGGAAGTGAAGTTACAGCATGCAAACTTTTTAAGCTTAAATCAGGGACTACAACTCATGTCAAAACTGATCAGTATACTCTGTTTTCAAACCAAACCAATGTTTAGTAACTATTTCTCTGAGAAAGTTTTGTTTTTGTATTGGTCTAGAAATGTCATCTGCTGGAATTACGAATGCTTAAGGTTTAAAATTCTTACTGTCAAAAATTTTGGGTATTTAATATTACAGCATATTGATCTACAATAGGCTCCATTTATTTCAGCATTAAAATAGTAAGTCCAGTTCGCATTTTTGGTAATTTGGGTTGTTTCAGTACTTTGATTACTGTACCAACTTGTAAGGTCATTTCAGTACACATGTCCTTTGAGCACTGTAAAGGATTGGTTCCAGGCTTATATGTAGAGATACTGAAAGTGTTTTGCACAGCTGGGTCCCAGTGCAACAGCCTCTTTCTGACGACAGCTGATTGCTGCAGCAAGGAAAAAGTTTTCAGTCCAGTTTTTTGGCAAATTTTTCAACTTTTTGAACATTTCAAGCCCAATTTTGAGATTATCTTGTTGCCTCCATAATCATGCCACCTAGAAAGAGGGCTAGGAAGGGTCAGGCTAGGGGCCAAGCAAAACAAAATCAGCAACAAACAGCAGCAAATGAGCCATGCCCTCAACCGGGGGCAACAGGAACACCAGAAATTGTAAGGTTATGTGGTGATGGCGGGGTTCAACAGTCAGGTAACCAAGTGTCATACTCACCTGAGATTAATGCTACAGGGTCCAGTATGTTAAATACTTGGACTAGTGCTTTGGGGGTTCAGGGGACCCCTCTAGCACAAACAATTGCACAAAACACTCAGTCTGACTTTCAGATGCCGGATGTACGTTGTGCTGATGATGATATTGCGATGCATGTTCCGCAAGATATTTGTATTAAAATATGGAAAAATGAATATATAAATTTGGCTTCTCTGTTAAAGAAAAATCAAAAAAGGCGTGGGGAGGAATCTGGTAATTTATTTATAAATGAACATGGCCAAATTCAAACACGCCCTAAAGTATTAAAAGAAATAACCAATATCAGGGAGTGGACAGATGCTTTTTTAATATTCATGACTATATATTTGAAAAAGTATCAGGATAAAGTTTTTGAATTAATTCAGTACCTGAGCACCATCAGAGAGGCTGAAAGCAGGTGTCAAAATTTAGCATGGCGAGAATATGATGCTGAATTTAGGACAAGGCAAGCTTTAAAACAGGAGCCGTGGAATAAAATTTATTCAGATTTGTGGCTTAAATTAATGACAAACACAAACAAGCTAGAAACAACTACCTTTCAATCTAAGCCTAGCTTTGCTGGCCACTCAAATCAGTCTCGTCTTGCACTTGGCGTATGTTTTGATTATAACAAAGGCAAATGCTATTTCAAAAATTGTAGATTTTCTCATGTTTGTTTGGCATGTAAGGGGGACCATTCTGAAAACCAATGTCCCAGACACAGTCAAAATTTACAACAGAATGCATTCACTGCAAATAAGAACACTGAAATAGATCACACTCAAAGGTCCTCCTTTCGTGGTCCATTCAAACGGAAATAAATTTGAGCTCGGCTCCACTCCTGTAGATTTATCTGCCTTTGAGAAGGAATTGCAAGAATATCCAGACAGACAAACAGCGGAAGAGTTGAAAAATGGGTTTAAAAATGGCTTTCACATTAACTTTGAAGGTCCTCGAAAATTGGTCATATCAAAAAATTTACCTTCAGCAAATAAAGCCCCTGATATTGTCAGGCAAAAAATCACGAAAGAATTGGAAGCAGGAAGAGTTGCTGGCCCTTTTCAAACTGTACCTTTCACTGATTTTAGGGTTTCTCCTCTGGGTTTGGTACCCAAAAAACAGCCAGGTGAATATCGTTTAATACACCATCTATCATATCCAGAGGGGGATTCAATCAATGACTATATTGACCCTGAATTTTGCAGTGTCCAATATACTAGATTTGATCAAGCTGTTAAAATGATTCAGAAATTGGGAAAAGGTGCTCTGCTAGGCAAGGCTGATATAAAAAATGCATTTCGCCTAATGATTATCTCCCCAGATGATTTTCCCCTGTTAGGTTTTATGTTTGATGGTCAATACTTCTTTGACCGTTGCTTACCTTTTGGACTTTCATATTCATGTGCATTATGGGAGAAATTTGCCCATTTCTTACATTATGCTGTAAGAGAATCATGCACAGTGGGTGAACTCGAACATTACTTGGATGATTTTTTGTTTGGGGGTGAAGCTGGCACAACTGACTGTCAAGAAATTATGACTTCCTTTTTCAAGACTTGTGGAAAAATGGGCGTGCCTGTTGCAGATGAAAAGACAGAAGGGCTTCAAACAATCATCATTTTCTTGGGATTTGAACTTGATTCAATTCTTATGGAGGTACGAATTCCAAAGGACAAAATTATGAAACTACAAAGTCTTATTGAAGAAATATTACATAAGTCCAGTATTACACTGGAGGTTATGCAGTCTCTTCTTGGCTCACTGAATTTCATGTGCCGGGCTATCGTTCCTGGTCGTCCTTTTTGCCGCCGGCTGATAAATGCTACAAGGGGTATTACAAAGCCTTATCATCATATTCGGATTTCCAAGGCAATGAGGTTAGATTTGCAAACATGGCTGACATTTTTCAAATCGTTTAATGGTGTCTCTGTCTTTCATGACAGGTTTTGGCTGTCAAATGCTGACTTATGTTTGTTTACGGATAGTTCAGCAAGTTATGGTAAAGGCTTTGGAGCTTATTTTCAGGGAAAATGGACATATGGTCTGTGGCCTGCTGAATGGTTTCACCGCGGTATTACTGATGACATTACAGTACTTGAATTGTTCCCCATTTTTGTTGCTCTTGAAATCTGGGGTCAGCATCTCAGCAACAAAAAGATTCTATTCAAATGTGACAATCAGGCAGTTGTTCATATCTTGAATTCGCAAACGTCAAAGGCAGAGTATGTCATGGTCTTGGTCAGAATCATTACATTAAAATGTTTGCAGCTGAATGTTGTTCTCAAAGCGGAACATTTATCAACTTCTCGGAATGCCGTGACGGACAGTTTATCTCGATTGCAGATGAATCGCTTTCGACAGTTGGCCCCAGAAGCCGAACCAGAGCCAGAGCCTGTTCCAGACCATCTTTGGAGCGTCTTCAATCAGGAGCCCACCAGCTTGTGACTGCAAGTTTGTCAGTTAATACCCGTCATGCATATGCTACTGCATTGGCAAACTTTTCAACTTTTAGATCTAATTATGCTCTCCCTTTGCAGTGGCCAGTACCTGAAACTCATATTCATGCTTATATTACTTATCTTTTCCACAATGGTTATGCCCCATCAACAGCTGCCATGCACATATCTGCTATTAGCTTTCAACATAAAATTAACCATAATTTTGATAACACTTCCACTTTTGCCATTTCAAAAATGCTTGAAGGCTACAAGTGTCTTAGAGCCAATCCTGATAACCGTATGCCAATTATGTATAAAATTGGTTGCTATTTGTAAAATTTTGGGGAATATCTGCATTTCTGAGTATGAAACACTTTTATTTAGAGCAGCTTACCGTTTGGCATTTTTTGGTTTGTTCCGTGTTAGTGAGTTGGTATTTACATCGTCACAGCAACCTGATCAACCATTGCAAGTATCTGATGTATTATGTACCACCAAAGCTGGGCAAAATATTTTACGAATCCGCCAGCGTAAGGCCAAATGCAATCAAACAGGAAAACCATATATAATTGACATTCCAGCTATTGAATCTACAGAATGTCCATTATTGGCCATGGAAGCGTTTCTCAAAATTAGACCTCACAAATCAGTATATCTTTTTTGTCATATTAATGGGCAACCTCTTACAAGATATCAATTTGGGGCAGTTTTAAATAAAGCTATAACTGCTCTGAATCTACCAACAACACATTTCAGAACGCATTCCTTCCGTATTGGGGCCGCTTTGTGGTTAGCCAGCAAAGGCGTATCGTATGAGACTATCAAGAAAATGGGCAGATGGCAGTCCAATTCATTTCTCAAGTACATAAGACTATAAAGCGGACTTGCTCATTGCTCCTTAGCCCTATTGATAATTTGCATCATAAATTTTGATTTCCAGATGTATGGTTGGTAGGGGACTCCTACATAAATAGATTAGCAGCCCGAGCCAGAACCAGGCAGCTTGAAAGTACGGTTGGCGCTTCCAAAGTTCAGAAAGTCAAGTGGATGGGTCAGGGCGGCATGAAATGGCAACAGCTTCTACCAAAGATTCAGTATGCTGCTCTCCATAATGCTGCTCCAAAGGCAATAGTGGTTCATGTTGGTTCCAATGACTTAGCTTATCAGAAAGGGGTGGTCTTGATCCATAATATGAAGGATGACTTAAGTAATCTAGTTCAAACATTCACTAGCAGTGCCATTTTCGTTTCTGCTATGTTGCCTCGTATTGTATGGTCAGGAACACAGGTTCCAGACAAAATGGAATCCAAACGAAAATTCATTAATAGAGTGATTCGTCGCTTTATAAAATACAATGGTAGGGGGGTCTTTATTGATCATCCAGAAATTACATCTGACACACCGGGCTTATATAAACCAGATGGCGTACATCTATCTGATATTGGTTCTGATATTTTAATGTTAGACATTCGGGAGGCTCTGCAGGATCAGTTGTGAACACCAGTTTTGTTTGCGGTGGAATTTTGGGGCAAACCAAATTATTGGTTTGTGTGGCGGAAAATTCCGAAGGGATGTGATTCTGACTGAAATCTTGTTATATATTTGGGAGCTGCTTTCTCATCCAACAGTTTGCTGGTAGATGTGTATGTACCATTTACTCAGCGGTGGTGTATATGATTTAGCGGGCATTCTGTGTACATACCGGAATGCTTTGCGGAGTTTTGTTTTGGCGGGTATCATGTGTCTGTACCGTGATACTTTGCGGTGTGCTGTTTAATAGAACAGCATGTGTATGTACCATGTTGTTTAGCAAGCATCATGTGTATACACCGTGTTGCTTTGCGGTGGTTTCTATGTAGAAACCAGTGGGATAAAAAGATGAGAAAGCATCTCCTTATTGATTGCATCTCTTCGAATTTCCAACCACTGATCTGCAACCTTTACGCCACAAATTATTTATGTGTATGTTAAACACTGTGAATAGTTATTACTTTGTTAAAACACTCAGGAAGAGTTGATAAAGGTTATTTCAACATATTCTTTGTTCTTATTTTAACCGTCTTGAAATAATACAGCATATTGATCTACAATAGGCTCCATTTATTTCAGCATTAAAATAGTAAGTCCAGTTCGCATTTTTGGTAATTTGGGTTGTTTCAGTACTTTGATTACTGTACCAACTTGTAAGGTCATTTCAGTACACATGTCCTTTGAGCACTGTAAAGGATTGGTTCCAGGCTTATATGTAGAGATACTGAAAGTTTTTTGCACAGCTGGGTCCCAGTGCAACAGCCTCTTTCTGACGACAGCTGATTGCTGCAGCAAGGAAAAAGTTTTCCCGCCCTCCCTCCCAATTTTTATTCTTAATTCACTAATAACCATTTAGTATTGCAGCTAAAGAACAGTAGCTCTATGTATTATTTCAGATGGTTAAAATAAATAATTATGTCAATGTTTGTCATTATTTTGTGGTAGGATACTGCCGCCCAGTTTCTTTTATAATTTCAGAAAGAACAGTCATCCATGTCCTTTCATTCTCCTGCCTGGTGGATTAAGTAATGGTGTTATATTTTGGTGAAAGACAGTTATGCTGCTTTAATGTTCTACAGTGTATCATCAGATACATGAGTGTTAAGTATAAATTGCAATATCAGAAAGACTAAGCTGTTTTTAAATCTGTGGATTATTTGGATAACTCATGGGCAGGAACATTCCAGTCTAGTATGCAATCTAGCTGTTGCTGATTGGGGGTGGCGGAAAATTCCGAAGGGATGTGATTCTGACTGAAATCTTGTTATATATTTGGGAGCTGCTTTCTCATCCAACAGTTTGCTGGTAGATGTGTATGTACCATTTACTCAGCGGTGGTGTATATGATTTAGCGGGCATTCTGTGTACATACCGGAATGCTTTGCGGAGTTTTGTTTTGGCGGGTATCATGTGTCTGTACCGTGATACTTTGCGGTGTGCTGTTTAATAGAACAGCATGTGTATGTACCATGTTGTTTAGCAAGCATCATGTGTATACACCGTGTTGCTTTGCGGTGGTTTCTATGTAGAAACCAGTGGGATAAAAAGATGAGAAAGCATCTCCTTATTGATTGCATCTCTTCGAATTTCCAACCACTGATCTGCAACCTTTACGCCACAAATTATTTATGTGTATGTTAAACACTGTGAATAGTTATTACTTTGTTAAAACACTCAGGAAGAGTTGATAAAGGTTATTTCAACATATTCTTTGTTCTTATTTTAACCGTCTTGAAATAAATAGAGCCATGTGTACTTTCAAAATCATTACAGTGAAATACTGTAATAAGATATTATTTACATGTAACAAAAAGCCATTTTCTTCACAATTAAGATGAAGATCTACATTTTATTAATCTATTTAACTCCAGTAATGCATTATCTTTAAAAGCCAGCACAAATGCCTTTTTCAGAATCAACCCTTAAAGCTCTAATTCCAACTGCAGCAGGCAACATTTTGACTTTTTTTTTCAGAGAAAATAAGACCAGATTTCACATCTGCTACAATTCACAAGAAAAGCAACGTCTTATTTTCTCTGAAAGATTAAATTTTTTTAGAATGTTGTATGCTAAAATTTTGCTTGGAGCTTTAACGGTTAACTACATATAGGATGAAAATTTGGTGATGACTTGTACAGACAACCCTCTTTATACGGACACTCGATAAAACGAAAAAATTTGTTATAATGACAATTTGAATGTCACGAAACCTTCGCTCAAGAGGTGACATTTAATTAGAAATTATGCAAGAATATTGCACTAAAACATATATTTTGGATATTTGTTAGAATCATCTTGCTGAAGCAATTCTAACAAATATCCAAAACATATATTTTATGAGGAAATAAGAATAAGACAATGTCTTTCTTACATATCATTCTGTCCATTAATGATTCAATACTACAGCAAATTCATTTTAATGGAAGTTGTCAAAACTCACTGCAGAATACCCAGACATTAGACAAAAACCTACAGAAATGAACTATTACAATACAAAAGCTTTATAAGTAACACTTACTGAGCTAACTTCAGCCTCTGTGTGGACTTCACTTGGTCGACCTAAACGACCAGTCAACTTCTTTGGCACAGTCTGCAAAACAATTTCTTCTATAATTACCTTCAACCATGTCATATCAGTGTACAAGATATCTGTTTTGAAAAAACAAAACAAAAAAAAAAACCTCTTCTTTTTAACCCATTTATGCAAAGTGGATTCTTCTACCCAACTCTTTGGAAAATTCCATCTTCAAGTTATGGGGTGTCATGTTTATATTTTACATCTTATTATTTTTATAGGTAAATCTTATATTTAATGCAAACAATGTTTGTCAATGTCCCTTTTATGGGATACAAGGCATATATGTGTTAAATCTGCCACCAAAATGTTGTGGGTACTCATTAGAATTGTCTTAGGGAGTCAGTTCTAACAAGAACATACAACAAATATTTTGATGGGGAAATAAGAAAAATGACCAATATTTCTGCCTTGAAAATACTGGACAAATTGGTAATGGGCCAAATAGGGACAGGTACAAAAACAGATGTATCAAGGAATGAAAATGGTTAGAAGTATCCAGGAACTGAGTGAATTACACTTCAACCTCTTTATAACATGGTTCACTATAACACAGTTTTTGGATATAACACGGTTCAAAGATGGATCCCAAAAATGCATAGATTATATTGAAAAATGACCATAAATGGTCATTTTTCAATATAATCTATGCATTTTTGTTTGGATATAACACGGTTTTTAACTAACACGGTTTATGTTATGGACCCCAACAATAGTGTTATAAAGAGGTTGTGGTGTATTGTATGTATAACTTTCAAACAAGAACAATCATTCTGCTGAAGCAAACCGGTATCTTAACAACTATGCTCATACATGTATATCAAGTAAAGATTCACTTCACTTCACTTCACTTAGGTCCCTTAACCTTAAGTAAAAATTGTGGCATACAGTAAAACACCTACAATGTATCTATAAATATTTTTTACATATCTGTCACAAAAAATATGGCATGAATTATTTTCGAGCTGGCAAAGCCTTGGTAAGAGCCAGATAGGTATAAAGAGTCATGGATATCTTACACCAATAGATCTACGTTGCATTTATAATTGCTGATGGCGCGTGTAATGAGTTTTCCCTACTGACAATCTTGGCGATTTCTATCCTGATTTTGGTGTTCATATCCATAACACGCATTAGATCTTTAATAAAAACATTATAAACTATAATAACCAGCCATTTAAAGTGTCGCAGGCAGATAACTCCATAAAAATTTGACGAAATTTGCCCATTAGCAATCCCAAACCAGATCTCCATAATATCAATGCACATACCAAGTTTGGAGAAAATCCATTCATGTTTACTCAAGTTATCATTCTATGAAAAACAGATGGACGGGCGGACGTAAGATGGACAGACGGACGGACACAAGGACGTCCAACGTGAAACCACAATACCCCACCACTATCATGTGGCGTGGTATAAAAATGCTTTACAGGTAAAAAAAGTGTGTGTAATACACAGTTAAATACGGTATGTGCTTATGTATGACCTGAAGATCTTAATGTCAGTAGCTATTGCCTGAATCGAATACCAACTGCTCTGTTAAGCTTACCTCAGTAGTAGATTGTTGTCGCTTCTTGGCAATTTCCTCATACAAATGTTTTTGTCTCTCTCTGGCAGCCATTTTATTTGCTTCTCGTAACCTACGAATCTCTGCCTGTAAATATACACAGCAACCTCTAGATAACACAATTCATTATAGCATGGTTTTGGATATAAGTTAGAGATGGACCTTAAAATGTATCAAAATATAAATGTATAATATTGAACAAGAGCTGTCAGCAGACAGCATAGCTTGCCTGGAACTGGGATGATACAGGAGTGTCAGGGTGTTCTTTAGGACCAGTCTGATCTGGGTCTGCACTGTTTTCTTAGGCCTATCTGTCCCAATACTTACTGTGCTTTCGACATCTTTCAGAAAGTCATTTTTTGCTTGGCGCTTTACACAGAAGAAGTAAATTTGCAAATTTTTGTCATGATTTAATGCAAAACCATTTTTCATAACTACCTACGTAAAAAAAAAAAAAAATTATTCTAGTCATTGGTTTTTAAAAAAAATCAAATATTTTAACTTTTTCACATAGTAAAAATGAAGCCAAATCATGCAGAAGTCTATAGGGTAGGTAACTTGGAGCCAAATTTCAACAAGTTCCACTTGTTCAATTTTTCTGAAATTTTCAAAATATTGTTATAAAACACCAATAATTCAAATTCAGCAAAGAAAAGTAAAAAATATTTTCTTTGACAAAAATTCCAAAAAATCACTTTACTATAGAAATTGCATAGGTCAGGCCAACTTTTGGCCGTAACTTAAATTTTTATGTAAATATTTGAGAACAAAACACAGAAACCTAAAAGACAAATGGTTTCTGATAAGATATGGTCAATCAGAACAAAATATTTTCATTTAAAATAAAACGCCAAGCAAAAAACGTCTTTCCAAGAGATGTCGAAAGGACAGTAGAACCATTATGATAAGAGGAAATGTTATGGCATTTTAGCTCTTGATAGGATTTCTTGTGCTATGTCTTGGTCATTTGTTGTAAAGAATTTGACATTATCAGATATAAATATAAAATTTCTAAGTCTGTGACCTTGACCTTGGTCATAAGCATGGGTGGGGGTGATGATGAGTAAAACTTTGGACCTGTCTCTATTATCATTCCAATTATGAACCAAATCTATCATATGGTTTGGAAAATATGAGCTCTTAAAACAGTTTAATATAAAATTTCTAAGTTTTTAACTTTGACTTTGAGGCTATGGGCATGGGCAGGGGGTATTGTTTAATAAAACTTTGGACCTGTATCTATCATCATAATTTGGAAAATATGAGCTCTTAAAAAACTTTAATATAAAATTGGGCAGGGTATTGCTGAATAAAACTTTGGAACTGTATCTATCATCATTCCAAATATGAACAAAATCTATCGTATAGTTTGGAAAATATGAGCTCTTAAAAAACTTTAACGTTTAAAATTTCCAAGTCCGTGACCTTGACCTTAAGGTAATGGGCTGGGGTATTGCTGAATAAAACTTTGGAACTATATCTATCATCATACCAAATATGAACCAAATCTACCAAATGGTCTGGAAAATATAAGCTCTTAAAAAACTTTAACGTAAATATGGACGGCGACACCGACGCTGGGGGTAGTGCAATAGCTCTTCCTGGACTTCGTTCAGGCGAGCTAAAAATGACCATTTATGTTTGTATGTTTTGTCCTTTTACTGAATAACTAAAGAAAGCCACCAGCTAATGTAATATTGCAAACTTATTTTTATTTTCAATGCTTAGGAATGAAACAGCTGATATGTTTGTGGCTACTTTTGCAAATTCCAAGCTATCATCACCATTGTGGCTGTACATATCTGAGTAGGATGAAAGAAAACTCCATAAAACGCCTTCTGTGAATCACTAATAAAAATGAAATTTTGTCAAAAAAAAAAAAAAAAAAAAATCCGACATTTGAAACAAGTATTATTGGAAATAGTGTAAGAATAACAAACATGAGAGCTGCCAAGTCAGAAAACATATCTTTGGACATGTGGGCCCAGCAAAGATTTTGATCAGCCTGTGCATCTGCAGTCTGATCAGAATCTTTACTGGGCATATTTTGGATACCCAATGATGCAAAGTTTCTTCATGCAGATAATGAAGACCCTGATCAGACTGTGCAGATGCGCAGGCTGATTTGAGTCTTTGTTGGATGCACATGTCAGTAGGTATGTTTTCTCACATTGCAGCTCTAATAAGTCTAAAATAAATTGTGGCAGAATCTCTACCTGTTGTTCCTGCAACTTCATTTTGAGCCCTCGTTGTCGTTTCACTATCTGTGGATAGTTATCATCAGCACCTTTGTTTCTAATTCGTTGTTTCTGTTGCTCTAACCAAGCCAGCTCAGCTTTAGTTTTCTCCACAAGAGCATTCTCCCTCAACCGCAACAATGATGCCTGGAAATGACAGGATTTTGTAAAGACAGGTTATAATGGCATACACGTTTGTGTTGAGGTTTTACTGCCCAGTCAACCCAATGAGGTCATATCAAGCGTGGTCAGTTTACCTAACCCCACTTCTACTGGGCAGGCTTCTCTAAGCAGTTCACCAGTTTTGTGAACATTCTTTTGCCAGAAACTGACAATTGCCCTCCTGAATCAGCAGAAGGGAGAGAATGACAATAAAAATATTTCATGATCAGTCTTCATGAAAGAATGTTGCTGACTCGATGGGGGTTGAACCCGCAACCTCCTGATCACCAGTTGGGCGTGCATCCAAATGAGCCACCGAGGCATTTCCTTTGATAAAAATTTTGCTATGATATTTCTAACTGAATTTCACCATGTAATATTTGCTGATACGCTCACATTCAACATCATTTCAGAAGCTATTTCTGCCAAATTCTTGCCTGGACATGGTTTTGCGAACACAAAAAAAATGATGTAAACAGAGCCATAAAATTTTCATGGAATGTTCTGGGCCCGGTTGTTCAAAGCATCGTTAGCTTAACGAGCTCATTAAGGGTCATTTCGTTAACTGTTTTAGCGGATTCAATATACAATATTCTGATATTTTTTGCTGAAAAAAATGTGAGTAGCTTTTGCAATGCAAAAGCTACTCACATTTTTTCAGCAAAAAATTTCAGCATATTTGCGTATCACTTGATGTAAATTTTAACGAATCGTTAACTAACGACGTCGTTAGCTTTGAACAACTGGGCCCTGTTTCACGAAATTCCCTAACTACCAATCTAAACGTACCAATTACCATTAACTACTTTGTAATGTGACTAGAAAGCACTGGTTGAATGACAAACAGTGCAGACAATGACCTTATAAGGGAATTGATACTTTCAAGGGAGACAACCCTTCAAAATTCTTTTGCTCCTTCAGAAACTGGGTCTACTCTAAAAGGAAATTGTTCCTTTTGGAAGCAACCTCTTTCCTTTTAGAGTAGATCCATTTTCAGAAGGGACTCGGTGTGCAGGAAAACAAACAGGAAGTCATAAAACTTCTCTCCCTTGTCAAATATGGCGGAAAAGTGCTAAATGTATCAAGTCCCCTTTAGAATAATTCAACCTGGCTGTACACTGTGCTTATTGTGCTTTCGACATCACTCGGAAAGACATTTTTTGCCTGGTGTTTTATTTTAAATGAAAATACTTTGTTCTGATATCATATCCTATCAGAAACCATTTGTCTTTTCTGTTTCTGAGTATTGTTCTTGAATATGTACCCTAAAATTAAATTTACAGCCAAAATATTGTCTGACTTATGCAATTTCTATAGTAAATGATTTTTTTTTTTAAGTTCTGCCAAAGAAAATATATTTTACTTTTCTTTACATATTTGAACTATTGATGTTTTGCAACAATACAGTGAAAATTTTAGAAAAAATTGTACAAGCGGAACTTGTTCAAAATCTGCCTCCAAGTTACCTACCCCAAAGATTTCTGAATAATTTGCATTCATTTTTACTGTGGGAAAAAGTGAAAATATTTGTGTTTTTAAAAATCAATAACTAGAATAAAACTTTTTGAGCATCGGTAGTTACGACAAATAGTTTTGCATAAAATCATTACAAAAGTTTGCAAATTTACTTCTGTGTAAAACGCCAAGCACAAAACAACATTCTGAAAGATGTCGAAAGTACAGTAGGCGATAGTTCCTGTTTATTTAGGGTAAATACTGTACCTGATGATGAGCTCTCAGTTCTTCTTCTTTCATGAACTGTTTCACAATGTCATCTGTAAACTTGTCGAAACTCTCCTCACCAGCAAACAGGGAATGTAACTCTTCCAAATTACCTCGAGACCCTGCAAATATGAGAACCAGATACAATGAAAAAGTGGTGGTGCTCGACAGTATTTCAGTTGTATCACTCTGGCAATAAGCATATACAAATGTAGCACAACTTTCATCCACTGTTCATGCACTCTAAGTATCCCTGTGAGAAACTACATGTCCTGTTAAATTTATACCAACTCAACACATGATACATGATTATTCCCAGAATGGAGGCAGACTGGAGACCATGACCATTCACCTGTAAGCAGACAAGACACCATTAAGCTAACCATCCCAATATTTACAGTGAACAAATATAATATAAAAGTTCTCTGTGACTGGTAATTTTTAGGCACCATGACTATTCCTGCCAAGTTTTACAAGACCATAAACTATAAGAGAAGCTCTCAAATTCAATTTCAAAAGATAAAGTACCTTATTAAACATTTACTAGAAAATATGTTCATTTTGCATATGTGATACTAACATGGCTTTCAAGCACATATCACTCTTGCGGAGTGCAAAAGGTGTGATAATGGGTCACGTGGGTGATACAGCTTTTTTGCCAGAGCAAAAACCCATATCACCAGGTCACGTACTTGATACAGCTTTTTTGCTCGGGCATAAATCCCATATCACCACATTTGGAGCACTGGGCGGTCTTGCCTTTGACTCCACATACGATATCAAGTTGGCAAACTTGTCAGAAAGAAAAATGTATGATAAATAGATTATGATATGGCTATTTTCATATCTTACCCCATATCAACCCTCGACCCATACCGGTGTCTCGGTTTCATATGGGGTATGATATGAAAATTGCATATATAATAATCTCAAAAAGCTCTAGATAGAAGATGGATTCAGGTAAACATTTTTCTAATTCCTCCATAAACAAAAAGGTTGTGGCTACTCATTAGAAGTGCTTCTGCAAGGCGCTTCTAATGGGTACCTTGAAATATGTTTTTTGTGTAGAAATAATAAAAATATCAATATTTTTCATTGAAAAACCAACTTATCTGGAGTTATGACATACATGTACTCACATCAAATACTTGAGAGAACTAATGATTCAGGAATGTGAAAGACAACTTTTAACCCTTGTCGTGCTGAATAAATTAAGATGCTATGCCTACTTCTAATTTTCAGCCAATCAGATTACTTGATCCAGATTGATGCAAATTCACACTCTTAATGACAAACAGTGCATATCCAGATCAGAAGCCAACTGATCTGCTTCTACACTGTTTGCAAGGGCAGGGCATATCCGGGTTCAGCAGGACAAGTGTTAATGTACAACTAGAAATGTGTTAATATGACACAGATGCCCCCGCCCAGAGACCATTCTTGCCTGTGAACAAGCACTTTGCAAAAAATGAAATTGAAAAAGGGATATTAAAATCCCATAATATTTGTGGATTTTACCCTAAATCGAACTTGACGTGTATTTATGATTATATACCTGTGTATAAAATATGAATCCAATATACTTATCTTTTCAAAAGATATCGAACGGAAACAATTTTTCCAAGTTGAAAAATGGCCAAAACTCCCAAAATATGACACAGATGCCCTGCCCAGGGACCATTCTTGCCCGTGAACAAGCTCTTTGCAAAAAATGAAATTGAAAAAGGGATATTAAAATCCCATAATATTTGTGGATTTTACCGTAAATCCAACTTGACCTATATTTTATGATTATATACCTGTGTATAAAATATGAATCCAATACACTAATCTTTTCAAAAGATATCGAATGGAAACTATTTTTCGAAGTTTGTTTGTGTTGAGGTTTTAAGGCCCAGTTTGGAAGTTGAAAAAGGGCCATAACTCCCATAATATTTGGTGGATTTTTCCCTAAATTGAACTTGACCTATATTTTTATGATTATATACCTGTGCATAAAATATGAATCCAATACACTAATCTTTTCAAAAGATATCGAACAGACCCATTTTTCGAAGTTGAAAAAGGGCCATAACTCCCATAATAATTGGTGGATTTTACCCTAAATCTAACTTGACCTATATTTTATGATTATATACCTGGGTGTAAACTATGAATCCAATACACTAATCGTTTCAAAAGATACGGAACTGAAACCATTTTTCGAAGTTGAAAAAGGGCCATAACTCCAATAATAATTGGTGGATTTTACCCTAAATCAAACTTGACCTCTATTTTATGATTATATATCTGTGTATAAAATATGAATCCAATACACTAATCTTTGCAAAAGATATTGAGCGGAAACCATTTTGGTACGGGATGTACGGCCGTGGGTATGGACAGCGGTGATACTATATGCCCATCGAAAATGGTGGGGGCATAATAAAATATTACAATTAGATAAACATTATGGCCCAGTTGTTCAAAGCTAACGATGTCGTTAGTTAACGATTCGTTAAAATTTACATCGAGTGATACGCGAATTTGCTGAAATTTTTTGCTGAAAAAATGTGAGTAGCTTTTGCAGTGCAAAAGCTACCCACATTTTTTCAGCAAAAAATATCAGAATATTGTGTATTGAATCCGCTAAAACAGTTAACGAAATGACCCTTAACGAGCTCGTTAAGCTAACGACGCTTTGAACAACCAGGCCTATGATTTTACTTATGTCAATATTTTTACAGAAGAGATGAGCACACCTTCAGAAGTGACAGATTCATTGTCGGAATGGATATGTTTGCCCTTCTTTCTGTGGCTCTCTGATGGAAGAATCAAACGGAATGATTTCTCTTCTCTCTCATCCTCCGTCATGGATTCATCAAACTGGATAGAATAATCCTCTGCTGAACCTAGCAATAAACAATAAAACTGAGGTTTCAGGGCAGCTCAAACAGGAGCAATTCACTGCAATTGTTCTTATGCCCCAATAAAAAATTCAAACTCTCAAAGGCTCCATGTACAGGTAGTCTGAAGGTAATGCTTTGTTAATTTCATATCAGAACACATGCTGTGATGGTTTATTAGAATTGTTTCAGTGAGGCAATTATAACTATGTGCACTCAAGTACTTGGTAAAAAAAATAACACAGGAGGCATGGTTTTCCCTCAGGGTTTTAAACTGAGGGTCCCAGGGACTCCCTTTTCTGGAATTTAAGGGTTTGTCATTTAAAGCTGTTAAACCTTAAAGTGCTAATTACAACTACAGCAGACAACACACTGAAGTACTTGTTTTTATTTTTCAGAAAAAATAAGACTTGACATTTCATGTGAATTGTCTGCTAGGCAGACAATTCACATGAAATGTCGTCTTATTTTCTCTGAAAAATAAAATCAATTTCAGAATGCTGTTTGCTACAATTTGCTTTCATATACATGTAGTGCTTTAAGGGTTAACTATTGCCCAAATATTGATAATTCTTGCCCTCTAGATCACAAATAGATTAAAATAGGAAGCCGTAGATAAATAAAATTTATTTTGGATTGATCATATATGCATCACTAAGGACTCTTGCTTGTAACTTTTGAGAGTCCTGAACAAGGTTTTGGGGGTAAAAACTGACAAAATGTGAGTCAGGAAAAACCCTGGGAGGCAATCTTAGGTGACCTGACACCCCTGAAAATGTTGCCACAATTTTGCAAAGAAAGACAAGTTTTGCAGGTAAGAAGTTGTCTCCCTTGCATTTTAAACTTTTCTAAAACAGGGACTACTCTTAAGAGAAAGAATTTGCTCCTAGAAGAAGCATTTGCTGATAAGAACAAATCCTTTCCTTCAAGAGTAGCCTATCATTACGGAGACAAATACTTCCATGTCAGAGTTATTTTCCTTGGAGTTTCATGCATTTTCCTTACACCACCATGTTTCATACAATTATGCTTATACATGTCTGTCCAAATATTTAAGGTAAATATCATATATCATAAACACTAGAACAATGAATGACTTCATATCTATTTAGACACATCAACAGAAAACAAAACCTATCATTGGACAGGTCAGCTTACCCATTATGTAAACACCTTAATGTATAAAATTAACATTTGTAGATGT
The DNA here is from genome assembly GCA_964016985.1 of Anodontia alba. Lineage (NCBI taxonomy): Eukaryota > Metazoa > Mollusca > Bivalvia > Lucinida > Lucinidae > Anodontia > Anodontia alba. Next base: position 107,244,395 of record OZ024821.1, on the reverse strand, counting down.
CAATACTGATGCAAGTGCTAAGGCTAATGCTAACATTGAGGTGGTGCAATAGCTCTTCTTGCATTTTCATACAAGTTAAAAATTAACCCTTAATGCATCAAATTTTAATATAAGCAATTTTTTTTTTTTTTTGTAAAAAATGCCAATCTTATGTTCTCTGAAAAATGTCACCAATTTGTCATGCTAATATTATGATACTAAACATTCTAAGGGTTAAAAGGAAATAGGAAAATCTGAAACGCAGAAGTATTTGCAAAGATAATGGTACATGTACCTATGCTTTCTGAGTCATCATGTCCTTCCGCTCCTGGAACAGATCTGATGCTTCCTGTTTCTTCTGAGCGATGTTTTGATGAGGTTGACTTTGAGCTACCCTTGCTGGGTTTGGAGAACGTGTACGATGTTGTCCTGGCACTCTGACTGCGGGCTGATTCTGGAACCACTCGTTCAGATACACCACTCTGTAGAAAATTCTCATGGTTTGAATATCAAATACATGGTTTGGGAATGCCAGACAATGAGCTTTAAGGGTTTATAAATATTCATAACAAAATGACATCTTGTTATCTCAAAGTCAAAAGGGCCTGAAGTTTTGCTCCAAGATAAAAGAACTTAGAAACATCAAGAGGAAAACCATACAGCATATACTCGTATATCATTCAACAAAACTGTCTTCATTTCTTTGGTGTGTTTCCTGGTTCCAAAGAATCTTGTTTTACAAATCATATAAAAGGAACTCCACAAATATCACTATGAAATTACTTTAAGCAGATACTTGAGACATCAGAGTCCAAGATGATAAGTCAGCTGCTGTCAAGATTACTACAAACTGCAGCGAAAAAAAAACAAAAAACCACACACACACACAAAGAAAACTAGACATGTGTCCAAAGTACACAGATGCCCCTGCCCTATGGCCTTTGCCCATATGGCTGTTTCCTTTGGCCCCATCCCACAGCCCCACCCCTAGCATGACCCAGTTTCCAAACCCTGGTCTCTGAATAAACTATTTCATCAGTGATCATTATACCAGATTTCTAACTTTCTAGGGCAAGTACATGTAATGGTACCAGACATATGATTCTAATGCTATTTTGCATGTGTTAAATATGACCTGTTATACATTCTGATCCATGGCCCTGCCCAGGAGCAAGCCCAAGGGGTAACTATCATGAAGTCTAAGGTCTTGGTCTGGGTAAATATCATACCAAATTTCAACTTTGTAGCATAAAAGGTATCAAAGTTATGAGCAACTTGGACATAAATGTGAATGCAAATATGCAGGTAAACTTGCATGTAAACTTGAATGTAAACTGTAACATATGCACATAGACTAACATCACGGCAAAGCGCCTTCGGCAGGCTGAAGAAAAAAAAACACAACCATTCTGCAGCTTCTGCATTTTTTCTTAATGTAAATTACAGAGGTACAGTTGTCTCAAACTTTAATGTGATATTAACATCTCAAAAGTAGTGAAAATCTAAGTATCTGATTGGTTTATGATGATTTAATGAGACCTTAATGTCAGTCACATTACACTTCCAACTAAACGTTGTACTTAAAAATTCATTACCTTTTTGTTAGGCTGGTATCTGGTCCCCAAGGCTTTTGTCACTGCAGCAGCAGAGGCTGCAGCTGTTTCAGACACAAGCCGTTTGGTATCTTGAAAACTCTGAGGTATTCTCTCAGAAAGTAACTTTGCTGCTTCTGCTGTTGCTTTAACTGCCTCCGTTTGAGATTCAAAGAATTTCCTTGTGGATTCCTGAAGACCTGAGCTGTCCTGTCCCCGGGATCTGCCGATAGCTTCAGCCATGTTGCCGACAGGGTCAGAAGCTCGTTTTATGGCATCTTCAAGTTGCTTTGTAGCTTCAGATGCTTCCATCTTAGCCTTGACCTGAAGTTCCTTCATCTGAAGATCATGAGCTTGTTGACGTGCCTGTAATATGTTAGTATATGAAATTTACCCCAAGTGTTAGGACACCTACTGTCCTTTCGACATCTCTTGGAAAGAGGTTTTTTGCTTGGCGTTTTATTTTAAATGAAAATATTTTGTTCTGATTGACCATATCTTATCAGATACCAGTTGTCCTTTATGTTTCTGTGTTTTGTTCTCAAATATTTACATAAAAATTAAAGTTACGACCAAAAGTTGGTCTGACCTATGCAATTTCTATAGTAAAGTGATTTTTTTTTAATTTTTGTCTAAGAAAATATTTTTTACTTTTCTTTGCTGAATTTGAATTATTGATGTTTTACAACAATATTGTGAAAATTTCAGAAAAATTGAACAAGTGGAACTTGTTGAAAATTTGCCTCCAAGTTACCTACCCTATAGATTTCTGCATGATTTGGCTTCATTTTTACTATGGGGAAAAAGTGAAAATATTTGATTTTGATTTTTTAAAAACCAATGACTAGAACATTTTTTTTTTGTACATTGGTAGTTATGACAAATGGTTTTGCATTTAATCATGACAAAAATTTGAAAATTTACTTCTTCTGTGTAAAGCGCCAAGCCAAAAACGACTTTCCGAAAGATGTCGAAAGCACAGTAAACCCAGAGGAGTTGTTAAGGAGGATTTGTTTGTGTTGAGGTTTTACAGCCCAGTCAACCCAATGGGGTCATGTCGAGCATGGTCAGTTTACCTAACCACACGTTTACTGGGCAGGCTTGGTCCTCTAAGCGGTTAACCAGTATTGTGCACATTCTTTCGCCAGAAACTGACAACTGCCCTTCTTGAATCAGCAGAAGGGAGAGAATGTCCTTAGAAAATATTTCATGATCAATCCCCACGAAAGAATGTTGCCGACCTTGGCGGGGTTGAACCCGCGACCTCCTGGTCTCCAGTCGGACGCCGCATCCAACTGAGCCACCGAGCCCGGCTTGTCAAGGAGGAGTATTCGGTGACAGTTTGGGAATTTTTTCTTCAGTTTTCCATAAAAACTTATGTTATGGTTACTCATTAGACTTCAGAAGAGACTGTGAGATGCTGCTAATGAGCATCCACAATGTATGTTTTCAAGCAGAAGTAAGCCAAATAACCAAACTTTTTGACTGAAAAAGGCATCTTATCTGGAACCATGTACTTGAGAACAGAGAAAACCTTGATTTTCTCAATTTCAAGCTCATTCTTGCGGTCATATCATAATTTCTGACCCACCCTGAATCCTTAATAAATGAAGCATTTCTTTTTACAGCTGTGTTTAAAATCTCAGAAATAATAATAAAACCTCTTGTTCATTAAATTGTAAATAAAAAAGGTAGAGCTAATTTTGTGCAAACACAAACATATTAGACAAGTTCCAAAGTATAAAGTGAAAACTTTATCCTGCTAACTATAATAAGGCAGACAACATTTAAGAAACATATTTTTGTATTTTTCACAGAAAATAAGAATGAAATGTAAAGTCTTATTTCTGTGAAAAGTAAGAAATATATCACTAATTTTCATCTAATGATTTAGTCTATATAGTACCAAAACTTGAAATATATTTGAGGCCGAACACCATTATGTGTGTGCATCACTATATTATTAGTTATTTTGATTCTTGACAGGGAACATGGGACATTCCCCACCTGAGAGAGATATTTGCACTCGCCTAACAGCAAAGGCAAATACTGTTCTCAGGAGGGGAATTTGATCCTATGTTCCCCATCAAAAATCAAAATAACGAATTTGTTATACTGCTAAGTTTTTTCACGACAATTTGTACATTCTTGCAATGTTTTCCGAAGAATTATTTCGCAGCAGACATCATGAGAAGTAAATGTATACATGCAGCGTCATCACACAGCCTTTTGTATGCACTATACTGAGGATGTGAATTATTGTAGTTTGATCATGAGAACATTTCCAGTAGACTCAATGGGAAAACATTCACGTCATGTTAGAATGAGAGTTTAATAATGGAAAACAATGAAATAAAGTACCGAATGGATAAAAACAATCTTAAGTTTTGTCTATAGGTATTTATTAGTTGAAAATTATTGTGGTGCATGGAATCATTTAGCTTTTGTTTCTCATCAACTGTGCAGCAAATCCAAGATGGCGCACATCACTTTTCAGCAAAGGTGAGAGTGAGAGGGCAACATTTTGCTATGGGATACATGGAAAATAATTGCTTCTACGCTAGCCAGTCAAAAGCCTACAAATTTCTTTGCAGTATAACAATCATCAATATTCAATTATTCTGGGCCCAGTTGTTCAAAGCGTCGTTAGCTTAACAAGCTCGTTAGTGGTCAAAATGTTAACTGTTCTAGTAAGTACAATATGTAATTCTCAGGTATTTTTGCTGAAAAAATGTGAGTAGCTTTTGCAAATGCAAAAGTTACTGACATTTTTTTTCAGCGAAAATATTAGCATATATGCCATATCTAATGGTCAAAGTTTTAATGAAACGTTAACTAACGACATCGTTAGTTTTGAACAACTCGGCGCAGATCACCCTGCACAAGTATGTCCACTATGCAGTAAGGGGTCATCTCCCATGTTGCACATCAAATGTAAAGAAACATCAATAAGGGTGCATTTTATTTGAGTAAGATCAATAAGGGTGCATTTCACTTGATCAACATCAATTATGGTGCATTTCACTTGATCAACATCAATTAGGGGGCCTTTCACTTGATTAACATCAATTGGATGCATTTCCAGTACTTCAACACAGTCATTATATCACAGGATAAGTATCAATATAAATGACCATTACACAGAATAAACTGAGACAAGTGTATGGTCAGACAATATGACACAGACATTATGGCCTTGTTGACATCCACAAACAAGATGTCTATTAGTGGTCAAACACCACTTGTTCACATTCCCACTCATGTTACCCTAACAAGTAATTCTGACTGTGGCAATGTACATAAAATCCTAAGAAGGTATACACTGCAACCTCTTTATAACAGGGTTCATTATAACACGGTTTTGGATATAACATGGTTCAAAGATGGATCCTAAAAATGTATAGAATTTTTGTTCGGATATAACACGGTTGTTTAACTAACACGGTTTATGGTATGGACCCCAACAACAGTGTTATAAAGAGACTGCCACTGATTGTGGCAATGTACATAAAATCCTAAGAAGGTATACACTACAACCTCTTTATAACAGGGTTCATTACAACACAGTTTTGGATATAACACGGTTCAAAGATGGATCCTAAAAATGTATAGATTATACTGAAAAATGACCATAAATGGTCATTTTTCAATATAATCTATACATTTTTGTTCAGATATAACACGGTTGTTTAACTAACACGGTTTATGGTATGGACCCCAACAACAGTGTTATAAAGAGGTTGTGGGTATTAACTTTTCATCACACCAGATAAGACACATTTTCAACCAAAACCTATCAGCATTTTCGTAAACATATACATGTACTGTGATACTAAAAATGTTCATAAGCATTACGTTTTAAATGCAATCTAAATGGAAAACTCAGGAAGAGTCCTGCAAGAAAACTCAGGAAGATTCCTGCAAATCTGTGCTTTGTTTGTTTGTATTTAGGTTTTACGGCCCAGTCAATCCATCAGGGTCATGTCGAGCACAGTCAGTTTACCTAACCATACAATTTTCTGGGCAGGCTTAGTCCTCAAAGCTGTTAACCTGTACTAGTGCACATTCATTCGCCAGAACCTGACAACTGCACTTCTTGAATCAGTGGAAAGGAGAGAATGTAGAAAATTTCATGATCAATGTTGCCGGATCAAACCCGCGACCTCCTGATCACCAGTCAGACACACATCCGACTGAGCCACCTAGGCCGGCCCGCAAATCTGTGCTTGCCTAGCATTCAAACTAGTTGTTTAAACAGCTCTCCCTCAACCCTTCAGGCTCTCCACTATAGGCAAAGCAAAGCTACAGACCAACATTTTGTTCAATCAGTCAGTATGGTCAACTGTAATTGGTCCTAAATGAACCCATTGAAGACTGGAGACCCCTAAATTGATAACTGGCAAACAGTGCAGACTCAGATTAGACACCGCAGAACACAACATCTGATCAGGGTCTCCACTGTTTGCAAATAGTTCAACCACTTTTCTTTAGGACTATCTATATAATATAACCTGACAAACCTTAAATTGAAAATTGATTCTTCTAATATATAGTGTGGGAGAGTTTATTTAGTCTTCAATGGGTGAACTGAAATACAGGCCCTATGACAGAAAATGCCACCATGCTTCTTATTCATATGTACCATAATGCATTTCTCTTACCTTGAGCATCTGAGCCAGTGACACAGATTCCTGCTGTGCCATAGAAACTGCCCGTGTTCTCTCTACTCCTGTGAGCTGTTTCATAGACATCTCCATACTGTCTAGCTGATGAAGTTCTGCTAGGAAACGTCTCTCAAGAGAGTTTGGAGATAATCTTGGAGCTTCCTTAGCTTCATCTGAGTCTTGTCGTGGACTGGGCTCCTGAATTTCACTCTCCTGCAGCATAGCAAAGAATGGGTTATACAATGATGGCAAGTCAAGAATCCAAGTTTTTTTTTATTCTGTATTTCATATCTCTTACAACATTAATTAGTGGAAGGGTGATAATGAAAGGCTCCGTGCAATGAAGCGCCAGTCATGAGCAGAATTCTGCCTGCAGCAGGATTCATACCTAAGATTTTGTGATCTGTAGTCGGGTGCACTAACCACTTGGTCACTTCTATAATTTGCATGAAATCTTGTCACTTAATTCTGAGAACAACTCATCTGTCTAAAACAAACCTAAAATTTACAAAGCCCAAATAACATATCAAATTTTCAAAGTCTGTCCACCTGAACAGTAATGTTATTAGCAACACTGATCATGAGCACCTTAAACCTAAAGCTGCTTTCTGCAAATTTTCAACAGTTTGGAACTGCACATCCCATTTCTATACATATCTTTGCAAACTTGTTTCAGAATTCCGTTTTCTTCTATCTGCTTTCTAAATTTCCTTTTTGCTGACTTCCCAGAGCGGTCTCAGTCTTTTTTACTCACTCTTCTTCTTTCTTCCATGTACTTTTTTTCCCTTAGTTCCCACAACTGTCCAAAACCTCTTCTATTATTTTCTACTTAGTTTATTTCACTTTTGCCTAAATTTACACTCACCTGATCATCCATACTGGACTCAGTTTCAACTGGCTGAGATTTCTGGGATGAAGCTGGCAAGGTTCTACGGCTCTGAGGTAACTTTTCTGAGGCACTTTTAGCTCGAGACACTGTCTTCTCTTCACTGTGAGTGATAATAATAAAAGTAAAAAGCATAATATACAGGAACCTCTTTATATCATGGTTCATTATATTACAGGGTTTGAAAGATGGATCTCAAAAATGTTATAGCAAAACAAAAATGTATAGATTATAGAGAAAAAAAAACATTATAGGGATCAAGCATGGTTATTCATGCATTAACATTCGCCAGGTCCCGAGGGAGGTGTTGAAAATTGAGGCCTTTGCCAAAGGCCTCGGTTTTCAATACCTCCCAAGGGACCAGGTGAATGTTAATGCATTGAAAACCCTTGTTCGATTGCTATTATTGCATAGAAACTGAAAACAATTGCTATTTTTTGCTTTATTTCTTGCACTATTTTGTTTTGCCTATACACTGATGTTTTGCGAACGCAATTGCGACGGACTATGCTTGTTCTAGGGCCAAGCAGTACACATCTCGTGAGGGCAGCAAATCTGTGACCCGGTATGAGCAAATTGAAAGTTGTGTAGTTGTGCATTAACAGCGCGGTAATTGCCTTGTTAATACACGGCTTTTTGCCGGTTAATGCACGGCTGTTAATAATGTACGGCACTGCTTTTTATGCAATAATTATGGATACAACATGGTTGTTTAGCTTACAGATTTTGCTTTGGATCCCAGCATTATTGTTGTAAAGACCAACATTTAATTTTTTCTCAGTTCAAGTCGTTGTCATGAGAGAAAATGTGAATTTGATTGATTGTGTTGGGGTTTAACGACACGTCAACCCTTGAGGGTCATTTTGTGTCGTCTCCCAGAGAAAGGGAGAAAAGAGATAGAAGAGAGTAGAGGAGATGAAAGAGAGGGACAGGGAAGAAAGAGGAACAGGAATGAAAGTGAAGAAACAGAAGAAATAAAAACATTCCCCCTCTACCCTTACCCACTACAAGGATAGCAGGCCTTGCCCAACTGTAAGCCAATATCAGTTGGACGCCCCAGTGATGTAAGATACACAGCACCTTCGCACCACCCGACCACCCCCAGAAAATGTGAAATATGGGATATGGGCTTTATGCCAAATGCCAACAGTAAATATTCAGGTCAGTCTGCATATAAGCAGAGTTGCTCAGACCTTTTCCATTCATCAATATATTCTACAACATCCAAGGATTATGTATAGGGAAGAATAGTCCGAGTCTTCTCTGACTTTTATGTGGCTTTTCTTTATTTTGATATTTACCACTTACCGTCAGAGCAACTTAGTTATCGAAAATGCAGAATTTCCCCAGCCAGTCTTGGCCGGGCACTTTCAAAGGAAAATTCTGAATATTATCCAGCAGATAGCAACATTAAATTTTAGAATAAACAAAAGGAACCATTTCCCAATAAATTAAATAATTTGTTTCACTGGAAACTTGCATAACCAGCTTTTTCATAATACCTGTCAAAGTCTACCCTTGTTGCCTAGACTCTATACAGTGAAAGCCAATTTGTCACCCCAAAATGTCAATTATTCATTAAGTATTATCATCTTTTCAGTCATAAAATTTTAGTTTGATAATCCTTAGTGGCTGCCTATGTTACACATTAACTTCCATGCCTCTATTTTGGTGAAAACCTTCATTTTAGACAGGACAGGAAAATTCCTGATTTTTATAATAGGAGTTACTCTGATGTTAGAGGCAAATATCAATACAAAGAAAAGGCACTAAAACATCAGAGAAAAGTCAGATTAAGGGAAGAAATGCCTGGATTAGACTTCACTGGTACACTCTTCAGTATCCAAATGACTGTATGTGGGCCAAGAACAGCCTGTGCAAATGTCTATCTTGTTCTGAGCTTTCTTTGCCTGAACAAACAGAATAGACCCAGATCAGACATCACAGAATGTGATGTCTGATCAGGGCCTACATTGTTTGGAATTCATCCTGTGGTTTGTAGACACTTAAATACGCAGTAAACTGAATTTGTTCAAATTCCAGACCCAGTTATGTTGTCTGAAAAATTTCAGGCAATTAAGGTACAGTATACTGTAGTAAAAACTAAATATTTCAAATCTGCACTTACGTTTCAAAAGACTCTGTGTAAGATTCCTCCCCAATGGTATCTTCATCACTGTCATGCTCTTCAGGAGACTTGAAACTCACTGTCATTTGCCGGGATCTAAATACAAAGCAGAACAATAAATATATATGCATTTATTCTAGCTAAATGTGCTCATTTTTTTGAAAGGAATACATCTACTTCAGTTTATATCTGGTTCTTTTGGAAGTTTCTACATCACACAATAACAAATATAAATAAAGAGACAAAAAAGGGGCAAAATATACTTTTACTTATCTTATTCTTTCAGGCCATGAGTTTCACCTCTGTTGTAGTCAAAATTGGTATTACACTTACTCTAAGAAAGACAGAGTATAAAATTTCTATCTTGAAGTATGGCAAATACATTGATATCTTTTTGTTGAAAAAATCTGACTAGTTTTTGCACTCACATTTTTGCAGCAAAAATACCGATGTATCTGAAAATACCTTTGCTACAACAGTTAACAGTTTGTCATTAACAAGCTCATTAAGCTAACGATGCCTCGAACTGAACCCTGGTTTTTAACACTCTGTAAGTGAGTTGGTAGATGATAAATAAATGAAATTTTTCTTGCTTATTTTTTCAGAGAACAGAGCTTGATATCTGATTCAAATTACTGTATTCATTCTAAATATTCAGGGTCCAGTTGTTCAAACTAATGCTGTCGTTAGTTAACATATTATTAACTTTGATAATTAAATATGGCATATATGCTATTATTTTTGCTGAAAAAATGTGAGTAGCTTTTGCATGTGCAAAAGCTACACACATTTTTTCAGCAAAAAAAATACCTGTGAATTAGATATTGTACTTACTAGAACAGTTAACATTTAGACCAATAACAAGCTCATTAAGCTAACCACACTTTGAATAACTGGGCCGTGTAAGTGAGTTGGCAGATAACATTAAGTGTAATTTTTCTTACTTATTTTTTCAGAGAACAGGGCTTGATATTTGATTCAAATTACTTTATTTTATTGTTAGCGGTGAAATCAGTGTATATCTGGTGAAAATAAAAGTGGTATCAATCACTAGTGAACTGATATCGTTTCATTTCACTAGTGACTGATACGATTTATATTTTCACTCCTCGCTTTGGACGACTTCGGTTTTCCTCTTTGTTTCAGAAGTGGATGTTATTGCCATTTCAGATTTTTGAACACCTCTAATTTCTTTGTTTCTGAACTGAACTATTAAGTGTTGGTATGCATTTTCTTAGTTAGAAAGTGAGGAACATTTTGGTATCAAGTTTATTTTGATTTGCCGATTTTTTTTTGTTTTTATCTCTCCAGCATTTAACATGTTAAGCACTGACCGTCGACGCCTTGACGTTCATGGTTTGTTTGGTGACGTTAGTTATGACGTCAGAAACGCGCATTGGCGTGCAAACAATAAAATAAAAAGAAAATTTACTCTTTCTCAGTGAATACCATAAAAATTTCATCTCGTGTAATGAAAACATTCAAATTTTCACTCGTGCTTCGCACTCGTGAAAATACTGATGTTTTCATTTCACTCGATGACAATATTTATGGTATTCACAGCAAAAGAGTAAATATCCTCTATGTCTTTATTCTAAATATTCAGACACATTAACTAGTTATAATACTTGTCCTAAAATTTGAACAAGTTCAGTTTATGACCTGTTGAGGTATAGTTGGATGACAAACAGTGTATACTGATTAGATGACAAGTTTTGTGGTGTTTGATCTGCGTCTACAGTTTGCTCACTCAGGCTTGTCTGTACAAATACTTTGGGTAAATACTGTACACCCTGTGGAGTCTGAGATGATCTAAATGAACTACCAAGGCATTTTTTTCTGTGAAAATGCAAAACTGGTTAAAACTGTCATAATTCTACTCTTGTATTAAGAAGCTATGTATATCTTACTTTGTTTTATCGACAGGACTTTTTGTGCGTAGAGACTCTGACTTTGAAGCTCCATAAGGGCTCTGACTTCTTCCAGGGCCCTCAACTCTGTTGCTGAGCCCTGGGCTTCTACTCCTGACACCCTGGGCTGCACTTGATGATTTAGGAGCAGTTGCCTGCAAGGAATGTTCTGACTGAGAAATGGCTTCTTCAAAGGGTGGGGACTTTTTCTTCGTATCCATACTCATTGGTTCCCTCCCTGGCCTTATTACTGAAAACAAAACAACAAAACCCCTGTAAAACATTACTTATGGAAAGCATTTCTCACAAATAAAACATACAATTTGTCTCAAGTAAAATGCATTGCTCATCACCTTAAATCTTCTTTAATATTTTGGTTTTCACATTAAGGAGAATGGATACATTTTCATGAGAGATAAGACTCAGATCAGCCTATGCATCTTTGTAAGGCACTCTGTAGGTAGTCAAGGATCTTAACTCTTGTCCTGCTGAACCTGGATATACCCTTCCTTTGCAAACAGTGTAGATCTAGATCAGTTGGCTTCTGAAGAAGCAAACTGATCTCTGATCTGGATCTGCACTGTTTCTCATTCAGTATGTAAATTTATATCAACAATCTGGATTAGGTAACCTGATTGGCTAACAATTAGTAATGGGTATGGCATCTTAATTTATTCAGCATCACAAGGGTTAAGCATTTTCAGACAGACAGCAAAGTTTCAGACCATCCTGTGCAGATGTGCAGGCTGATCTGAATTCAATTTCTGCTTGGCACACATGCAGTCCTTTAGGAAATGCTGTCATTCTTATCCTAATGCAACAAGACTTGTCAAACATCTTGTTGCATTTGAAATAAAATATCTTAAACTAATACAAGAAATACATATGGAACTCACATTTTTCCTGCTGCCTGCGGGAATAGATACTGAACACATTGTAAGGATCTGGGCTTGTCTCATCCCAGCTGTAACTGGCCTTCACCTGGTGGGTGGGACCAGGGCGTGGGAAGGCCAGGTCCCTGGGTTTATCACTGGTTGCTCTACTACCATGGTAATCTGGTTCTTTGGTCCCAGGCTGTAAAAAAAAAATCTGACTTGTAGATACACAAATAAAAACACATCTCCTGTTCTTCTTTTAACTATTTTTTCCTTGTTTTCTTTTTTTCTTTTTTTTTTTTTTTTTTTGCCATACTTCCTTTCAGTTTTGCTTATTGTTATATTATTGTTATATAAATTAACAAAAAAGGTATTCATTCTGTTACATTAAACAAATTTAGGTCAAATATTGGTTTCCTTGTAAAAACTTTTTTCTACAGGGAAGAACACAGAAACAATAAGATGAAGAAGGATAAAGAAAAAGAGAGGAAAACTGCAAATCCTACCCAGACATTTATTTAAGGAGATAAGAACATATATAAAAATATTTCTTAACTAAGAAGAACAGAGACTGCTTTTTCACCATAACAAGAAAATATGTCATACATCTTATTGCAGACACTACAATAAATCTATCTTTCTAGGTCCCACTAACCAGTTATAGTAATATTACTATCAGTCAATCTTTGCAATAAACCTACCTTTCTATGTGAGAATTCTGTGTCTGACTCATTAATTAGGCCAATCTTACTAAATGTTGAGGTCTCTGTTATTGTAACCTACCTTTCTAGGTGAGAATTCTGTGTCTAACTCATCAGTTTGGGTAATCTCACTAAATGTTGAGGTCTCTGTTATTGTAACCTACCTTTCTAAGTGAGAATTCTGTGTCTGACTCATCAGTTAGGGTAATCTCACTAAATGTTGAGGTCTCTGTTATTGTAACATCTTCGCCAATATCCTGAAATAACATAAAACTTCATAGTAAATGTCAGCCTTTAGAGAGTATTTGTTTGTGTTGAGGTTTTACGGCCCAGTCAACCCAATGGGGTCATGTGGAATGGGGTCAGTTTACCTAACCTCACTTTTACTGGGCAGGCTTAGTCCTCTAAGCTGTTAACCAACTGCCCTTCTTGAATCAGCGGAAGGGAAAGAATGACCAAAGAAAATATTCATGATCAAATCTCCACGAAAGAATGTTGCCCACCAGGCGGGGATCGAACCTGCAACCTTCTGATCACCAGTCGGACGCGCATCCAACTGTGCTACTGATGCCGGCAAAACCTTTAGAGAGTTTGTTTGTGTTGAGGTTTTATGGCCTAGTCAACCCAGTGGGGTCATTTCGAGCGCGGTCAGTTTACCTAACCACACCTTTACTGGGCAGGCTTAGTTCTCTAAGCAGTTAACCAGCATTGTGCACATTCTTTTGGCAGAAACTGACAACTGCCCTTCTTGAATCAGCGGAAGGGAGAGAATGACTGTAGAAAATATTTCATGATCAATCTCCATGAAAGAATGTTGCCGACCTCGGCGGGGGTTGAACCCGCGACCTCTTGGTCTCCAGTCGGACGGCACATCCAACTGAGCCACCGAGGCCGGCACCTTTAGAGAGTAGCAAAGTTCTAAGATACAGAGGATCCAGATAAATGGTTTTCTTATTTCTCCACAAAAGCCTGTTGTGGGTACTCACTGGAATCATCTCAAATAGAATCATGACATGGTTTTTGAGGGAAATATGAACAATATCAATAATTTTTGGATAGAATCATGACATGTTTTTTTAAGGGGAAATATGAACAATATCAATAATTTTTGGATAGAATCATGACATGGTTTTTGAGGGGAAATATGAACAATATCAATAATTTTTGTATCAAAAAATTATTGATATTGTTCATATTTCCCCTCAAAAACCATGTCATGATTCTGTTTGAGATGATTTCAAAGGGTACTCATAACATACAATCATTAAAACCATATCAATGATACAAATCACTTCATAAGTTTTCTAAGAGAAATAAGAAAACAAAATAATTTGGTTGAATAAAACATAATATTACATATCTGAAGCATTTTTTAGTAATTTCTATGAGAAACAGAACTCAGAATTCCTTTGAGAAAATATATCCTCCTCGAGTAAGGAAAAATTTTCTCAGCAGCTTAGAGGCAAAAAGCAAATGCTTTATCAAACAACACCATGCAGATTCTTTGCACACATCAAGTTTAAACATAGTCAAAGAGAAATCCATGTTTTGCTTCAATATTTAGCCACACCCACCTCCTCCTGTTTTCTTGTCCCAGAAGTTAGCCCTAATCGTGCCCCTTCTGTAGCTGCCTTAGGTTTCCTGCCAGTGTCACCTTGTGCAGAATGATCAACACGAAACTGTCCTGGCTGGGTGCCTGAAAAGTAAAATGAAGTTTTTTAAAAGTAAAACATATTTTAACGAGTAATACTTAACCTATAGATAATGTGCTATTCTATTCTGTTTTCACACCTTCCACAGAAAAAAACGACCTTTCAGTCGTTAATTAAAGTCTTAAACCAGAAGGTCCCTTAGGCAGTTACCTGTGTGACGTAACTCTTCCCGCTCAATTGACCACGTGTCAGTTTCTTTTATGTGTAAAACAATAGACACAATTAGGAGAGATAAGCGAGGGTGGGCGGAGGGAGATAATTGATTATCTATAGGTTAAGTATTACTCGTTAAAATATGTTTTACTTTTAAAAAACTTCATTTTAACTTCATAATACATTAACCTATAGATAATGTGCTAGAATTTGCAGAATAGGAGGGAGGTGCTCTCCTAATTCTAACACCAATAATATCTCACCACTTCTGGTTAAGACTCAGGAAACTCAAAGGAATCAGATACATTCTAATTCTATATTTAATAGAAAGAATGGTCTAGATTCACAAAATAGCTTTAAGGTGTTATGATCTAACAACCTTATATATATTAGTAGACTCTAGAGGAAGCCAGTTCTTAAGTCTCAGAGACCTAACATTGGCTCCCCCCCCCCTCTTTTTTTTCTTTTTGGGAAACAACAATTGGCTTCAAAAAGAAAAGGGAGTCATTGAGACATAACATAAATATTCCATCGCAAAGTAAGCTAGGAATATAGAAAATTTTGAAAACAAAATTTGTAAAACAAAAAGCCAAGACCATACACTGTAAGTAGTCTATGTAGGATCTTGAATAAATGAGGAAAAGTCTACTCGGTGGAGTTTCCTATAGATAACTGACATATGTAGATATTTTGGATAAAATTCTAGATATGTGAAGCTATGTAATTGTAATAGTCTAAGCTATTAGAATTATAAACTAATTAAATTCTGTTAATTGGAGCGACAGGACAGTTTCCGATGAACAGACACAGACTTAAAATAACCATAATGTGTAATTATTTCCCTTGATCAAATTAAAGAAGGGGAGATAATAAAAGTAGATGGAGTTAACTTAACTATAACTAAGTTATCCATCAGAAGAAAAAAAGTATAGACAAACATAATGGTTAAAACTATTGCTAGACTAATTGTATAACGAATTTTTAGTCAAGCAATAAAATAATACAGAGTTTGCATATAACTGCTGGGAAGAAAAAACAACCTAAACCATTGATAATTAGTTTTGTCATAGACATATAAAAGCGTTTGATGTCCTGACAAAAAATAAAGAATAAACTGTCAACATCATAACTAAAGAGTTTGACAGAGAATAAGAGAGATAAGAATAAGGTTGATCGCAGCAAACTGTATGACGGTCATAGTTTGGCTAAATCTTACCGTATTGATAAGATTAAACAATAATAAATAAGCTGGATAGAATCTTTCTATACCAGAAGATTGCCATGAAAAGTACTCCTGAGTAAATAATCATGGAAATCAAGAAATGTTAAAAATCCACTTTGATACGAATCAAAATGTTCATAAAAAGAGAAGGACTCAGAGAAAAAGTAATAGTGTGATAATCTCTGAAGAAAGATTATACAATAATACTGATTATTAATCTCAAAAAACACTTAATTTAAAAGTTAAGAGATAGTATTACTATTCTATACGCATATTTAAGAATAGTAAGAAATATATTAATACTAAATAAAAATTATACTACTGAACAAAATTCCCGCTATAAATCATAGGTTAAGCGTAACTATTATTTAAGCAAGGAATTATTAAACATATAACTCTCTATAAAATTACTGCCCGGAAATTTTATAGATAAACATTCAATCAAAATTTTTTTAGAATTGAATATTAATAGAATAAAATCTATGTCTGCATAATTGGTAATTCCTGAAATATCAAATTACGTACTCGCAAATGAGTTCAGGAAGAAAATACATATATATACTCTCAAGATCTATGTGTAAACCATAGAGAGTAATAATATTATTACCGCGATCCCTGACGGAAGGGTAAAAACATGTATATGAAAGAGATAATAATTAATTTAACGTCATATAGGTTTAAGATAAAATTTGTTTAATCTTTAACCAATATGCAGCAACAGTGACTCAATATTCTGTATTCGTACGTAGAAAAGGAGTACTTAGTCATTAGAATTTTGAATGATTGAAATAGAGATAATGGGATCTAAAAGGATGTATCTCCATGAACTGAATCGAAGGATAATATCCATTCTAAAAAACTAGGGCTTGTTTTAGGCTTAGTTTAACAAGCGCAGAACTGAATTATTTTCAAGTATTCATGAAGTCGTTATGCTCTGAATACTGAGAAAAATGTTAAAATATTGTTTAGGAAATAAAAAAGTGACTGTTCCACAATGTTAGCTAGATTTAAACCTGGAACGTAGCGAGAAGGTCAATCTAATTTAAAAGTAAGATGAGAAAGATAAATAATGAAGATAGATATATAAATATCGGAATAATATATTATCTCCAACAATTATCAAATAATCTGAATGTTTAAAGGCATAAATACTACTCGAAAGTTTATTTACCGAATGTATAATCTGAGAAAACTTTCAGTATGTTCAAAAACGTATCACAAAAGTAAGATCTGACCAGGAACGTAGGTGCAGCACTTACTAAGTTGTGAAGTTAATATAAACATATTTTATATTATAAATTGAAGCAGTGCATTTCAAAATCATCGACATCTTGAAATGACTTATTGTGTGGAAAAATAAATAAATATCCAGTTTCGGAAAGATATTTATCTATATATATAGACCATTTTTGATGCGGACTGGAAATCAAGATATTAATCTTTGCATTATTCGCAAACTGAACTTGAACTCTTAGCGAGAATTACTATGATCCCTTTAACGAATGTAAACATAAAGGAGGGGTAAAGAGATAATTAAGAGTGTCTTAATTCTTTACCGGCTCGTATACTAATAATTAAGGATGTTTTCCCTTTTGTTTAAGCCTAGACTATAGATTGATTAATATAATTATAATAATATCTGCTATTATGAGGTAAACTCTCGTTAATTAACCTCTAAGCATATATCAAAAATATATATCAACATAATCTAGAGCTTCGGTAAGTTTAGAGGAAGGAAATGATTGACTTTGGCAGTTTCTGAATAGTTACAAAGTCAATAAAACAAAATATCAAAAGGAAAGTATTGTATATAAAATCTAATTTAGGCAATAATAATCTGTCACGTACTGAATAATTAATGCCTTTACTAAATATGTATCCATTGTCAATACCAAAGTGCAAGAAAATTTTGATTGACATGGACTCTAGTTATAAATAAAATATTAGAGGTATAGAGCTAGTCGAAGCAAAACTATTCCTCAATAAGATAAAGTAGACCTATAATATACGAGGATTAATTGGGTCTAGAATTATAATCATAATAAAATTATTATTCCAATATGAAGAATCTTCAGCGTAATAGATTCTTACTGAGGCAAAAATATCTGGTATATTGCTATCGTAGTCTTAAATGATCCAGAAGAAAAAATAAAACAGGCAAAGTAAAGAACGTATCGAATTATATCTATGCCTAAATATAAGATTTTTTTCTTATTTATTATTTTATAGCAGAGTTTAGACAGAGCACGACTGACCTAGACTCTAATATAATCAATCAAAAGATAGTATAAAATAGAATAATAGCTTATCGGATCAACTATTTTCCATGTAGAAAAGGCAAAAGGAAAATATGTACCTCAACTAGAATTTTAAATCGTAGTAATCTAGAGAGGTAGCGAATAAATAAATAAACTGTTAATTTATTTATCTGGTTGGTGTAAATTTCCGATACCTTAAGAATGAAAAATTAATAGAAAGTAGAAAAGATCGATTGCTACTTTCTTGTCAATTTACTCCTTAGATTACATGCTGATTACATATCGGAGCATGTAGAAGAAAAACAGGGGAGGAAAGAAGAAAATTTTTTATATTTCTTGTATATTTTTCTTCTTATAAATAACGATAGTTTTATAGTTCACCTTTGCCCTAGAGCCGAATAAGGTGAATATGTAAGAAGTTAATCTCTTTGTAGCGAACAAACGAGATATAATTATAGCTGGAAGTATCTTCTACACTTAGTGAATGAATTGCGAATTTGATCGTAACCGATAATTCTTAATTCATTTTCAATAATAAATATATATATAGAATTTAAGTCAAGTTCAAAAGTAACTGGACAGAATTCAACAATATAAATGGCTACTAGGTATTAGAACCCATCGCTGTCATTCAATAACCTATAATCCAAGACTATACATGTCTATAGTGGTTATATATGAATATATGTTGAGCCTGGAACACACTAGTAATCCGACACAAAGTCTACGAAACTACTGCCCGGTGGAATTTCGTTAGAATGACCTGGCACTACTCTACGAAGTGCCTCCCGATGAAATTTTCGTTAGAGCCGGAATTTAAACGC
This sequence comes from Anodontia alba, assembly GCA_964016985.1. Lineage (NCBI taxonomy): Eukaryota > Metazoa > Mollusca > Bivalvia > Lucinida > Lucinidae > Anodontia > Anodontia alba. The sequence goes on along the minus strand of OZ024821.1, from coordinate 107,225,491 downwards.
TGTCTAGCGAATTAAAGAGATAAAACATCATTTGAATGACCTGGCACTAGTCTACGAACTGCTGCCCGGTAAGAATTTTGTTATAGTCGGAAGTTTAACTCTTTCTAGCGGATAAAAGAGATAAAACATAAGTTAATTTAAAATATTAATGGAATTACACACCTATAATAAATCAATGGAATATTAAAAATTCTAGTCTGATTTGGGAAAGACTGTACAGAATTTTTTTGTATAAAAAGTTATTATGTATTTCACTTAATAACCTATTTTCATTGACTTAAACGTGAATGGAGCTCTATGAACGATAATAGATTGTTCGGGAATTAGTAATCATTATTTTGACACTAGCTACCCGACACAATGACCGGACACTAATATTTGTAACTGTTGCCCGGTAAAGTTACAAGTAATTTGACAAATTGATCGGATAGTAGTATTCGTAACTCTAGTCCGATGAAAAAGGGAGATTATATATGAAAACTGAGCGGGCACAAGTATTCGAAACTTTTTCCCGAAGATAATTAATTATTAGGCAAAAATTGACCAGACACTTTCTGTAAAAGTTTGCCTGGTGAAAAATCAGAAATAATATGATAATGTGACCGGGTATAAGTATCAGAAATATTACTGATACTTTGCCCAGTGAAAATTTTTTTTAATAATTAGACATAATGACCGGAAGTTAGTATACGTGACTATTTTGTCCGGTGAAATATGTCAGAAACTAAGTCTTTCCAGAAAATAATTAAATTATTGACTGGAGACTAGTTGACTGGTGACTGGTGACTGGGTGACTGGTGACTGGGTGACTGGTGACTGGTGACTGGGTGACTGGTGACTGGTGACTGGTTGACTGGCACCTGGATGACTGGTGACTGGTGCCTGGTTGACTGGCACCTGATTGACTGGTGACTGGTGAAGCTGATTGACTGGTGCCTGGTTGACTGGTGACTGGTGACTGGTGGACTTAGACTTTATAGGATACTAAGTACCCAAAGATGCCACCTTGATGGGTCTTACCCCGGCAGTATAGCCATATGGGGTGGGGCTCCCATCAGTAAAGAATTGTCTTATAACCCATCAAGGGTTGACAAGTTCTTTACAATCAGCTTCTCCACCATGAGAATCTTTAGCCAACTGAAGATCTCTGCAAACAAAAGTCCAGGAAAAAACATATCGTAATTGCTGAATAACCTGGAACGAAAAGAACAAAAATATTCTGCATATATAAACACGATTATGGAACTGATCGCGCACGAGCGTTGTGCCGAAAAGCGAGAGTCGCCAAAACGCATGTGGAAAAAGACCAGTCAAAAATACATGAAATCGAAAATTGAAAATTTTAAATAATAACACAGAAAGTGAAAGGAGTGATAAATAAACAAAAGAAACACAAGGATACATAAATTTATCCGTGAGGAAAGAAATAATCCAAATTTCTATCACAGGTAAATAATCCTTGTTGAATTTCTTTGTCCACAGAAAAGAAACTGACACGTGGTCAATTGAGCGGGAAGAGTTACGTCACACAGGTAACTGCCTAAGGGACCTTCTGGTTTAAGACTTTAATTAACGACTGAAAGGTCGTTTTTTTCTGTGGAAGGTGTGAAAACAGAATAGAATAGCACATTATCTATAGGTTAATGTATTATGAAGTTAAAATAAAATAAACTCCTGATAGTATGTTATGAAAAATAAAGCACTTTGTTGAGTTTTATGTTGTACCTGCTGTTGGCCAAGGGCACATAACAAAGAAAACAAAAGAGTGAGAATTGCTATCCTTGTTTATCTCAGTTCGGTGAAAAGAAACCAGAAGAATGAGAGTTGTTATACTTGTCTATCTCAGTGAGATAAAACAATCAGTGAAGTGAAACTAAGTGAAAAGTTTTACAGTTTGTAGACTTTATTTAGGGGTGACACCAGGGTATACATTTTCCTGAGCACATGTTTTTGGCCAAGGGCACATAACACAAGCAACAGAAGAGTAGAGTTTTCATCCTTGTTTAACTCAGTGAAATAAAAAAACAACAAAAAACAGTGAAGTGAAATTAACTGCAAAACTTTACAGTTTGTAGACTTTGTTTAAAGTGTATGCTAGGGTGGACTTAAGTACACGGACAAACAAAAGAACGGATGGAAATTTGCACGCCTATTAAAGTGACCAATGCTAACACATGCGATAAAAAAGGGACACTTGTGCATTTAGGGACAGAGGAACCCCAGATTGAACTGCTGCTTAGGAATAGTTTGACTGCTGCTTAGGAATAGTTTGACAAGCCTACACTGTCTGCCCAGGCATGTCAGAGTATTTTGCATACATACACCAGTACTTCTTTATAACTGAGATCTAAAGTAAAAACTGAGTTAGCTAAACAACCATCAAAACAAATATGTATAGATAATATAGAAAAATGACCATAAATGGTCATTTTTCAATATAATCTACACATTTTTGTTTGGATACAACACTTTTGGGGTCCACCTTTAAACCATCTTGTATAGGAAACTGTCTTATAATACCATATCTAAAGAGCTTACAGCATATTGTTTAAAATGTCAACTGGAACCACTACAGTAGTATCATTATATGATGAAAAGCTCGAGAAAGGACCTTTATGGCATATGTAGGCAATGATGGCTCATATCAGCTTGCATACTTGTGCAGTCTGATCAATTCTTTCATTGTATGGCTGTGTTATAAGGCAACCATCTGTGGTTCTGTTATAAAGCTGATGTTGTTGTTGTCCCTGTAACAGCATGTTAATCAAAAATCTGGTGATGATGATGTTGATGATGATGATGATGCCAATGATGATGTCATAGGCTTAGATAACAGTGGGTATCAGGTTAATATTTTTCTTATTTCTCATCGAAAACATATGGTGTGGGTACTCATTAGAAGCGCCTCAGTGAGGCACTTCTAATGAGTACCCACAATATATGTTTTCGTGGAGAAATAAGAAAAATATCAATATTTTGGATTGGAAAAAGCACCTTAACTAGAGCTATGGATGTTATTATTGTACTTACCAGGCAGATTACTCCTGAAGACAGTAAAATCGTCTGTTGCTGCCGTTATTCTTTCATATCTTGAAACAAACTCATCACGTTCATTCTGATCATTCCACCGAACTGCAGGTCTAATATTTGTAGCACCAACTGAAAAGATAATCCATATTGCTTTTCACTGCGGAAGTTTCTTGTCACCATGTATCAAAATCATATTTCTCAGGAGATGATTTATATAAGCTTTTAGCTTTTTATCAAATCCTGTATCATATAACATTATGCGATGTATATATGTGAACTTAAATGAATAAAATATTGTTTAAACCAAAATCATATTTTCTTATTATTAACCCTTGTCAGGCTGAAAAAATTAAGATGCCATGCCCATTTCTAATTTTCAGCCTAACAGATTACTTGATCCAGGTGGTTGATATAAATTCACATACTGAGAGACAAACAGTGCAGATCCAGATCAGTTGGCTTCTGAAGAAGCCAACTGATCTTGATCGGCACTGTTTTCAAAAGCAGGACATGTCCAGGTTCAGCAGGGCAAGGATTAATCCTTAAAGCACCTTGCAAATTTGTAGCAGATGACATTTCTCTTTTTTTTTATTTTTCAGAGACAATAAGGTGTCACATCTCATGTGAATTGTCCGCTAGCCAGATGAGTCACATGAAATGGCAACCCATGTTTTAGAATGCCGTCTGCTGCAGTAATGACTGGCCCTTGAAGGGTTAATTCATAAACTCATTAAATAGGATCTTCAAAACTAAAAAAAGCCTTTAAGCCATATGTGAGCAACCGAAAGTTCATTTTAGCATGTGCATCTGAGCAATCTGATCAGGTCTCCCATATCTGTCAATATATTCTACCACAGCTCTTGATAAGATGCTTTTTTCAATCCAAAAGTATTTATATTTTTCTTATTTCTCCACAAAAACAATTGTTGTGGGTACTCATAAGAAACATCTCATTGAGGCACTTCTAATGAGTACCCACAACATACGTTTCTGAGGAGAAATAAGAAAAATATTTACCTGATACCCACTCTCTTATCTAGATCTATGTTCTACAATATCCACTGGTTTTGTATGCAGGCAATAAATACTAGGCTCAGACTGCATGACACAGCTCCATAAAAAGGGGTTTTGTTTGTGTTGAGGTTTTACGGCTAAGTCAAACCAATAGGGCCATGTCGAGCGTGGTCATTTTACCTAGCCACACCTTTCCTGGGCAGGCTTAGTCCTCTAAGTGTTTCCCAGTATTGTGCACATTCTTTTGCCAGAAAATGACAACTGCCCTTCTTGAATCAGTGGAAAGGAGAGAATGACCATAGAAAATATTTCATGATCAATCTCCACTAAAGAATGTTGCCGACCCGGCGGGGCATGAACCCATAACCAGCTAGACGCACATCCAACTGAGCCACAGAGGCAGGTGAACAAAAAGGGGTATCCAGACAAGTGTTTTTCTTATTCCTCTATGAAAACATATCTTGTGGGTACTCATTAGAAGTGCCTCATACAGGAGACAATTTGCATGAAATGTCAAAGCCTAATTTCGGGCAAAAATATGAAAAATATCTCCAAATTTGTCTGCTGAATTAGTCCAGAGAGTAGTAAAGGTTAATTTTATCTCAGTATCAAAGTACTGATACCAGTATGAAAGTACCGACACAAGCACTCAAGTATTAAGTCCTGAGCTAATGACTGGAACCAACAACAAAAGTTGTTTTATTGAATGTTTTATTTATTGAATGTTTGCCAAAGTATCAACAGTTCTGCTCATAAAAAAGGTGTGCAACAAGTTATTTTTTCTTATTTCTCCAAGGAGGAATCTGATCAGGCTTTGCTGATACATTTCTAAACAATTCTTAAAAAAAAAAAATGTTGCGTTTTTTTCTTTTTTCTGTAAAAAAGATAAAAAAAATACATCTCTGTAAAGCTGCTATCATTAACCCAGAAAGTGCTAATCACAAATGCAGCAGACAATACTTTGATGTTTTTGTTTATATTTTTCAGAGAAAATAAGGTTTAGCATTTCATGTGAATCATCTGCCCAATAGATAATTCACATGAAATGCCAAGCTTTTTCTCTGGGAGAAAAATTAAAGTGTCAACTGCTGTAGTTATGATTAGTGGTTTACCGGCTAATTAATTTGATAGCTTTCACTCAGGGGATGAAATATACAAGCCTGTCACTAAAAATGGAAACTTATACTTAGGCATTGTTTCAAAATGAAACAAAAGAATACAAGTAGTAAATGAAACAATACATCCGCAAACTTGGTGAATAGGATCCATTCATGTGTTTAATCTGGTCATACACCCTCCAATGATTCTATGTTGTTTTGTAAAAAGATCTGTCAAGTTTTAATTGGATCGTGATATATTCATTAATCTTTACAACTCCCTGGGCACATTCAGCATATGCCAATTTGATGATAGTTTTCTTAACTTTTTCAAGAAAAAAATAGGCTAAGACATTTCATGCAAATTGTTTCCTAAGGAGACAATTTGCATGAAATGTCAAAGCCTATTTTCTGAGAAAAATCAGACAAATATTTCAAATGACGTCTGCTAAATTTTTTACCCAGCATACTAAAAATTCATAATATGAGTTATAATGTAAGAAAAGGGACCTTTTCTCATAAGTGAACAATGAGGGCTGATCAGAACCTTCTCTGTTCATCTTATATAATGCTGTAGCCAATTATTCTATACAGTAATGGCCCTGGACAGCAAAGGCCCTGGTCAAACTATGTGGATGTGCAGATTAAACTGGATTTTAACTGTCCACATATGCCTTAAGAGCCCTGTTCTTTTGTTGAGCCCCATGTAACTTCGAGGTGGTGCAGAGACAATAGGTAATGTCTACCAAAGAAAGAACAACATTATTCCTTACATAAACAGTGACTGTGCTGTCTGGTCAGGGCATTTACTGTTTCTATATATTGAGACAATATTGACTGTATTGATAACAGATAAACGAAAAATGCAGAGACTGTTCAAGCTTTCTGTAATGTGTAGTAGGACAATTCCTTAATTTCTCAAATGACATTTAAGGAATCATTTTCTGATTCTGGAGACTTTTTCTTTTCTTTTGCCCATTTGAATTTCAATTTTAAGAAACTGAATACTTAACAAACATTAAATACGTTTTCACAAGTACAGAAAAGTTATCATGACAAAACAGACAAACCACAATAATTAACTCAACAGCAGATGACATTCTGGGCCCAGTTGTTCAAAGCTAACAAAGTTGTTAGTTAACAATTCGTTAAAATTTACATCGAGTGATATGCAAATATTCTGAAATTTTTTGCTGAATAAATGTGAGTAGCTTTTGCAGTGCAAAAGCTACTCACATTTTTTTCAGCAAAAAATATCAGAATATTGTATATTGAATCCACTAAAACAGTTAACGAAATGACCCTTAACGAGCTCGTTAAGCTAACGACGCTTTGAACAACTGGGCCCTGATTTCTTCCCTCTATTTTCTCAGAGAAAAAAAAGGCTTGCTATTTCTTGTGAGGTGTCTGCCACTGTATTTGTGCTAAAATGCTCTTGCGACAACATACACAGTCTGCTTCTATGTAGGGTATGTGTGCCAAAATACTTCTGTGACAAAATACAGTCTGCTTAAGTGTGGTATGTGTGCCAAAATATTCATGTGACAACATACACAGTCTGTCACTGTACATGGTATGTGTGCTAAATTATTGTTGTGACAACATACACAGTCTGTTTCTAAGTTGGGTAAGTATGCTAAAATACTCTTGTGACAACAAACACAGTCTGCTTCTGTGTATGGTATGTGTGCCAAAATACTCCTGTGAGGACATACACAGTCTGCCACTGTATTGTGTATGATATTATGTGCACTTAAATAGTCTTGTAACAACACATAAATCTGTTTCTGAGTATGGTATGCATGCTTAAATACTCTTGTGACACATATACAGTAGGCTTCCGGGTATGAGTGCTAAAATACACTTACAAAAACATACACAGTCTGCTTCTGAGTATTGTATATCTGCTAAACTACACATATGACAATTAATCATATGACGACGCTGTCATTCGGTGGGGTAACTTCATGTCATAAACATTGTATGACCACACATTACATAACACTTCTGCAGGAAAAAGTAACGTTATGACGAAGTCCATATCAATCCATATCAATCATGCATTTTCTGTTGAACAATTGTCAACTTTATAGGCGTTAAAATCAAATTTAAAATGGTCATATGATAAACAGAATCTTTCACTCGGGGTCATTTCATATGAAATTTATGAAACTCACCACAGGTTTATTTCATATGAAATGACCACTCGCATAAGATCCTCTATATATACAGTCTGAATCTGAATATAGTATGTGCTGCTTCCTCTATGCATGTATAATCTCTTATCAATGCTTAGCATGCTGGACAAAAATTTCAGCAGACAAATTTTTTCATTTTGAAACATTTTTTTCTTATTTTTCCCAAAAAATAGGCTTTGACATTTAATGCAAGCTGCTTAACATATCAAAGCCTATTTTCTGGGAAAAATAAGAAAAAAAATAAGCCAAAATATCATCAGTCTGTCGTCTGCTGAATTGGCCCAGAGAGCAGTAAAGGTTAAATACAATCTTCTAAATGTAAGCATCTGTATTTATATTTTGAGCCCTACAAAAAATGTCCTCAGTACTTTCACAAATTCTTTTGAAGTCTACAAGTACAAACATACAATATGGAAGAATGAAAACAGAATAAAAGGAACAATATATCGTTTTGTCAACTAATACGCCCATAAAAAATAAAAATAAAATTGCGAAACTATGTACCGGTACATAATAATTCCATTTGTAAACAACCTTATTATAATACAATGAGACAGACAATTACCCATTGTTCACATGTGCAGATAATCAACAAGAAGTATTTTATTTCTTTTTGAGTTGGCCAAAAAAATTATGAGATAAACTCAGTGTTGATTGTGTCGAGTTGTAAGCATGCATGAAATAGTGGCCAGTGTCATGAGAAAATATGTCTTAAGCAATAAGTGAAAATGAACGCCCCATACTAGCCTACACAACAATGTGAACAAGTCAGAACTTCTGATGCTGGCATATACAATCCCTTAGAAGGAATTAGTAATGAACCTGAGTGGACTACATGAATGCCCAGTCTCATCAGGTCTCTTGCTTTCCATACAGATAACAAGAGAGTTCATTCTATGGCATGAATGTAATACTTTTTTAACGCTTAGCATAGTGGCTAAAAAGTACAGCAGACGACACTTTGTAATATTTTTCTTACCAGGAATTTTTTCCAGAACTTAGGATCTGACATTTCATGCAAATTGTCTCCACAGGAGACAATTTGCATAAAATGTCAAATCCTATTTCCAGGAAAAAATAAGAAAAATATCATCACTGTCATTTGCTGAGTTTGTCCAGAGAGTAGTAAAGGTTAAGTAAATTTAGTCACCTGTAAAAGTTAATTGGGAAATAATGTCTTACTTACAATGGAATTTTTACCTTGATTCCTAGCTTATAGTCATTTGATATACATGTAATCCACTCTAAAAAAAAAAAAAAATCTCTGCTTCATAGTAGTTGGAATTAATATTGGAGCAGACTGGGCTGAGTACTGTTTGCCGGCCTCGGTGGCTCAGTTGGATGTGCATCCAACTGGTTATCAGGAGGTTGCGGGTTCGACCCCCACCAGGTCAGCAACATTCTTCAGTGGAGATTGATCATGAAATATTTTCTATGGTCATTCTCTCCCTTTGGCTGATTCAAGAAGGGCAGTTGTCAGTTTCTGGAATGTGCACAATACTAGTTAATCGCTTAGAGGACTAAACCTGCCTAGTAAAAGTTTGGTTAGGCAAACTAACCGCGCTCGACATGACCCCATTGGGTTGATTGGGCCGTAAAACCTCAACACAAACAAACAATATTGTTTGCCACTCATCCAGCAATTTTTAGACAGATCAGAATTTAGGTCTATATCTACAGAAATTTCTTTTCAAAGAAAACAGATGTCCTGCACCTCTAATTTGTTGACGTTGAACAGTTCTCCAAAATCTAATAAACTTTTCACAATGCCCCAGTGATGTATCTTTGCAAAAATTTGACTTTAGTCCATCCACTGTATGGTGGTACTCACGTAAGACATAATCAAAAGTTATGCAAAGAAAATGCTAAAAGGAAATACCCGGCCATGACTTACAGGATGTAAATATATCAACAAACAGGTAACTACACTAATTTTTTTAATTGTTTATCACTTTTGCAGATAGAATATCAAAAATTGGTTAATGCTATTCCCAACAACTTCCATTTTGAGACGAAATAAAATAAAACAGATACGAGCATAGAATGATGTACATCCGTTTTTTTATTTTTTTAGAGGTTTGTCCGAGGGGGTGGGGGTGGGGGGGGGGGGGGGGGGGGGGATCAACACTTTCTGTCTTTCTGTTTTGATGATGATTGACATGCATTTTTTTTTTTTTTTTTTTTTTAGTAAATCAAGGATGACCAAGTTGGTCAGTGTTATAAATTTAAGATATTACATTGTTTCAAATTAACACATTGTTGCCCGAGTCTATGAAAGCCAGACATAGCAATGTTTTTAATATAATTACGACATACAGGATAAACTACCCCTTACGGACCAATTACCCCTTACTAGTCATAAAGGTTTCATTTGTCCATACATAGGCCTATCTGTCCATCTGTCATTCCATCTGTAAACACATTTTAGACTAAGTTTTGTGTTAAAATTGTTTGAATCACTACATCTTGGTACCAACAAGTCTGATTCATTTCATATTTGGTATATGACATCTATATAGGATACCTATCATCTGCAATATTAAGACCCCTGGATCAGTCCCCCGGTCAGGGCCAGGGGTCAATAATTAGGACATAGTCACTTTTTGCAATTTTTTGCACATTGCAAAGTTTTCTGTTTTCATATCTTAGCAACCATAAGACAAAGTCTTTTCATATTTGATACATGATGTCCTTATAGCATATAATTTAAGATGGTGATGAGAAGCTCCTGGTTCAGGTCACTTGGTGGGGCCAGGAGTCAATAATTAGAAAGTAGTCATTTGTGCACATGTCATGCCAAAATTTTCTGCTTTCAAATCTCAGCAATCACAAGACAAATTTATTAATTCATTTCCTATGGTAAATGTCCTAATATTTTGAACACCTTAATCCATACCTGTTTGGCCTAAATTTTGCTTTTTATGCAGTTGTTTCTTTAAATATTTAGTGGAATGGCAAACAGTGTAGATCCTAATCAGACTGCTCCTCCAGAAGCAGTCTGATCTTGGTCTGCACTGTTTGTATATGCCACTTGTCAGACACTTTTGTATACAAAATTTTAGGACATTTTGCAGTATTGGTACATGATGTCTATATAGCATATGATTTAAGATAGCAATGTGAACCCTTTGAATAGCAAACAGGAAGCAACATCTATCTATCACTCATACAGGTAATGTGGTGGTTACCACTTTATTTATTTGTTTATTTGTAATTTTTCCGGGAATTCAGGTGTGTTTGGGGTGGTGGTGGTGGTTGGATGGGTGAGGGGCGCTAAATATTTTTTTTGGAACATTTCTTAATTACAACTTAATAAATGTGCATAAAAAATTAAACTGAGTGGTATGTGAGACCATGGAAGACCCAGATCAGCCCTCACATTAGCAGGGTCTGATCTCTGCCTACATCCCCTCCACCCCAAAGCTCATGGGCTACCAACAGCACAGGCTATACTTAATAAATGCTTCATACTTTATCAGAATAAGACATACACATACTTTTGAAATCATTTTTTCATCCTTAGTTTAAAACTTCTAAGGGATAATTTGTCCATAAGGATAGCCTTTCCCATAAGTCATAATTATATTAAAAACATTGCTATACCAAGTTTTCTGTAGAGTCTGGTAACAATGTGCTAATTTGAAACAATGTATTATCTTAAGTTTATCACTCAGACCAACTTGATCATCCTTGATTTACTAAAACCTCAAAAAAAAAAAAAAAAACCCAAAAAACATGTCATTTATCATCAAAACAGAAATTGTTGAGCCCTATTCACCCTGGACAAATCACACAAAATTCAGATACTTGTCATTCTATGCTCATATCTGTTTTATTTGGTGTGAAAATGAAAGTTGTTGGTAATAGCAATATCCGATTTTCGGATCTGAAAAAAAAAAAAAAAAGCAAAAGGACTTGCCTGTTGGTTTATTAAGTCATGACAGAATGTTCCTGTAAGGGTTTTCTTTGCATAACTGTTTGGCTATGCTTTCTACAACTACCAGCCGGGCACTGGCTCAGGAGATAGAAGGCAACAACTTGCTTCTGGCTAAGATCTAACATCTTTGAAGTACTGTGACCTTGGAAATGAGGTCAAGGCCACCAAAATCTAATCATCTTTTAAACATAGACCAATTATATATCCCTGCAAGTTTGATGTTAATCTGCCAACCAGTTCAAAAAATATTGTGTGCACAAGAAACTCACATGTCAACATCAGTTGTGCTTCAATATTTTACCAATATTTTACTTTGATTTTATTTATTATTTTATTTTTTTGGTGCCACTGATGAAGATAAATTCAGAAATGTCCACATCTGATATTATATGTTTGGTATGGTTATGTTTATTTTATTCATAAACAAATAGCATTAAATTTCCATATATGAACATATTTATATCACCAACTGGGCATTATTTCGTGCCACCAGAGGTGGAGGGGGACATATTGTTTTCAGTCCTAATCCTGTGTGTGTCAGCATTGATGATGTTGGCACTAAACGTTCCTCACTGAGCTCACATCAACTGCTATGAACCAGGAAACACAGCAGCCACAGACATCAAGGGAAGAGAAAACAAATCATGTCCCAATATTTAGTGTAAATATAGTATTTAATCCATCATCTGCTAATATATAAGCGCAGTATGCTTAACATTACATTACGGTATTTAGCCTAAATATTTGGACATCTCATTTCCTTACCATATGTTTCCTAAAATTTGAACATCCATTTTACTACCTTCTGATGTGTCTAAAAACTGCCAGAGGACTGGCAAGCAGTGTAGACATTGATCAGAAGCTGCAGTATCTGATTGAGTCAGTAATGTTCGTTTAGGCCTGTTTGTTTTGAGTTTTAGTTTTACAGCCCAGTCAACACTGTTATGGTCGAGCTGGTCATTTAACCTACTCACACTTTTTCCTGGGCAGGCTCAGTCCTCTAAGTGGTCGGTTAACCCGTATTTGTGCAAATACTTTTGCCTGCAACTGGTAAATGTCCTTCTCCAAGTGGAGTTGTGGCCGAGTTGGGATTCTAACTTGTGATCCCTGGATCTACAGTCAGATAAGGTACTGACTACGATAAGGACCCTGGCTAAGCCTGTCTGTCCGAATACTTGGGGTAAATATGGAAATTTAATCATCAACAACTGATCTCTGAGGAAAAAAGCATCTTAGGACAAATGCAAACAGTCAGCACAGTACTTTTGCATTCTGATCATGGTCTCTTGGTGGCAAGAAAATTTTTAAATCTATTAATTCTACAAATAATGAAGCCTAGAAGGTCCTGATCAGACTGCTAGAATGTACAGAAATTCTGTGCCTTTCTTATTCACATAAGCTATAAGACTCCTTATCATTTTGCACGGCTCGCCCAAATCTGTGAAGTTGCCAAAACACACAACGAACTTCGTAATAAAATCTAAACAAGTCCAATGGTATACAAACCGATAGCATTAAACTGATAGATTTCAAATCCATGAATAGGTTTGATAATATCTACATCAATGATTTGAATTAAATTAAAATATTTAATTCGACTGCATCGTTGGCTTTGAATAAACATCAGAGATAAAAATAAAGTTTATATAATAGTAATAATAAATCTTGCCAAGTATAATATCCCTGCACCCTGAGCAAAAAGCAGAATTTATAGACGTTTATTAACCATTTGGTAGTTTAATCGATCTCATTTATCTTATTATAACAAGGCATGTCATAGCTCCAGATAAGGCACTTTTTTTCAACCAAAAATTATTGAAATTTTTCTTATTTCTCCACAAAAATATATGCTGTGGGTACTCATTAGAAGCGCCATACATTTTTGTGGAGAAATAAGAAAAATTTTATGCAGATACTCCCTCTTATCTGGACTTAAAATGCCATAGTTTCAGATAAAGAGAATAACTGCAAGATATTTTTTGTTAACCCTTGTCCTGCTGAATAAATTAAGATGCCACTCCCACTTCTAATTTTCAGCCAATCAGATTACTTGATCCAGTTTGTTGATAGAAATTCACATACTTAATGGCAAACAGTGCAGATCCAGATCAGTTGGCTTCTTCAGAAGCCAACTGATCTGGATCTACACTGTTTGCAAAGGCAAGGTATATCCGGGTTCAGCAGGACAAGGGTTAATTTTGCATCAAAACTTTTCTTGTGGGTCCTCACAAGAATTGCTCCAGAGAGTAAATTCCAATGAGTATCCACAAGATATATTTTAGTGCAAAAATTATCCTAAATCATCATGTAAATTATAACCTTACCTGGAGCTAAGCATTTGCAGAACTGCAGATAAATGGCAATGTTACCTGAAATACTAGCATTTTTCTAATTTCTCCATGAAAACATGTGGGATTTTCATAAAAAGATGCCACAACATATGTTCTCGCAAAGCAGTAAAAACTCTCTGCACCTGCATATATAGCTCCTTATAAGGCATTTTTTCAATCAAAAGTTATAGCAGCTGATCATGCTGGCATGGAACTATTTTCCAGTGCAAAGGTACCATAATAACCCTAATCATTGGGACAAGCAGGCCTGAGCAAACACTGTAGACCTTGATCAGATATTGCAAATGCGGCATCTGATCAGCCTCTACACTGTTTATCACTCATCAAGCAATATTTTACACACATCAACAGGTAGTACAATACACTTTTTCAATCTTAACCCTAGTCCTGCTGAACCCGTTTGCACTGTTTGCCATTAAGTATGTTAATTTATATCAACAATCTGGATCAAGTAATCTGATTGGCTGAAAATTAGAAATGGGCGTGGTATCTTAAGTTTATTCAGCATGGTAAGGGTTAAGGACAAGTATGGTAAGGAACAATGGTGTCCCAATACTTAGGGTAACTACTGTATTATTTTACTTATTTCTCCACAAAAAAATGTTGTGGGTACTCATCAGAAGCAGTTCAGTGAGGCCCTACAAACCAGTACCCATAACATATGTTTTCATGAAGAAATAAGAAAAAGTATTTATCCAGGTACTCCGCTTATCTAAAGCTATAATACTGCTCTTGTCTGCAGTGCTGCATTTGAAATGCCCTGTGCCCTGCCACGTACTTAGTATTCTGGGTAAAATTTTCAGCAGACGACATGTTGAAATATTTTTATTTTTCCCAGAAAACAGGATATGACATTTCATGCAAATTGTCTCCTAAGGAGATAATTTGCATGAAATGTCAAATCCTGTTTTCTGGGAAAAATAAGAAAAATATCATCAATTTGTTGTCTGCTGAAAATGCCCAGAGAGTGGTAAAGATTAAACAGCGATTAGTACAGCAATCTTGTGAGCAACACACTTGAGTTTCAGACTATAAATGAGAATTCTATGGCCTCTGTTTACGCCATTACGATAAAATATCAGAACATAAATATTTTTTTCGAACTGCTATCATGAATTTGAAATACTTTTATAGCAGTTGATTTTCTTCTTGTGGCGAGTGTATTTTTAGTTTTGTTCAGTCAGTGCATTTGTTTTTTATATTAGAATCCATTTAGTAAGCACAACGCAATTAGTTCTTTCTGTACCTCAAAATACAAGTAAGTCAATGAAATTTTAGAAAAAAAATAACTAGTTTTTGGTACCAGAGCGTAAGAAGTAGTGCTCAGAGAGCCAGTGTGCCTTTTTTTAATTATTTTATTGTCATACTGATGGACGAATCTATGACATCATTTAAAATTGCTTTTGTGTTGTGAATGATATCAGTGTCTCAATTTTCAGTTGTAAGAACTGGAACACAGACACAGAATCAGAACAGGAAAACAGTGTGTCCCTTTTTCAATCATTTTACGGTCTCATACTGATCAACAATTCTAGAAATCATTTAAAATTGCTTTTGTGTTACAACTTCGAGGGGAAGCGATTCAGTTCTTGGTATATTTTTGTTAATTTCGGTTTGGTATGTCCATTAACATCAATGTCAAGTTGTCTTTTTTTCTTTAACCAAAATGACAGAATTAATTTTAAGCGAACATTTTTTTTTTAATGACAAAAAAGAAAAAAACAAGAGGACCATGATGGTCCTATATCGCTCACCTCAGCAAACAGATTTGCATACTTGAAGTTTCAGCCAATTTCACTGCTCTAAATTTCATAGCCATGCACCCCCCACCCCCCCACCAGCCCCCCACAGCAGCCATGTTTTTTTCTTTTTAATGCATCATGACAACTAAATCTTGAAAGAGGGTCACCAAAGGAACATTTCTGCCAAGTTATATTGAAACTGGTCCAGTGGTTTCTGACAAAAAGATTTTTAAAGTGTTTTATATAGCTATAAAGCCCTACCCACTAACAGCCATTTTTTTCTTTTTGACAAATCATGACAGCTTGAAAAAACTTGGTAGAGGGTCATCAAAGGAACATTCTTGCCAAGTTAAATTGAAATTGGTTCAGTGGTTTCTGACAAGAAGATTTTCAAAGTTTTCTATCTAGATATATAGGGAAAATAAGCCCCACCCCCTAACAGCCATGTTTTTTTAACAAATCAGGATTGCTTGAACATTCTTGGTAGAGGGTCACCAAAGCAACATTGAAATCGGTCAGGGGGTATTTGACAAGAAGAATTTCAAAGTTTTCTATACAGATATATACGGAAAATAAGCCCCACCCCCACTGGGGGCCATGTTTTTTGACGTATCATGAAAGCTTGAACAATCTTAGTAGAAGGTCACCAAAGCAACATTCCTGTCAAGTTACATTGAACTCGGTGCAACGGTTTCTTACAAGAAGATTTTTAAAGTTTTTTATATAGATATATAGGGAAAATAAGCCTCGCCCCCGTAGCGGCCATGTTTTTTGACGAATCATGACAGCTTGAACAACCTTGGTAGAGGGTCACCAAAGAAACATTCCTGCTAGGTTATATTGAAATCGGTCCAGTGGTTTCTGACAAGAAGATTATTAAAGTTTTCTCTATAGATATATATAGGGAAAATAAGCCCCACCCGCTAGCGGCCATGTTTTTTGACAAATCACGATTACTTGAACAATCTTGGTAAAGGGTCACCAAGGAAGGGTCACCAAGGAAACGTCTGCCAAGTTATACTGAAATCAGTCCAGTGGTTTCTGACAAGAAGATTTTTTCAAGTTTTCTATATAGATATACTGGGAAAATAAGCCCCGCCCCTAGCCGCCATGTTTTTTGACAAATCACGACGGCCTGAACAATCTTGGTAAAGGGTCACCAAGGAAACATTTCTGCCAAGTTATACTGAAAGCGGTCCAGTGGTTACTGACAAGAAGATTGTTTTTCAAGTTTTCTATATAGATATATTGGGAAAATAAGCCCCGCCCCCTTGCACTTGCAGCCATATTTTTTGACGAATCATCACGGCTTGAACAAACTTGGTAGAGGGTGACCAAAGACACATTCCCTCCAAGTTATATTCAAATCAGTCCTTTGGTTTCTGGCGAAGATTTTTAAAGTTTTCTATATAGATACGTATATAGGGAAAATAAGCCCTGCCCCCTGTCGGCGATGTTTTTTGACTAATCCAAATGGCTTGAACAATCTTGGTAGAGGATCACCAAAGGAACATTTCTGCAAAATTATATGGAAATTGGTCCAGTGGTTTCGCACAAGAAGATTTTTACATTTTTCTATATAGATGTATAGGGAAAATAAGCCCTGCCCCCTGGTGGCCATGTTTTTTGACGAATCCAAATGGCTTGAACAATCTTGGTAGAGGATCACCAAAAGAACATTTCTGCAAAATAATATGGAAATCGGTCGAGTGGTTTCTGACAAGAAGATTTTTAAAGTTTTCTATATAGATATATAGGGAAAATAAGCCCCACCCCCTGGCGGCCATGTTTTTTTACGAATCCAAATGGCTTGAACAATCTTGGTAGAGAATCACCAAAGGAACATTTTTGCAAAATTATATTGAAATCGGTCCAATGGTTTCTGACAAGAAGATTTTTAAAGTTTTCTATATAGATATATAGGGAAAATAAGCCCTGCCCCCTGGGGCCATGTTTTTTGATGAATCCAAATGGCTTGAACAATCTTGGTAGAGGATCACCAAAGGAAGATTTCTGCAAAATTATACGGAAATCAGTCCAGTGGTTTCCGACAAGAAGATTTTTAAAGTTTTCTATATAGATATATAGGGAAAATAAGCCCCGCCCCCTGGCGGCCATGTTTTTTGACAAATCCAAATGGCTCGAACAATCTTGGTAGAGGATCACCAAAGGAACATTTCTGCAAAATTATATGGAAATCAGTCTAGTGGTTTCTGACAAGAAGATTTTTAAATTTTTCTATATAGATATATAGGGAAAATAAGCCCCGCCCCCTGGCGGCCACGTTTTTTGACGAATCCAAATGGCTCGAACAATCTTGGTAGAGGATCACCAAAGGAACATTTCTGCAAAATTATATGTAAATCGGTCTAGTGGTTTCTGACAAGAAGATTTTTAAATTTTTCTATATAGATATATAGGGAAAATAAGCCCCACCCCCTGGCAGCCATGTTTTTTGACGAATCCAAATGGCTTGAACAATCTTTGTAGAGGATCACCAAAGGAACATTTTTGCTAAATTATATTGAAATCGGTCCAGTGGTTTCGGACAAGAAGATTTTTTAAGTTTTTAGTTAAAAAATCTATTTTTAGCTCCTGTGACCTAGATATGCAATGGACCGGAACCATTTGAACAACTTTGAAAGAGGACCAACCAAGAATCATTCCTGTGAAGTTTTGTCAAATTCAGTGGTTTAGGAGGAGATGTTGTTTAAAGATTGTGGACGGACAGACGGACGGCGACGACAACGACGACGAACGGTGGGTGATCACAATAGCTCACCTTGAACCTTCGGCTCAGATGAGCTAAAAAAGACCAAAAAAAGATTTAATTAAATACTGAAATATAACTGTGACAATTTCAATAAGTACCCAAAAGATATGCCTAAAGCACAAAGAACAAAAAAGTACCTTTGCATTTCTCTCTTTTTTTTTTTGTAGCGATTAAAGAGTAAATCAATAAAAACACATTACTGAAGAAAATTTGAACTACATGCCCGGCTTGGCTTTTTTTTTTTTTTTTCTGTAATTGAACTGTTATCAAGGCATCTTTTAACAAAAAAGTATTTTATAATAAGTATCTAATTTCCTGACAAAAACATATGTTGTGGGTACTCATTAGAAGCGCCTCAATGGGGCACTCCTAATGAGTATCCACAATAAATATTTTTATGAAGAACTAAGAAATATATTATGGGGATGCCCCTTCTTATCTCCAGCTAAGCTAACAACCGAATATAGTCTCCTAGAACTGTTGAAACAAATATGAATAGTCTAAATTGTACTTAAATTAATGAGTATGGGATTTCATATATTCACTTTTGTGTAAGTCAGTTGTTGAACAGTTTAATGGATCCTAGTTATCAGGGCCTGGTAGTTCAAAGCATCGTTAGCTTAACAAGCTCGTTAAGGGTCATTTTGTTAACTGTTTTAGCAGATTCAATATACAATATTCTGATATTTTTTCAGCAAAAAATTTCAGCACATTTGTGTATCACTCGATGTAAATTTTAACGAATCGTTAACTAACAACATCGTTAGTTTTGAACAACTGGGCCCAGATCTGCATAAAAATGAAGTTTTTTAAAAGTAAAACATATTTTAACGAGTAATACTTAACCTATAGATAATGTGCTATTCTATTCTATTCTGTTATCCACCCCCTCCACAGAAAAAACGACCTTTCAGTCGTTATAAAGTCTTAATTCAGAAGGTCCCTTTAACAGTTACCTGTATGACGTAGTTCCTCCCGCTCAAATGATCACGTGTCAGTTTCTTTTATGTGTAAAACAATACACAATTAGGAGAAAGGAGCGAGGGAAGGGAGGTGGGACGATAAATACTTATCTATAGGTTAAGTATTACTCGTTAAAATATGTTTTACTTTTAAAAAACTTCATTTTAACTTCGTAATACATTAACCTATAGATAATGTGCTAGAATTTGTAGAATAGGAGGGAGGATTTCTCCTAATAAGTTAGTCCCAACTTCTGAATTAAGGCTTAATAAAAGGATTTATTTTTTATATATATATAATGAGGACATAATTAGTGCTTAAGGCAATAATAAGATCCTTTAACCAAGGATAAAGTAATCCAGGGTTAACATATATATATAATAAAGATATAATTAGTACCTCTCTAGTATAGCATCAGGTCTAGGGGGGCTGTTGACGTTGTCTACACATCCATAGCTGATTGCTGTTGGCCCCCCACCACTTTTTGGGCCACTACAATGGGGCCCAAACTTTGGAGATTCTGTGCTTGTTGAGACATGTCTCTGAGATAGAATTTGGCAAAAGTTAATGAACTATTCCAAACCGCTGCTTGAAGTATATCATTGAGAGGAACTTTGTCGAAGAAAGCCCAAGAAGAGGAAAGAGCTCTAACTTCATGAGCTTTGATTTTAAGGAAAGAGATATCTCGTTAAGTGAGTTTCCTATAGGCAAGTTTAACAGTGTAAGATATCCATCTCGAGATAGTATCTTTAGAGATATCCTTATTGCCTTTAATAGGAAGAAAAAGTCTAGTTCTATTTTGGCGATAAGAGCTAGTCATTTTGAGATAGAATTTCAGAGCCCTAACGGGGCAAAGAAGTCTGTCAGTATGTTCCCATTTACATATTCGAGCAAGACTAGGAACAACAATAGGATCAGGTTTAACAGAAGGAAGCTGGTTTTTTGCTAAAAAAAACAGATTTAAGAATCAAGGAAACTGAACCATCAGATTGATTAAATCTTAAATGTTGTGAACCATAGCTAGAGCATGTATTTCACTACACCTTTTAGCAGTGGCAAGAGCTAAGAGAAAGGCTGTCTTAATAGTAACGTGAAATTTAGAAGCCTTATCAAGAGGTTCAAAAGGTGGTTTTTGTAGACATACTAAAACCCATGATAAGTCCCATTTAGGTGTAAGAGATCTTTGTACTGGTCGTTGAAGTTCAAAGGATCTGATAAGTTCAGATAAAACTGGATTAGATCCGATTCTATTACCAGTTTTGAATTTTAAAGTGTTAGAGATCATAGATCTATAACCTTTAATAGTACTAATCTGACATTTCTTTTCCGAAAAAAGAAAGATTAAGAAATCGGCTATAACTGTAATAGGGGCCGAGATCGGATTAACCTTTTTTGTATGACACCCATTAGAGAAGATGGTCCATTTTGCATCGTAGACTTTTTGTGTAGATGCTCTTCTTGATCTGGAGACAAAATCTGCAACGTTTTGTGAAAATTTCTTATCTCTGATTGATTGTTTGATAACTCCCAAGCGTGAAGGTCGAGAATTGGGAGGTTTTGATGTACAAATCTTCCTTTGGATTGAGTCAGTAGTCTTGGAATTAGTGGCAGACGAATCAGAGCTGACACTAATAGAAGAAGAAGTTCTGAGAACCACTATTGCTGTGGCCAGAACGGAGCTATGAGAACTATTCTGCACTGATGTTGTCGGATTTTCTCTAGAACAGCAGGTATCAGAATAAAAGGAGGAAAAGCATATGCATGAAGATGATTCCAGTCCATGGACAGGGCATCTATCGCTAGTGCTTTGTAGTCTTGTACTGGAGAGACATATAATGGGAGTCTGTGGTTGAATCTTGTCGCAAACAGATCCACATTTGGGAAGTTGAGCATCTTGAATACTGAATTCGCAACTGTTTGATCCAGAGCCCATTCTGTCTTGATAGGTTTGTCTAGTCTTGAGAGGCGGTCTGCAAGAATGTTGAATTTGCCTGGGATGTGACGTACTCTGATAACTATGTCTTGTTCCAGGCACCAATTGAGTATTTTCCAAACTTCTACGCAAAGATTGGGGGAATGAGTGCCACCCTGTTTGTTGATATATGAGACCACCGTTGTGTTGTCTGTGGATATCATGATGCAAGAATGGTGAATAAATGTTTTGGCTTGTTTCAGTGCTAATCGTATGGCCATCATTTCTAACATATTGATATGGAGCTGGGATTGGTTTTCTGTCCAGCGACCATGAAAGGACAGTGTTGTCGGCTCTAAATGAGCTCCCCATCCGTAATGACTGGCATCCGTATAAAGGAAGAATTTGGGGTCTGGAGGATGGATTGAAGTCCCTGTCTCGAATCGAATGGGGTTTATCCACCATTGTAAGTGAGATCGAATCATGCCGTTTATCGAGATCGGGTGATCGAGAGGAAGAATATGAGGTTTCCAGACTGACAGCAGGCACATCTGAAGAGGACGTAAGTGCAGTCTGCCCAGGAGAACAAGGTCTGCTGCAGCACTGAGTTTGCCCAAACGAGAAAGGAAAGTTCGTGCCGATACATGTTTTGCTGACATTATTTTCTTGATTGTAAGAATTAGGTTCTGTACACGATCCGCTGGAACCCTGACTAAATTTTGTTGCGTCAGAAATTCCATACCTATGAAGGTGAATTTCTGAGCAGGAAAGAGGTCTGACTTCTTGAGATTTGGCAGAAAACCTAGGCTTTGAATAGTTTGAATGCAAATCTTTGTCTGAGTAATCAGACGGTTGTGAATCAGATTTTTTATCAGCCAATCGTCTAGGTATGGAAAAACTGATATGGCACGTTGGCGTAGAAAAGCTGCAATAACGTCCATCAGTTTCGAGAAAATTAACGGACTTAGGGACATTCCGAACGGTAGGGCCGAAAAGTGATATACTTGATCTTCGTGTACGAAACGAAGATACTTCCTGGATTGACGATGTATCGGCACATGTAGATATGCATCTGTTAAATCTATGGAGACAGCCCAATCGTTGAGTCTCATCACTTGTCTTACCGATTTGACTGTCTCCATTTTGAATGCTTGTTTCTCTATGTAACGGTTTAATAAAGACAGGTCTAATATTAAACGAAACTTTCCGTTCTTTTTTGGCACAAGGAATATCCGGGAATAAAAGCCGGGAGTTTCCGGATTCTGTACCCTTTCCACTGCCCGTTTGTTGAGAAGATTTTCGATCTCTTCTCTGAGAAAACGGGGAGGAGGATTGACTCATTCTGATCGGAACAGATGACAAAGGAGGAATTTTGATGAATGGTATCCTGAATCCGTTTCGTACGATAGAGAGGACCCATTTGTTGTCTGTTATTTCCTCCCATTTTTCCGCAAAATGGGCCAATCGTCCTTCCACTGGAATGTCCGCGAGCGGAAGAGCAGGCAGTGGAAAGGGCGGGCCTTCATAATCTTGCGGAGGAAGAGGCAGGTTTAGAGGAGGGGAACTGACGGATGTTACCAGTCCTCTTGATATTATCTTTCTTAATGTGAGAAGATGAGCTTTGAGGAATATTTTTGGACCTATACGACTGCGTAGGTTTAGGTCTGGATGTTGTTTGTTTAGCAGGATATTTAGGTATCTTGAAAGCTCTGCTCTGCGAAGGAGGCTTATAAGAATGAGATTGTGACTGAATGGATGTAGAAGCTAGAAACCTTTGCTGTTGAGCTTCGAAGTTTGATTTAGCTATTTCTTTTATCCTGC
Source organism: Anodontia alba (assembly GCA_964016985.1). Lineage (NCBI taxonomy): Eukaryota > Metazoa > Mollusca > Bivalvia > Lucinida > Lucinidae > Anodontia > Anodontia alba. Next base: position 107,202,653 of record OZ024821.1, on the reverse strand, counting down.
CGTCAAATAAGGATTTTGAGTTAATAGGAGCGTTCCTTAACTCGTATGTGGAATTGTCGAGTAGTAGTTTAGACGAAGCTAGGGCTGCGTCCCTCCTAGCTTGGAATAATTCAGTAGTTAAAAGTGTAGACATGGCAGTAGCATGTTTAATCGATTTGGCTACGGCCTCCAGAAGTCTGGAAAGGGCTGCAACCGACATCGATTCCTGTTGTAATGAAAGGAAGGCAGCTGAAGAAAATAGATCAGCATGAGAATTAATAGCGACTAGTTTTCTAGCCTTCCTTTCCCATGCTTCTAGATTCTTGAGCGGAATAGAAGCTCTTCCTTTATTAGAAATGTCTAGGAGCGACGCATCCGCTTCTAATTGAGGGATATTATCAGTTGGCAAATATTGGTTTTGGCTCTTGTAGAATTTAGTCGGAGCAAGAGCCGAAACCAAGCTTTGCGGGCAAATCCAATCTCTTGAACATTTGTCCGATTCTAGTCTATTTTGAATATATTTTGTTGTATTTTGTACTAATTTGGATTGTGGGAGTACAAGTAATGGAGTGGAACGAGACTCCATTAATTGTTCGATCCCAGAGAGAGGTTTTAATGGAGCTTGATCCTGCTGAGTTTTGGGGCATAACTCAGGAGGAAGAAGCCGGAAGACCTCGTTAATCGCACGATCAAATGACCAGACTTCGGATTCAGTTTCCGAATCTGACTCCTTATTCTGTTGAGTGAGATTCGGCTGAATCTGATCGTAATTAATAGGTTGATTTGTGATTTGACTAAAATTAGTCTCCTCAGGTTGTATTGGAGTTGGCGTTTGAACATCCTGGGGAGATTTATGAGCCCTTGTATATCTACCAATGTCAAGTTGAGATTGGGAGGAATTTGATGAAGAAGAAGGCGTCATCGATCGTCTTCTTCTCTTTTTATGAGAGTGCTTAGATCTCTTTGAATTTTTCTTTCGCCGAAAAGAACTCAAAGAGTCTGATCTGGAAGTAGAGATAGAAGAAGAGGACGATCGATGTCTTCTTCTCTTTTTAGATTTATGCTCTCTTTTAGACTGATCCTTCCTTGAAGGTCTGGAGATAGATAAATCATTTGAATTTGGAGGCTCAATCATTACACTCGGATCTGAGACCTGTGAAAAATCAGGTTCGAGTGGAATAATCTGTCTAGAGGAAGAAGCTGGATTAGGAAGTTCTAGTCTATTAGAACGTTCGTAACCAGGAATAAAGACATTGGATAGTCTGTGGACACTACCCTGTGAAATATGGCTACTTATGGACGGAGCGTAGCTTTGTACAGGCACATTTATAGGAATATAACCAGGCGGAATTTGTGTTTGTAGGTCATACGGGAATGACTGTAAACCCATGCCTGGTTGACTGGAGCCTAGTTGACTGGTGCCTGGTTGACTGGTGACTGGTTGACTGGTGACTGGTGACTGGTTGACTGGCAACTGGATGAACGGAGATAAGTTGCCCAGTGACTGGATGACTGGTGACTGGTGGACTGGTGACTGGTTGACTGGTGACTGGTGACTGGTGGGCTTAGTGCCCGGTCAGACTCTAAGTCCGCCAGGCTGCCACCTTGATGGGTCCTGCCCCGAGCAGTAAAGCTATGAGGGGCGGTGCTCCCATCAACTGTCCCGTTGTCAGACATGTCTGACTGGGACTTCTTGGATTTCTTTGATTTCTTCTGTTTTCTCTTCTGCGTCATAACTGATTTTCTAGTAGCATGAAGGCGTCTTCTTTCTGCTAGGTTCCAAACTTTTTCTGTCCAGGAACTACAAATATAACACGGAGAGATACGTGTGCAAGAATTACAAGTTAGACAAGATAAATGTGTATCCCATTTAGCTTTTAAATGGCCACAGTTGCCGCGGGCGAAATGCATCGACTGACGCGGAAACAAAGGAAGAAATTTAACATTGAGAAAACAAGAAATCTAAGATCGATATTTCGAAAATAAGTACATAGATAGTAGAAGGAGTGAATATAGAACCAGAGAAAGTCAAGGATATAAAAATTTTAACCGTGTAGAATAATTTTAATCCATTTTTTCTAACACAGAATAATAATCCTTGAACATTCAAAGTCCACAGAAAAGAAACTGACACGTGATCATTTGAGCGGGAGGAACTACGTCATACAGGTAACTGTTAAAGGGACCTTCTGAATTAAGACTTTATAACGACTGAAAGGTCGTTTTTTCTGTGGAGGGGGTGAATAACAGAATAGAATAGAATAGCACATTATCTATAGGTTAATGTATTACGAAGTTAAAATGTATAGAAAGTTAGAGATTATTTCAAGAAAGATATATGTACAATATGACATGGCTGTCACAATGACACCTAGGTGAACCTACCAGTGACAAATTCTAATTAATCTTTACATATCTGTAAAAACACTTCTGCATCTTCTGACACAATATTTTAGAACCAGAATTCATTCTAGTTGGCTGGTTTGGAATCTTAGAATTGTAGTTGTACGACCCAGTCAACACTGTTCAGGTCATGTCAAGCCAGTCAGTTTACCTAAATACTCTTTTTCCTTGGCAGGTTTAGTCCTCCCTTTAACCGGTTAAGCAGTACTTATGCACATTCTTTCACCAGAAACTGACAACTGCCCTTCTTGAATCAACAGAAGGGAGAGAATGACCATATAAATTATTTCATGATCAAACTTCATGAAAATATGTTGCCGGACCCCAGCGGGGATCAAACTTGTGATCTCCTAATCACCAGTCGGACATGCATCTGACTAAGTCACCCAAGCCATTAGAATTCATTTAAATTCTGCAAGACTTTTTTTTCTATTTACTGACATTTGTAATATTTAAAAACCAAAGGGAATATGGAATGAAAGATGCACGCCAGCAGCACATCATACACAAATATATTATTAACCCTTGTCATGCTGAATCAATTAAGATGCCACGCCCACTTCTAATTTCCAGCCAATCAGATTACTTGATCCGGGTTTTTGATAGGAATTCACATATTTAATGACAAACAGTGCAGATCCAGATCAGTTGGCTTCTTCAGAAGCCATCTGATCTGGATCTACACTGTTTGCTAAAACAGGGCATGTTGTGCTCAGAAAGAGAGGGTTAATACAAACAATTTTCCTTTGCGGTTTTCAACACATATAATATTTAACATGCCTTAAGAAAAGATATGTATCCAGATTAATTTTTAACTCATTTCTCCAAGAAAACATATGTTGTGGTACTCATTAAAAGTGCCTCATTGAGGCACTTTTAATGAGTACCACAACATACGTTTCCATGGAGAAATAAGGAAATGTTTACCCAATACCCCATCTTATTTGGAGGTATGGAAACAGACACTGAGGTGTTTGTGAGAAATAGCAAAGGAACTTTGGCAGTTATCTTTTAAACAAATCTAATAATATCGGTAGCAGACATCAACAATCTACAATATTTTCATTTCATATTAACCCTTTGACAGGAATAGTAATTTCTGACCGCTAAGGTCATTTTGTCATGATGTCACGAGCTACCTATTACTTGGCATTACAAACTGGTACAGACTGGCACAAAAAGAAAACAAAAAGTATGCTTGTAAAACATTATGCCCCCAACTATATGCTTGTCCCTACAAAATTCTAAAGTGGAAAAGGGGCTTAACTCTCACAAAATTAATCTGATTTTCTTCAAAAGTTAATTAGGTGATCTACTCCTCAGCTTTAATAAGCTCACTAAGTTTCAAGACCCTAGCTCAAATAGTTATTGAGATGTCTTGCTGACAAAAAAAAAGCATGATGAATGAACAAACAAATGGACGAACAACCCAAAAAGCAATATGCCCCTCCAACTTTTTAAAAGATTTTTTTTTTTTTTTTAAAGAAAAAAGAAAAACAAAAACTTCTTCAAAGTTGGGAACATAAAAAAAAAAAATATGCTGTGGCATCTCACATGAAAGTAAGCACCTCCTTACAATGTTTATATCAATAGCTCTTATTTAAAACTACAACAAAATGAACGACCTACTTACTTTCATTATTTAGCCCTGCACTTGACTGCCCCTGGAATTTGCGCTTTTCTTCCTGTAGACGATTTTGCAAAGTAGCTGCCGTTTCTTTAATGGCTTTTAATCTGTCCTGTTTACTTCGAGTTTGAGAATATCCAATATCATCATGAGAAATAAAGTTAGAAAATCCAGAATTCACGTTATGAGAATTTACACTTGTATATCCAGAATTCCCCTGTAATGCCCTGGGTTCCTCGTTGAGTTTTTCATGCAAAGCTTGAGTAAACTTTGACATAACACCATCCACCTCGAAAGTAAATCCACCAACTGTCCGAACATTGGCAGTATTAGCACTATCACCTGGTTTCAACTTTAATTTCTTGTCAGTTTTGTTATCACGATTTAAATGACCTGATTTCAGGTTTCCCATGTCCATATCAATATCTGTCCTACGTGGAGTCTCTGTGGGTGTGAGATCATCTATGGATCCACCTTCAGTAATTGTTGAGCTACCATCACTAATATCCATATCTTGATCACCATGAAGATTTTCTTTGTTCTCAGACTCACTGCTCAGCTGTGAAGACAAAATAGCATATTTATCCTAAATACCACAACACATTTACTCCTCACCATACTTGTCCTAAAATTTTAATACATTTTACTACCTGTTCATGGGTCTAAAATACATGTATTGCTGGATGAATGGCAAATAGTGCAGTCCCTTATCAGACAAAAATGTGTCTTAAAGCACCAATCATAACTGCAGCAGACGACAATTTTGTTTATTTATTTATTTATCTATTTTTTTTTTTTTTTCAGAGAAAACAAGTCTTGACATTTCATGTGAATCGTCTGCTTGGCAGATGATTCACATGAAATGTCTAGACTTGTTTTCTCTGAAAAATAATAAAAAAAAAAAATTTGAATGTCGTCTGCTACAAATTTTGCTGGGCGCTTTTAGGGTTAAGACGTGTGAAATATGCAGACTCAGACAGAAGCATCCATATTGCCAAGTGGTCATGCTAAATGCGGGTCTGAGGTCTCTTGCTTGAATCTCATTGGAGGCAGAACTCGGCTCATGACTGTCTGGCAGTCATGGTATTGAGAGTTTCATTATCACCTTTCCATTAGCCTAATATAAATGACAATAGAAAACAACCTTTGACATATGGGACCAGTGCAGACCTAGATCAGCCAGCATCTGAGTACAGTCTAACTGTCTGATCAGTCTGCACTCTGCTCTAAAACAATGTACAGACCTTGAGCATTCAGTAACAGCATTCTCAAATACATTTTTTTTTCATTTTCCAGAGAAAAAGGCAGCCGATTCACATGAAATATCAAGTCTTATTGTATCTGAAAAAAAAATAAAAATAAATAAATAAAAAAATAAATAAAAAAAAGAATAAAAAATTTGTCTGCTACAATTAGATGGTCGCTTTATGGGTTAAGACATATTTTCTCTTGACTCGGTCCCTATGTAATGACTTGTTAATTCCTCAGCAATTACATTACAGCTGCAGCATAATCTGAAATCAATTTAAACACAAAATCAATTCAATCATATCCATAAATGCAAAAAATAATGCATGGATAATCATAAAGACATTATATATGGCAATTACATCAGTCTGCTCATTTAGTTTTAGTAACAGCCTTTTACAGCATGATACCGAGTTTAACCTTCAAGCACTAAATATATTTGAAGCTGACGGCATTCTAAAAATGATTTCGCTATCTTTCAGAGAAAATAAGACTTGGCATTTCATGTGAATCATCTGCCTAGCAGATGGTTCACATGAATTGCCATGTCTTTTTTTCTCTGAAAAATAATAAAAATAATTATTTCAAAGCGCCATCTGCTAAATATGTGATTTGCGTTTTATGGGTTCCAACAGGAGGAATGCTAATCAATTCAAATATTCATTTAAGAGGAAATGCAATATTAATTCAATTCTGATAGCGCAGATAAGGGGATAACTACGACGATAATTTCGGATAATTTTCGCTATTTCTGCACCAAAATATATCCTGTGAGTACTCATTTGAACTGCCTCTGTGAAGTGAGGCAATTCCAGTGTGTACTTACACAACATGGTCAGGGCCCAGTTGTTCAAAGCATCGTTAGCTTAACGAGCTCGTTAGTGGTCAAAATGTTAACTGTTCTAGTAAGTACAATATCTAATTCACAGGTATTTTTTGCTGAAAAAAATGTGAGTAGCTTTTGCAAATGCAAAAGCTTCTCACATCTTTTCAGCAAAAATATTAGTGTATATGCCATATTAAATAATCAAAGTTTTAACGATACGTTAACTAACGACATTGCTAGTTTTGAACAACTGGGTCCTGATGGTAAAAAAAAATATCACTGTATATTTCTTCAGGATTTAAATCAATTTGGATACAATTTGTTTACGTCGCCATCAATTGGGTTGCGCCATGCGAAAGTGTGTCACTGGACATATGCAGACAGCGAAGGCCCCCAGTCTGTGCAGTCTGATCAAGGCTCACCCTGTTATCTAACAGAATCATTAGATACTACAGAATGTATGACTGGAGATGCAAAGGCCTGGATGGTATTTTGCACATGTGCAGGATGATCTGAACCTCTGCATTTTGAGCATGTTACAAGACACTTTTTCGCTCGACACGTTTTAAATAATCTTCAGTTTTCGCTGGTGTCACACTGCATCTCCACAGATGGTCCATTTAAAAAAAAAAAAACCTTACCATAAAGCGTGCTCTATCTTTATGGAATGGATGATGTTTTGGAAGATCATTGATTGAATTAAGTGGTTTGGACGGAATGTCCTGGCTGCCTCGCTGTCTGGATTTCTCGCGTTTTCCTGTCGTTGCTGGTTTCTGTTTGTTATATAACTCTTCAAGATGTTTCTTCCGAGCTTCTTCCATCTCCTTCTGTCGTTTCTCTTCTTCCTTCTGCTGGCGTATACGCTCGGCTTTCTGTCGTTGCATGTACTTTCTCACCTCATCTTGGTCATAATGTCGTTGTTTTGCACTCACGGCTTGTTTCTCAGGCTCTGTAATAAAATAAAATTGAAAAGCTTACTATCTGATTCATAAAGAGTGGCTTGTAAGACTTTTTATTAAAGTTGCAACTTTTTGTAACATAAATTAACCCTTGAAGAAGCAAAAACAACTACAACAGACAACATTTTAAACTGTTTTTATTATTTTTTAGAGAAAATAGGGCATCACATTTCATGTAAATGGTCTGCTAGGTTATGACCATAAAATGATACTCATAGCTCTTGATAAGACACTTTTTTTTTTTTTTTTTCAATCCAAAAGTATTGATATTTTTCTTATTTCTCCATAAAAACATATGCTGTGGGTACTCATTAGAAGTGCCTCACTGAGGCCCTTCTAATGAGTACCCACAGCATATGTTTTTATGGAGAAATAAGAAAAATAGTTACCTGAAATATTTACCTATTTTCTAGACCTATGATACTGCATTATTTGAAGCCATGTTAGGGAGAAGGTGTGTGCTGTGTAAGATGACTGCTGCTAACAATTATATGAAATGGATCAAAAACACTAGGGCTGATGCAATGTGGATGGAGGAATGAATGAATGGACAGACAGATGAAAAACAGAAAGAACTTTGTTGAAGTGTATGCCGCATCTGCATACTAAAATGTGAAAACAAGCACCAAAAGAGTGAGAGCTGTCATCCTTGTTTAGCTCAGTTGATGTGAAGTGAAATTAGCTGTAAAGGTTTACAGTTAGTAGACTTCATTTAGGGTGGTCACTAGGGTGGAAAGGATGAACGCTAGGGTGGAAGGGTGGTCACTAGGGTGGAACAAGCACAAAAAGAGTGAGAGCTATCATCTTTGTTTAGATCAGTTGATGTGAAGTGAAATTAGCTGTAAAGGTTTACAGTTAGTAGACTTCATTTAGGGTGGTCACTAGGGTGGAAAGGATGAATGCTAGGGTGGAAGTAGGTACACAGACAAATGAACAAACAGACAGATGGGCAGATGGAATCTTGCATACCTAAGTTGGCTATGCTAACGCAGGTGCGACAAAAACTGGACTTCTGTGTTGCACCTGCTTGCTACAGTAGGTACAACAAAATATCTGACGGTGTATCTGTGTCCGTTTTGTGATTGTTCATGTGCCCATGTTATACTTTAAATCTCTTTCAACGATCTTACAACTTTGTTTGCGGGGTGTGGGATTAAAAATATCAGAAAGGGGGTGTGGGAGGGAGGGGACATAATCACGGGCATGTGTGCAATCGTTCATTTCACTTTGAACAATCTTTCAACTGTATCCTCTCTGCTGCAGACTAAATGTTGATAATATATTCCTTCTAATTAGGCAATATATATAATACAGCACCTTCAATAAACTTACCAGCCGATTTTGGAGCCTTTCGTTTGACAGGAACTTTTCGGCGTTTCTCTTCTGAACTTTTCTTCTTTTCCTCATCAGAGTCTGAAAGAAAAATTGAGCTGTGTCAAGCAAAAAAGTACCTTCTGATATATGCTGCCAGCAAAGGCCCACAAACCTTTGCCGTCCTATTCTGAATTCAGTGAGGCATTGAGAAAAGAGTCTTTTAGGCATACAGGAATTCTACAGTATCCACTGTTTGTAAGTGAAGGCCCTACTCAGATAGCATCTGCTGTTCACATGGGCCCCAAAGATCCTTTTCCCATAGTGATGAACAAATGATAAACCATTCTGTTAACCCTTAAACTGCCAATCACAACTGCATCTGCATTGTCATCTGCTTGTGATTTTAAAAGTCATTTTTGCAAACAGTGTGGACCCAGATCAGACTGCTCCTCTTGGAGCAGTCTGATCAGGGTCAACACTGTTTGCCTGTATGCAAAAATAGGTTTGAAAAGTTTGCAAGAATATTCAGCAGACGACATAAACAGATGACATTTTCAGATGCAGGTTTTCATGGCATTTTATGGGTTAATAGCATTAACTGTTTATTAGAAATGATACTCCGAAAGACATATGATAATGGAATTGGCCTTGGCAATTTTAAAACACAAATAATTACTTTTTTTTATAACAATAATATTACAAAAAATGTAAACTTTCATTTATATGCAAAGCAACATCTGTAGAAATAAATTGTTCTGAACATATTTGCATTCTTTATAATCAGAAGACTACCAGTTAACACTACTAAAAAATATTTCACAAAATCAGATAAAAACATATTTAACCTTTAAGATGCCAAACACAACAATTGTTGTCTGCTTTGTCTTCTGCCGGTTACTTTAAAAGTCATTGTTGCAAACAATGTGGACTCAGATCAGACTGCTCCTCTAGGAGCAGTCTGATCAGGTCCACACTGTTTGTCTGTATGCAAAAATAGGTTTAAAAAGTTTGCAAGAATATTCAGCAGACGACATTTTGAGATGCAGGTTTTCTTGCCATTTTAAGGGTTAAAATCCATGTAAAACAAACATGCATCTTTAAAAACAAAACCTTTATCCATTAGAAAGCTGCAGGCTAAATTAGTGGATGAAAAATGAGCTGTGATGCAAGACAATGTACCTTCAGTGTTATGCGTCTACCAACCATTCAGAAGTGCCTCCCTGAAGAAACCCTGGCCAGTGTTTTCCCTGATTCACATTTTGGCTGTTTTTACTCCCAAAACCTTTTCTGCACCCTCAAAAGTTAGGGGCAAGGGTCCTGAGAGATGCATATATGATCAATCCAAAATTAATTACATTTATCTATGGTTTTGTATGTTAATGTATTTGTGGTCAAAATAGCAAGAATTATAAATATTTGGACAATAGCTAACCTTTAAAGCACTAAGCAAAATGTAGCAGACAACACTGTAAAGTGCATTTCTTTTTTTCAGAGAGAATAGAGCACATTTCTTGTGAAGTGCCTGCTAGGCAGACAATTCAAATGAGATATCAAGCCTTACTTTCTCTGCAAAAAAAAAAAAAAAAAAAAAAAGTTCAAGATGTCATCTGCTGTAGCTGCAATTAGCACTTTAAAGGAGGGTTAAGTGCTTTAAAACAACAAACCCCTAAAATCTATTAAAGCACCCCTTATCTCCACATACAGGAATCCCTGGGACCCTCATTTTAGATCCCTGAGGGAAAACCCTGCCTTGGCTCCTTGGCTGTCAAACACAGCATCCAGCAAAGACTGCAATCATTTTTTGATGGGCACATGCTCCAGGAAAGGTGCTTTTTCAACCAAACATTGATAATTTTTTTCCTATGTCTCAATGAAAAACATATGTTGTGGGTACTCATTAGAAGTGCCTCGGTGAGGCACTTCTAATGAGTACCCACAACATATGTTTTCGTGGAGACATAAAAAATACCAATACTTTTGGACTGAATAATATTTTCCAAATACCCTCTCTTAATTAGAGCTATGCGAGGTAAATTTTCTCATGTTGAGATTCAATTGTATCATATAAAGCCAACTAGTACCTTATGCACATTCTCAAATGTTTTTTACGTACCAAATTGAAGGTCATTATACACTTTCTTAGCCTCCTCTGAGAGAGCTTTGTGACGATCTATCTCAGCAGCTGTAGCACTCCCAACCCCAATTCCTGGGTACTCCTCACCTACCAAGGCTTCAGGGCGCTCTTCCATGGGACTGTCTGCCCTGTCCGAGTGATCTATAAACAAAGATTAACATTTATTTGATTAAAATGATGCACAAACATTTCTAGTTGCTTCAAAATGATTAACCCATTGTATTCTGGATATTGCTAAAAGGTAATTTGCAAACAGTGCAGACCCAGATCAGATGCCGCTGAATGTGGCATCTGATCAGGGTATCCACTGTTTGCAAATAGTTTGGCCTTTTTCTCTAGAAATACATACATTATATAGCCTGACATACCTAAAATTGAAATTGGACTCTTCCAATATATAGTGTGGGAGAGTCTATTCAGAATAAAATGGGTTAAAACTTATCATGCTGGGAAAAAATTTCAGCAGATGACATTTTGAAATAATTTTTCTATTTTTTTCTCAGAAAATAGGCTTTGACAATTCATGCTAATTATCTCCCTATCCAAATTGTCTCCTACAGAGACAATCAAATTGTCTCCTACAGAGACAATCAGCATGAACTGTCAAAGCCTGTATTCTGGAAAAATCAAGAAAAATATCATCAGTCTGTCAGCTACTGAATCTGCCCAGTGTGTACTAGTTTTAAGTGGGTTTTATAATTAATCTTGTCTCCAAAAGCCTGCTGAAAATGTCACAGCACCCTAACCTAACAGAACAGTGGGTAATGGCTTATACATTTTGTTTTCCATTTTAATGTGAAAAAACAACAACAAAACAGAATGACTTTCATCAAGCATACTGAACAATCACCCCGGCTAAATGGAAGCTTATCCCTAGTCCTGCTGAACCCGGATATGTCCTGCCTTTGCAAACAGTGTACATCCAGATCAGTTGCAAACAGTGTACATCCAGATCAGTTGGCTTCTGAAGAAGCTAACTGATCTGGATCTGCACTGTGTGCCATTGAGTATGTGAACTTATACCAACAATCTAGATCAAGTTATTTGATTGGCTGAAAACTAGAAATAGGTGTGACATTTTAATTTATTCAGCAGGACAAGGGTTTTATCCTAACCATACTTATCCTAAAATTTAACCATTCTATTAAAACTGGTGTGTCTCAAAACTGCTGGATGAGTGGCAGTGCGGATCTGATCTGGATTTACACTCTTTGCTTACCGTATTTATTCTTATATACACCCAGAGAGCGATGCAATTCATTGCTGCTAAAGTGACAGTACTGAGTCCAAATTTGGGCCAAAATGAGATAGTTTGATGGCCTAAACTCAATTATGCATGTCTTTATCAATGCTTTTCTTCTAGAAAAGTAGGAGGGACACTTTTTAGAATGGGGGCTTATAGTGAATTTATACCGTAAGCCTGTCTCTCTGAATACTTAGGTGATACCAGGACAGCAAGAGATCTAAGTAAGGCATTTGAGTACATATTTGTATAACTATTTAATGAAAATAGTTGGGCAAATGGGTATAACTACGTACCCAACTCAATCAATTTTAAGATTTTAAAAAAAAGTTACGGGAATAATGTTTACAATATAAAATTTTAACAAAAATGCTTATAACATATTAGAATACCTTATTCAGTGAGAAATACTTTAGAAGAAAATAAATTCAATAAATTATTTGGTGCAGGAGCAAATAAGAAGTAATATCTTTCATCCACTTTCATCAAGTTTCTACAAATACCCAATTGTTGTCTCTCTCTGCAGTACATATTTTAGAACAAAACTACTATTCAGCAACACCCAGTCTGTCTCATTTAACACCTAGTATGCTGGGTAAAATATTCAGCAGATAACATATTAAAATATTTTTCTTATTATTTTCAGAAAACAGGCTATGACATTTCATGCGACTAGTCTCCAAAGGAGACAAGTTGCATGAAATGTCAAATCCTGTTTTCTGGGAAAAATAAGTCAAATATCATGAATTTGTCATCTGCTGAATTTGCCCAGACAGTAGTAAAGGTTAAACAATTAAACTATGGTTATATCTTAAGTCAAATATTGGGCACAAAATTGAAAATAAAATTAATCAATGTTTTTCATCTAAAACCAAATAGAAGCAAATAAACTATATAACCTATGTAGCAGTTAGCATGCCAAATTTAACTTTCTTTGCATGCAGGTGATGAATTTAGTAGGTAACAGAGTAGTGACATCTTCCAGAAAAAAGGGCTTGACATTTCATGCAAACTGTCTTCTAACAAGCTGAATGGAAACATTAGCTGGTAAGGGCAAAAATGTTCAAAACTGGCTTCAGAAAGTGCTTGACATTCCATTTAAATTATCTCAATGGGAAGCAAGTCATATAAACTGTCAAACCCTATAAATAGGCAAATATTTAAAATATTGTCTGCTGGCATTTTAATTCAGCACAAAAATAGAAATCAAGTCACTATTTCTTAGAAAATTGTAAATCCCAGTCCCAAGTTTTTCACTCATGTTACACTGATGTTTATATGTTGCACTGATGTTTATATTTCTGGGCCCAGTTGTTCAAAGCGTGGTTAGCTTAACAAGCTCGTTAAGGGTCATTTCGTTAAGTGTTTTAGCGGATTCAATATACAATATTCTGATATTTTTTGCTGAAAAAATGTGAGTAGCTTTTGCACTGCAAAAGCTACTCACATTATTTCAGCAAAAAATTTCAGCATATTTGCGTATCACTCAATATAAATTTTAACGTATTGTTAATTAACGATGTCGTTAGCTTTGAACAACTGGGCCCTGGTATTGAAGGGTGTGTGTGTATGCAGATTATTTGTAGGTATTTTATCTCATGCACTAGGTGGGCAAAGGTAACTAAATATGAACAACAGAAGTCCAGATCTCACTGCACAGCCCCTTCACATTTTGTTGGTATATTCTACTACCATATTCGACCTAATTACCAAGCTGTGCACTTAGGTTTTTCAAAATTACTGGGAACACTCATTTGTGGTAAAATATGTATCTACCTACTAAGGATACAATATAAAAAAAGATCAGAAAAAGACTTATTTGATGATGATTATGTGATTTTTTCTGATTTTCTTTATAAAGGCATATGTTTTGGGTACTAATTTGAATTGCATTGACAAGCTGATGTAATTCAAATGTGTACCCACAACATATGCCTTTATAAAGAAGTAAAGAAAAAGTACACTGGCTGTAATCTGAAGACTACGGAATTTCTTGACTGTGCGCTTATAGGGGTATGTGCAGTAATTAGATCAAATACGGTATTCTGTCTATCGGTAACAAACTTGTGATAACACAGGTTGATCCTGGCTCTTCATTGGCTGAATTTGGTTTAAGGGTCCTGCATCATTTATATTCACAATGCAAGACTTGGAACCACACAATAACAGTCTACAGACACATGTATACTATAGTAATTTGCAGATGAATAAGGAATATGCTTGGCATAGAATCCTATAAATGCTTTTCTGGAATAGTCCCTTTTCTACATGACCTGTCTGTACATGCTACTTAGATGCTTGGTAAAAATTTCAGCAGACAACAATTTAAAATATTTTTCTTATTTTAAATTGTTTCTATTGGAGACAATTTGCATGAAATGTCAAAACCTATTTTTCTGGAAAAAATAATATTATTTCAACAGGTAATCTGCTGAAAATTTTACCCAGCATGCTAAACATTAACAGAACATCTGATACCATATTTACCCTAATTTTGGGACAATTTCACTTATTACCATACTTGTAAAATTTGAATACGTTTTGAACAAGTCCATTTCACTACCTAATGATGTGTCTAAATACAGTTGGATTAGTGGCAAACAGTATAGACATTGATCAGCTGGCACATGCCATGGTCTTTACTGTTCACTCAGTCTGTCCTGGGCCCAGTTGTTCAAAACTCACTAGCTAACTTGATGTTAAAATTTCTATCTTGAAATATAGCAAATGAATTCATATTCTTTGCTGAGAAACAGCTACTAACATTTTTGTAGCAAAAATATCAATGTATTTGAAAATATCTTAGCTACAACAGATTGCAAAAGCTACTCACACTTTAGCAGCAACAGTAAAGAGTTTGTCGTTGACCAGGGTCCAGTTGTTGAAAGCATAGCTTAACAAGCAAATTCCATGGGGAATTTATGTCCCCCGCCTTATTTTTATTTGAGGTGTTAAAAATGGTAAAGTTAACCAGAGGACCATTGGTCCTGTATCAATTACCTAAGTATTGAAGCAGGAAACCAGTGATAAAAAATAATTTCAAGATTCTGAAAAAAACCACATGCATATCTTCAGACCATCCTTACAGCACCTGTAAAGTTTCAAAGGATCAGCTTAAAACTGTGGTAACAGGGTCCAGGTACCTACTCCCTATACGCTTCTGTAGTATTAGAACTAAAAAAATGTCTAAGTTAAAAATGCAGAAAAAGTGGTAAAAAATTATTTCAGGATTCTGAAAAAACCACATGCATATCTTCAGGCCATCCTAAAAGCCCTTGTAAAGTTTCAAAAGGATTGGACAAAAACTGTGGGAGGAGTTAAGGGGACAAGGTACCTGCACCCTATACACTTCTGTAATATTAGAACTCAAAAAATGTCTAAGTTAAAAATGCGGAAAAAGGAATAAAAAAATATTTCAGGATTCTGAAAAATCCACCTGCATATTTTCAGGCCATCCTAAAAGCCCACGTAAAGTTTCAAAAGGATCGGTCAAAAACTGTGGGAGGAGTTAAGGGGACAAGGCACCTACTCCCTATAGACTTCTGTAATATTAGAACTCAAAAAATGTCTAAGTTCAAAACGTGTAAAAAGTGATAAAAAATAATTTCAGGATTCTGAAAAAACCACATGCATATCTTCAGACCATCCTTAAAACACCTGTAAAGTTTCAAAAGGATCAGCCAAAAACTGTGGGAAGAGTTAAGGGGACAAGGTACCTGCTCCCTATAAACTTCTGTAGTATTAGAACTCAAAAAATGTCTAAGTTAAAAATGCGGAAAAAGTGATAAAAAATTATTTCAGGATTCTGAAAAAACCACATGCATATCTTCAGGCCATCCTGAAAGCCCATGTAAAGTTTCAAAAGGATCGGACAAAAACTGTGGGAGGAGTTAAGGGGACAAGGTACCTACTCCCTATACGCTTCTGTAATATTAGAACTCAAAAAATGTCTATGTTCAAAATGTCTAAAAAGTAATAAAAATTAATTTCAGGATTCTGAAAAAACCACATGCACATCTTCAGACCATCCCTAAAACACCTGTAAAGTTTCAAAAGAATCGGCCAAAAACTGTGGGAGGAGTTAAGGGGACAAGGTACCTGCTCCCTATACACTTCTGTAGTATTAGAACTCAAAAAATGTCTAAGTTAAAAATGCGGAAAAAGTGATAAAAATTATTTCAGGATTCTGAAAAAAACACATGCATATCTTCAGGCCATCCTAAAAGCCCATGTAAAGTTTCAAAAGGATCGGCCAAAAACTGTGGGAGGAGTTAAGGGGACAAGGTACCTACTCCCTATAGACTTCTGTAATATTAGAACTCAAAAAATGTCTAAGTTAAAAATGCGGAAAAAGTGATAAAAAATTATTTCAGGATTCTGAAAAAACCACATGCACATCTTCAGACCATCCTTAAAACACCTGTAAAGTTTCAAAAGGATCGGACAAAAACTGTGGGAGGAGTTAAGGGGACAAAGTACCTACTAAAAACTCGGAACCACACACCACGCGCCACGGAAAACCAAAAACAGTGTCCCTCCACTTATCTTTGAAAAGGCGGGGGACAACAAGATATCAGTTTTCTGTTATAGCTAAGGTATTTTCAAATACATTGATATTTTTGCTGCAAAAACGTGAGTAGAATGCAAAAGCTACTCACATTTTTTCAGCAAAAAAATATCGATGTATTTGCCATATTTCAAGATGGAAATTTTAACATCATGTTAGCTAACAACTTCCTTAACTTTCGAACAACTGAGCCCAGCTCGTTACCCTAACGATGCTTTTAACAACTAGGCCCTAATATTTAGGATAAATATGGTATAGAACATTAGACACATTGTCATATGAAATTGCTGACAATAGTGTTAACATGACACTTTAGAGACGACAAATGCAGCATGAAAATCTTTTCTATGTGCATTGCAATTCATCAATATTGTAACAAAAGCAGAGAAAAATGAAAACATTTCTAGATTATTTCACAAACAATGTGCATTGACTCAGAAATCAGATCTCTTTTATTAACCCTTAAAGCACTAAGCAAAATTGTAGCAGACAATATTCTCAAACTGATTTTGTTATTTTTTGGAGAAAATAAGACTTGACATTAATAACCAGATTATTCACATGAAGTGTCAAGCCCTCTTTTCTCTGAAAAAAAAAAAAAAAAAGAACTTCGTTGAAGTTTATGTCGCAACAGCATACAAAAAATGTGAAAACAAGCACCTGAAGAGTGAGAGTTGCCATCCTTGTTTAGTTCAGTGAGATAAAAAAAAACAATAGTGAAGCGAAATTACGGTAACCCTGGTCCTGCTGAACCCAGATATACCCTGTCTTTACAAACAGTGTAGATCCAGATCAGTTGGCTACTGAAGAAGCCAACTGATCTTGATCTACACTGTTTGCCATTAAGTATCTGAATTTGTATCAGCATCCTGGATCAAGCAATCTGATTGGCTGAAAACTAAAAGTGGGTGTGGCATCTTAATTTACTCAGCATGACAAGGGTTAATTGTAATGCTGTACAGCTTGTAGACTTCGTTTAGGGTGGTCACCCAGGCTGGACGCAAGGGTGGACGTAAGTACATGGATGATCAAAAGGATGGACAGACTGAAACTTGCATGCCTAAGTCATACACTTACACTTACTTACATGCTAACGCATGTGCTACAACAAAAAGTATTTCAAAGCATGGTCTGCTGTAGTTGTGATTAGTGCCTTAATTAAGGGTTAATTGTCCAGACAAAAGAGTATTCAATTTTGGTTATTTTGCTTCAAACACATTGTGGGTACTGTACTCATTAGAAATACATTATCCATATATTATGAGTACTTAAAATAATTTTATCAGAGTCCCCATATTCACCATAGCTCCAGATAAGAGAGGTATCAGGTAAATAGTTATCTTATTTCTCCACGAAAAGATATATTCTGTGTACTTGTTAGTAGCTCCTAAGGGTCCAGATTGTAAGGATAAATTGCATTCAGATTGTGTGGATACAGTTGTCCAGATTGTGTGGATACAGGTGTCCAGCTTGTGTTGATACAGGTGTCCAGATTGTATGGATACAGTTGTCCAGATTGTGTGGGTACAGAGGTCCAGATTATGTGGATACAGGTGTCCAGATTGTGTGGATACAGAGGTCCAGCTTATGTGGATAGAGGTGTCCAGATTGTGTGGATGCAGATATCCAGATTGTGTGGATACAGATGTCCAGATTATATGGATACAGATATCCAGATTGCGTGGATACAGGTGTTCAGATTGTGTGGATGCAGATGTCCAGATTGTGTGGATACAGATGTCCAGTTTATATGGATACAGATGTCCAGATTGTTTGGATACAGGTGTTCAGATTGTGTGGATACAGATGTCAGATTGTATAAGTACAGGTGTCCAGATTGTGTGGATACAGGTGTCCAGAGTGTGTGAATACAGGACTGTGTCTAGATTGTATGGATGCAGGTGTCCAGATTGTGTGGATACCAGCGTCCAGATTGTATGAGTACAGGTGTCCAGATAGTGTGATGCAGGTGTCCAGATTGTGTGGATACATATGTCCAGATCATGTGGATACAGGTGTCCCGACTGTGGGTATACAGGTGTCCAGATTGTGTGGTACAGTTGTCCAGTTTGTGTGGGTACAGTTGTCCAGATTGTGTGGATATAGGTGTCCAAATTGTGTACATACAAGTTGACTATGTGGATTAAGGTTTCCAGATAGTGCAGATACAGGTGTCCATATTATGTGGATGCACAGTTATCCAGGTTATGTGGATACACCAACATCTTGCACTGTGGATACAGGTGTCAGATCCAGATTGAGTTGATGCAAGGGCATGCATCCAAGTTGTGGTTGGTTGGGTTGGAGTTTACATGTCAGTCAACACTAATAAGGTCATGTTGTGCCTGTCAGTTTACCTTTAACTACACTTTTCTTGTGCAAGTTTAGTCCTTTAGGTGGTTAACCAGGGCTGCGTTCAGTAAAGCAAAACACAAGCATGTGTTTTTCAAAAACTATGTGGCATGATCTGAACGATTATTATAAATCTGTCACATGTGACCTCCAATTAGAGATTACCTGTTATTCTCGTAGAAGAGAGATGATGTTAAATTGAAAATCTATATCAATAATTATTAATTTTATATAGAAAAAAAATAATATCAATGTTACAAGAATTCCCCAGAAGCTGACGTCGCACCTGCATTGGGCAAAGCTACTGGAGTGCAAAATATAGGTCTAGGGCTAAGGGTCATGTGGGTGCCTGGACAAAAGAAAGTTTGACACTTACAGCTATCACCACTACAGAGAAATACACTTTAATGCTAGACAACATAAAATCATGACAAAAGCACTTGAGCGTGATATCTAAGTCAAGGGCACTGAGTCATAGTGTGTGCTCGAAGAGTATGTCGAGGACAATTACAATGCAAGGTTTGACACTTGCAGCTATCACCGCTTCACAGAAACACACTTTAAACCTAGACTTAATGTAAAATCACGACGAAGTCAGTTAAAAATTACAGGACCGCTTCACAGCAACACACTTTAATGCTAGACTCGATGTAAAATCATGACAATCAATCAAGAGGGAAATCTAGGTCAAGGGCAATGGATCATAGTGTGTGCTTGAAAAGTATGTTGAGGACAACTACTATGCAAGGTATGACATTCGCAGCTATCACCACAACAGAGAAATGCACTTTAATGCTAGACTCGATGTAAAATAATGATGACAAAACCACTGGAGTGCGTAATCTAGGTCAAGGGCACTCGCTCATAGTAAGTGCTTGAAGAGTATGTCAAGGACAATTACTATGCAAGGTTTAACATTCATACAGCTATCACTGCTGCAGAGAATGGCACTTTAATGCTAGACTCG
Organism: Anodontia alba; assembly: GCA_964016985.1. Taxonomy (NCBI): domain Eukaryota; kingdom Metazoa; phylum Mollusca; class Bivalvia; order Lucinida; family Lucinidae; genus Anodontia; species Anodontia alba. The sequence goes on along the minus strand of OZ024821.1, from coordinate 107,183,034 downwards.
GAGTAAAATCATGGCAAAGTCACTCGAGCACGATATCTAGGTCAAGGGCACTGGATCTTAGTGCATGCTTGAAGAGTATGTCGAGGACAATTACTGTGCAAGGTCTGACACTCAGAGCAATCAATGCTTCAGAGAAATGTGCTAAAATGTTTGTTTTTTAATTTGTCAAAAGTAAAATTCATCTCTATACTGTATATTGCATGTGCACATTTTTCCTGTTTGACTGACTCCGTACTTTTTGAATTTTATTAGCTTGTAGATGTCTACAGCCTAAGTATGGGTGTTGACACATATTTTATAACTTATTTTATTTATTTATATATTTACTTTTTTTTTTTTTTTTTTGTCTGCATGGTGTATGTTAACCCTTGCCATGCTGAATAAATTAAGATGCAACACCTGCTTCTAGTTATTGGTAAGTCAGATTGCTTGATCCAGACTGCTGATGCAAGTTCACAAACTTAAGGATCAACAGCGCAGATCCAGACCAGGTGGCTCTGAATCAGCATTGTTTGCAGGGGCAGGGCATGTCCAGGTTCAGCAGGGCCAGGGTGGGACTTTATGTGGATATGGGGAAGGGACGGTAACAAAAAAAAAAAAAAAAAATAACCCAAGAAACTACAGCTTTATTGATGTGGCACATGCATTATCATGTATAGAAAAATTGTACAATTGTCTTGTATGTGAAGATTGAAATTACATGAATACTCTTTATGCCTTATCATTTATTCATTTTTGTGTAGAGATCAAGGTTTTCAAAAATGTTTCACTTGTCTGTTTGTAATTATAAGGTTATCTGCTGTGCTGTACAGGTAATTAGAGTTTATATGAGACTTAACCCTTGTCCTGCTGAATAAATTGGGATGCTACACCCATTTCTAATTTTCTGCCAGTCAATCCGAAGTGTTGATATAAATTCACATACTAATGGCGGACAGTGCAGATCCGGATCAGTTGGCTTCTTCAAAAGTCAACTGATCTGGCTCTACACTGTTTGCAAAGGCAGGACATATCTGGGTTCAGCAGGATCAAGGTTAAACAATTCCCTGTTTTTCTTCTTATTTAATAGTTATAATTATGCTTATATACATTCCTCACACAATATAATCATATAATTTCTTGCATTTCGTTTCGGCAAGATATCTTGTAAATGATGCATATTGTATTGTGATGTATTGGCAGATAAAAATAATTTGCCTTTTTTTTTTTTTGGTCTCTTTGTCTCCTCCTCCATTCTTGGTTCAGTCTTCAAATGAATCTATAGTCACATGTACAATACCATCTTGACATTTTGTTTACTTGTGTAATATGTACATATGTATATACTGAGGGCCTCATGGAAGATTAGCTATTACATGTATTTGTGTAGGTGCTAAATGTTGTAACCCTCAAAAAATAAAGTCGTTACTTACTTACTTACTTACTTACTAAAATGCTAGACTCAACGTAAAATCATGACAAAGCCACTGGAGCACTGAATCTAGGTCAAGGGCCCTGTGTCATAGTGCTTGCTTGTAGATAATGTCAAGTACAATTACTACGCAAGGTTTGTGTCTCGCAGCTATCACCACTACTGAGAAAAACACTTTAATGCTAGACTTGACGTAAAATCATAAAAAGAAATGTAGGTCAAGGGCACTAATGCATGCTTGAAGAGATGTCGAGGCAATTACTATGCAAGGTATGACACTTGCATCTATCACTGGTTCAGGGAAAAGCACTTTAATTCTAGACTGGATGTAAAATCATGACAAATAAGTCAAAAAGGATTGCCACTGGAAACAAAGAACACACAAAGTCATGAAAATCAGAGACTTGGTTTGACTGAGTCTCTTCATATGTAACACTGTAGTTTGCGACAGGAGTCAAGCTACATGGTGACTGGGGCAAAATAGTCGCCCTTGAGGGCTCTGTCACCCTGGGAAGCCCTGAGGATGACAAAAACCTTGCCCTCGATTTTGCAACTTTTGAAAAAGCCAGTACTTGTGCAAAACGAACTTTTTGTTAGGAGAAATCCAGTAAAAATTGAACAAACATACAAAGGTAAAATTCTTTTGAAAAAAAAGTTGTTACATGTATCAGAAATGCCACAGAATAAATGTCTGATGTAGTTTAACAAGTTTTGAAGGAAAACCGTTTGCCTAATAAGTGACCAAAAGATCATTTTCGTCAATGTCATTAGTTTTCGTGGGTGTCTGTTTTTTCATAAATAAACCATTTATGAGCTGAAAATGGGTCAGAAACAGTATTAAAAATGCTAAAAACTAAGTTTAAAAGTTGACAGACATTTTAGTTAACTTTCTTTTTATCATTATGTTTACAGCTTATCGAGTCACAGATCTTGATGTTTTGACTGGATCTACTGAGAAGATCAATTTCCAAAAAGCTATGGGTCCAGATATGATGCATTTGCCCTACTCATGTCTGTGTTTCTGTGGATCATTTAATTTGTTTAGAAGCTAAAAATGAACAGGTCTACAGTAAAAATTGTTTCCTTTTTAGTTAATTCCCAAGACAATGCAGTAAAGCGAGTCGAGAGTCCTTAAGTGTCATGCTTTCAGTAAGGTGATAGATTAACCAAGTCTTGGTTTCTCCCTAATCCTATAAGACTTCTCCCTGCTTTGTCTGAAGGGAGAAGTCACTTCTCCCTAAATTTCTGGGCCCCTGTTGCGAGACTGCATATGCTCCCTTTAGAGGAGTAACGATTCACCGAAAGTAAGGTTCACCACGGTACTAAGCTGTCGGTTCGGTTCACGGTCCGTTTTTTGGTAATTTCGGTTCGGTTCGGTTCACCCAAAAAAATTCTTCGAATGACAAAATTAAGAACAAAAATAGCAGAGAAACTGCTTAAATGTTGTTTTTATGTTGAATCCTACTTAATTTTGCTTTATTGATACATTAATTATCGATGTAAGCGTCTTCTTTCGCCTTACGACAACTACCGTATTCCGTTCGGCTAAAAAGCACTCGCAACAATAGACTGTTCGGCCCATAAAAAAATCTCAATTTTCGTGAAAGAAATATTGTTTTAATGATTCAATCTTCCATAACATGGTTCTATATTAGCTTATTAACAGATTTCGAATGAAATAAAAAAAAGTCAGACATCTAAAAAATATTAAGTTTACAGTTATTTTTACGGCGCCGAACGCTCCTGTCATGAATGCATTAAGGCCGAATCCATAACCTTGACCTTCGAAATTTTTGTCACAGCTGATCGCGGCGAACTCAAGCGAAAGAGCGGAGAAAATGAGCATGTTTAGGGGCCAAAAAGATAGAGAACCGAACTTGGTTGACCCGCCAGCTTCTTTTAAGTCGCCAGTACTTTTGGATTTGTTCAAATTACGTCTGACAAAGGAGTCCGAGAAACTGACAAAACCAAAAGTATTTGCAAAATTTGCAAAGGGTCAGTGTCGTACAGTAGTGGCAATACCTCTAATATGTCGACTTATCTGAAAAGGAAACACCCAGAAATAACCCTTCAAAAACCTGAGTCAAAACCCAAGAATCTAACAGCTGAACAAGCTTATAGCATGGCCAGGCTGTGTGTGTGTCAGTCTGTCTGTCTGATTAAAAGTATCACGATACGTATCGTATCGTGAGGTAGGTGTATCGTTACACCCCTAGCCCCCTTGCGCCGGCTTAAGCGGTATTCGAATAACGCACTTTAATGCTAGACTAGATGTAAAATAATGACAAAGCCACTGGAGTGTGAACTCTAGGTCAAGGGCACCGGGTCATAGTGCATGCTTAAAGAGTATGTCAAGGACAATTACTATGCAAGGTTTGACCCTCACAGATATCACCTCTTCTGACAAATGCACTTTAATGCTAGACCTGACGTAAATAATGCTAGATTCAACGTAAAATAACAACAGTCACTCTAGCGCAAAATCTAGGTCAAAGGCACTAGGTCATAGTGCGTGCTTGAAGAGTATATTGAGAATTACTATGCAAGGTTTGACACTCCCAGCTATCACTGTTTCAGAGAAATCCATTTAAATGCTAGACTCGACGTAAATGTTGACAGACGGAAGGACGAACGGACAGAAGTTCAAGCTCCTAATGTGGCACCCTGCTACAAGCAGGTGCGACAATAACCATTCCCACATTTTTGTTACAAACAAGCATACATAAACTAGTTTATTTGTGCTGAGATTTTACAGCACAGTCATGCTTGTTGTGCGATTAACTATGAGCATTTCGGTTACCTGAATGTAGGCCTGAACTTGTGCACATTCTTTTGTCAGAAACTGACACCTGCCCTTCTTGAATCAGTGGAAGGGAGAGAATGACTGTCGTAGAAAATATTTCATGATGAGTCTCCATGAAAGTCAACCCAATGGGGTCAGCGTGGTCAGTTTGCCTAACCATACTTTTACAGGGCAGGCCTAGTCCTCCAAGCAGTTAACCAGTATTGTGCACATTCTTTCACCAGGCACAGGTGTTCAGATTGTGTACATATACAGAGATTCAAATTGTGTGGCTACACAGACCGGACAGGGTATTTGCTGTTCATTCTACACTCATACCAATTCTTCTTCTGTACTCCAAAAATGTTTTCTCTTTTTGTTTGTCACTGACTTGCCTACACCTACTAATGTGATAATAAAAATGCTATCACAAACTCACCGATTAAAAGAAAAATGTTCCTTTTCTAAATGTGCTTTCACAGCAAGATCAGAACTGTAACTATATACTATAATATAAGTTAAAACACAAGCTGTCATTTAACAGGAAACAGACAATAAAACTAACAATACCTGGTAAAAACAATCCATTATGAAACAGACCTTCAGCATTCTCTTGACAAAGTCAACAGATGACAAACTGATGATATTTTTCTTATAGTTCTCAGAAAATATGGTCTGACATTTAATGCAAGTTCTCTCTTTAATAAGACAAACATAACAAAATTATGATTTGCTGAATCTTTTTACCAAGAAAGCTAAGCAATAAATTATAACTTTCCAATGGGTGCCATCAAGCAATCTGAGTCTCTAAGCATAAACCACTGTAACAATATGGAAAAGAAAACTGCTTATTTCAGGAGGTAACCATCCCACAAAAGTAACAAGCATGCCTGTACATCAAGTTCAGGAGGCTTGATACATCTCACAGAGTTTACATCATTTTTACTGAGACTTTCTGTTTGCTCTCCTGCAAATCATGTCCTTTTGGAAAAGGGATATACTCTAAAAGGAAATGCATTTCCTTATCCTAAGGAGACAATCTGCAAGTAATTAAAAATCATATGAGACATTTTGCATGAAATGTCTTCCTATTTGTGTATCCATGTAGTCAGATTAAGTCAATAGGGTCTTCTCTGTTTGTTTTTTTGTTTTTTTTGTTTGAATTTTATGGCTGTTTCAAGGATATTTCACTTATATTGAGCCTATCGTTCATCAATGGTGGGCAAAAACCAGAGAACCCAGGGAAAAAACCACCTGATCTTGGCTAAGCAGAACTTGGCTTTCCAGCATGTGACCCAAGTGAGGCTCGAACCACAGCGGTGAGAAACCTAATGGATTATGAGTCAACTCTCCTATCCACTAGGCTATGGGGGCCAGCTGTGTTACTATTATAACCCAAGGTATAGTCAAACTTCAATAGCTCAACAACCTTTGGGACCTTGAAAATTTGTTTGAGATAGGGGTAGTATGAGCCACTGAAAGTTAATCATAGCATGTGGTCGGAAGGCATAGTGGGGGCAATTCAGGATTATCTTTTCGATCTTTATAAAGTTAAAGGTATGTTGTGTGTACTCATCAGAATTGCCTCATTGAAGCAATTCTACTGAGTACACACAACATACATTTTCAAGATAAAGTAAGAAAAATATCCCTTAATTATCCTGAATATATTGATACCATTATGAAGTTATGAGAAAATTTCCCTAGGAACACTAAAACCAGTTTGAAACAGCCATCACTGAGGTTTCACCGTATTTGGAAAGATTTGATTGTGTTGGGGTTTAATGACATTTCAAACCTTGTGGAACATTTTGTGTCATCTCCCAGAGAAAGGGAGAAAAGAGATAGTAGATGAGATGAAAGAGAGGGACAGGGAAGAAAAAGAACAGGAATGAAAATGAAAAAAAAAAAAAAAAGAAGAAATAAAATTATTCCCTTCTACCCTTATCTGCTACAAGGATAACAGGCCTTGCCCAATTGTAAGCCAGTATCAGCCTAGGTGACGTAAGATACACAACACCTTTGCACCACTCAACCACCCCATGGAAAGACAGACAGACCTGAGCAAACAGTGTAGACACAGATCTGCATACTGCATGGATGTGGAGGCAGGTCTGGGCCTTCAACATATGCAGATGTGTTAACCCTTGTCATGCTGAATAAATTAAGATGCCACGCCCACTTCTAATTTCCAGCCAATCAGATTACTAGATCCATATTTTTGATAGAAATTCACATATTTAATGATGAACAGTGCAGATCCAGATCAGTTGGCTTCTTTAGAACATTGTTAGCCATGACAGGGCACGTCGTGTTCAGCAAGAGAAGAGTTAAGTCCCATTTGTGCTTGCATAAGCCTAATTCATTAATACATCATTTTTAGCACTTACTGTTGAAAGCATCTTCGATGAAGGCACCTACTTAATTAATTCTTCAAATTGAGTTATTAACTTTTAAACTATTCATTTAACACATTTAGCAATGATATATTAGAATACTGGTTTGCCAAATTTCTTTGAAGTACAGAATTCAAATATTCAGACTTCAAATATTTATAAGTAAACAAAACAGTAGCAAATATGGAGTTTCATTTGGAAAGCATATTGTAGCATTTCAATGAAATTGCCCTACATGTTTATACCCTACATGTTTATAAGTACAGTGGGTGCTGTTGTGTGTGTGTGCTGTGTGTGTATTTGTGGAGTGTGGGGTTGGGGAGGGGGCAGGGGGGCAAGAAATCCAGACATATTTTTTCACTGAAAAAAAGCACAGTGTAGCTCTGAAATTCAGATAAGCTCTGAAATTCTTATCACAATATCTATCTTTGTAGAGAAATATGATAAACAAAAAAATAAATAAATAAATAAATAAATAAATGGAACAGTATTTGCAACCTTGAATTAAGCAAAAAAAAAAAAAAAAATACTCAAAGATAATGCGCTTAAGTTTAACAACCAGTCCATAAAAATTATTGGGAAAATTGACATTTTTCTTATTTGTGTCACTAATTCCAACAATCAAACAGGTATTTATCTTATTTAATGGGTACAAAGTTAGAAACTCGTAGTCAGCAGTTTTCTACACACGGAAAGAATTTAATGGAAAATTTAGCATTCAATAATTTGAAATGATATGAGTTTATGAGACTCTCAGGCATAAACTATAATTTTAACATATATGTGAATATTCGTTTAATGCTAAGCATGCCTGTTTGAAATATTCTTTATAGTTTTCCCAGAAAACAGGCATTGATATTTCACGCAAAGTTTCTCCTCTGGAAATTTGCATGAAATATCAAGTGCCTATTTTCTGCAAAAATAAGAAAAAGAACATCAATTTGTCATCTGCTGAATCTGCATAGACTGACAACTGTTATTCCAACTAAGTTCCTGATAAATTTCCCTGATATTTAGTGGATAACTGCATTCAAATTTGTCATCTGGGGAGGTAAATCTGTGGTTTTACAGTCAGAAATATTGTTTTATGACGACGCATCTGTTGAAAAAAAAAAGTACTATTTGCACAAAGCCACAAGTGCTGTGAGCTGCATAAAACCAAAAGTGACAATACGTGATGACGTCTGATCGCAGAATACACCGTCGCAAATTTCTGACATTATCCAATCAGAAGTTGCGTTTCATATGCATGTGCATTAGAATTGCTGTTGTAGCTGATATGTAAGGCTGAGGTGTATTGCTGCTGCCGGAGTATATTGCTGCTGAATCTAATCCAGTTTTGCAATCAAATACCTTTAACCCTTAAACTGCCAATCACAATTGTCATCTGCTTTGCCATCTGCTTGTGATTTTAAAAGTCATTTTTGCAAACAGTGTGAACCCAGACCAGACTGCTCCTCTAGGAGCAGTCTGATCAGGGTCCACACTGTTTGCCTTATGCAAAAACAGACTTGAAAAGTTTGCAAGAATATTCAGCAGACGACATAAACAGACAACATTTTCAGATGCAGGTTTCTTTGGCATTTTAAGGGTTAAGACAGCAAGAACTTCAAAATTACATATAGTACAGAGGGAAAGACTCAATTCTGCCGCATTCTGTGGCATCTCATCTGGGTCTACACTGTTTGCTCAGGCATTTCTGTCTGAATACATATGACAGAACAGAATAGAACAGAATGCAGGAAATATGGGAAACACTTAGCAAGCTTGGTAAAAATTTCAGCAGACACCATTTTGAAATATTTTTTTTTCTCCTAAAAAAGGGCTTTGATATTTCATGCAAATCGTCTCCTGAGGAGCCATACATTACAGTAGATATGCTCAGGAGGAGAACTTTGTCGGATGTAGGGACAATTCAAGATGGCGTACAAACCTATAGGCCCCCTTTGGTGAGCTAGTGGGGAATGTGCGAGACTACCCAAGTGGCATGAACCTGAAAAACTAATATTAACAAGATCAGTGCCAGCCTCCAGGCTAATGCATGCCTTACCTGATTTTTGAATGCTTTCTTCCGTTCAAAATTCTTAACAGTGAAGTTTCTATTTAATGCTTAGTACTTGGAGTAAAAATTTCAGACAACATATTGAACTATTTTTCTTGTTTTCCCCTGAAAACAGGACTCGATATTTCATGCAAATTGTCTCCATTGGAGACAATTTGTATAACATGTCAAATCTTGTTTTCTGGGTAAAATAAGAAATATATGTACATCACCAATTTGTCATCTGTTGAATGCATCCAGAGAGTGGTAAAAGTTAAACTGTGGACATGCTGCTAGCCCAAGCTTTTATTTCTCTGTTATAACAAAGTAAGTTTACAAAAATACACTTGCCTCCATCTCTGGTTTCTTTGAGCCTGCTGGTTTTCTTCCTAGCTGGGCCTAACTCTCGCAGAATTAATTCTTGACCTGCTCTCCATGATGATGTTGTGATGATTTCTGAAGAGAAAAAAAAAGTTGGATAAGGGGTCTGGATATACTTTCAGGGGAGACAACTCTGTCAAAAGCTTTTGTCCCCTTCTGAAAAGGGTCTACTATATTATAAGAAAAGAACTTACTCCCAGATGGATCTGGGAGCAGGGATGCGGTGGGGGTCCCAAGAATTTCACCCACAAATTTGCAGTATATCTTCCAATGCATACCACATCTATGGTAAATGTTCAAAAATTACACTTTATTCCACACTCATTTGGCCTAAATTTTGCTTTTTATGCAGTAAATTCTTTAAATACTCAGGGAAGACCCTGATCAGACTGTTCCTTCAAGAGCAGTCTAATCTGGGTCTGCATTGTTTGCATATACCAATTTGTCAATAACTTTGGTGTACGAAATGTTAGAACATTTAGAACATTTACTGTAGTTTTGGCCCAACCACTAGGGACAAGGTGGAGTGTGCGCACGAGAGGGGAGTATGAATCTTGAGTGGTGGGTTTGTCTATGGACAGTCGTGAAAGCATGGGTGTATGCTACAGTCCACCACTGACACTTGTAGTTTTTTTTTTTTTGTTGTTTTTTTTTTATTTATTTTAATAATATTGCACTCTAGATGACAGCTAAACACCCTGAACACCTACTTACATACATATCAGCACATTTTATTGACAAATGATTTTAAATACACTAAAATCACAACTTCTGATTGAACAAGGTTATGCTGAAATAAATAAATATCCCCTTCTAAATATACTCTATTGTGTATGAACAAAAAAAAATCCTTTTGCCTTTCTCATTTAACCTTTACCACTCTCTGGGCATTTTCAGCAGACGACAAATTGATGATATTTTTCTTATTTTTCCCAGTAAACAGGATTTGATATTTCATGCAAATTGTCTCCTGAGGAGACAATTTGCATGAAATGTCAAATCCTGTTTACTGGGAAAAATAAGAAAAATATTTCAAAATGTCGTCTGCTGAAAATTTTACCCAGAGTGCTAAGCGTTAATTTTGTCATTATATATATCATTATGTTCCAAAATAAGGCAAAACTGATATACCTTTCACAGGCCAAACCAAACTGGTACATAACAGTGACATTTCCAAGAGTCAGTAGTATCTATTTCTACATACATTCTTTATAACTCAAACTTCCTTGTAATATCACACAAATATATTTTAGCACCAAGACCTGTGTTGTGGGTACTCATCAGAATTGCCTACCAGAACAAGTTTTGGTGCAAAAACAATAATAATCTTTATGCTTAGCATCTGGGCAAAATCTTCAGAAGATGACATACTGAAACATTTTTTTCTTATTTTTCCCACAAAACAGGTTTTGATATTTCATGCAAATTGTCTTCAATGGAGACAATCTGCATGAATTGCCAAATCCTGTTTTCCCGAATAAATTAGAAAATTATTATCAGTTTGTCTTCTGCTGACTTTGTGCATCCAATTCAGCCATCAAGGCCAGCACCTTAGGATAAAAATGGAGAGTGAAGACTCAGATCTGCCTGCATTTCCACAGAGTTTGACTCCGACTTTGCTTGGCACTCTGTGGCCAGCCAAGGATGTAATGTTTCTTTATACAGCAAAGACTAATTTGACTGCACACAGATATGCAGCTGCTCCAAGTCTTCACTGGGTGCATAACATAAGGTACATTTTCTCATTATGCTGCTCATATGGGTTTTGACATTTTACCGTATTTAACCTAAGCATTTTGGACAGACAAACAGATCAGATGCTGCAGATGCATTATCTGATCAGATTCTACATGGCTAACATTCATCAAGCGATTTTAGACACATTAACATGTGGTAAAATGGATACCACATTTTCATTGAATGTATTTGGACAGACAGGCCTGAGTAAACAGTGTAGACCCCGATGAAACGCCACAGTATGCGGCGTCTCATCAGGGTCTACACTGTTTGCCACTCATCCAGCATTTTTTAGACCAAACATCTGGCAGTAAATTGTACTTGTTCAAATTTTAGAACAAGTATGGTATGGAGTTGATGTGTCCGAATACTTACGGTAAACATGGTAAGAATGGTAAGGAGTTAAGGTATCAAAATATTTAGAGTATATACTGTAGTAGGCTATACTGAGGGTAAATAGGGTATGTGATACAGTATTGTACCATTCTGCTCACTTGTTCACTATTTCTATTGATTTCATTTTTTTTACGAAAGAAGATATAAAAATCATAATGTTACTATTAACTCATAGCTCTAGATAATGTACTTGTTTCACCTAACAAGTAATGATATTTTTCTTATTTCTCCATGAAAACATATGTTGTGATACTCATTCTAAGTGCCTCTTCGAGGCACAGCTAATGGGTACCCACAACATATGTTTTTGTGGAGAAATAAGAAAAATGTTTGGTAAATAATCCTCTTATCTAAAGCTATGCAACCATTTTAACAGGATACTTTAATTGAACAAGATAGAGCTAACTGTCATAAGCTAACAGAGAAAAATGGAGAAAATTGCTTAAACACAACAAATGGTAATCAGGAACCATTGGCACATACATTTATATTCATTTATACTGGGAATTTTCTCAACAGTATTTATCTGAAAATAATCACATCATGTTTGTTTAAAAGAATGAATATACTAGGGACAATTGAGGTGCCACAAGCATTGCCCATTTGCTTTTCAACTGAACTTTACCCATTACGAAAACACGCCTATTCAAATATACTGAAAAGTTAATCACCGAAAACTTGAAAATTTTCAGACAAAAAATTCAAATATTTTTCATATTTCTGCTCAAAACATAGATTGTGGGTACTCGTTAGAACCGCCTCGCAGAGGCAGTTCTAACGAATACCCACAATCTATGTTTTTGAACAGAAATAAGAAAAATAATATATACCCCTGTAAAGCCCAGTTTTACTATATAAAAGTGGGGTTTAAGGGGGTCAAAATTATATAGGCGTGTTTTCGTGATGTACTCTCCTTTGGACATCACTATGAAAGATGCTTTTTGCTTGGTGTTTTATTTTAAATGAGAATATTTTGTCCTAAAATTAAAATTGAATTTATAGTGAAAAATTGGTTTGACCTATGCAATTTCTGTAGTAAAGTGATATTTTCATTTTTTTATCTAAGGAAATATTCTTTAGTTTTCTTTAATGATTTTTAATTATGTATGTTTCATGATATTATTGTGAAAATTTCATAAAATTTGGATGAGGTTAAAAACTCGAATTTACCTACCCTACTGATTTCTCCATAATTTGCAGCCATTTTTACTATAGGAAAAAGTGAAAATATTTGATTTTTAGAAACCAATCACTAGAATAAAATTCTTTGTCTATATTAGTTACAACAAATTGTTTTACATTAAATCATAACAAATGTTTGTAAATTTAAGTCTTCTGAGTAAAGCACCAGGTAAAAAACTACTTTCTGAAATATGCTGAACGGAGAGTAGAATAGATATCTTTAAATACACTTTATCGACCAGGGTTTACACAGGTTATCGCTCATCCAGCAGTTTTTAAACACTCAACAGGTAATGAAAACAGTTAATGTGATGTTTAAATTTCTATCTCAAAATATGGCAAATACGATATTTTTTGTTGAAAAAAATGTGAGTAGCTTTTGCAAAAGCTACTTGCATTTATTTCTTGCAGCAAAAATATCAATGTATTTGAAAATACCTTAGCTACAACAGTTAACAAGTTTGCCATTAGTGAGCTTGTTAAGTTATTGATGCTTTGAACAACTGGGTCCAGTACGGTAAGGAGTTAAAGTGTCTGAATACACAGGGTAAATATCCTGCTGGGCACAAACTAAGGCATAGGTAGTAATTAAGTCTGATATGGTAGTTCATATATTTGCTGTACATAGATGGTGGCAGAAATCATATTTTCATGTTTTATAACTTTGAAAAGACAGATTATGTCAATATTAGACCAGTGGGTGAATGATTCTAAATAGAGTTTGAATCACTTAGTTCAATGGCTTATTTGGTGTAAGTGATTTAATGCAGAGCACGCTGGGAAAAATTACAGCAGGACCTCATGAAATACTTTTCTTATTTTTCCCAGAAAATAAGGTTTGGCATTTCATGCAAATTGTCTCCTTAGGAGACAATTTGCATGAAATGTCAAAGCCTATTTTCTGGGGAAAAAAAAACAAGAAAATATCATCAATTTATTGTTTGCTGAATTTGCCTAGAGAGTGGTAAAGGTTAAATATATATGAAAGATCACTTTCAGTGAATCAGTCAAAGGTATAGTTTACAATGTTTTCAATTGGTTAGTTATTTTTTATGTTTTATTTACTGAAAAGGTTACACACTGGGTGAATGTCCTCACCATTTCTGACCTCCAGAGAATTCACCCAAATGAAATTGTCCCAAATTCTAATACAACTTAACCTTTACCACTCTTGAAACAGACTGATGATAATTTACTCAGAAAATAGGCTCTGACATTTCATGTAAATTATGCATGAGTCAAAGCTTATTTTCTAGGAAAAAATAGCAAAATATTTCAAACTGATGTCTGCTGAAATTTTTACCCCTTTTTTAAACCCCTAGTATGCTTCTCACAAATTTAGCAGACAATAAATTTGGGATATTTTTTTCTGAGAACATACATCTTGACATTTTCATATGGATTTTAGTGATGGTTCACAGGATATGTTAAGTCCTATTTTCTCAGATTTTTTTTTTTTTAAAAAAAATCAACTATGAATATTCATTTTGTTTATGATTATTATTATTATTTTAACTTTTTTATTTTGTTTTTATTATTTTTTTTTTGCTTTTTGGGGCTCATATACATTCATATGAAGTTGATCTGCAAAAAGTACAGCTCCTGACCACACTGCACAGGTTGCAATGGGCCATTTTTTTTTTGCACTAAGCTGACCTGCAAATGTAGCCAGGGCAGATCCCTGTTTGTTTTATCATACCTTTGTTCTTCGGCTGTGGCTGTTGTTTTGTTGGTTTCCTGCTTGGAGCTATAACCCTTGTGATTTTCTTTCGGGTGCCATCTCCTGTCCGTTCTTCTTCTACTGATAGCCAGCCTATAATGATACAAGATATAATGTAAAACAAAAAATGCTCTAAACAGTGTTGGAAATTGGTGTATATCACTTTCTAGAGAGTCAATCTCTACTTTGATCAATGTGAACTGGCAAAGGGTGCATTAATTAACCCCTGCCATGCTGAATAAATTAAAATGCCACATCCACTTCAAATTTTCAGCCAATCAGATTACTTGAGCAAGGTTGTTGATACAAATCTGCATACTTAATAACAAACAGTGCAGATCCAATTCAGAAGCCAACTGATCTGGATCTACACTGTACAGGTGGGGCATATCTGGGTTCAGCAGAACCAGTGTTAAATAGTCCTTATCCGGAAAACACCAACTTTGAAACCTGAGTACCTAGAATGCTTAAACTTCATGCATTTGGTAGCCTTCCCACAACTAAGAAATGCTGAAAATTTGAACTTGATAAGTGTGAAGTAGTTCCGGAGTTATGGATGTCCAAAATATATACAGAACATATAATAAAACGCTGTAAATGTACCTAGGTGGGTACAAATGAGCAATTTTCTCATGCCTTATCATACTGGGTTGCTGTATAAAATAATGCATAAATTTAATGTTTTTGATCCAAATTGTATGATATTTGGCAGACTTGTGCCTGGATAGTACAGCTGTAATAATATGTTGTCAGATTTGCAGTTTTGGGTTTGATTATGGAAATATAAACATTTTCTCTCAAATGACCATATTTGGAAATGTCAAATTTTAAGCAGCCCTATCTTCCAAACCCAATTAGATATTTAATTCTAATTTTCAGATTTTTCTTGTCTTATCAACTGCTATCAAGTAATAGAAGACTGAAAGCCCTTATCACAAAAGTTTCATAATTTGCATTTTCTGGAGTAGGCCTATTAAGCAACAGAATCATCACAATCAAGAGGAGAAGCTTTTTTTTTCAGTCAAAAAAGTAAGGATATTTTTCTTATTTCTCCATGAAAATGTATGTTATGGGTACTCATTAGAGGCACCTCACTGAGGCACTACTAATGAGTACCCACAACATATGCTTTCGTGGAGAAATAAAAAGATATTTATCAGGATATTCCTCTTATCTGAAGCTGTTTCAAAACTGACATTCGACCCAATCCGACAAATGCTGTATCTGTCTTGCTACATGCATTCATTCAGTGACGGTAAATGTCCTAAAAATTTGAACCCTTTAGTTGATATTTTTTGTTCCTAAATTTTATTTTTTACACATTTTTTTCTTGTTTTTTATGCATTTTTTTCTTAATATGACTTGTGAAATGGCAAACAGTGCAGACCCTGAAGGAGCAGTCTGATCTGCATATGCACTGTTTGGATATGCCATTTTTTCAGACACTTTGGTGTACAAAATTTTAGGACATTTACCGTATATTGAGACAAATGAAGGATGATAATGAAAGCCTCTGTGCAATAAAGTGCCCTACAGTCATGGGTTGATTTTTATCTCCAGTGGGATTTGAACCCTAGGCCACTATGGTCTGAATTTTGGAGGGCTGCTTACCATGCTTATCCATTTTACCACCTGAGTAACAAAAGGCTGATGAGAACTGTTGTTAACATCATTTTCTATACAGTTTAGTTAAAATGCTTTTGTTCAACCATAGTATGTCAATATTTTTTTCCTCTTTGGAATTCTGACAATGTAATTGCTTTAACCAAGCAATTCTGAGTATTTGACAGTTGTTTTTATACAGAAATAAAAATTCTTTTTTTTTTTTTCCTAATTTTTTGTTGTTTCTTTGTTGTTTTCTTTTATAAGAAAATAAGAAAAATATCAGACGGTCTAAGTATACAGGTGTACAGGCAACAGAACAAATTATCAATTTTCTTTGATACGGTAGATTTTCAAATTTTACTACCAAACTCATGGAATTATAAAACCTATGTAGGTTTCATGTACATCAGATTTTGGATTGAATTCTTAAGCACCAAATTATAATGAAAATAAAATAAAAATTTCAGCTTGATTTAGATGCCTCATATTTTATTCTAAGGACTAAATTTGTATTAAGGTCCAAACATTACTGAACATCAAAGCAGAAAAAATTTCTTTGACTGCAAGGCTAGTTGAAAAAGAAATAAATATGGTAGTCTGAATATACTGGGCCCAGTTGTTTAAAGCGTTGTTAGCTTAACAAGCTCGTTAGTGGTCAAAACGTTAACTGTTCTAGTAAGTACGATATCTAATTCACAGGTATTTTTACTGAAAAAATGTGAGAAGCTTTTGCAAATGCAAAAGCTACTCACATTTTTTTCAGCAAAAATATTAGCATATATGCCATATTTAATGATCAAAGTTTTAACGATACGTTAACTAACGGCATCGTTAGTTTAACTAACGGCATCGTTAGTTTTGAACAACTGGGTCCTGGACTTTATACTTTGAACTTTTTGTTGTCTGTGTTATTTTCATTACCCGTTATCTTTGATAGACAAATAGGAGTCAAAGCACTTGCTGAGGAGAGGATTTGATGATAATTCTGGGATAATTTTTCTTATGTCTCCCTAAAAACATGTTGTGGATACTCATTAGAAGTGCCTTGGTGAAGTGCCTCACTGAGGCACTTCTAACAAGTACCCATAACATACATACATACTATAAGCTGTGGACTAAAATCTGTGAGATAAGGCAAAATTTTAAGGGAGATTTGACGAAATTATATGAGATTTTCTTATACATCACTATGGAGTTCCCCAAATATAGTCTAAAGTCTTTTTTTTTTTTTTTTTTCTTTTTTTTACATGTAAGAAGCTTGTGAAAACCACAACAGTGTGAGTTATGTTTATTTCTTCATAAAATCTGTTGTAAAATGGTCTGAAAATTCTGTGAAATTTGAATTTTTTATGGGAATTTCCTGCCAGATAGGCCAAATTCTGTGAGATTTTTTTCTCACAGTGTGAGATATGGCATGTCTGAACATATGTTTTTATGGTGAAATTGAGAAAACTATCCCAGGATTACCATCCAATACTCCCTCTTCCTTAACAAATCCTCCTCCCATGAGTTCATTATCAAGGATGCAGGAACTCCTTAACAAATCCTCCTCCCATGAGTTCATTATCAAGGATGCAGGAACACTTACTTCCAATGGGTTCTGCACGTCTATGCTGTACCTTGACAATAGGCTTCTTCTCTTTTCTTCTCACATCTTGTGCCTTTGGAACTTTTTCTACCAATTTATATTTTATTTCTGCTTCACTAAAACCTGAAGACAAAAAGGTGTTCCATATATTACCCTATTTACCTTAACCCTTGTCATGCTGAATAAATTAAGATGCCACGCCCATTTCTAACTGTCAACCAATCAGATTGCATGTTCCAGGTTGTTGATACAAATTTACATTTTTAATGATAGTGCAGATCCAGATCAGTTGGCTTCTTCAGAAGCCAATAGATCCGAATTCACACTGTTTGCAAAGGTAGGCCATATCTGGGTTCAGCAGGACCAGTGTTAATACTGGGACAGACAGACCTGAGTAAACAGTGTAGACCTAGATCAGACACTACAGAAAGTGGAAGCTGATCAGGGCCCACACTGTTGCAACCCATCCAGCAGTTATGTAAGACATATAGAGTTAGTAAAATAGACTTGTTCAAATTTTAGTCCTGGTCCTGCATGTCCCAGATGTGCCCTGTCTATATGCAAACGGTGTAGATCCAGATCAGTCAGCTTCTTCAAAAGTCAACTGATCTGGATCTGCTCTGCTTGCCATTCCATATGTGAATTTGTATCAACAACCTCGATCAAGTAATCTGATTGGTTGACAATTACAAGTAAGCGTAGTATCTTAATTTATTCAGCATGACATGGGTAACATTGTTGTTATGTTTGTTGAGGTGTTCTGGCCCAGTCAACCCAATGGGGTCATGTCGAGCATGGTCAGTTTACCTAACCACACTTTTACTGGGCAGGCTTAGTCCTCTCAGTTTACCAGTATTGTGCACATTCGTTCGCCAGAAACTGACAACTGCCCTTCTTGAATCAGCGGAAGGGAGAGAATGATGGTAGAAAATATTTCATGATCAATCTCCATAAAAGAATGTTGCCAACCTGGCAGGGGTTGAGCCCGCAACCTCTTGATCACCAGTTGGAGGTGCATCCAACTGAGCCACCGGCGACAAAGGTAGGACAAGTATGGTAAGGAGTTAAGGAGTCTGAATATTATAATACTGTTCTATAAATGAAACTAACATGAATATTTCCTTCTAATGAAGTCATATTCACAATGTTTTTTTATTTACCGATAGGCTACTTGGAGAGGAGAGGTGTTGATGTATGGATGGGTCAGCGTGGGAGCTGTATTTTGATATATAGAAAGATAAGAAGGATCATCTGAGTCTTCCCTGCTGGCATGTGCACTCAGGGCCATTTTGCAAGGTGAAGCTTTTTAACCCATTGTAGTATGGAAACCCCTAAAAGGGTAATTGGCAAACAGTGCAGGTCCAGATCAGACGCCGCATTCTGTGGCATCTGATCAGGGTCTTCACGGTTTACAAATAGTTTAGCTATTTTTCTGTAGGAATATCTAAAACTCATAGCCGGACGTACCTAAAATTGAAATTGGATTCTTCCAGTATATAGTGTAGGGGAGTCTATTCAGTCTACAATGGGTTAGTAGGCTCTGACATTACTTTTACCCAGCATACTCAGCTCATACCAAGAAACTGGATGTGATCTGAAGGAAATACCAACCCTTGTGTTCTAGGAAAAATTAGTAAAAGATGGCTTACTTTTTGCCTGCTAATTCAGGATGCTGAGCAGGTGCATGGTTACAATTTAGTACATACTTTCAATAGCAGCCCACCCCAACAACCCACCAAAATTCCACCCCTAAAAACAAGGCTTAATACTTAGGCAACATGTCTCCATAGGGAATGGCTTTATTTTCTGAGACTGGAGCATAGAAGCACAGTAAAGAGTGTGGTAGCACAGTATTTAGTGTACTGGCCTGGCCGGCCTCAGTGGCTCAGTTGGATGCGCCGTCCGACTGGAGACCAGGAGGTTGCGGGTTCAACCCCCGCCGAGGTCGGCAACACTCTTTCGTGGAGATTGATCATGAAATATTTTCTAATGTCATTCTCTCCCTTCCGCTGATTCAAGAAGGGCAGTTGTCAGTTTCTGGCGAAAGAATGTGCACAATACTGGTTAACCGCTTAGAGGACTAAGCCTGCCCAGTAAACTTGTGGTTAGGTAAACTGACCGTGTCGACATGACCCCAATGGGTTGACTGGGCCGTAAAACCTCAACACAAACAAACAAACAAACTCTGCTGACAGAGTTTCACTTAACCCTTGTCATGCTGAATAAATCAAGATGCCATGCCTATTTCCAATTTTCAGCCAATCAGGTTACTTGATCTTGGCTGTTGAAACAAATTCAAATACTGAATGGCAAACAGTGCAGATCCAGATCAGTTGGCTTCTGAAGAAGCCAACTGATCTGGATCTACACTGTTTGCAAAGGCAAGGTATATCCAGGTTCAGCAGGATAAGGGTTAATTGGATGAGAAATTTTGCTCCGTTAGCATCATTGGCAGGGATAATGCCTCATCCTTCAAAAGGCCTCTGTACAGCAAGAAATATCTTCTGTGCAGGCTAAAGATCCTGCTTCCAAAAAAACTTCTTATAATTAGTCCACCCTACAAAACATGTCCACTTCTATAATAGTTAATACAGCTGAGTGCAGCCAAGGCAGAAAGAAATATGAAAGAAGAAATTTTATAATGTCAATACTAGTATAATTTCTGTGTATTTTCAGTTACAGCTAAAATGAATATTCTGAGATACTTTTTTCCTTATTTCTCAATAAAAACATATGTTGTGTGTACTCATTAAATGTGCCTTACCAAGGTACTTCTAATGAGTACCCACAACATGTGAATGTGAAAATTTTCCAAAATTATCATAAAAAAAAAAAAAAAATTTTTTTTTTTTTTTTTTTTTTTTTCCAAAATTATCATCAAATACTACTTCTAATATTCCCTGCTTAACAGCCTGCTCTAAGAAACCCAACTTTTCTTGTGGATTTTTATTGCTACAAGGCAGCAGAGGCAGGTTAGAACACTGGGAAAAAAATTCAGCAGACCACATTTTGAAATATTTTTCTTATTTTCCCAGAAAATAGGCTTTGACTTTGCACACAAACTCCTTGGAGACAATATGAACTGTTGAGGCCTATTTTGGAAAAAAATAAGAAAAAATATTATCAGTTTGTCATCTGCTGAATATGCTCAGAGACTGGTATAGATTAAGACAGCTGTATCCAGAGAACCTACCTTTATAATGTGGCAGAGCTGGTCCAGCAGCTATCTTTCTGACTTTGGGATGTTTCTCCGCACCTTCGATCAAATCTTGTGAGCGAGGGATGATAGGTTCATGGGCATCATGCAGCTGATGAGAGGGTCCCACGTCATTGGGCACCCCACCTGTAGCCCCCATTAAACTGTCGTCATGGTTCTCTGAAAGCAGATGGTAAACTGGATTGCAATATGTTCTGTTTCAACTTTCCACATGATGCTTGCAGTGTCAGCAGACTACGGTAAGTGTCCTAAAATTTCAAAACTTTATTCATACATTTTTGGTTTAAATTTTGCATTTTATGCAGTTGTTTCTTAAAAGACTTAGTGGAATGGCAAACTGTGCAGACCCTGATCAGACTGCTTCTGAAGGAGCAGTCTGATCTGGGTCTGCACTGTTTGCATATGCCATTTTATCTGAAACATTAGTGTACGAAATTTTAGGACATTTACCGTAGTGTGTGATGTTCTTCCTATTTTAGTTGAAACAAAGCTTGATGTTTAATTAAACTGAAAATTTGAATGAAACATCTTTTTGTTGTTGTTGTTGTTATTGTTGTTGTTGTTTTAACACTTAAAGTGTCATGGAAAACTAGAGCAGACTGATTTTATTTATTTCATTTTATTTTTTTATATATATACCGGTATGCTGTTGTTGTTGTTTTTTGGGGTTTTTTCTTTGAGATATAAAGGCTTAACATTTCATATGAATCCTCTGCTCCACCCAACACTGTTTTCTTGCTTCTGCGCTCTTCGTGTTACTGATCACATACAATTCATTACTTTTATTATTATTAGTACATGTAGTAGTATCATAATTATTATTACTGGTATGTAGTTTTAGTTTTGTCTTGTAGAATAGATTGATCATTTTTCAGCTTGCTGCAAATGCTATTTAAATGACTTTTTGCTTACTAGTACATTGAGAGTACATTCTGTGGATTTTAAAATCTGTACGCTCCACGGGACTTGATACACTTGGTAGATTTTCTGCCATTTTTCACAAGGGAGACAATTTTTGTGACTCCTGTCTGCTTTCCTAAACACTCACACCCTTCTAAAAAGTGATCTACTATAAAAAGGAAATAATTTGCTCCCTTAAGATTCTGAAAAAGGGTCTACTCAAAAAGGAAAGAATTTGCTCCCCTTGAGTTTACCCCTTTCAGAAGGGAGGCAGATCAATTCTGACAAGAGTTTTCTCTCCTGAAAGTTAATCCATTCACCTTAATATTACAAAATATGGTGTCCCCTATTTCTTGCCTGTTGCCAGATTCTGTTTCAGCTTTTAGGCAATCACAATGGGAAAAAAAATGACTGAATGTAGAAATTTAACAAATTTCAATGATTTTTCTGAAATTTAACAAATTTCAATGATTTTTCTGAAATATCACCACTTTCTGAGTTCTGATCTGAACACGCCTTCAAGAGTTTAGCAGCGGCAATATTCAAGAAGAAAATTGGATGGGTCCAGTTACATATTACTAACATTTTAATTAATCATAATACAATACCAAATAAACAACATGTTTAGTTTTAGCATAAAAATATTGTCCTAATCTCAATGGTTGTAAAGTTTCTACATGAAGCATGTAATTTTAAATATATTATGGGTGTAACTTGATACAACCTGCCTATAAAAATATCAGATCTGTTTATGCATTTATTGCTGACCTTAATAAAGGGTCAATGATTATTTTTGGCCTTTTATGATCATACCTATGTTCCACAATGTATTATCATAGTCTAGTGGCATTTGTTATTCACCAGCCAGAAAATCTGAGATGTATTGAGAAATATAATAATGGCCCTTGAGGTTTAAATTACAATCTAGAAGGTATTGTGTGAAAAGTTTCAAAGGTCTAGTGATTATTTAAATGCTAGTATGTTGAAAGAATCCTAGAAAATATTACACCTCATTATAATCAGTGTTTCAACTGTCAAGAAAGTCTCATTCTGACTCTTTGCACTCTGGGTAAAAATTTCAGCAGACGACATTTTGAAATATTTTTTCTTATTTTTTTTCAAGACAATTTGCATGAAATATTAAAGCCTATTTTCTTGGAAAAATATTATCAATTTGTCATCTGCTGAATATGCCAAGAGAGTGGTAAAGGTTCTAAGCAACAGATTTGCAACAGATTAAGTTGCAGAGACGGTACTGACTGTTAAACCCTGAACCTCCTGATTTTATATCAGCTGTACTATAAGAAAAGGTGTCTGTCCAATAAATTTTCATGCTAGCTAAAGACTTTTATTTTTTATTACCTGGGTCATATATTGTAAATTTCTTCCATCAGTGTTTAATGCATAAAAAATATAATGTTACTGGCAAAAAGTCTCAGCAAAAAGTATCCCATGTATTTCTAACCCTTGTCCTGCTGAAACTAGATATGTCCTGCCTTTCAAACAATGTAGTGGATCTGCACTGTTTTCCTTCAGTATTTGACTTTATATCAACAATCTGGATCAAATAATCTGACTGGCTGAAAATTAGAAGTGGGTGTGGCAATTTATTCAGCAGGACAAGGGTTAAGAGCTTTAGACAATGATAAATTGTGTACTTTAGCAAGCTATTTTTCACTTTCCCAACTGAAAGAAATACATGCAATATTTTTGGCTTGTAAATTTAATATATATATTTTTTATTATTATCAACATTATTATTTGTGGCTGAAATACATATGATACTTTTGCTTTTTTTTTTTCATTTTTTTTTTATATTGTGTCATTCATGATGACAATGTTTTGGTGTTTAAGTCCCTTTCAACATTATGTCAGTCATACTGAGACAATGGAAGGGCGATAATGAAAGACTGTGCAATAAAATCTGTACAGTCATGAGCTGAATTCTGCCTCCAGCAAATTCAAACCCAAGCCCATGTGATCCACTCGGTTAGGCATCCCTGGCATCATGAAAACATGCCTATATAATTTTGACCCCCTTAAACCCCACTTTTATATAGTAAAACTGGGGTTTACAGGAGTATACATTATTTTCTTATTCTTGCTCAAATACATAGATTGTGGGTACTAACGGTTCTAACTAGTTCCCACAATCTATGTTTTGAGCAAAAATATGAAAAAAATCGGAGTTTTTTAATCTGAAAATTTTCAGTTTTTAATCATCATCATCATCAACGGATTTTTGATTAATGTGCAGGTACAGGGGCAACATCCACATCAGTGGGCCCCCTTCCAGGTAGCTGGCTTGCTGCACGTATGGCAGCTCTCACACCAGATCTCCAGGTATGTCTATCATGAGGGTCGATAGCCGAGAGCTTCCACTCTCTGCAATCCTTCTCTGTCAGCTGCTTCCATGTCATCTTTGGCCTCCCATACCCATGCTTTCCATCAACCTGTAGGTCAAAGGCTGTCTTGACTGCTCCATTGGAGTGTCTCACATGTCCATACCAGCGGAGCCTTCTATCCTTCAGAATGAGGTCCAGATCCTCAATGCCAAGCTGTGCAAGTAGCTCACTGGATCTGGTGGTGACAATGTCTTGTGGCTTGACATTGCAGATCTGTCTGATCATTGCCCTGTCATTTCGCTGCAGACGTTGGAGGTTTGGCTTTGTCAATGGGCAAGTCTCAATGGCACAGAGCATTGCGCGCCACACACAAGAGCGGTGAAAGGTGAAATTTTCTATATATATTTGAATAGGCATGTTTTCATAATATCACTTCATTCTGTCTTTCATGCTACTCATACTGTTTATCATTTTTGCAAGTTTAAAGAAAATCTAAGAAACTGTAGACTGATTATGGTCCTGCCCCAGTTAATCAGCTAATACTTTACATGCAAGCTGGCTCTAATCTATAAACTGTAGAATAGTTCACCTCACAATCTCAGACAGACAGATGGACAGATGTATGGTTCAATCAACATAATGATTCCTGTGTACTTCCTCTCTAGAGGTATTAAAAAGTAGTCAAAAGTTGAACTCGGTTGCATTTTATACTTAATTTCTTGCTTCCCCATTCAAGACAAAATATTGTCCGATATTACTTTGCTATACACAAAAGGTATCATTAAAACTGAAGAAAAAAAAAAACTTATTGTTGTAGGTCCAGGACCTATAATGTTTGATTATATATGAAAAAGCAATTAAATTGTACAATTCCAATAATTACTTAACCTTTGAATGTGTTTTAAGGAAAAAATGTATAAGGACTGAACCTAAACAAACTGAGAAAAATAATCAATATAAAAAAAATCAAATAATCACTACTCTGGGGCAAAAAATCATTATTCTTTCTTATACAATGCATCAAAGTTGGAAATGGTTTGATATGCTTTTGAGATAAGAACACCAATAACCCAATTATAAGACAACAAATGTGACTTACTTTTCCAAAATTTGCCCAAAATAAGGGTTTTATGTGTTTACTTTTTCTAACTTTCCTTGAAAACAGAGTGGAGTTCTGCTCGTGTACACGCTAGAGGGCGTAAGCAGTGTTGTAAACTTCATTACTGCTTATGAAGTCTCAATAAAACCGAGACTCCCATTTTCTTATCTGTAGTGTGTTCTTTGTTTCCAAAGGCAATCTTTTTGACGTTTATTTGATATGTAAATATAATTTCAAGTAAATCATCTCTTAAGGTAATAAATTGCATGAAACTGTAATCAAAGGAACAAATCAATGGGTTAAAAATACCAACTGACCTTTACTAGGTCTGTTCATGAACAGTAGTGAAAAAATTAACACTCTCATACCTTCTACTCATCTGCTGAGCAGAACTCTATTTTCACAATTACACAAGATGGACTGGGTGACCAGAAAGTATTATAAAATACAGGAAGAGGTTTTTACAGTCGGCACTAAAATAGGTAAATGTGTTCTGTAAAGAGGGATCAGTCTTATTTCTTGCCAAATATACACATAAATATTCAGGGAATGTATGCAGAGAGAAACAGGTTTTCTCCATACTATATGTAGGGCTGCTATGCCTGTACATTATCATAAGCATGCAGTTTGATATTTGGAATTCATCTATCCATGTGAACTTGAAATAAAGGAAACAATGGAGACTGCAGCCTCCTCCTCATACTTGGATTGCTATCTCTACATTGACAATGGAAAGCTTACTACTAGGCTTTATGACAAACGGGATGACTTCAATTTTCCCATTGTTAACTTTCCATTCCTGAGTAGTAATATCCCTTCTGAATCAGCATACGGCGTTTACGTATCACAGTTAATCCGTTATGCCAGAGCCTGTTCAAATTATCAGGACTTCATGGAGTGTGGGAAAGTGCTCACTACAAAGTTGTTGAGCCAGGGGTATCAAAAAACCAAACTGGTAGCAACACTTAAGAAGTTCTATGGGAGACATCATGATCTGGTCAATCCCTACAATGTGGCAGTTTCCAGAATTGTTTCTGATGTTTTTGCCAATGACGAGCCATAAGTAGACTTCCAAAATCCCGGACATATGCTTCTACCTACATTTCCTTCATTCAGGCCTATGGGCATGGTGGGTGAAGCTTGCTTACCAAGTAATGCTTACTATCCGCGGATGCCTGATTACACTCTGTATTCTGGGGTCCATGTCTGTTGGTCTGAACATTCTGATTCGTCATTTTTTTATGGATTTATGAGTTTGGATTATAACTACTGGTTCCCAAGATATTGTGCAGAGAAGAAAGTGTAATGCCAAGGCCAATGCTGATGCCAATGGCGACGCAAATGGGATCCACACCAAAAACAATATGTCCCCCTAGGGTGGGGGGACATAATTAAATCAGTTTTCATCATTCAACTATAAAAGCGTTGCAAGCATTGCACCATGCCCCAACACTGCACCTACATCAAGCAAGTACCATAACTGTCAAAAATAAAATGTGTTCTACATGTTATCTTATGTCCCTTTACATTTTTGCAAGGCTTCAAGAAAAAATCTCTGAAACCGTTTTCAATTTATAGAAAAGGCACTATTATATAACTTGGATCACTATTGACAATGTACAAAGGGCAG
Organism: Anodontia alba; assembly: GCA_964016985.1. NCBI lineage: Eukaryota > Metazoa > Mollusca > Bivalvia > Lucinida > Lucinidae > Anodontia > Anodontia alba. Next base: position 107,156,604 of record OZ024821.1, on the reverse strand, counting down.
TAACTCCAAAAGCAGGTAATTCAGAGTTATGGTTCTTGAGTTTTGCAAATCGCGTTATGGTGATATACATCTACATAAAATTTCAAGAAAATATCTAGGACAGTTCGTTTTCAAGTTACAGAGTGGACACAAATATATACTTAAAGCCATTAAATACGCAGCTTTTTTAAGGATGTCCCATTTTTTACATAAAAACGATAACCTTATTATTTTCACCAGAAAATAACGGACTATCGTCCAGCTATTGTCTGCAAAGTGTAAATGTAAATTTGCACCCTAATAAACCCGTTTTACCACACAGAGCGGTTTTGATGTCCAGCATGTGCAACTCTAGACCTGGTAGGTATTGAAGTGTATCGAATTGCTTACAATATGGAGGTTTATGCATGTACACATTATCCAGTCTGACATTCATAAAAAGTGATTGAACTTTCTGGAAATGAGACTTTCTAAAATTGATCGGGCACATGCAATTGGGCAAATTGAGGCTGGTCGACAACTAAAGGATGTTGCAGCAGCCTTCGCCGTCAACAAACAGACAATCACTCGGCTTCGTCAACGTTACGTCCAGACGGGGTCCACAGACAATCACCCATGCCCTGGTCAACCACGCGTGACGACCCAGCGCACAGACAGAGCCATCCGCTTAGCCCATCTCCGTCAACGCTTTCACCCGGCAACGGAAACTGCAAACCAAACACCGGGGCGCAACCAACCAAGAATAAGCCTGCAAACTGTCCGACGCCGTCTGAGAGTCGCAGGTTTACGTTCATACCACTGTGCTCGTCTTATAAGAGGTCATCGACTTAGACGTCGCAAATGGGCCGCTGCACACACTCGATGGAGGCTTAATGACTGGCAAAATGTTTTGTTCATGGATGAATGTAAAGTTATGGTTGATTCTAGTGATAAACGGCAGCATGTGTACCGACGTAATGGAGAACGATTCACTGATGCGTGCGTTCGAGAGGTCGACCATTTGGGTAGAGCTTCCACTATGATTTGGGCGGGAATAAGCTACTGTGGAAAAACTGATATAGTGTTTTTGGATAACGGCCGGGGCAGGGGTGTACGTCAACGTGTCGGCAGAGGACTGACGGCACAGCGCTATATCAACAATGTTTTACGACCTGTGGCAGTTCCTTATGTTCGGTATCATCGTGGTATGATGTTGCAACATGATAACGCAGACCACATGTTGCTCGTCAGACAACTCAGTTCTTACGTCAGGCTAACATTAGAATGCTTGACAATTGGCCAGCTTTATCATCTGATCTTAATCCAATAGAGCACTGTTGGGACTTTCTCAAACAGCGGATAAGGAAAATGCAACTTGACACTGCTGACCAACTGCGGAACGCATTAAGGGGGGAATGGCGATGTCTGCCTATGGTTTACGTACGTCGCCTCATCCGATCCATGAAGGATCATTGTAATGCTGTAGTGGCTGCTAATGGGGGACACACACGGTATTAGTGCAAGTGGGTGCAAATGAAATCAAGTTAAATTTCATAGTGTGCTATGCATCAAGTGCATAAAACCATCAAATTTTTCAATCAATTTCTGCTTCAAATGGACAAGGTTGTTGGAATAATGTTAAAAGATAAGGTATGTGTGTTTTGCTTTGATTTTGTCCCTGTTTGATGCCCCAAATTCAGCCAAACCTCTCAGTTGTGTTTCTAATGGCTTTAAGTATATTATAGAAATCACTATTTTCAAAGTTCAAAGGGCCATAACTCCAAAAGTAGGTTAACCAGAGTTATGGTTCTTGCATTCTGCACCTCATCTCATGATGCTTTACATTTGTATGAAGTTTCATCAAAATATCTGGAAGGGTTTTCAACTTACAGAGTGGACACAAGTACATAGTAGAAATGGCTATTTTGAATATCTACTATGTTCAAAGGGCCGCAACCACAAAAGTAGGTTTACCAGAGTTATGGTTTTTGTGTTCTGCATGTTGTCTTATGGTGCTTTACATTTATGAGAAATTTCATAATAATATCTCAAAAGGTTTCAACTTACAGAGTGAACACGAGTACTTGGTAGAAATGGCTATGTTCAATGTTCAAAGAGCTATAACTCCCAAAGTAGGCAAATCAGAGTTACAGGTTCACGTGTTCTGCACGTCATCTCATAGTGCTTTACATTTGTGTGAAGTTTCGTGAAAATATCTCAGAGGGTATCAGAAATATGGAGTGGACAAGAATGATGGAAGTGCTGATGGACGGGCGGATGGACACTCAAAATTACGGTATAACATAATACTCTCACCACTTCTTGTATAAAAATACTAGCTTGAAATATAAAGTCTAAATATTCAACAGTAATAGAATATTTACTATTTTTAATAAAAAATAGCAGTCTGGAATAAAATTATGGAGATTTAAATAAACTTTAAATTTAAATTTTAAAATGAACCAATGGCATCATTGATTTTTTACTAAACCTAAAATAGCGACACAAGTTACTATGCCTTGAACGCACGTAACTTTTCAACTAATAGGAATTCTTTAATACAGTGGTCAACATTATTGTCATCACAACAATATCCTTGATTTTAAATATTCTGAAATTATGGGATGTGTCACCTTTAAGATCAGGAAATAAGCTATGTACACAGCATAATGTCTATAGATTATTACCAAATAGGAGTCTGTTTATGCTATCATGTAGGGTATGAATTCATATGCATGGAATGCTTGTAGGTTGCAACTCATATTAAATCACCTCCAAGTAACCGACTTGTAAATCAAACTGTAAATTTTCTGTCATGTTGTTTGTTCATGATTTGGTTTATTTTATTTGCTTCTTTATTGGCTTTGTTATTTGTCAACATGTACTGAAAACAGTGTATTTGCATTTGTAGATATAGGATAGTATTTTCTTTAGGACCTATCGAGGGACCTATATACTGCTACTGCTGATTTCAGATGGACCATACCATGCGAAAATGTGTCTCAGGGCATATGCCGACAGCGATGGTCAAGATCAGCCTGTGCATCTGTGCAGTCTGATCAGGGCCTTCACTGTCCACTAACAGAATCATTGGATACTACAGAATCTATGAATGGAGAGTAAAGGCCCAGATGATACTTTGTGCATGTGCAGGATGATCTGACTCTGTGCATTTTGATTGAAGGCACTTTTTTTCATTTGATGCAGCTCATATTATTAACACTTGTCTTGCTGAATAAATTAATTAGCCATACCCATTTCTCACCATCAGCCGATCAGATTACATGATATAATGTTTTTATTCAAATTCACAAACTGAATGACAAACAGTGTAGATCCTGATCAGATGGCTTCTTCAGAAGCCATCTGATCTGGATCTACACTGTTTGCAAAGGTAGGGGTTGTTGTGAACAGCAAGATAAGGGTTAACCTTTAGCACACCCTGGGCAAAATCACCAAATAACAAATTGATATTTTTCTTATTTTTCCCAGAAATTAGAGTTTGCCATTTCAAACTATCTCTTTAGGAAATAATTTGCATGGAAGGCCAAATCCTAATTTCTGGGAAAAATAAGAAAAATGTATTTCAAAACATTGTCTGGTGAAATGTTTACCCAGCATGTAGAGTTTTAATCTGGTTAAAACTAGCATAGTTCTGCTTTCAATCGGTTCAAAAGACACACAGATGAAAAAGAACTAATCCTAAGTATGGGGACAGAACAGATCTGTGAAAACAGTGTAGACCCAGATCAGATGTTGCAGAATGTGCATTCTGATCTGGGTCTATACTGTTTTCTACTCGACCACTAAGACTTTAGATATATCAGGAGTTAATTGACCTGACACTTTCAAATTTTAGGATGAGTATGGTAAGCATTAAAGGTGTACCAATACTTATGGTGAATACGGTAATGGTAGTTGTTTTTTAATTGTGTTGAGGTTTAATGACATGTCAACCCTTGTGGGTCATTTTGTGTCGTCTCCCAGAGAAAAGGAGAAAAGAGATAGAAGAGATAGTAGAGGAGATGAAAGAGATGGACAGGGAAGAAAGAGAACAAGAATGAAAGTGAAGAAACAGAAGAAATAAAAACATCCCCCTCTACCCTTACCTGCTACATGGATAGCAGGCTTTGCCCAGCTGTAAGCCAATATCAGTTGGACGCCCCAGTGACGTAAGACACCTTCGCCACACCTGACCACCCCCCGCAATGGTAGTTGGAAAGATCTTCAAAGCTAAAAAATTTGTCTGCCCAGTGGAGGATAAAAAGCGCCACTGCCCCGCACCACGGCTCAAATATAAACAAAGGGATAGATACTCTGTAGACATGTATCCTTGTATCTAGGGGTGATACATAATCATGTGTTAACCCTTAGAGCCCAACATGCCAAAATAGTGTGTGCTTTCATGTATTTTATTATGCTGTAACTTAGACATAATTAAAGTGTGTCCAAATCAGACTGACAATATTGGAATAACAGATTGTATATACCTCAGAGTCTATAACAATCCAACCATTACATACATTTTTTTTTTTTTTAAATATGCAAAATTCCAGAATTCTATCATCACTTGTCGTCCTAGACTTCTATAACCATGGTCTGATCATAATGAGATATGTAAATGTATTGGCTAACAGCGTAGGCCCAATTAGACTGCTCCTTTGGTAGCCTTCCAATTTAGGTTCACGCTGTTCCTCCTTCTTATCTTATATTCATAGACGTTTACAGTATACATATATCATCAAAGCTCAGAGACTGTCTATAGGTATAGTACATGTGGTCTTAATGAACTGTATATAGCTCTTTCAAGATTATTAAGTCATTTCAACTAAATCTATGCTTGCAAAGTAGAAGCAAGGCTTCCCAGCCAAAACCCGCAAGCCCGCCAATCCATTTCATCAAATTTCAAAGAGATTTTATCTGTCAGTGTCGACTCACTATGAGATTTCAATGCTAATGTTTTGCAACTCCTTTGAAATTTGATGAACACAACTGCCCCATCCGCAACCCCGGCAAAGGAACTCCTGCCTCTGTAAACCAAGCTTATCTGATTTACCACAATAATCCTAAGTATTGGGACAGATAGGCCTTTGCAAACAGTGTAGACCAAGACCAGATATCACAGAATGTGGCATCTGATCTGGGTCCACACTGTTTGTTATATATACAACATCACTCCAGACACATCAAAAGGTAGCAAAGTGGACTGTTTCAAACTTCAGAGCAATATGGCAAGTAGATAAGGTGTCCCAATACTAATAAAGATACTAAAAAAATTATCATAGCCAATAGCTATATGGGCCACGCCAAGTCAAAACAAGAGGCCCACGGGCCACGGTTGGCTCACCTGAGTGACATAGCCACTGCAGACATGCAGATGTTATGCAACATTTTTCCAATCCTATCATCGCAACTAATGAAAATATCATCATTTGAGCAGTTCTTAGTTTTGAAGAAGAAATATGGGCCTGACAGTCAATGGAGCATGATCATTTGAATAAACTATCAATTACATTTCAACAGAAGGATCAATATGGAATTTGGTGGAAATTGGCTAAGTGGTTTCTGAAGAATCATGATTTTATACATGTAAACAGCACAGTGGCTGGGAAATATTATAAATATAAACCAGATGATGGCCATCTTAGATTTCCAGTCAGAACAATTTTAACTATTGTTGATCTACAAGTCACTTCAATACTTTCAATATAAAATGTATATGGCCCATACAAATGGGGAAGCAAATTTGACCTTGGAGGTAAAAAGGTCAAATGTCAACATAAAACCATCATTTTAGCAATTTTGGTAGATCTGTCCCCCATAATTTGTGCAAAGATTAGGACCCAGGGCTTATTTGGTTATGGAGAAGAAGATGTTTAAAGGTTTTTACCATATATGGGCATGGCAGCCATTTTGATCAATGGATCATACCCATTTTAGCAATCTTTCATTCTCCTGCCCACGGAGGCTCCGTATGAAATTTGAGCAACACTGGCCCGGAGGCTTCAGAGGAAAAGCCATTTGAAATTATCAACATTTTTTCCATACAAATGTATGGGGCCCATACAAATGCATACAGAAGCAAACTTGACCTCGCCGTAAAAAGGTTAAATGTCAATGTACGACAATTATTTTAGCAACTTTGGTAGACCGCCCGTTCCAGATGATATATGCAAAGATTCAACCACAAGCCATCCTCGGTTTTGGAGAATAAGATTTTTAAATGTTTTTTCCCATATAAATGCATAAGGAAGCAAACTTGACCTTGCTGTAAAAAGGTCAAATGTCAATGTATGACCATTATTTTAGCAACTTTGGTAGACCCCCTGTCCCCGATGATTTGTGCAAACATTCAGCCCCAAAGCATCCTCAGTTCTAGAGAAGAAGTTAAAGGTTTTTACCATATATGGGCATGGTGGCCATCTTGGTCAACGAACCGTGACCATTTTAGCAATCTTTTGTTCCCCCTACCTAAGGAGGTTCCATATGAACTTTGAGCAAAATTGGCCCAGAGGCTCCAGAGGAGAAGTTGTTTGAAATTCTGAACATTTTTACCATACAAATGCATATGGAAGCAAAATTGACCTTACCATAAAAAGGTCAAATGTCAATGTACGACCATTATTTTAGCAATTTTGGTAGCCCTCCTGTTCCCAAAGATATATGCAAAGATTCAGCCATAAGGCATGCTCGGTTTTGGTGAAAGAAGATTTTTAAAGGTTTTTCCAATACAAATGCATAGGGAAGCAAACCTGACCTTGCCGTAAAAAGGTCAAACTTCACGTACGACAATTCTTTTAGCAATTTTGGTAGACCTCCCGTCCCTGATGATTCCTGCAAAGGTTCAGCCCTAAGGCATTCTTGGTTCTGGAGGAGAAGATTTTTAAAGGTTTTTACCATATATGGGCGTGGCGGCCATCTTGGTCAATGGACCGTGACCATTTTAGCAATTTTTCGTTCCCCCACCCTAAGGAGGCTCCATATGAAATTTGAGCAAAATTGGCTCAGGGGCTTCAGAGGAGAAGTCGTTTGAAAATGTTAACAGACGGACGGATGGACGACGGACGAAAAGTGATCACAATAGCTCATCCTGAGCAGAGCTCAGGTGAGCTAACAAGTCTTCAGGCATATGTAGACAGCGAAGGCCCAGATCAGACTGCATCTGTGCAGTCTGATCTGGGCCTTCACTGTCCACTAACAGAATCACTGGATACTACAGAATGATGAAGGAAGAGCAAAGGCCCAGACATTGTGCATGCACAGGATGAATTTGAATCTGTGTATTTTGCAAATGTTCAAAGACACCTTTTCCTGGTGACAGTTCTGGCCTTGACTGGTTAGTGTTGGAATCTTTCAGCATTTCTTACCTGATCCTAAATTGTGTACCACACTGCCAATCATGATTCATTGCTATTTTGCTAATATATTTTTTAACAACCAGGCTACTTACAATTATATGTCTTTATTGCATTTCCTTTAATTTGTGTAACAAAATTGTTTGTCGTGCGCTTTGTCTGGTATACATTTTAGCACTAAGTATGCTAAATCATGATGAAATGAAAAAAGAAAACTAGAAATGTGTTTATCAAACACTATGCCCTAAACTATATGCTTGTCATTACAAAATTCCAAAATAAAATGGGGTATAACTCTTATAAAAGTAATCCAAAGTTCTCTAACTTTAATCAGGTCATCTACACATTAGTTCCAAACTGCTCGCAAAATTTCATGAGCCTAACTCAAGGGGTTCCTTAGACATTTTGCTTACAAGATTTTCATATGCTAAAAATGCCTAAATCAGAAAGGGGGCCTAACTGCACCAGGAAGAATCTGACAGAAAAGAACCCCCAAAAAACAGGTCAGCTACTTTGTCATAAGCAATGCACATATGAAATTTCAAAATTCTAGCATTCATGGTTCCAAAGATATGAGGGGTTTCAAAAGCGTGACATACAGACTAAGACGGACAAACAGATGGACAAGCCCAAAACAATGTGCCCTCCAAAATTCTCTGAAGTTAACCCTACACCCTGCCTTTGCAAACAGTGTAGATCCAGATCAGTTGGCTTCTGAAGAAGCCAACTGATCTGGATCTGTACTGTTTGCCATTAAGTATGTGAATTTGTATCAACAACTTGGATCAAGTAATCTGATTGGCTGGAAATTAGAAGTGAGTGTGGCATCTTAATTTATTCAGCATGACAAGGGTTAAAGGCATAAATATTTCTAAATAGTGCTGAATGCTTTTATTTATGGTCAGCAGGTTAAAATTCACACTGTGTACATGGGACGAAGCACCCAATGAAGATCTTTTCAGAACTTTTATATTCAGAAGATCATAGGTTAATGAGAAGAAACCTGAAAAGAACTAGCCATGTGAGGCTGTTTAGATAAATAAAGAATTAAAAAAATCTGAACAGGCTAAGGACTAATGGGAAAGTTTTAAAGGAATGAGCATGGACTTTCTATCAAAATGATAATTTTAATATTCATCTCAGAAGTCGAAAGATTTGTTAGCACTTGTGTTATTGAGGCGATTGAAAGGCTCTATGCGAAGTAGTAAACAGTCATGGGCTGAATGTCTGAACCTGGTTCATCAATCACCAATTCCATTGCTCCAGAAAAGATCCTGGTACATATAGGTCTAGATGAGAGTGGGTATCAGGATATTATTTTTCTTATTTCTCCACAAAAAACATATGTTGTGGGTACACATTAGAAGTGCCTCAGCGAGGCACTTCTAATGAGTACCCACAACATATGTTTTTGTGGAGAAATAAGAAAAACATCAATTTTGGATTGAAAACAAGCATCTTATCAAGACCTATGGGTACATTCTTTGCCTACTGCATTGCTTCAGATAATAAGAGCATCCTGATAAATATGAGCCAGGGCACAGCATTTCTGAAAAGACTGTACCATGAAATACAAAGACTGTACCATGAAATACAAAGACTGTGCCATGAAATACAAAGACTGTACCATGAAATATGAAAATAGGCTTAGCCTAAATGCGAGCACAGCACAGACCTATCTGTAGTCTCTTCAAAAGTCCTTCACAGCATCATTAAAGAATGAATACCAGTATATAAAAAAATGTATGTAAATCAAAAATAAATAATAACAAGAGCTCCGCCAAGCGGGGCATTATACGCCCGTGGCAAGTAATAAGATGCAGCACATAAACTGGCTCCTGTATAATTCAGTGCTCCAGATATAAACTGTAAGTGGAATTACAAAAAAAAAAAAAAAAAAAAAATTCATTGGAGCATAATCTCTGCTGATATTTGGTGAACTGTAACCTAAGGGTCCTAGCTGGCCCAGAAATTAAGGGAGGGTCCTAGCTGGCCCAGAAATTAAGGGAGAAGTACTTCTCCCTCCTGTGAAAATAAGGAGAAGTTTGCTGCCACAGAAGCATGGCTATATTATAAGCTCATATGAGCCTTTGGCACACTATTACCTCTAAACAATATGCTGTGAAAAGTTTACAAAAACTTTCAAAGGGGCATAAATCTGCAAATATTTGGTGGACTGTAACCTTGAAATAATATGTGCTGCTCCACATCATGGTGTAACTATTTATGAAGTTTCAGCTTGATCAGATGTAAACTGTAGGAGAATTTAGCCGGAAACAAAAAATTGATAGAAATTTTCAAAGGGGTTTAACTCTGCTAATATTTAGTGGACTGCAACCTTCAAACAATATGCACTGCTTCACATCATGTTCTATCTACAAATCAAGTTTCAGCTTGATAGGATGTAAACTGTAGGAGGATTTAGCCGGAAACAAAAAGTTTACTGAAATTTTCAAAGGTGCATAGCTCTGCTAATATTTGGTGGACTGTAACCTCGAAACAATATGCGTTGATCCACATCATGGTCTAACTACACATGAAGTTTCAGCTTGATCGGATGTAAAATGTAGGAGTTAACCGGAAATGAAAAGTTTACAGAAATTTTCTACGGGGCATAACTCTGCAAACATTTGGTGGACTGTAACCCCGAAATAATATGCGCTGCCCACATCATGGTCTAACTATATACCAAGTTTCAGCTTGATCGGCTGTAAACTGTAGGAGGAGTTAGCTGGAAACGAAAAAATTTACGGACGGACGGACGCCATACCCCGTAACATATTACTTCCCCTTTTTCAAACGGGCATATAAAAATAATCAGCAAAATATGTTCGTGACACTTATTGATACTCGTTTCTTGTCACTTTGTGATGCTTATTAGTGAGACCCAAATTTTGTAACTAGCGGTATAATCAAGTCCGCCCAGTCCTGCCATCTTCCGATGACAACTTCCGGGAAGAAAAAGGAAGAAAATATTGGTCAGAGTGATTTCTGCTGAAAGTATATATCTTTGTATGTTACTTTTCCTTGATCATATTCTCTACTGTAGAGCTCACTTCGTCTGCGACGCGCTTATCGCATCGCGAGCTGTGCTCGCTATAAGTAACACTGACTATCTGTCAATCTTCAATCAGCTTTGACATTAAATATTGCTTGCTACTTATAGACCAAGCTTTTTTTTGAAAGCTAATACTTGGTAATAAAAATATTGAGTAGTTCATGAAGTTGTTTCTTGAGCAATGGGAAACTTTAAGATTATCTACAACTTAGTCGGCATTTTTTTTTTTTTTTGTTCTGTTTAAAAGAATAAACAAAATTTGAATGTTGTCTTGTACAATTTTGCTTTAGCGCTTTATTATTAGGATAATGATTAATATATTTATCCTAAATATTCAGACAATTTAATTCTTTACGACACTTGTCCTAAAATTTGAGGATGTCCATTTTACAACAAGTTGATGTCTCTAAAATTTGACGGATGGATGGCAGTGCAGATCCTGATCTGATGCTACCTGTTGCCTCTGATCTGGGTCTACATTGTATGCTTTGGCCTTATCTATCTGGCTACTTTGGGTAAAAGCAGTATCATTTTGTACCCAGCTTACTCAATAGCATCACCTCAGCAATTCCAATGATTAGTCACAAAACAAGTTTTGGTATAAAAGTTATCTTCAGAATACACTCAACTCTTGTTATCTTAATCCTTGTCCTGCTGAACCCGGATATACCCTGACTTAGCAAACAGTGTAGATCCAGATCAGTTGGCTTCTGAAGAAGTCAACTGATCTGGATCTGCACTGTTTGCCATTAAGTATTTGAATTTATATCAACAACATTGATCAAGTAATCTGATTGGCTGATAATTAGAAGTGGGTTTGGCATCTTAATTTATTCAGCAGGACAAGGGTTAACTATGCTTATCTCAAATAACCGCTTATTTTGAAATGAAAATCTGCTCCCTGTTTTAACATGGTAATCTAAGAACAGGTAACAAAACACTGTGGAAACTCCTGAGGAATAATTTCTCCTCTTTTTCACAATATTTTCAATATATCTCTAATTTCAGGAGTCAAATTACATATTCATTTGTGAAATGTGGTTGTTTGATTTATTTTTCCTCAAATATGCAAATTTGATGTTTGTTTGTGTTGAGGTTTTACAGCCCAGTCAACCCAATGGTGTCATGTCAAGTGCAGTCAATTTATCTAACCACACTTCTACTGGGCAGGCTTAGTCCTCTAAGCAGTTAACCAGTACTGTGCACATTCTTTTGCTAGAAACTGACAACTGCCCTTCTTGAATCAGTGGACAGGAGAGAATGACTGGAGAAAATATTTCATGATCGATCTTGAATGTTGCCAACCAAGCAGGGGTCGAACCAGCAACCTCCTGATCACCAGTCAGAGGCGCATCCAACTGAGCCACCAAAGGCCGGCAAATCTGACATGTCAAGGTACAGAATATCTTACAATATTTCAGAGTCTCTTAGACTTCCAGATAAATGGAGTCAACTGTACTTTCTTTAAGGTGAACAGATACACTTTCAAGTGCAGGAGGGGGGAGGCAACTCTACCAAAAGTGTTTTGCCTCCCTTCTCAAAAGGGATCAACTCTAACAGAAAAGAATTTGTTCCCCTTGGCAGATACCTTTTCAGAAGGGGATCTGTGTGCAGCAAAGTAAACAGGAAGTCACATAAGTTGTCTCCCTTAACCTTTACCACTCTCTTGGCTAATTCAGCAGACGACAAATTGGTGATATTTTACTTCTCCCAGAAAACAGGTTTTGACATTTCATGCAAATTGTGCATAAAATATCAAAAACAGTTTTCTGGGAAAAATACGAAAAATATTTCAAAATGTCTGCTGAAAATTTTACCTAGAGTGCTAAGCATTAAAACAAAATCTACCAAGAGTATCAAATCCCCACTTAACTGGAGCTATGCTGAATGAGCCGACATATATTTTCCGCACAGACAGGCAATGGTATACATTGCATGAATATTCTTTTTTCACCTTTTAAAGCAGCGATTAATTTAACTCTTTGTCCTGCTGAACCCCGATATGCCCTGCCTTTGCAAACAGTGTAGATCCAGATCAGCTGGCTTCTGAAGAAGCCAACTTATCTGGATCTGCACTGTTTGTCAATCAGTATGTGAATTTATATCAACAATCTGGATTAAGTAATCTGACTGGCTGACAATTTAGAAGTGGGCATGGCATCTTTATTTATTCAGCATGACAAGGGTTAACACAAGGCAAGCAGGCTTCAGAGGAAGTCAGCAGACAGCAAACTGATTTTTTTTTTTTTTTCATTTTTCCCCAAAAAACAGGACAAGACATTTCATGCAAACTGTCTCCTAAGGACACAAGTTGCATGAGATGTCAAATCCTGTTTTGTGAAGAAAATAAGACAGGGCAAAATTGGCCCTGTATCGCTCACCTGATTACCAGACAAGTCAATTGGCCTTTTGGTTCATGTGAAAAAGTTCAATATTGATTTTCAAGATGACGGCCATCTTGAATTTCCCATCAGAATGACTTTAGCTTTTTTTGATCTACAAGTCACCCCGATACTTCCTATCAAATTTCGAGTCAATGGGCCTTTCTATTCAGGAGAAGAAGTTCAAAATAGATTTTCAAGATGGCAACTGTGGTGACCATCTTGTATTTCCAATCGGAATGATTTTAGCTATTTTTGATCTACAAGTTACCTCAATGACTCTAACCAAGTTTCAAGTCAATTGGCCTTTTGGTTCAGGAGAAGGAGCAAAAAATAGATTTTCATGATGGCTGCTAGGGCGGCCATCTTGGATTTCTGATCGGAACAATTTTAGCTATTTTTGATCTACCAGTCATCCCAATGCTTCCTAACAAGTTTCCAGTCAATTGGCCTTTTGGATCAGGAGAAGAAGTGAAAAATAGATGTTCAAGCTGGCTGCCATGGCGGCCATCTTGGATTTGGGATACGAACAATTTTAGTTATTTTTAATCTACAAGTTACTCCAAAGCTTCCTACCCAGGTACGAGTCAATTGGCCGTTCAGTTCAGGAGAAGAAGTGAAAAATAGACTTTCAAGATTGCCCCATGGCAGCCATCTTGGATTTCCAATCGGAACCATTTTACTTTTTTTTTGATCTACAAGTCACCCTGATGCTTTCAACCAAGTTCAAATGGCCTTTCGGTTCAGGAGAAGTGAAAAATAGATTTTTATGATGGTGGCCATGGCCGCCATCTTGGATTTCTGATCGGAATGATTTTAGCTATTTTTGTTCAACAATGTCATCCTGATACTTCCTACCAAGTTTCGAGTCAACTGGCCTTTTGGTTCAGGAGAAGAAGCGAAAAATACATTTTCAAGATGGCCATCATGGGGGCCATCTTGTATTTCTGATTGGAAGGATTTTAGCTATTTTTGATCTACAAGTCACCCTGATGCTTCCTACCAAGTTTCAAGTCAACTGGTCTTTCGGTTTAGGAGAAGCGAAAAATAGATTTTCAAGATGGCGGCCATGGCGACCATCTTGGATTTCTAATCGAAACGATTTTAGCTATTTTGATCTAAAAGTCACCCCGATGCTTCCTACCAAGTTTTGAGTCAATTGGCCAAGGGGTGCAGGAAGAGTAGGCTTTTAAAGTAATTGCCAATGTCACATGACACACGGCGGACATTGACTGACCACAATAGCTCACCTTGAGCATTTCGTGCTCAGGTGAGCTTAAAACATACTTCAAAGTGTTGTCTGCACATTAATAGGTGATGAATGGAGAGAATCCAGTGAAAAAAGATATATATGATAAGTGCTATTGCAAATAGATGCTAAAAATAATACTAAAAATAGAAATCCAGATTAAGAAAGACTTAACAATCTTAAACAATCACCGGACTGTCAATAACAACTGATATTCATTTTGTGAAGAGTCATCCAGTTCTGAAGAGAGTCATTCAGTTCATGTGACATCATTAATTGAAAGCAGAAGAATGACATTCTTATATAATTCAGATACTCATCACAATTTCAATCTTGTTTGTTAATACAGTTGACTCTCGTTATCTCGACCCCTCTTATCTCGATCCTATCACTTATGTCGAACTGATTTCTAAGCCCCGATTATTTTCCCTATGTATTATTGTATTTCAGCTTCGCGTATGTCGAACTACTTTTATGTCGACACTTCGGTTATCTCGTCCATCATTTTCAGTCCCTGAATATATTTTTCACAGTTTTTACTACCGCGTATCTCGAACTCGGACCATGACGAAGGAAAAAAAATGTAAGATGCGGCGCCGCCGGTCTCTCAGTTAATGAAAATCATAATAGGCCTTTGATAAATAAATCAATATTTTAATTTTCCCCTTTGTCCAGGTAATTACAAACAACACAATGTCTAAAATCCGTAATTATGAAATCACATGCGTGTCGAGTCGGGTTTGACACGCGGCGCTCAACACTGTCTCGTGTCATTGATTTGTAAGATTAAAAGCGGCCCAGAATAGTGTTATGGAAGATTAATCAACGAAGTTTCTTTAATTTATTGTTTAGATATGCTCTTCACTATTGAGTACTGTCCGTCTGAATGATATAGCGTCTTCAAGAAAAGTCAGTGCGCGACAGGTTCCGACTCAGATCAGCCTGTATTGATCAGGCTAGCTAAGTCTGAATCTTCGCTTGTTACTCTTTGGTCAAGCGGTGCTCTTTGGTAAGCCCAGATAAGGTTCATGCGTATAATGGAAAATTCGTGGGCGTGCAGGCTGATCCGAGTCTTTGACAGTCGCACAGTCTTCTAATAGGAGTTGTCGTGCACGGCCTCAAATAGACGAATCACACGTGGGTACCGATGTTAACCCTTCCGAACCTGTAGACTGGTACGGATACCCGCACAAATAGTGTAGGTCCAGATGAGACGGTTCATAACTAGCTTTCTCTGCAGGATCTACAGTTTGCCGCGCTGAGACGGTTCGTTTATGCCAGGGGAGATAATCCAAACTAGCTTACAGCTGCCGCTTAACATTGTAAGCGTTTTATGCAAAAGAGGAAACCAGTCAACTCTTTATCGAGTCGTCTATGCGAAGGGAGCTAATCCAAACCAGTTCGTAACGTATAGCTAACACAACCCGGAAACTAGTTATTTATTTATAGCTCATATGGAAATCCAGATTTGCAGGAGTATTAAAAGACAACAAGAGACGTTTGAAATTTATTATTATTAACATTTATTGATGATATTATTTCAAGAAAACCATTGCATCTCCTAAAACAAACAGTAACAATGCAAACTGAAGTGCGCGTAAATTATTTAAATTGCCATATACATGTGCCTTCCAAGCACGTTTTGGCGAACAGAGAGGCGAACAGTCGTCATACCTATGACGTCACAATTTGGTTGTCTCGAACTACTGATAACTCGAACATTTTTATCAGGTCCCGTGAAGTTCGAGATAACGAGAGTCGACTGTATTTGATTATCATTAACCCTTGTCATGCTGAATAAATTAAGATGCCATGCCCACTTCTAACGGTCAGCCAATCAGATTCCTTGATCCAGATTGTTGACATAAATTCGCATACTGAATGGCAAACAGTGCAGATCCAGATCAGTTGGCTTCTGAAGAAGCCAACTGATCTGAATCTACACTGTTTGCAAAGGCAGGGTATATCCGGGTACAGCAGGACAAGGGTTAAGTGCAAATTTTCATGTCCCGAAAACTACAGACTATCTTGAACTCTTGCAAAAATGGAATTCCTTTTGCTTGAATCCTTTACTGAATGAGTTTTCCATTATATTATGAAAAGCTAAGTATTGCTACCTATATTTCTCCTGCCTTCAATTGCACTTTCAAGAATATATGTCCACCTTTGCAAAAAGCATACAGCATGTTGCACCAAGCTCTCTGACATGCACTTTAGCACTCTCCGGGGTATTTCAGCTGATGACAAAATGATAAATGTTTTTTTTTTTTTTTTTCTTTTCAATTCTTTCCCCAGAAACTAGGTTCTGAAATTCTTGTAAATTGTCTCCTAACGGAAAATAAAAAAAATATTTCCAAATGCTGAAAATTGTACCCAGCATTCTACATGTTAATCCTTAAAGTGCCTATCACAACTGCAGCAGAAAGCATTTTGATTTTTTGATTTTTTTTTTTTTTTTCAAAGAAAATAAGTCTTAACATTTCATGTAAAGCACCTGCAAAGCAGACAATTCACAAGAAATGTTGAGACTTCTTTTCTCTAAAGAAAAAAGAAGAAAAAAAAAATTAGAATGTTGTCTGCTATGAATTTTGCTTGAAATTTTGGATCATTCTGGCAATATATGAATTAGTTAGCCAATCACAACTGTAGCATAAAACATTTAAAAAAATCATGGACAATAAGTCTTGACATTTCATGGCAATTATTTGCTAAGCAGATGAATCACATAAAATTTTGACTTATTTTCTATAAAAATAAAAATAAAAATCATCTTTTTGCTTGGTTCTTTAAGAGTTAAAAATGCTAGGTATCGTTTATTCTCCCTAATTACTGCACATGCCCTTGTAAGTGCACAGAAGCAATTTTGTAGTCTTCAAATTACAGCTGGTGTACTTTTATCTGCTTCTTTATAAAAGTATATGTTGTTGGTACTCATTTGAATTGCCTCAACTTGTTGAGGCAATTCAAATGAGTACCAACAACATATGCTTTTATAAAGAAAATCAGAAAAGATATCCCATAAGTATCATTAAATAGTCACTTCAAAGCACATGAAGTCATCTTCTTATCTTTCTTTATTGTCCTTATCAGGTAGATATTTTACTACAAGTTTTTCCAGTAATTCTGAAAATCTTATGCACACAGTGCCGTAATTAGTTAGAATACGGAAATCAATACATTTTTGACAGCTGGGTGGATGTTTGACCTTAACCCTTGTCCTGCTGAACCCGGATATACCCTATTTTGCAAACAGTGTAGATCCAGATCAGTTGGCTTCTGAAGAAGCCAACTGATCTGGCTCTGCACTGTTTGCCAGCAAGTATGCAAATTTATAGCAACTATCTGGATCAAGTAATCTGATTGGCTGAAAATTACAAGTGGGTGTGGCTTCTTAATTTATTCAGCAGGACAAGGGTTAAGGTAAGTTGAGAGACAGGGTATATGCAGCCTGGTGGCATACAGAATACAAAATACCAGGTATATTTTTGTCAGTTTTTGTCTACATACCTTTGTGTGAAGACTTGATCTGTTTCTGTATGGTCTCCTTAAGTTTAGCCAACCCATCTGAAACAAGAATCAAAGTATAATGCATCCTTGAGAAGACACAAAGTTGACTGTTATTGAGCGGTGGCTGTAAAAAGGAGTTGTGTTAGGGTTTAACTACACGTCAACCCTTGTGGGTCATTTTGCGTCTTCTCCCAGAGAAAGGGAGAAGAGACAGAAACGATAGTAGAGGAGATGAAAGAGAGGGATAGGGATGAAAGAGGGAAATGAATGAAAGTAAAGAAACGAAAGAAATAAAAACATCCCTTTCTACCCTTACCTGCTGTAAGGATAGCAGGTCTTGTCCAACTGCAAGCCAATATCAGTTGGACGCCCTAGTAACGCAAGATACATGACACCTTTGCCAAATTTTCTCCCCAATTTCAAGATCCCAAAAGAAAACCAATAAGTCTTTTGGAATGGACCTGTATTTGAGACAGGGATTAGTGTGCAGGAAGTCACAAAAGTTGTCTCCCTTATAAACTGGCAGCAAATCTACCTAGGGTATCCAGCAGCTTAAGTCCTCTGATACATCAAAACTGCTAGCTGGATAACAAGCATAGTGTAAATCCTGATCAAATGGGGTGACACTGTTTGCTCATGAGGACTATACCGTAATTACCCTAAGTGTTGGGACAGACAGGCCTGAGCAAACAGTTTAGACCCAGATCAGATGCCACAGGATGTGGCATCCGATCAGGGTCTGCACTGTTTGCCACCTGTCCAGCAATATTTTAAACACATCAACAAATAGTAGAATAAGCCTTTAAATTTCAGGACAAGTAGAGTCAGGAGCTGATGTGTCACAATACTTAAGGTAAATACTGTAGGACGTGTGGATACTCTGGGTAAATATTGTAAATCTGAAAACAAAGGAATAATCATACTGAATTTTATTTACTGTACACTAAAATAAGGAAGTTTTTAAGGTTTTTCTGTTTACTATTTTAAGTTTTCTCTAGATAACACCACCACTTCACTCGAGAAATCATTCAGAAACATACGCAAATAAAAATTTTATCCAAGTTGAGTGAAATTAACACCTGACAATGAAGTGGTATTCCTTATTATATTATTCTCAGAAAATAATGGTTGATATTATATTCAACCAATCTCAAAAGTAGATGGAATGATCAAAATGGAATATTCATCCCTTTTTTTTTAAAAAAAAAATGCCAAAAAAAAAAAAAAAAAAAAAAAAAGAAAAAGAAACTAGTAACAGTATTTTCAGAGAAAACAGATTCCCCACCCACCCGTGAGTTTTCAGTCTTTCTACTGCTGCAACCTTGAAAATTAGGTCTAGGTCTCACCAAATCTAATCGGTTCTTTCTTATGTCCCAATTATATATCCATGAAAATTTGGTAACAAGAGGCCCACGGGCCACGGTTCGCTCACCTGAGTGACATAGCCACTGCAGACATGCAGATGTTATGCAACATTTTTCCAATCCTATCATCGCAACTAATGAAAATATCATCATTTGAGTAGTTCTTAGTTTTGAAGAAGAATATATGGGCCTGACAGTCAATGGAGCATGATCATTTGAATAAACTATCAATCACATATCAACAGAAGGATCAATGTGAAATTTGGTGGAAATCGGCTAAGTGGTTTCTGAAGAATCATGATTTTATACATGTAAACAGCACAGTGGCAGGGAAATATTATAAATATAAACCAGATGATGGCCATCTTAGATTTCCAATCAGAACAATTTTATCTACTGTTGATCTACAAGTCACTTAGATACTTTCAATATAAATGTATATGGCCCATACAAATGGGGAAGCAAATTTGACCTTGGAGGTAAAAAGGTCAAATGTCAACATAGAACCATCATTTTAGCAATTTTGGTAGATCTCCTGTCCCCCATAATTTGTGCAAAGATTAGGACCGAGGGCCTATTTGGTTATGTAGAAGAAGATTTTTAAAGGTTTTTACCATATATGGGCATGGCAGCCATTTTGACCAATGGAACATACCCATTTTAGCAATCTTTCATTCTCCTGCCCACGGAGGTTCCGCATGAAATTTGTGCAACACTGGCCCGGAGTCTTCAGAGGAAAAGCCATTTGAAATTATCAACATTTTTTCCATACAAATGTATGGGGCCCATACCAATGCATACAGAAGCAAACTTGACCTAGCCGTAAAAAGGTTAAATGTCAATGTATGACAATTATTTTAGCAACTTTGGTAGACCACCCGTTCCAGATGATATATGCAAAGATTCAGACACAAGCCATCCTCAGTTTTGGAGAATAACATTTTTAAATGTTTTTTCCCATACAAATGCATAAGGAAGCAAACTTGACCTTGCCGTAAAAAGGTCAAATGTCAATGTCTGACCATTATTTTAGCAACTTTGGTAGACCCTCTGTCTCCAATGCAAACATTCAGCCCAAAGCATCCTCGGTTCTAGAGAAGAAGATTTTTAAAGGTTTTTACCATATATGGGCATGGCTGCCATCTTGGTCAACGAACTGTGACCCTTTAGCAATCTTTTGTCCCCCTTACCTAAGGAGGTTCCATATGAAATTTGAGCAAAATTAGCCCAGAGGCGCCAGTGGAGAAGTTGTTTGAAATTCCTGAACATTTTTCCCATACAAAGGAAGCATAAGGAAGCAAAATTGACCTTACCGTAAAAAGGTCAAATGTCAATGTACGACCATTATTTTAGCAATTTTGATAGCCCTCCTGTTCTCGAAGATATATGCAAAGATTCAGCCATAAGGCATGCTCAGTTTTGGAGAAGATTTTTAAAGGTTTTTCCCATACAAATGCATAGGGAAGCAAACTTGACCTTGCCGTAAAAAGGTCAAATGTCAACATACGACAATTCCTTTAGTAATTTTGGTAGACCTCCCGTCCCCGATGATTCCTGCAAAGGGTCCAGCCCCAAGGTATTCTCGGTTCTGGAGGAGAAGATTTTTAAAGGTTTTTACCATATATGGGCGTGGCAGCCATCTTGGTCAACGGACCGCGACCATTTTAGCAATTTTTCGTTCCCCCACCCTAAGGAGGCTCCAGATGAAATTTGAGCAAAATTGGCTCAGCTGCTTCAGAGGAGAAGTTGTTTGAAAATGTTAACGGACGGACGGACGAAAAGTGATCACAACAGCTCATCCTGAGCAGTGCTCAGGTGAATCCAACCACTGATTCACCAAATATTGTGCAGACAAATTTAAGTGTCATGCTGATTCCGACACTGACACCAATGCAGAGGCCATCTAGATCTGCACCAAAATCAATATGCTCCCCTCCCCGTAGCTTGGGGGACATAAAGAAAAGAAATCAAAATGTTATCTACTCTGGTCATGAAGGTTAAAACTATCGGCAATCACCAAGTAAACAAACAAACTTCTTCCAACTTTAGGATACCATTAGTACAGCAAGGTCTCTCTCTCTCCGTCTCCAGGATCTCTCTCAAACTTACACACACATGCAAAATAGGGCCTGCATATCCGCTCAGTCCGATCCTGACAACTGTGTCATGTCAAGAGAGAAATGTGTCTAATGGTATCCCAGATGCATTCAAATTGACAAAATCTGCAGTATGTAATGATTGTGTTAACAAACAGCAAAGGCACTGATCAGAACGCAGATTTACAGTTTCTTGTCAGCATAATGCTATATGAACCCTTTTCTTCTGAAATGTCCCATTTGTTTTTTACCATATCTTATTGGTCAAAAGCAAAGGTTTCGACTCAATTGCTGAGTTCCCTCTGCATTAATGCTTTGCATGCTGAGTAACAATTTCAGCAGATAACATTTTGAAATATTTTTCTTACTTTTCCTACAAAATAAGATTTGATTTGTTTGTGTTGAGGTTTTACGGCCCAGTCAACCCAATGGGATCATGTCGAGTGCAGTCAGTTTACCTAACCACACGTTTACTGGGCAGGCTTAAGCCTCTAAGCGGTTAACCAGTATTGCGCACATTCTTTCGGCAGAAAATGACAACTGCCCTTCTTGAACCAGCAGAAGGGAGAGAATGACCGTAGAAAATATTTCATGATCAAATCTCTACAAAAGAATGTTGCCGACCCGGCTGGGGTTGAACCCGCAACCTCCTGATCACTAGTAGGATGCGCATCCAACTGAGCCACCGAGGCTGGCAAAATAAGATTTATAAGAAAAATATCAGGGTTTTCCCTGACTCACATTTTGGCAGTTTTTCCCCCAAAACTTTGTTCTGAACCATCAAAAATTAGGAACGAGGGTCTTATGATGCAATTATGATCAATCCAAAATTTATTTTATTTATTCATGGCTTTGTATTTAGTCTTTTTGTGATCTAAAGGACAAGAATTACCAATATTTGGGCAACAATTAACCCTTTAAGCACTAGGCAAATTATAGCCAACTACATTCTAAATTGGTTTTATTTTTCAGTGAAAATAAGACTTGACATTACATGTGAATTGTCTGCTAGGCAGACAATTCACATGTAATATCAAGCCTTATTTTCTCTGAAAAATAAAAAAAAAAGTATTTCATAGTATTGTCTGCTGAGTTGTAATTAGTGCATTTAAGGGTTAACCTCTTTAAAGGAACAAACCCCTAAATCTTATTAAAGGACCCTTTAAATCCACATGAGGGAGTCTGTGGGATCCTCATTTTGAAACCTTAAGGGAAAACTCTGAAAATACTATCACATCATAACAAAATATAACAATTATGTTTACTTCTTTCAACAGTGTATTTGTACTCAAAGTTGGAACTTTTTAACTATCTTAGAAGTTTTTTACCACACAAATGTATTACCCTCAGTATTTGGACAGACAGGCCTGCCTGACTAAACAGTGCAGACCCTGAGTTTACAAAGAATGCCTCATCTGATCAGTGTCTGCTCATCCAGCAGTTTCTTAGACATACGTAGAAGAAGTAAAACTGACTTGTCCAAATATTAACCCTTGTCATGCTGAATAAATTAAGATGCCATGCCCACTTCTAATTTTCAGCTAATCTGCATTGTTGCTATAAATTCACATACTTAATCTTCAGAAGCCAACTGATCTGGATCTACACTGTTTGCAAAGGCAGGCCATATCTGTGTTCAGCAGGACGGGTTAATACTGTTTGCAAAGGCAGGGTATATCCAGGTTCAGCAGGACAAGGGTTAAGATAAATATCCTAATATTTAGGGTAAATATTGTGTTCTTCAATGTAAAGTAATAAATGTATTCAAAATTTCATATGGACAATCTCTTCAGGAGATGATTCATATGGAATGCTACAAACTTACACTGCCAATTACCATGAAAAATAAGAAAATATTGCTCATCTGTTAATTTTATTAATAGCACACCAAGGTTAATTATTTCACTTTTTCAACAACAATAATAGAATATTTACACAAAGCTTACTCCTGGCATTGTGTATTGTGCTAGTTAAAGTTGGTATGTCACAATATGCCATATTATTACAATTCAACACTGACCGATTTTATTTTGAATAAACAAAACAAAAGAAAAAATTTCCCTCATGATATTAAATAGTCAGATATTACCGTTTAACCCTGAAAGGCTGATTTCTGCAGCAAGCGACATTTTGAAATATGTTTTTTTTTTTATTCTGCAAAGAAAACAAGTCTTAACATTTCATGTGCTAATCATCTACTTGGCAGATGATTCACACAAAATGTCAAGAATTATTTTCCCTGGAAAGAAAAAATAGAATGTTGTCTGCTGCAAATTTTGCTTGGCGCTTTAAGGGTTAACTATGCAGAATTGGTAACACAAACCAAACATCAACAATTTCAAGCGAAGACTCAGAAATATAAGCAAAGCAGAAGACTTAAAGCAAAATTTACATACACATGATAATTGTTGGACTGATGGACAGATGGTCAGACAGTCTCATAAGAACTATATAGCCCCATGGTATACTTTGTATGATGATATAGACAAATTAAATGTCAAAATGTAATAAAATCCTGTGAGTTTTAAACACAGTAAAGCTATGAAAACATAATAAAACAATAAAAATGATCCTGCTAAAATACTGCACTATTAAAATATGGGTCCTTACCTAGCGCCAATCCTGGCAATACAAAAACTGTTTGTTTGTTTATTTGTTCGTTTGTTTGTTTGAAAAATACTTAATGGCCTAGCCAACATTATTTAACTGTGATGCTAAGCTGTCTCCCAGAGGAAGTGAGAGAGAAAAGGAAGACAGGATTGACAAAATGAAACAATTAAAAACAGCCCCACCCCAACTGACTCACTGCAAGCACAACAGGCTTTTGCCAAATCAGTAAGGACACCCGAACGGCGAAAGCAACATGCATAGCTCTTGATAAGGCGCTTTTTCCAACCAAAAAGTATCTATATTTTTTCTTATTTCTCAACAAAAAACCTATGTTGTGGGTACTCATTACAAGTACCTTGGCGAGGTACTTCTAATAAGTACCCACAACATATGTTTTCGTCGAGAAATAAGAAAACTTTTTACCTGATACCCACTCTTACCTAGGCCTACTAACATGGCACCTTAACACTACCCTACCAAAAGAAAAAAAAATCTCAATATTCTTGAGATCACTGGGAGTCAAGCATGTCTAAAAGATCTCTATATTCAAGAATTTGTTCCCCTTTGGTAGCACTTTATTCACTGGTTTTAATGGTCCTTTATTTTTTTGTCCTTGTGAAAGTCTAAATTAGTGTGCATATAATCTACTGTATTGATTACAGAAATAATCATAGACTTAACATGACTCGTTAAAGTAAAAAAGTTGAAATAACCCTGTAACAAAAAAAAAAAAAAAGTAAATTGTGGTTGCTTATGATTCAGAAAAACAGGTGCAGATGAACATAACTATTAAATGGAATGGAAAAGAAAATAGCTTTCTTTCTTTGGTAAAGCTAAAGAAGAAATTTGCCAAATGGTTATGTTGCGAATGCTGGTTGCGTTCAAGAAATGGGGCTAAATGCACAGAAAAAACATTGTTCAGCTAAGCATGGAAAAAAGGTCAAGGTCCGTAAGCTAGGGTTGATGGCAGTGGGCAGGGTGCATCATGACAGATGCTTGAAAGAAGTTTCATTAGCCTAGAAGCCTTGGTGTTTGAGAAACTAAGTTAACCACACAGACTTAACATTGATGACACTGACCACGATACCAACACCAACTATGACACTGGAAAGTGATCCATATGCCACTCCAGCTTGCTAAAGCAGTCGAGACAAAACAGAATAATTTTTTTTATGTTTGGGAAGCACATTTATAAATACTGAAATGGACAAGGTAAACTTGAGAAGATGTAATCTAAAGTACAAACAAAACATGAACACACAAGTCAAGGATCTAAAAGACTTAAAATGTTAACAAAGTGTGGGTGTGTTTGTATAATATTCACCAGACAATTTTGAACTAGTAGGTAACAAAAAAATTGCAGATCATCAGATTAATCTTATGTCAGATTTCTAAGAACTGGCAGGTGACCACAATGAAATTAAAAATAGTAACAGCCTTGCAAATTTAAGCATGATAACCTTCCAATGGAAAACAATCGCTGAAAAAAAAAAAAAAAAAGACTTTGATAAAACTGGACCGCAACTCTGGAAGAAATCAAAATTTGTCCATTAACTATTCCAAGCTAGGTGTTTCTAATACACAGGTGAAGTTCAAACAAAAATCCATTAACTATAATGAAATTATTACAAGCAAACTTCTAAAAACCTATTTTGACATATATAGCATGCACAAGAAGTTTCAATTAACCCATTTTAGTCTTGAGACCCTTAAAAAGGTAACTGGCAAAAATTCAGGGTCTCAACTGTTTGCAAGTAGTTTAAGTAAATGTCCTAAAATTTTGAACGCTTCACTCCATACCTTTTTTTGCACAGACTAAATTTTGCTTTTTATTCAGCTATTTCTTAAAATACTTAGTGAAAGGCAAACAGTGTAGACCCTGATCAGACTGCTCCTTCAGAAGCAGTCTGATCTGGGTCTGCACTGTTTGCATGTGCCCTTTTGTTGGCAGCTTTGGTGTACTAAATTTTAGGACATTTACCATGGTCATTTTTCTCTTTGAATATCTAAATAACATAGCATGGCATACCTAAAATTGAAATTGGACTCTTCCAATATATAGCATGGAGTAGTCTATTCAGTCTAAAATGGGTTAATGCTTAGCTTGTACTAAAATTGGTCCACCTTTAGTATACAGTAGGGGAAGTATGCTTTTCATCTTTTGTCCCAAGAATGTCAAGCAGAGGTCAATATATGTCATACTGAACTACTTTTGGTAGGAGAGACAGTCTACACCAGCTGTATCAGAGGCATTTGATTGCTTCAGTTAAGAGGGGGGAATCCATTAAATATCATTCTTATGTCTCCATGAAAAATATGCTGTGGGTACTTAATAGAAGCGCCTCTAATGAGTACCCACAACTTACATTTTCATTTAGAATAAGAAAAATATCAATACTTCAGTATACAAAAGCCAAAATTGTTTTAAGTTAATTGTACACCTGATTATCATTGACTAATGAAATCAAATTGCAAATTTATACGAAATCCAGGTAACAGTTATTTATAGCTGCGTTCTAAAGAGGGTTAACTGTAAAACCGGGACTGGGACATTTGCAAATAGTGCAGACCCAGATCAGACGCTGCAGAATGCAGGATCTGATCAGGGTCTGTACTGTTTGCTAAAGTTACAGGAAGTTGAGGGCTAAATGAAACAGTCTTAAGTCTCAGTTAAGGACCACTTTCCTAGCCTACACTCGGAGACAATCGACCCACCAGTGCTGTCAGTGCTTTGATTTGTTGAAAAAAGGGCCTCATCTGGAGCTATATAATGTTACAGGTCTGAGATGACCAAATTTCGTGTACAGATACAATAGCGAGTCAACATACCATAAAAACCCTAATTATTGGGACATCTTAGCTACTTACTATACCTACTTGTCCTCAAATTTGAAATAGTCCATTCTACTACCTCTTAATGTGTCTAAAATATTGCTGTATGTATGGCAAACAGTGCAGACCCAGATCAGATGCCACATTCTGTGGTCTCTGATCTGGGTCTAAACTGTTTTCAAAGGCCTATGTCCCAATACTTAAGGCTATTAGGGTAAGCAGATCACCACGATTTCCTTTCATATTGTTAGCCGATTTTATACTCCTATGATGAAGAGTTTATACATGTTTATACACAAAAGCAGACAAAAAATGCCTTGTCCAACGATTCAATTTCACCTACAGATACATAGATGATGTATTATCTTAGAATAATTGAAAGTTTTCTAAAGTATCTCAAATTCATCTGCCAATGGGAACTTGAAATTAAAGAAACATCTGTTATGATAAGTTATTCCTCACACTTGGATTTGTATCTCTCTACGATTGACAATGAAAAGCTCACTACTAGGCTTTATGACAAATGGGATGCTCAAATTCATCTACCAAGGGGAACTTGAAATTAAAGAAACATCTGTTATGATAAGCTATTCCTCACACTTGGATTCGTATCTCTCTACGATTGACAATGAAAAGCTCACTACTAGGCTTTATGACAAATGGGATGCTCAAATTCATCTACCAAGGGGAACTTGAAATTAAAGAAACATCTGTTATGATCAGCTATTCCTCACACTTGGATTCGTATCTCTCTACGATTGACAATGAAAAGCTCACTACAGTGTAGCTCCAATATATCGCGGTATTGCGGGTCCATAACCCTGAAACCGCGATGTGGTCGGAGCGCGATATAAGTCCCGACATGTACCATGCATGTATAACGGCGTGCATAACACTCGCTCGGTTTGTCGCTGTGGTAGTTTGCTGAGACATCATGGATAAATGGCATTCAGTTATGTTGTCACCATATTTCCTAATTAAAATTGGATTAGAATTGCTCAATGGAATAATTTACAATGGTGCGCTATGTCTAACAAGTAATTCCAATCGAAACCAGCTGATAAACTACGTTTGAAAACAAGAAATCATCGGATTGACAATTTAGGACGCCATTTTGGATACTCTGGCGAAGGGAAGTTACTCAATTGTGCTAAGATAACTTGAGTTGCTTCCCTTGGCTTATATTGCGGGTGCAAAAAAACAAAGTTATTTCTTTTTATTTATTTTTTTTATTGTTTGTTTTTGTTTTTTTGACGCAGTTGTTTTCTTCTGAAATATTTATATCTACAGAAGTGTAAAATAAGCGGACTACGATCTGTGTATGTTGAACAGAAACATCGTAAGACTACTGTCTTGTAAAATTTGCTGGTGTTGAAAAGGAGGTGGACCGTTTTCCCCTGCTGAGCAAAATTAGTTTGTGGGCATCATTGACTCATTGAGCATTGAGTAGATCTATGTACTAAATGATGATAATGATTACGACAATTACGACGATATAATTTATTGTTTGCCAATTATAATCAACGTGTGCGCTGATTAACACTATGTGGATTGTTTGTCATATAATACCTGACGCGCGAATCAATTACCGGAGGCGGAACGCGTTTTTTTTTTCTGAAGTTAAATAAAACAACAAACATTTTATGTTTTTAAATTTTTTTTTTGTTTTTTTTTTTTTGCTTATGGAAAATTTGGGAGCCATGGCCTATTCCCGATATACTGGATTTCGCGAAATAACGGACCGCGATGTATTGGAGCTACACTGTACTTAGGCTTTATGACAAATGGGATGCTCAAATTCATCTACCAACAGGAACTTGAAATTAAAGAAACATCTGTTATGATAAGCTATTCCTCACACTTGGATTTGTATCTCTCTACGACTGACAATGAAAAGCTCACTACTTAGGCTTTATGACAAACCGGAAGACTTAACTTTCCCATAGTTAATTTTCCATTTTTGAGCAGCAATATTTCTTTTCCACCAGCATACAGTGTTTCACACTTAACCCTTAAACTGCTAATCACAACAATTGTCATCTGCCTTGTCATCTGCTTGTGATTTTAAGTCATTTTTGCAAACAGTGTGGACCCAGATCAGACTGCTCCTCTAGGAGCAGTCTGATCTGGGTCCACACTGTTTGCCTGTATGCAAAAATAGATTTGAAAAGTTTGCAAGAATATTCAGCAGACAACATAAACAGACAACATTTTCAGATGCAGGTTTTCTTGGCGTTTTAAGAGTTAATCTGTTATGCTAGAGCCTGCTCTGAGTTAACAGGACTTTACTGAACGAGAAAGACTGCTGACTCGAGGATACCAAAGAACTAAACTGGTGTTAACATCATGACCTTGTCAATCCCTACAATTATGGCTGTTTCCAGACTTATATCTGATGTTTTAGCCACAGCCAAGTCATAAACAGACTTTCTAAATAAACCTCTGTTCAGGATGATAGGCATGGTGTGCAAAGCGTGCTTACTAAATAAATTTAATTTCCATGGATGCCTGGTTATACCCCATTTATTTTGGGTCCACTTCTGTCTGTCTGAACATTCCTAATTTTTCCTTTGTGTATATTTATTTTATGATTTTCAGAAATACAATTTTGGTATGTTGACCTCAGACACATTAGGACCTATCTTCTGTACTGTATATACAGACCTAGGCTCAGTAAATCTGGTGTTTGTGAATAATTGTTGACAATGGTGTATCATAAGTGGCTCTCTCCAGACTAAAATGGGCTAATGTTAGTCCGAGCTCAATCTACAGGTCACAGTCCCCTAAAATGGTAATTGGAAAACAGTGCAGACCCAGATCAGACACCACAAAATGCAGCATCTGATCAGGGCTACTGTGCTTTCGACATCTTTCAGAAAGCCGTTTTTTGCTTGACGCTTTACACAGAAGAAGTAAATTTGCAAACTTTTGTCATGATTAAATGCAAAACCATTTGTCGTAACTACCTATGTATGAAAAGTTTCATTCTAGTCAGTGGCTTTTAAAAAATCAAATATTTTCAGTTTTTCCCATAGTAAAAATGAAGCCAAATCATGCAGAAATCTGTAGGGTAGGTAACTTGGAGCCAGATTTTCAACTAGTTCCACTTGTTCAATTTTTCTGAAATTTTCACAATATTGTTGTGAAACATCAATAATTCAAATTCAGCAAAGAAAGTAAAAAATATTTTCTTAGACAAAAATTCCAAAAAATCACTTTACTATAGAAATTGCATAGGTCAGACCAACTTTTAGCCATAAATTTAATTTTAGTGTAAATATTTGAGAACAAAACACAGAAATAGAAACGACAAATGGTTTCTGATAAGATATGGTCAGTCAGAACAAAAGATTTTCATTTAAAATAAAACGTCAAGCAAAAAACATCTTTCCAAGAGATGTCGAAAGGACAGTAGACATGTGTCCAAAGTACACAGATGCTCCCGCCCTATGGCCTTTGCCCATACGGCTGTTTCCTTTAGCCCCACCCAACAGCCCCACCCCGGCAGGCTCGGTGGCTCAGTTGGATGCGCCGTCCGACTGGAGACCAGGAGGTCGTTGGTTCAACCCCCGTCGAGGTCGGCAACATTCTTTCATGGAGACTGATCATAAAATATTTTCTACAGTCATTCTCTCCCTTCCGCTGATTCAAGAAGGGCAGTTGTCAGTTTCTGGCGAAAGAATGTACACAATACTGGTTAACCGCTTAGAGGACTAAGCCTGCCCAGTAAACATGTGGTTAGATAAACTGACCACGCTCGACATGACCCCACTGGGTTGACTGGGCCGTAAAACCTCAACACAAACAAACAAACAAACAGCCCCACCCCTAGCATGATCCTGTTTCCAAACCCTGGTCTCTATATAAACTATTTCATCTGTGATCATTATACCCAATTTCTAACTCTAAGGTAAGTAATGGTACCAGACTTATGTTTCTATTGCCATTTGCATGTGCTCAATATGACCTGTTATACATTTTGACCCCTGGCCCTGCCTATGGGCAAACCCCAGGGGCAACTCTACCATGTATGAAGTCTAAAGTCTTGGTCTGGGTAAATATCATACCAAATTCAAACTTTGTAGCATAAAAGGTATCAAAGTTATGAGCAACTTGGACGTAAATGTGAATGTAAATATGCAGTCAACAAGAGCTGTCAACAGACAGCATAGCTCGCCTGGAATTGGGGTGATACTGGAATGTCAGAGTGCTCTTTAGGACCAGTCTGATCTGGGTCTGCATCGTTTGCTTAGGCCTATCTGTCCCAATACTTAAAATCATTTTGGTAAGAGGAAATGTTATGGCATTTTAGCTCTTGATAGGATTTCTTGTGCTATGGTTTGGTCATTTGTTGTCATGAATTTGACATTATCAGGGATCAATTATAAAATTTCTAAGTCTGTGACCTTGACCTTGAGGTCATAGGCATGGGTGGGGTACTGATAAAACATTGGACCTGTATCTATTATCATTCCAAATATGAACCAAATCTATCATATGGTTTGGAATATATGAGCTCTTAAAACACTTTAATATAAAATTTCTAAGTTTTTAACTTTGACCTTGAGTCCATGGGCAAGAGCACTGAGTATTGCTGAATAAAACTTTGGACCTGTATCTATCATCATGTCAAATATGAACAAAATCTATCATATGGTTTGGAAAAAATAAGCTCTTAAAAAAACTTTAATATAAAACTTTTAAGTCTGTGACCTTGACCTTGAGGTCATAGGCATGGGCAGTGTATTGCTGAATAAAACTTTGGAACCGTATCTATCATCATACCAAATATGAACGAAATCCATCATATAGTTTGGAAAATATGAGCTCTTACAAATCTTTAACATTAAAAATTTCTAAGTCCATGACCTTGACCTGACCTTGACCTTGAGGTAATGGGCTATTGTATTGCTGAATAAAACTTTGGAACTATATCTATAATCATACTAAATATGAACCAAATCTATCAAATGGTCTGGAAAATATAAGATCTTAAAAAACTTTAACTTAAATGTGGACGCCAATGCCGACTCCGACGACGGGGTTAAATGCAATATTCTTCCTGGACTTCGTCCAGGCAAGCTAAAAATACATGTGAACTTGAATGTAAACTGTAGCATTTAACTTGCATGTGAACTTGAATGTAAACTGTAACATTTGTTAGACTCTGGTTATGAACGTGACATACAAACGTACACATGTACCGGTGTAACATCACAGCGAAACGCTATATGCCCTGCCGAAAGGTGGGGACATAAAAACAATTGCTGGTGGATATTCATTGTAGGGTAAAGCTTTAGGCTAACCAAATTCGGTAGTCTAGTCAAGCACCATCTGCAAATCACTGTGACCTATAGATATATTATATACGTGTACTTTAGTCTATCACAGAGCGTATCCAGGGCATTTTCTGCACTATATAGCTTACATTGTATAGGTACATCTAATAAAGACAAACATGTAGCATGTGGGTCACTGTGATCTTGGTTTGAATTCCTGTTTAATGATATGTCAACCCTTGTGGGTCATTTTGTGTCACCTCCAAGAGACCTAGGCTAGGTTATTTGGGAAAATCTAGTGAATGCACACCATAACATAAATGGTGCACTGTGACCTTCCGACTGATATTTGAACTACATTTAACCCTCAAAGTGCCAATCACAACTGCAGCAGACGTCAATTTTTTTTATTTTTTTTTTTATTTTTCAGAGAAAATGCAGTCTTCTCAAAACTGACTAGACATCTGCCAATGTCAAGACTTGTTTTCTCTGAAAAAAAAAAAAATAAAAAAATTTAGAATGTCGTCTGCTACAAATTTTGATTGGCGCTTTAAGGGGTTAAGAAAAAAAAAAAAAACTTGTCTGGTGCTAATCTGCCTTACCCACCAGCGTAGAATGACCGAATAAGTAGTATGCATCTAGGAGATGGTGTTAGCTAGTATATCAAAAGTAGGTCACTGCATACCGTATTCAGACACCTTAGCCACTTACCACATTTGTCCTAGAATTTAAAATAGTCCATTCTACCACCTGTTGATATGTCTAAATTATTGCTGTATGTATGGCAAACAGTTTAGACCCTGATCAGATGCCACCTTTTGCAGCATCTGATCTGGGTCTACACTGTTTGCCCAGGCCTGTCTGTCTGAATATTTGTGGTAAATACAGTATACATATTCACATTTGATCTATTCTACAGAGAGAAAAAAACCTTTTGTCAGTGGCATATTCAATATGGCCTGGGCTGACTAAATTTGGTTAATGTGTACATCTAGTGCAGCTAATGCATTGCACTGGCAAAAATCTTCAATTTAAAATTTCTTAATCCATGACTTTGACTTCAAGGTAAAAAAAAAATTGTGTGGGGTTTACACTGGATAAAACTTTGGACTGTATAGCTTCTTATCAAATGTATTTGATCCTCTAGTCAGAAACATGGACTCACTGAAGGCTTTCAATGAGCAAAATGATGTATTAGGTATATATTAAATGAAGGAAGTGTCTGGTGACAACCGGCTGTCAGCAGACTTTTAGGTCTGGTGACAACCGGTTGTCACTAGACCAAAAAGTCTGATGACAACCAGCTGTATTTTTCCAATAATCCTGTGTAATAATTATTGGTTTCACAGTTAATTCTACATTTTCAGGCATTTATTTTGCTATTTGTTTTCTTTTATATAAGATTTTTAAGACAGTTGTTGGTATATTAATCATTTAAGTGAGGCATCCAAACAATATTTAACTCATTGTACTTATCAGTCAAATAGTATCTCATAGAGTCAAGATCTTGAAATATTATTATTTTTGGAGTGGGAGGCAAAAATGGCGTTAATCACAGGACATAACCATGTTAAATATTTACATGAATACATTTAAGACCCCCACATCATCACTTTCTCCTATCCAGGTTTGGGAGTAGATCAGCTGTGGTCCAAGTTACAAGAGATCACCCCAGCATTTGAAGTAAGGACTGTACATGTATGTTTACTTTTCTTTGACTGTTATGGAAGACTTTTAATGCTAAATGTAATGTTTTACCATATTTGGTTTCAGCGATCAGAGCTATACATGTATGTTTACTTTTCTTTGACTGTTATTGAAGACTTTTAATGCTAAATGTAATGTTTTACCATATTTGGTTTCAGCGATCAGAGCTATGGAGCTTTTGCATATAAACTGTACTCTAGTCAGTTTTGAGAAGACTGCATTGTTTTAATAGCATCTGCACCCCTATTTTATTCAGTTTTACTTTGAACTTATTTCCTTTCCAATACAATAATTAAAGGGAAACACCCACTAATTGCAATGTACAGGTATGTCTGAAAGTATTAAGCTCTAGAAAAAAACAAGAATTTTTGAGCAAATCTGATCAAAATCGGTTAGGAAATAAGAAAGATATATTTTATATTTCATATAACCCTGAGCATGGGTGCTGCCATTTTGAATATTAAATATTTTGAATATTTAATCAGATGTTTAGCTTTTTAAAACACAAATAAAAGTCGTCTATGGACAGGAATATTCTGCTTATGTGAAATAGTTGTTAGTTTTTATGCAAATGAATACATTTACGGTTAGACAGCAACAAAATGTTACTATTTTTGCATATTTAATTGGGTGGTTATGACATCACTCACTCACAAAAATGGCAGCTTCCATGACAGCATTTTATAGAATGTTAAAATCCAATAACTTTCTTACTTACCAACCAATTTTCATAATGTTTTCACCAAATTACTCAGCCAATCATGCTTAATAGTTTATGTACACATGTACATTTTCCTTTAAGTAATGACTGTATCTAGAGAGGGTATCTTCATTTAGTACATAGATGTAAACTCTTGACTAGCATTTAGGGCTGTAACAATGTAGTCACCTCATGATATGATATGTATCGCTATACTTGCCTCTCAATATGATATGTATCTGACATAATACTATTTTAATGCATAAGCCACAGCTTGGAAATTTTAATATTCTTGGAAAACAGGTTCAAAATTATCTCCAGCGCTTCCTTCTTATTAACAATGCCTTTGTAGAAGCCCCTGTATGTCATATAAGTGATCAGTGTATTTCAGTGACATTTTAGATCTTTGTAATTTGTTATAAAAATGGTCTTGAAATATGCAGGCTTTCAAGTGCCCTCCAGTGAAAAAACAGGGATAAAATTTTGAAAAAGTAGTGCAAAAGTAGGAATTTTAAATCATAAAAAGTAGGGATAGTAGGGATTTGTGGTGTTTTCAGACTTAGAAAATGATAAAATAAAAAAACAGTTTTCTCTGAACAATAACACATCACCATGATAAGAAAATACCAAAATAAATGTTCCAAAAAAGGAGATACAACTGAAGTAAAACTATTTCATAAACATTTGCATCGTGACTGCTCAGATAAAGTTTATCCAATTTTTACAAACTTTGAGCAAGCAAGGAAAAAAAAATTACAATTTTTGGTCACTTCAAACATTTTTGGACTAAAAAGTAGGGATATTAGGGCATTTTCAGAAAAAAGTAGGGAAAAGTAGGAACACAAAAAAAAAGTAGGGAAAAGGCCTCAATATGTTAAAGTTACATCCCTTGATAGGTTTATAATTTGCCAGCCTCGGTGGCTCATTTGGATGCGCCGTCCGACTGGAGACCAGGAGGTCGCGGTTCAACCCCTGCCGAGGTCGGCAGCATTCTTTCATGGAGATTGATCATGAAATAGTTTCTACGGTCATTGTCTCCCTTCCGCTGATTCAAGAAGGGCAGTTGTCAGTTTCTGGTGAAAGAATGTGCACAATACTGGTTAACCGCTTAGAGGACTAAGCCTGCCCTGTAAACATGTGGTTAGGTAAACTGACCGCGCTCGACTTGACCCCAGTGGGTTGACTGGGCCATAAAATCTCAACACAAACAAATTTACATGAAATGAAACACTATCGACTAGCTGCTTTTGTCTCTGAAATACTTAGCAAACTATCAGTTTTTATAGCCAGCAAATCTTATCCATAAATAAAGGCTAGAAGAGAAATATGATCAAATGCAACTTAGTGATCAGAGTGAAAAATTGTCCTCAGTATAGTTGTCTGATCTTTTCAATGGAAGAAATGACCTTTCCAACCAATTCTTAAACTCCAGTGTGTGTTGGTTTTTTCCCAGTCTTTCAAGCTTAGTCTTTAATACCTTTTACAATATTACACAAAACACAACAATTAACTCTTAATTTAGCCTGTTGCATTTAACCTTTAGCATACCATAATAATCCTAAGTATTGGGTCACCTTATCTACTTACCATACTTGTCCTAAAATTTGAAATAGTCCCCTCTACTACCTCTTGATGTGTCTAAAATATTGCTGTATCCATGGCAAACAGCATAGACCCTGATCAGACCCCACATTCTGCGGCATCTGATCTGGATCTACACTGTTTGCAAAGGCCTATCTGTCCCAATACTTACAGTTATTACGGCACTTTAGATGAAATGAGCAGATGGTAAAAATGTAACATTTTCTATGTTATTTTTTTTAAAGAAGATGCCTAGGCATTTCATTTGAACTGTCACTAAAGGAGACAATTTTAATGAAATGCCAAAACATTAATGAAGGAGTTCAGGAAATGCCAAAATCAAAGATTGCAGTCTATACATTTGCTACAGATAGGAAGACTGAATGAATAGGAGCATCCACAGCCGAACCAAACCATATTTATCCTAACTATTGGGACACTTCAATTTCTTGCCGTTAATCCCAAAATTTGGAAAAGTCCATTTTCTTATCCAGCTTGTCCAAAATATCGCTGAATTAGTAGCAAACAGTGTTGGCCCTGATCAAATGCCGCATTCTGTGGCATCTGATCTGGGTCTACATTGTTTGCTCAGACCTGTCTGTCCCGATATACAGTTAATATGCCATTATGGTAACTACCATATTTATCCTAAGAATCAAGTCCTTACCATGTTTGTCCTAAAATTTGGAAAAGTCCATTTTCTTACCTGTTGTGTCCAAAATATTGCTGGATGAGTAGCAAATAGTGTAGGTCCTGATCAGAAGCCACATTCTGCAGCTTCTGATCTGGGTCTACACTGTTTGCTCATGCCAGTCTGTCCCGTTACTTAGGGTTATTAGGGTAAACTAGCCAAAAATGAATGACCATCTCCCATGTGTTCATCAAATTTGAAAAAAAATCCCGAAATTTATCAAGATATTAAACAAAATTCAATTTTGCTGTCAATCAAGAGTCATAACTGTGTTGAAAACTAATGAAATTAGCCCCTTTACAATCCCAACCCAGATCTTTATTGGGACACAAACAGTTGCTTAACTAAACATGTCAGTAACAGCAGATTGTGCATGACTAACAGTCTACTGAAAATTCAAAAGAAAAAAATCCGTTATAATTCCAACCTAGAACTTGTCAATACAGTGCAAAATTTGACAGAAATCTATCAATTCGTTCTCAAGATACTGAACAGCAAAGACTAACTCTGTTGATTGTTTGTTTGTTTGTGTTGAGGTTTTACGGCCCAGTCAACCCAATGGGGTCATGTCGAGCGCGGTCAGTTTACCTAACCACATGTTTACAGGGCAGGCTTAGTCCTCTAAGCGGTTAACCAGTATTGTGCACATTCTTTCGCCAGAAACTGACAACTGCCCTTCTTGAATCAGCGGAAGGGAGAGAATGACCGTAGAAAATATTTCATGATCAATCTCCACGAAAGAATGTTGCCGACCTCGGCGGGGGTTGAACCCGCGACCTCCTGGTCTCCAGTCGGACGGCCCATCCAACTGAGCCACCGAGGCCGGCCTAACTCTGTTGAAGATTGCAAAAAGATTGAAGAAAAATACCAAATTACAATCCCAACCCAAAACAACACAGCTTGAGAAGAAATGACTGTGACATCAATCAAGGGCACTGACTCCATTTAAAGTTGAGTATTGTCAGTATATGCATTACGTAAAATTCAATTCTGTCTCAGAGTATTGAGTAGGAACTGCAGTTGTTACTACACTTGTAACTGCAGGGGGAGTTGCAAAACCGTTTGGCCCAACCCAAGAAACTTGTTAACCCTTGTCCTGCTGAACCCGGATATACCCTGCATTTGCAAACAGTGTAGATCCAGATCAGTTGGCTTCTGAAGCTGGCTAAAAAAATTAAGTGGGTGTGGCATCTTAATTTATTCAGCAGAACATAAATTAAAGACCCTAACTGTTACATAAACTGATGAAACATGCATGTAAATTGATGAAACATGCCATGATGGAAATCCATTTATTCTTCCTTAAGAAATAGCAGAAACAATTTTGTGATGTCAGTCAAGGGCCATAATTCTTGCTGGAAATGGATAAAAATTTCTGTCTATTCTTTCTCAAGATTTCTGCTGGACTGCAATGAAAAATGCTATTATAATTCCAAGTATCAGTGCATATGCAAAATCTGATGGAAATCCATCTATTCTTCCTGAAGATGTTGAGTGGAAATAATTTTTGTGATTTTAGTCAAGGAACACAACTCTGTTAGAAACAGATGAAACATTCCAATATCATGTTTGCAAATACCAGTGCATATGTACTTACACTTACACTACGAAGCCTTTAACCATTCAAATGATTTAAAAGTATTTATGACATCAATGCTACCCAACCCAAAAGAATCTGAGGTGATGGCACTGCAATTAAGATTGGACATCACTGAAACCTCACTCTAATTATAACAACTTCAGACAGTATGTAGAATTGTGTGCAATGTATTGAAACAACATCATTTCTCAGCCAATCATGCTTTTCAGCTGACAGTTTTACATTTCAACAGTACATGTACTGTGCTGATGAATCCCATGGTCAGCTTTACAGTTATGAAAAAAAAAAAGAAAAAAAAAATGAAGATAAAAAGAAAATATTATACTTACCAGGGCTAAGTTTTATTCCTGACATTGGTTTGAGAATTTTTTTCCATAGATAAATCCAAACACAATTAAATTAATCCACAGAAAAATGCATTAGATGCATGTCTTCCAATTCCACAAACCACTACATCTTAATTATTGTTCTGTACATTCAAGTTAATGCAAACCTATGAAATAAATGTGTCAGATAAATAGGGGTTTATGGCAGTCTGTAAAATTACACTTGTAACTGCAGGGGGAGTTGCAAAACCGTTTGGCCCAACCCCAGAAGACTTGTTAACCCCTTTTCCTCCTGATTGTTTGTTTGTGTTGAGGTTTTACGGCCCAGTCAACCCAGTGGGGTCATGTCGAGCGCGGTCAGTTTACCTAACCTGCTGAATCCGGATATACCCTGCATTTGCAAACAGTGTAGATCCAGATCAGTTGGCTTCTGAAGCCAACTGATCTGGATCTACACTGTTTGCCATTCAGTATGTGAATTTATAGCAACAATCTGAATCAAGTAATCTGATTGGCTAAAAAAAAGTAAGTGGGTGTGGCATCTTAATTTATTCAGCATGACAAGGGTTAAGGAGGAGTATTTGATGATAATTCTGAGATTATTTTCAGCAGTTATCCATAAAAGTGTATGTTGTGGGTACTCATTTGAAGCCCCTCAGCTAGGCACTTCAAATGAGTACCCAGAAATATGTTTTTATGGAGAAAGAAAAAATTACCCCAGAATTATCACTAAATACTCCTCCTCAACAAATTCTCTGCAACACTGCTGCATATTACCATAAATACCCTAAACATTTACATGTCTTAACTCTTAATGCTTATTTGTTTGTGTTGAGGTTTTAAGGCCCAGTCAACCTATTAGAGTCATGTCAAGCCCTGTCATTTTACCTAACCACACTTTTTCCTGGGCATGCTTAGTCCTCAAAGGGGTTAACTAGTACAAGTGCACATTCTTTCTCCAGAAACTGACAACTGCCCTTCTTAACCCTTCTCCTGCTGAATAAATTAAGATGCCACACCCACTTCTAATTTTCAGCCAATCAGATTATATGATCCAAATTGTTGGTATAAATTCACATACTTATTGGCAAACAGTGCAGATTCAGATCAGTTGGCTTCTTCAGAAGCCAACTGATCTGGATCTACACTGTTTGCAAAGGCAGGATATATCCGGGTTCAGCAGGACAAGGGTTAAATGAGCAGAAGGGAGAAAATGTATGTAGAAAAAGTTTCATGATCATTATCCATGAAGGTAGACCCTAACCAGACATCATGTCCTGCAGCATTTGATCTGGGTTTGTGCTGTTTCCTCAGAAACAACTGTTCGAATATTTAGGGTTAATTAAGGTATTAAGGTATATTTTGCAATGTAATATGTTTAATATCATAAATTAATAGTAATTAACCCTTGAAGCGCTAAACAAATTTGCAGCAGAGGAGGTTCTACTTTTTTATTACTATTGTCATTATTTTTCAGAGAAAATAATGTTTGACATTTCATGTGAATCATCTGCCAAGCAGATGATTCACATGAAATGTCAAGCTTTATTTTCTCTGAAAAGTGAAAGCAAAAAATAAAATGTCATCTGCTGCAGCTATGAATAACACTTTAAGCGTTATACATCCCTGCAGACAGAGAGCTTAGTTGTTTGCTTCAAGAAACAACAGCTATACATGTAGCTGAATTTCCCGGCTAACATTACGAAGGTCCCGATCAGCAGGGATGCACAGTAGCTTTGCTGTCTCCATACCCATACCAATAATCCCTATTTTGACATTTAAATTCCAATACTGTACTCTGCAATAATCTTCAATTAAGTCTCTTGAGTTTATGTTGATTTCAATTTCCTACAAATCAACATTCTGTAGCAATGAAAATAATCTAAACTCTCCAGTTGTACATAAATAATAGATAAATCATAATAATAATTATATGATTTAGGAAAATCTTCTTATTTCAAAATGTATATTAATGCTGAGCATGTTTGGAAAAAAATCAGCAGCCGACATTATGAAATATTTTTTTGTATTTATCCCAGAAAGTAGACTTTGCATGGAATGTCGAAGTCTATTTTCTGAGTTATATATGACAAATATTTCAACATTTATCAAAATGTCATCTGCTGAAATTTTTACCCCGCATGCCTAGAGTTAAAGGCTTTATAATAAAGTCAGGTTACGCTGTGAAGTGGAGGTGAGGAATTCCAATACGAGAGATAAGATTTCCAAACTTCGAACATTAACAGTATTTCATTACAATACCTTACAAATAAACTTTTTTAATTAATCCCATTTACACAAAATCCATAAAGGCGCTGGACTAGGTGCTCTTGAAAATTTCATTTTAATAAGCCCTATCCAAACATGAATGCTCTACATATCCACCAACAGAACTGTATACCTAAACACCCGTGACCCAAGTTATAAGTTAGAATCATAATCAAATTATTGAGCCGACATGTATACACATTGGGTGACTTACGCTCTACCTGTCAGGTGTATTAAAGTGGCTTGAGCAGTGGAATTTCGAATGCCTCATTGATTTATACTTCCAACTTAGTGACATGGACAGCCCTATATACAATTTTCTCATTGAAATACCTTGTTAACTCTTAAGTGCTACACACAAACTGTCGCAGATGACACTCTATAAATCTGTTTTTATAATTTTTTCTGAGAAAGTAAGGCTTGGCATTTCATGTGAATTATCTACTAATAGATGATTCACATGAAATGTCAAGCCTTATTTTCTCTGAAAAATACAAAAATGAAATTAAAATGTCATCTGCTGCAGTTGTAATCAGTGCTTTAAAGGTTAAAGCTTGTTTACCATGTTGGCAATCAGCCAGGTAAGGGAGATAACACAACACTGTGACAAATCACTTTATTAATATTCCAGTCTGATAGAACCATAAACAATCTTGATAAAAAATTTATTATCTAACGGTTCATTTATTGCTTCTATATTGGAATTATTAATTAGATATTGATATGCAAGCAAGCAAATTCTGATACACAATAAAGAGCAAAAAACACCTTATCGTATTTGTATCTAAAATACTTACATATTTTATTGACTTCATGATACATATTTTCAGTTTAACCAGACAAATACAGAGGTGAATACAAAAGAAAATGAAAATAATGCCCACTCAATGCAAAACAACAGGCTGCATATTGGGAGTTTAATTGAATTTCTATGACCCATAAATGCAATAAATTTCATGAAAAAGGGACATTAAGGCAGAATCCATACACTCTGTGCATGAGACAGCATTTAACACTTGTCATGCTGAATAAATTCAGATGCCATGCCCACTTCTAATTTCCAGCCAATCAGATCCGGGTTTTTGATAGAAAAACTTTTTTGATGACAAACAGTGCAGATCCAGATCAGTTGGCCAACTGAGATGGATCTACACTGTTTGCAAAGGCAGGGTATATCCAGGTTCAGCAGGGCCAGGGTTAAAACAATTCTCTCAGTGCATGCATGCCTATGTGTGTGCATGTGTGTGTGTTCCCGTATATTTTGACCTTATCCTACTGTTTGCATATTTGACTGAGTTCTTTTTTAATGACACATCAAGCCAAAAATGTTGGTCATTCTGCATTGTCTCCCAGAGAAAGGAACATCACGAAAACATGCTATGTAATTTTGACCCCCTTAAACCCCACTTTTATAAAGTAAAACTGGGGTTTACAAGGGTATAAATTATTTTTCTTGTTTTTGCTCAAAAGCATAGATTGTGGGTACTTGTTAGAACCACCTCGCCGAGGTGGTTCTAACGAGTACCCACAATCTATATTGAGCAGAAATATGAAAAAATATCAGGTTTTTTTAATCTGAAAATTTTCAGTGTTTGGAGGTGAAATTTTCTATATATTTGAATAGGTGTGTTTTTGTAATGGACCTAGTAAATGAGAGGAAAGAGAGAAAAACAGCTGGCCCTTACCACCCTACCACCCATTGTTGTTTACATTATACCATAATAACCTTAAGTATGGGAGACCTTATCTACTTACCATACTTGTCCTAAAATATGAAATAGTCCATTCTACTACCTCTTGATGTCTAAATTATTGCTGTATGTGTGGTAAACTGTGGACTATGATTCCGCATTCTGAGGCATCTGATCTGGATCTACACTGTTTGCAAAGGTCTATATGTCCCAATACTTAGGGTTATTATGGTAACATATTTACCCTAAATATTCGGACACCTCAACTTCTTACCATACGTGTTATCGTACCTGCTTTTAGCATGGCGCTATATAGGGATCTGGTTTTCCATGTGTCTGTTTGATCCTCTGTTTGTCCATTGCGTCCAATGCGTCAACATTTGAGTCAACCCTAACTTTGACCCTAATATTCAAGTAATTTCCCAAGAACTATAAAGGCTACAGTGACCATATTGGGTATAAGCTTGCACTTTGGGATGACAACTCAGCAGTATCCATATTAGACCTCGACTTCTATTTCACGGTTCATCAACTTTGTAAATTTGCGTGGCACGACAGCCTTCGGAGGGATTCTTGTTCTAAAATTTGAACAAGTACAATTTACTACCCAATCTTGTGTCTAAAAATTGCTGGATGAGTGGCAAACAGTGTAGACCCTGATCAGACACCGCATCTTCTGCAGCATCTCATCTGGGTCTACACTGTTTGCTCAGGCCTGTCTGTCTGAATACATAGGTAAATCAGGTATATTTACACTCTTGGGAATAGGCCTATTTGACTGCATCTTAGGGCCTCCAGACACATGGCTCATCCCTCAGTTCTAAGCTTTCCATTAGGGGATGGACTTTGTTCTCTGCATTCAAGGTCAAACAATGAAATTATTTTCCAAAATCAC
Source organism: Anodontia alba (assembly GCA_964016985.1). Classification (NCBI taxonomy): domain Eukaryota; kingdom Metazoa; phylum Mollusca; class Bivalvia; order Lucinida; family Lucinidae; genus Anodontia; species Anodontia alba. The sequence continues at coordinate 107,113,456 of OZ024821.1, read as the reverse complement.
AGTCAATTTTTTTACAATATTCTGCTTTTTCAGTCTCACCCTATCAGGTATGATAGGATCCTGTGCCAAACAGCCAGACTACACAACAACTTTAAACTGATAAAAACGTGCAAATGGTAGCTGAATCAAGTGACCAAATCTTTGGTGCAATGCCCACATTGCGCGCTAATCTCTTGGAAGCTTTTTTTAAGCATCTTAAACAAACACTGGTAACGTCACGTGACTGACTATCACAGAAAAGTCACATGATCATGGCTGATCCACTAATACAAAAGTTTGCCTACTGGTACAACAAATGTGTATCTGAATAAAATCAGTCACAATCAAGGGAAATAAAATGTGCTCCGGTACAGGAATCCTCTTCTGGAGACAATCAGAAGAAAATTCAGCAGGATGAGTGTGAAAATTCTATTTTCGGCCATTGTCATTTTATGGAGAAAAATGTCCCGCTATTCACATATTTTTACATTTTGATGGGTAGTTCTACTTGATTACATCTCAGGATATCAAGTTGTTCCAAAAGAAAGCATTTAACCCTTCTCTTGCCGAACACAACATGCCCATGTCTTAGCAAACAGTGTAGATCCAGATCAGTTGGCTTCTTCAGAAGCCAACTGATCTGGATCTGCACTGTTTGTCATTAAATATGTGAATTTCTATCAAATACCCTCATCAAGTAATCTGATTGGCTGCAAATTAGAAGTCGGCGTGGCATTTTAATTCATTCAGCAAGGCAAGGGTTAAGTCAGTTTTGGCACAGTCCAGCATTCAGAAAGAAAAGGATACAATTTAGGATACATACCATATTTACCCTAAGTATTGGGACACCTTATCTACTTACCATACTTGTCCTAGAATTTGAAATAGTCCATTCTACTACCCACAGATGTGTCTAAAATACTGCTGTATGTCTGGCAAACAGTGCAGACCCTGATCAGATGCCACATTCTGTGACATCTCATCTGGGTCTACACTGTTTGCCCAGGCCTGTTTTCCAAACACATACGGTAAATACGGTACATATATTAAGATCTGAAGAAGTATTTAGGGTATCTATAAGAAAGAATAACTTTAATCCTTAACCCATTGTAGTCGGGAGACCCGTAAAAGGGTAATTGGCAAACAGTGCAGACCCAGATCAGACGCCGCAGATCGCGGCGTCTGATCAGGGTCTCCACTGTTTGCAAATAGTTCAGTCATTTTTCTCCAGGAATATGTAAATCTCATAGCCGGATATACCTAAAAGTGAAATTGGACTCTTCCAATATACAGTGTGGGAGAGTCTATTCAGAATATAATGGGGTAAAGTGGAAAGCAAAACTGTAGCAGATGACAGTCTAATTTTTTTTCATATTATTTTTGGGGGAAATAAGGCTTGACGTTTCATGAGACTTGTCTACTAGATGGTCAATTCACATGAAATGAGCTTTATTTCCTCTGAGAAAAAAAAAAAAAAAAAAAAAGATTATTTCAAATTCTCATCTGCTTCAGTTGTGGTTGGTGCTTTAAGGGTTTTGTTTTAGAAAAAAAAATCATTCTTATTTGCATTTATAACACATTCTTCAAAAAATGATTTGTATCTTAGAATTAGCTCATTTTTCCAGTGACTAACATGAAAAACCTCTTACATCCATTTCACCTTAATTGTTATCTACTTTGACAACTTACCTTTGACCCAAGCAAAATTAGCAATCCATAGTTTTAAAACATTTTTACCACAAAACAGAGACTGGCATTTTCTACTTACTTCTCTAAGAGAACTGCTAAGCCTTATTTTCAGTCAAAGCTAGGACAGACATTATAAAAAGCTAGGTGCTAATAATTTTTATTCATTGAGCTAAAGATTTAAACAGCCGTCTCATTTCTTGCACTGAAAATTGCAAAACAATAAAACTGATATTGACAAGGATTTCATTTTTGATTTGAAGTTTTACAGCCCAGTCAACTCTGTTAAGGTCATTTGAGCTGGTCAGTTAACCTACTCACACTTTTCCTGGGAAAGCTTAGTCCTTTAAGCAGTTAACCGGTACTTTGCATATACTTTGCCAGTAACTGACAACTGTCCTTGAATCAGCGGAAGGGAGAGAATGGTTGGTTGGTTTGTACTTTAACAATTAAGGTCCTGTTACTGTTTGATTGTGTTGGGGTTTAACGACACTTTGTCAACCCTGGTGTGTCATTTTGTGTCGTCTCCCAAAGAAAGGGAGAAAAGAGATAGAAGAGATAGTAGAAGAGAGAAAAGGAACAGAGAAAGAAAGGAACAGAGAAGAAAGAGGAACAGGAATGAAAGTGAAGAAACAGAAGAAATAAAAACATTCCCCCTCTACCCTTACCTGCTACAAGAACAGCAGGCCTTGCCCAACTGTAAGCCAATATCAGTTGGACGCCCCGGTGACGGAAGATACACAACACACTACCCGACCAGCCCCTAAGGTCCTGTCAAGCCAGTAATTTTACCTAAGCACACTTTTCCTAAGCAGGCTTAGAGCTTTAAGCGATTAAACAGTACTTGTGCATATTCTGTCACCAGAAACTTACAACTGCCTGAGAATGACCGTTGAAAATATTTCATGATGAATCTCCACAAAAAAATGTTGCCTGACCCTGAGAAAATAAGGTTTGACATTTCATGTGAATTATCAGCTGACAATTCACATGAATGTCAATCTTATTTACTCTGAAAACAAAAAACAAAACAACAAACACACAATTCACATAAAACATTTAAGCCTTATTTTCTCAGAAAAAAATGTAGAATGTTGCCTACTCCAATTTTGAATGGTGCTTTAACGGTTGGAGCTTTTGCCTGCACAACCTGGAAGAAGATTCTTTCCTTAAAGATTAGACCTCCTTGAGAAGGGATTTATATACCAGGGCCCAGTTGTTCAAAGCATCGTTACCTTAACAAGCTTGTTAATGGTCAAAATGCTAACTGTTCTAGTAAGTACACAATATCTAATTCTCAGGTATTTTTTGCTGAAAAAATGTGAGTAGCTTTTGCAAATGCAAAAGCTACTCACAGTTTTTCAGCAAAAATATTAGCATATATGCCATATTTAATGATCAAAGTCTTAAAGATGTGTTAACTAACGACCATTAGTTTTGAACAACTTGGCCCCCCTCAAATTGTCTGCTGTAGTGGTCTCCCTTTGAAAAAGGTGAAAACTTTCAGCTTTTGAGCAGGGCTTGAGAAATGGACAAATGTAAATCAGTCCAGCCAAAGTCTGTCAAATTTTCCCATCATTTTTGAAAAATCACACTTCATCAACTTCAGCCTTTTTCATAATGATTGAAATTTTCTGGCAGTTTTTGTACTTTGTTATTTACTACCATTCCAAGACAGTGGGTATTATTCATCTCATCTATCTTTGTCCTTTATTAGTCACTGGGCCCAGAGGTTATAAAACTTTTTTCATGCTCAACTCAGCTGAGCATGAAATTTGCCCTGCTAATAAAGCTCAAATTACCAACAATTGCTAATTCTTTCTTGCTAAGCACAGGCAAGCATGAAAATTTCTCTGATAATAAATATGACAAGAGGCCCACGGGCCACGGTTCGCTTACCTGAGTGACATAGCCACTGCAGACATGCAGATGTTCCCAATAATATATGCAAAGATTCAGCCATAATGCATCTTCGGTTTTGGAGACTAAGATTTTTAAATGTTTTTTCCCATACAAATGCATAGGGAAGCAAACTTGTACAACCATTATTTTAGCAACTTTGGTAGACCCCATGTCCCCGATGATTTAAGCAAAGATTCAGCCCCAAGGCATCCTCGGTCCTGGAGAAGATTTTTAAAGGTTTTTACCATATATGGGCATGGCGGCCATCTTGGTCAATGAACCGCGACCATTTTAGCAATCTTTCATTCCCCCAACCTAAGGAGGCTCCATATGAAATTTGAGCAAAATTCGCCCAGAGGCTCCAGAGGAGAAGTTGTTTGAAATTCTGAATATTTTTCCCATACAAATGCATAAGGAAGCAAAATTGACCTCACGGTAAAAAGGTCAAATGTCAATGTACGACCATTATTTTAGTAACTTTGGTAGACCTCCAGTTTCCGATGATATATGTAAAGATTCAGCCACAAGGCATCCTCAGTTGTGGAGAACAAGATTTTTAAAGGTTTTTGCCATATAAATGCATAGGGACCTTGCCATAAAAAGGTCAAATGTCAATATACAACATTTATTTTTGGTAGACCTCCTGTCTCCAATGACTTATACAAAGCCCAAGGCATCCTCGGTTCTGGAGAAGAAGATTTTTAAAGGTTTTTACCATATATGGGCATGGCACCCACCTTGATCATGAATTGCGACCATTTTAGCAATCTTTCATTCCCCCAACCTAAGGAGGCTCCATATGAAATATGTGCAAAATTGGCCCAGAGGCTCCAGAGGAGAAGTCATTTGAAATTCTGAATATTTTTCCCATACAAATGCATAAGGAAGCAAAATTGACCTCATGGTAAAAAGGTCAAATGTCAATGTATGACCATAATTTTAGCAACTTTGGTAGACCTCCAGTTTCCGATGATATATGTAAAGATTCAGCCACAAGGCATCCACGGTTTCGGAGAACAAGATTTTTAAAGGTTTTTTCCATACAAATGCATAGGGAAGCAAACTTGACCTTGCCGTAAAAAGGTCAAATGTCAATATACAACATTTATTTTAGCGATTTTGGTAGACCTCCCGTTCCCAATGACTTATGCAAAGATTCAGCCCCTTCTCGGTTCTGGAGGAGAAGAGTTTTAAAGGTTTTTACCACATATGGCCATGGCGGCCATCTTGGTCATCTAACCGCGACCATTTTAGCAATCTTTCATTCCCCCAACCTAAGGAGGCTCCGTATGAAATTTGAGCAAAATTGGCCCAGGGGCTCCAGAGAAGAAGTTGTTTGAAATTCTGAACATTTTTCCTATACAAATGCATAAGGAAGCAAAATTACCATAAAAAGGTCAAATGTCAATGTACGACCATTATTTTAGCAACTTTGGTAGACCTCCAGTTTCCGATGATATAGGTAAAGGTTCAGCCATAAGGCATCCTCGGTTTTGGAGGACAAGATTTTTAAAGGTTTTTCCCATACAAATGCATAGGGAAGCAAACTTGACCTTGCCGTAAAAAGGTCAAATGTCAATATACGACATTTATTTTAGCAATTTTGGTAGATCTCCCGTCCCCGATGACTTATGCAATGATTCAGCCCCAAGGCATCCTCGGTTCTGGAGAAGAAGATTTTTAAAGGTTTTTACCATATACGGGCATGGCGGCCATCTTGGTCAACGGGACCGCGACTATTTTAGCAATTTTTCGTTCCCCCAACCTAAGGAGGCTCCATATGAAATTTGAGCAAAATTAGCTCAGGGGCTTCAGAAGAGAAGTCGTTTGAAAATGTTAACGGACTGACGCACGGACGGACGGACGCACGGACGGAAGACGGACGAAAAGTGATCACAATAGCTCATCCTGAGCATAGCTCAGGTGAGCTAAAAATGCCAACTATTGTTGGCATTTTCATATTTATTAGCAGAGAAAATTTTATGCTCAGCTTAGTTGAGCATGAAAAAAGTTTTATAACCTTGAGGCCAGTGCATCCAACTGATATTGGCTTACAGTTGGGCAAGGCCTGCTATCCTTGTAGCAAGTAAGGGTAGAGGGGGAATGTTTTTATTTTTTCTGTTTTTTCACTTTCAATTCTATTCCTCTTTCTTCCTTGTCCCTCTCTTTCATCTCCTCTACTATCTCTTTTCTCCCTTTCTCTGGGAGACAACACAAAATGACCCAGAAGGATTGACGTGTTGTTAAACCCCAACACAATTAATTGTCTTTTATTATATGTTAGTCTTTGTTTTTATGCTAAGAAAGTGGAGCCTTTTGCTAAAGAACATACATTTAAATATATGCGAAATACCATACAAAAATCAGATGATATCTTCATTTTGATAATTTATCTGGAATCTTCACTATGCTTAATAGGGTCATGCATATATTTGTCTGAAAACCTGAAGATATATGCTACTTCAAAACAGTTCAAATAGTCAGCAAATTTACTGATCACCTGATGTCTTCAAAGCAATATTTATTTAACTTTATAGAATATCTGAACTACTGTTAGAATAATACCTATCAATACTTCTTACATATTTCAAAGCTCCAGAAAAGTGGGGATAACCACAAAATATTTTTCTTATTTCTCCACGAAAACATATGTTGTGGGTACTCATTAGAAGCGCCTTGGCAAGGCGCTTCTAAAGAGTACCAACAACATATGTTTTCATGGAGAAATAAGAAACAATATCAATAAATTTTTGTTTAAAAAAGCCCCTTATTGAAGCTATATAAAGATGGAAAACTGCTGTTTAATCAATAGGTACTGCCAACAATACTTGTAAAATAACCCAAAACATTACATTCTTTTACAAAAATCATTTCTACTTGAAACTTTTATCTTTCATTTGTTGAAATCTGTAAGGTTAAGAAAACACCGTTACTTCAATTATCAATACAAAACTGCCAGCTTTTCAAATTTTATATAAAGTTTGAAAAAGAGTATTTAATAAACTTATCAATTTCAGTCTTTGATCAGGCTTCTTTGTTATCACTGTTTCACATAAAGCCATTTAGAGACCATACTTTTTTTTACAAAAGCTTTTTTTACAATGAATTTCTATACGCACATCAAAAAACTTTATTAGAAAATAAAGCTGAGCAGTTTGGTAAAAAATTATGAAAACTGTTTGAGAAATAAGGAAGTTAGTACATAAGCTTTAAAAGTTTCAAGATCAAGAAAATGGGGTCATGGAAGCTGCCATTTTTGTGAGTTAGTGGTGTCATAACCACTTAATAGGCCTACTCTGGAAAATGCAAATTATGAAATCTTTGCTATTACGGCTTTCAGTCTTCTATCACTTGATGGCAATTGATAAGACAAGAAAATCCTGAAAATTAGAATTAAATATTTATCTAATTGGGCTTGGAATCCAAGATAGGGCTATTTAAAATCTGACATTTCCAAATATAGTCATTTGAGAGAAAAATGTTTATATTTCCATAATCAAACCCAACATTGCAAACCTGACAACATATAATTACAATCCTATTATCAAGGCACAAGTCTGCCAAATATCATAACATCTGGATTAAAAACAATAATTTTATGCATTATTTTATACAGCAACCCAGTATGATAAGGTTTGAGAAATTTGCTCATTTGTACCAACCTTAACCCTTGTCCTGCTGAATATATTTAGATGCCACGCCCACTTCTAATTTCAGCCAATCAGACTACTCGATCTGGATTGTTACAATAAATTCACATACTTAATGGCAAACAGTGCAGATCCAGATCAGTTGGCTTCTTCAGAAGCCAACTGATCTGGATCTACACTGTTTGTAAAACAGGATATATCCGGGTTCAGCAGGACAAGGGTTAAGGTATATTTACAGCATTTTATTATATATTCTATATATACTTCTGACATCCATATCTCCGGAACTACTATGGAACAAGTTAAAATTTTCAGCATTTCTTAGTTGTGGGAGGGCCACCAAATGCATGAAGTTTAAACATCCTAGGTGTACAGGTTTTCAAAGTTGATATTTTACGGATAAGGACTATTAAATATGCAAAAATTAAATAATTCACATCTGCTACAAAATTGTACTGCTATATACCTGTTAACCCTTGCTATGCTGAATAAATTAAGATGCCATGCCCACTTCTAATTTTCAGCCAAACAGATTATTTGATCCAATCTGTTGATGCAAATTTACATATTTAATGACAAACAGTGCAGATCCAGATCAGTTGGCTTCTTTAGAAGAAGCCAACTGATCCGGATCTACACTGTTTGCAAATGCAGGGTATATCCTGGTTTAGCAGGACTAGGGTTAATACATTCATCTGCATATGTTCTATCAACCAGTTTACAAAGCAGCAAAAACAAGAACCTGTCAACATGCAGCTTTTATTTATGTCTTACAGAGATTTAAAAAATACTTAACCCTTATCCTGCTGAATGATTTTATTAGCCATACCCACTTCTGACTATCAGCCAATCAGATTACATCATATAATGTTTTCGTTCAAATTCACAAACTGAATGACAAACAGTGTAGATCCTGATCAGATGGCTTCTTCAGAAGCCATCTGATCTGGAGCTACACTGTTTGCAACGGTAGGGGCTGTCGTGAAAAGCAGGATAAGGGTTAAATATTCAAAGTGATCATGCACATGCTCAGTAATAAAAACTTTAATACCTGCTGAACCCGGATATGTCCTGCCATGGCCAACAGTGTAGATCCAGATCAGTTGGCTTCTGAATCTGCACTAGTTGTCATTAAGTTTGTGAATTTGTAAACAACTGGAATCAAGTAATCTGATTGGCTGAAAATCAGAAATGGGTGTGGCATCTTAATTCATTCAGCATGGCAAGGATTAAACAATATTGTTTTCATTTCTTAACAGATTTTGATCAAATTTGCTCCAAGCTGCTTATCTTCTTAAGCTGAATATTTATGGCATTTGCAACATCCTTTAACTGTAAAATGCTATGCAAAACTGCAGCAGATGACATTTTGGTTTCTTTTCATTTCAAGAGTAAATAAGGCTTGAAATTTCCTGTAAGTCTTCAATTAGGAATTAACTCTTGTCCTGCTGAACCCAGATATACCCTGCCTTTGCAAACAGTGTAGATCCAGATCAGTTCTGCACTGTTTGTCATTCAGAATGTAACTTTATATCAACAACCTGGATCAAGTAATCTGATTGGATGAAAACTGGAAGTGGGAGTTGTATCTTAATTTATTTAGCATGACAAGGGTTAAGATAAAATGTCATCTGCTGCAGTTATGATTGACAGTAAGAGACAACTTGCATGAAATATCAGCCTATTTTCTGGAAAAAAAAAACCCTGAAAAATATTTCAAAATGTTGTCTGCTGCAATTTTTAGTCAGCATGCTAAGCATTAAAGATGTCAGCATACTATTGAACATAACTATGTAACACTATCACAGTAAAACTGTTGAGCAATTTGCAGCTCTTTATTTACCCTTGTCATGCTGAATAAATTAAGCCACGCCTACTTCCAATTTTCAGCCAATCAGATTACTTGATACAGATTGTTGATATGAATTCACATAGTTAATGGCAAACAGTGCAGATCCAGATCAGTTGGCTTCTGAAGAAGCCAACTGATCTGGATCTACACTGTTTGCAAAGGCAGGACCTATCTGGGTTCAGCAGGACTAGGGTTAATGGCAAATCAATACCATGTCATCTGAGCTTTGCCTATCGCTAACTCCTATGACAAACCAAAGAGTGAAAATAATTTCCAAAAAGATAACATGAAAGACACAGTTCTTGTGGATTTAGAGAAAAGTGATTAATTACACAAAAGATTTACTGGTCAGCGTGAAACTGGCATGTCATTAAAAAAGGGCCTTCATGCAAATACAAGGCTCAAATCAACTTGGATCTCTGTTAACCCTTAAAAAGCTAATCACAACTGCAGCAGCACATCTTCTGAATCTTTTTTTTTTTTTTTGTATTTTTTTCAGGGAAAAAAAAAGGCTTGACTCTGAAACAAAAAAAAAAACTGCTGATGGTGTTCAGAAGTGGAGCTGAACACGCAGACTAAACATTATTTATTCAGCCAAGCATGAAAAAAAGGTTAAGGTCAATAACAGTCTACAACATTGGGCAGGTTGCATCATGGTGCATGTGTGTATGAAGTTTCATTACCCTAAAAGCCTGGGTGTTCACAAAACAGAGCTAAATGCACAGATTAAACATTGTTCTGCCAAGTGTGAAAAGTAGGTCAATGGCAGAAATGGTCAATAGCAGTGGGCAGGGTACATCATGATGGATGGATGTATGTATGAAATTTCATTACCCTAAAGGCCTGGGTGTTCACAAAACAGCTAAATGCACAGACTAACGGTTGATAGCAGTGGGCAGGGTGCATAAAACTATTTATCTGGATCTTATCTAGAGCTATAGGTTTAGTCTTTCATTTAAAGATCAAGGCTTGTTTCTAGAGAAAAACTAAGAGAAAGGCTTCAACCAGCTAAAGGTCTAAATATTGTACCCTAAGGGTTAAATCTGTGGATTTAGATGCCATCTCCTAAAAAGCAGTTCCCACTAATCCCGCTGACAGTGGGAGAGTGAAGTCAATAAACAAGCCCATTTACAGGTATTAATGTAATTTAGAGTGTTAAGTTTACAAGATAAAGCTGTAAATTTACATAAAATCCTGTGGTGAAAGAGTCAAGAGTTACAGTTTTCCAGTATGTCTGCAGTTCTTTCCAAGTCATCTCACTGTAGTGAGGGACCCAGTAGGTAAAGGACCAGAAAGATACACAGCTAATTTTGTTACAGAAAGACAGCTTGTACAATTTTGTATATATAACCACTGTATAGCAGATCTGCTCTGCAGGAACATCAAATCTGGTGAGAAATATGGGACCTCATGAACCAATGTCATGAGCACCAACTAACTAGCCACTTGACCATGCAGAGGTTTCATATTAACCCATTGTAGTTGGGAGACCCCTTAAAGGGTATTTGGCAAACAGTGCAAACCCAGATCAGATGCCGCAGAATGCGGCATCTGATCAGGGTCTTCACTGTTTGCAAATACTTCAGCCATTTTTCTCTAGGAATATCTAAATCTCATAGCCTCACCTACTGTACCTAAAATTGAAATTAAACTCTTCCAATATATAGTGTGAGGGAGTTCATTCAGTCTACAATGGGTTAAAGAGTTCCAATATCAAGGACAAGAATGATTTAGTGTCCCTTTCAACATTCTTTAAGTCATATTGGGAAGATGGAAGGGTGATAAGGCTCTGTGCAATGAAGGGCCATACAGTCATAAGCTGAATTCTGCCTCCAGCGGGATTCGAACGCGGGTACTCATGAACCAAAATTATGAGTGCTAACCACTTGGCCACACAGACGTTTCATATTCAGGAGTTAACACTATGGACGCTAAGGGCAAATTCAGCAGACTACAATTTGACAATATTTTTCTTATTTTTTCCAGAAAATAGGCTTTGATATTTCATGCAAATTGTCTCCTAAGGAGCTAACAGTTAGGATTAGGCCAGTTGAAGCTGGCAAATGAAGAGAGAGCCAAAACCCAGGGTTGTGGAATTAACAAATTTTGTTACTTGTCCAAGGACAAGTAAATGGCGAAAATCTGTTTGTCTAACCAAGAATTACTTGCTCGAAACTTGACATTTTTTGTATTTCTTAAAGAAACCAGAAATGTGTCCAAAGGACACGGATGCCCCTGCTTGAAAAATATAAACGCAAATTCCAATGTCTAATGAGTACCCACAACATATGTTTTCGTCGAGAAATGAGAAAAATGTATATCTCCTAAATTATTATCTCTTGTCCTGCTGAATAAATTAAGCTGCCACGCTCACTTCTAATTTTCAGCCAATCAGATTACTTGATCTGGATTGTTGAATTAAATTCACATACTTAATGGCAAACAGTGCAGATCCAGATCAGTTGGCTTCTGAAGAAGCCAACTGATCTGGATCTGCACTGTTTGCAAAGACAGGGTATATCCGGGTTCAGCAGGACATGAGTTAATCTGGATACTCTTCTTAGCTAAAGCTATGTAGTAATCAAATTGTCCTCCCAGAGATTGGACAAGTTGGGCATGGTATTTCTACAGCCCTGTCTTACCAATTGCCGGTCTCAAACCTTAGCAATGAGAGGCTCATGATCCATCATCTAACATTTAAGACTACATGGCAACTGAGGCCCCAACAGTAGGGCTAATTCTATTTAACTCCCATATGAATGTAAGCTTGTTAAATCTGTTCTGTGACTTGCATGTTTCTGCAAATTTGTTATACCACATTAACAGTACAGAAATGTTTATCAACACTTCAGATAAAGCATTTCTTCACACCCAAAGTACTAATATTTTCTTTTTTCTCCATGAAAATATATGTTGTGGTACTCATTAGCACTTCTAATGAGTACTACAACATATGTTTTCATGGAGAAAAAAGAAAAATATTAAAAGGATAACCCCTCCTATCTGGAGCTACAGTTTATGCAAAGTTCAAGGACAAAAATGGGGTGGCCTTATTGTTATCAAAACTCTAATTCAGTGCAAAAATTTTATAGAAACATTTCTGACACTTTTCATTGATTAAAATGTTGATATGATATAAAGTATTTGTGGTATACTATCATACCAGGGTTGAGCAGATTTATTCCCAGATATCAGCAAAATCGGTGAAATCGAACATTATCAAATGTGCCATATTTTAGCCGCACCATAAAAAAGGGGTCCTGAATTACACGTAATATTACTATGTCAACAGGTCAGCCTGCAATTTGATTAAGGCCAGAGTCCAAGACAAAAGGAGTATACGGAAGATATATTTTTGTGATTCTTTTTTGCATCAAACTATACCTTGAGGCAACACATTTGAATTAGATGTTTTGAACCAAAAACAACAAAAAGTTGTCCTACATTAGAAAGACAATATCGAGGGTTGAGCGCAAGACTATGGTAACTCAAACATATTTTTGAAACCCTTGTTTAGGGGAAACTTGGACCCCTTTGTAAACAATGCAAATTTAGGTGCCATTGCTCATATGAGCAATGGCACCTAAATTTTCATTGTTTACAGAAAGAAATGTTGTAATCTTCATAACGCCTTCATGGTGAGGAGATTAGGTTTGAGGAAAAACAACCATCTGACTTACGCCCGTCTTGTGCTCAACCCTCGAATTACTGCCATGCCTGAAACTACAGCAGTCAACCTAATTATTGCACTGTATGCTTATGTTTTTCGAAATTACTGTAAGTAATTGTCGTAAAATAGCCACTTAATAAGGGCAGGCTTAGAAGAAAGATCAGTGAAGGAAATAATGAATGAAGTGTGTAATGATGCTAATGTGATTCTTTTTTTTTCTTTTTCAAAATGTACATTGTGGGTACTCATTTGGATTGCCTCAACAAGCTGAGGCAAATCAAATGAGTACCAACAAGATATGCTTTTATAAAGAGGTGGATAAGAGTACATGGGCTGTAATTGGAAGACTCCAAAATTGCTTGACTTTGCACTCAGAGGACGTACAGGAGAAGTATTAGGTAATAATTCATGGATAATTTTTCTTATTTCTTCATAAAAACACATGTTGTGGGTATTCATCAGAAGTGCCTCTTTGAGGCGCTTCTAATAAATACCCACAACATACGTATTCATTAGAATAATTTGATTTAATTTTAATGAATACCCAAAACATATGTTTTTATGGAAAACTGGAGAAAATTATCCCATAATTATCACCAACTACTCCTTCTTAACAACTCCACTGGCACTAATAAGTTAGGTGCAGTAAACAGGTGGAATATTGTATGTACTGTTCTCTTTCAGTGAATGTATTAAAGATACAGCACAAATGCAAAAATATGATCTAGGCCACAGAGCCGCAGATGTTTGCATATACGGTAAGTTCCATCTTCCCGTGATAAGACTTATTTTAGAGCTATCTAATAAATGACAACATACATTCCTGAGCTTTTCATTTTTCCACACAAATAGTTGTTTTCAACTTTTCATATCACACTCAGTAATCAAACACTCTTAACTATTTCATTAAAGACTGTGCAAAAGAGAAGAAAACTGAGAAGAAAAAGAATATCTTTCCAGAGTTTATGACAGACACCCAAGGCATGTAATAAAACTATTACAAGACGACAGGGTGTCAGCCCATCCACTTCTTTACTGGCCACCCCCACCATCCAAGGCAGAGATAAGCAGGGTCTTCCCAATTCAGAAACCTGTAGCACAGTTTACTGCTCAGATTTACTGATTTGGTTTACAGATACAAAGAGTAAAAGTATCCAAATAAATATTTATTATTATTATTTTTTATTTATTTATTTTTTTCACAAACATATATGTTGTGGAATGTCATTTAATAAATTTGTTTACAAACATTATGGCTGTATTTCCAAAGACCCGGGGAACATAACACAAATATGTAAAGCAGAAGAAAATGTTTAAAAAAAAAAAGATATCAAACAAGAACAGTGTTTTCAGAGAAAACAGACTGCAGTCCACGCACTATCTCTTAAATTTGACAGTTTCAGTCCGGCACTGACCTTGAAAATTAAGGCAAAGTCACCAAAACCTGAACAGTTCATTACCTAATCTCCACAGTACATTCATGCAAATTTGGCAAGAATCTGCAAAGTGGTTCATGAGATATTGCACAGAAAAGAAGAGTAGGGCTAATTTTAATGCTAATGCCATTGGGATTCATGCAAAACAGCAATATGCCACCTCCCTTTTACAAGGGAGATATAAATGTGATTGGAACTTTTTTAAAAAAAGAAGATATTAAAATATCATCTATTACAGCTGTGACTGACAATTTGAGTGTTATAATGATGAGTTGGTGTTTTATGTCCCTTTCAACATTTTTTAACCCTTTAAGTGCCAAGAAAAACAGCATCTGAAAATGTCGTCTGTTTATGTCATCTGCTGAATAATCTTGCAGACTTTTCAAACCTAGTTTTGCATACAGGCAAACAGTGTGGACCCAGATCAGACTGCTCCTAAAGGAGCAGTCTGATCTGGGTCCACACTGTTTGCAAAAATGACTTTTAAAATCACAAGCGGATGACAAAGCAGATGACAATAGTTGTGACTGGCGCTTTGTTTGTGTTGAGGTTTTACGGCCCAGTCAACCCAATGGGGTCATGTCGAGCGCGGTCAGTTTACCTAACCACACGTTTACTGGACAGGCTTAGTCCTCTAAGCCGTTAACCAGTATTGTGCACATTCTTTCGTCAGAAACTGACAACTGCCCTTCTTGAATCAGCGGAAGGGAGAGAATGACCGTAGAAAATATTTCATGATCAATCTCCACGAAAGAAAGTTGCCGACCTCGGCGGGGGTTGAACCCGCGACCTCCTGGTCTCCAGTCGGACGGCGCATCCAACTGAGCCACCGAGGCCGCTTTAAGGGTTAAGTCATATCAAGATGATGGAAGGGTGATAATGAAAGGTTTTATGCAATAAAGTGCCTACAGTCATGTCAGAGCTGAATTCCACCTCTAGTGGGATTCGAACCGGGGACCTTGTGATCCAGAGTTGAGACCATTAACCACTCTGCCACCTGGAAGCTTGGCTTTGAGAGTTAACCCTTAAAGCGCCAATCACAACATTTGTCGTCTGCTTTGTCATCTGCTTGTGATTTTAAAAGTCATTTTTGCAAACAGTGTGGACCCAGATCAGACTGCTCCTCTAGGAGCAGTCTGATCTGGGTCCACACTGTTTGCCAGTATGCAAAAATAGGTTTTAAAAGTTTGCAAGAATATTCAGCAGACGACATAAACAGACGACATTTTCAGATGCAGTTTTTCTTGGCGCTTTAAGGGTTAACAAGTGATCCAGCTAGCTGTATGATATAATTTGAGAAATCTGTAAATTCTTTGTGGATATTTATTTTGTCATTTAGCATATTTCATAAGGGTTTCCTTTCCTGCTGACAGCAAAGCAAATGTAGTTATCAAGAAAGCCTAGTATTTGTAGTATTCAGAGCTTAGCATGCTGGGTAAACATTTCAACAGATGACATTTTGAAATATTTTTCTTGTTTTTCCCAGAAAATGATTTGACATTTCATGCAGAGACAATTTTGCTTGAAATGTCAAATCCTATTTTCTGGGAAAAATAAGAAAAATATCATCAATTTGTCATCAGCTGTATTTGCCCATAGCGTGCAAAGTGTTAATACAAAACTTGACATCCTTGCCTGAACAATCTTTAATCGTACTTAATTATAATATGTAGCATTCTGTCTTTGAGAGAACAAATAAGACTATCTTCTATAATGTTTGTAGTAGCTAGAAAGTTAAATAGAGAGAAAGAAAAATGATCCAAATGTACTATGGTCTGCTGAGTGCTAAACAAAGATTTGGAATAATTTCTGCTGTAAATTGTATAGTGGAATGAGATAAATAGTTCTGAATTCCTGTACATACCTTATATAGCTGAAGATAAGGTGTTATTTCAACCAAAAATTACTGATATTTGTCTTATTTCTCCATTAAAAAAAACAAAAAAAACACAACTAGTAATCTGGTAATAGTATTTTCAGAGAAAACAGATGCCCCCTCCCCTCCCCCCACTTAATTTTCATTTTTTTCTACTGCTGTGACCTTGAAAATTAGGTCAAGCTCACCAAAATTTAATCAGTTCTTTGTTATATAATTATATATCCATGCAAATTTCATAAGTGGCATGACACTCCAACACCAGTGCCAACGAATCCCCACCAAAAACAATACACCCCCCTCCCATATTGATGGGGGGAGGGGTATAATTTGTGGGCAGAAATGCTTACTCGAGGTGTTTCTAATGAGTTCATTTTCATGGGGAAATAAGAATCTTTATTATATATCTATTATGTCTGGCACCCCATAAATGGGACATTGGCAAACAATGTAGACCCAGATCAGATGCCATAGATGGTAGCACCTGATTAGGGTCTACACTGTTTGCATTAAATACAGGAATTTCTGTAAAACATGGTGATAATAAAAACTAACCAGACACTCCTTCTATTACCCGGTAGATATGGACACGTCCAAAGAGTTAATGTAGAGAAGTCCACTAGGCATAAATGGGTTAATGATACTACTTTCAAGCACTAAGTTTCTTACAGTCTGATCCAAAAAGACGGATCAGCTAAGAGTCTCAATTTTTAAAGATCGATGTCATACTCTCATGAATGAAGATTGACTGTACTTCCTGATTGTGGAATTATTTCCTGGTATTTTTACTAGTATTTCTGTTTACATTGATCTCATGAAGTCGAAGCAGCATGCATGTAATGTTCCTGGGTCTTTAAACGCCAAAAACAACCATAAATGACAAATAAATTCAAAATTGTAGCAGAAAACATTTTTTTTTTTTTTTTTCTATAATACATGATATCAGCATGTATCAAATAGAGACATCTCTCATTCCACAAATAAACATGTCAAATGCAAGCTATTTTGAGGTCAATAAAAGAATTAATGCTTTGTGCTTTCAGTAAAAATTTCAGCAGCCAACATTTTGAACTATATCTAATTTTTCTTGGGAAATCAGAAGACAGTTTGCATGAAATATCAAAATCTATCTTTTTCAAGAAAAATAAGAAATAAAAAATAAAAAAAATTGTCGTCTGCTGAATTCGCCCAGAGTGTGGTTGAGGTTAATAATACATGACTCATTATCTCACTTTCACCTGTCATTCTCCAATGATACCCTTTCAATAGAAAATAGATAGAAAATCTTTCCTCACATCAAAACATTGATGTCTTGAAAAGAAACTGATAACACAAGCTATTTCTTGCTGATCATAAACGTATAAATCAATCTCATAATAAGAGAGGCCAATAACTTTGACACAGTGATGTCACAATTAACCCTTTTCACTCTCTGGGCAAATTCAGACCATAAATTCATGGCATTTTTCTTACTTTTACAAGAAATTAGGCTTTGACATTTCATGCAAATTGTCTCCTAAGGAGACAATTTGCATAAAATGTCAAAGCCTATCTTCTGGAAAGAAATAAGAAAAATATTTCAAAATGTCGTCTGCTGAAATTTTTACCCAGCATGCCAAGCGTTAAACATTTCAAATACTATATTTATGCCAAGTATTTGGACAGACCGGCCTGAACAAACACTGCAGACCTACATTAGATGCCACAGAATATAGCATCTGATCAGGGTCTACCCATTGTCTTTTACTAATCCAACAGTTATACACACATCCACAAATATATAGCAAACCAACCAACGTATACCTTTTTCAGCACAACCATATCTTCTAGTAAAAGTCTTGGTTGGCAAGTTCGAACTGGTTTGAACTTCTTTAGAGCATGAAAGCAGGTCTGGATGCCCACGTTGCCATTTATAAAGTCCAATAGGGTCAGTGGATGAGGTGGTATCCATGAGGTCAAAAAGGTCCAAGACACAATCCTTGTCTAACAAAGTGATGGCCATAGTATTTTGAGATGCCAAAGGAGTAATTCTGTTTGACTTTTTACCAAAGGAGAGTGCAATAACTGGTCAGTATTATGCAAACTTGCATGACCAACTGAGAATTTTATCATCATCATCATCACCATCACCATCATCATCATCATAATCATCGAGCAGGTACAGGGGAAACATCCACATCAGTGGGCACCCTTCCAGGTAGCTGGCTTGCTGCACACATAGCAGATCTCACACAAGATCTCCAGTTGTGTCTGTCATGAGGGTCAACAGCCGAAAGCTTGCATTCTTGCATTCTCTGTCAGCTGCTTCTATGTCATTCTGGGCCTCCCAGGCCCATACTTTCCAGCAACGTGTATGTCACAGGCTGTCTTAACTGCACCACTGGAATGTTCCACATGTCCATTCCAGCAGAGCCTTCTCTCCTTCATAATGAGGTCCAGATCTCAATGCCATCTGTGCAAGTAGCTCATTGGACCTGATGGTGATAATGTCTTGCGGCTTTACATTGCAGATCTGTCTGATCATTGCCTTGTCATTCCACTGCAGATGTTGGAGGTTTGACTTTATCAATAGCCAAGTCTCACTGGCAAGGAGCATTGCGCTCCGCACACAAGAGCTGTACATGGGGCCACGTGTCTTGAAAGAGAGGTGGCGGGAAGAGAGAACTGGTAGCAGCTCCTTCAATTTCTTCCAGGTGGTTTTCACACACATTGTCATTGAAAGTTCACAGCCACTGACTGCTGAGAGCATGTCTCCTGGGTAGCAAAAGGAAGCTACCACCTCCAGCTTGTCAGGTCCAACTTGGACTTCCCTCTGTGGTCTACCGTCCAAGGGGCATGCAGTTTCCTGGCATCGTGTACATCTGTAAACAGGGTCCTTTGTCAAGCGCTTGAGCCGCCTGCTTTAACCCTTCTCTTGCTGAACACGACATGCCCTGTCTTAGCAAACCGTGTAGATCCAGATCAGTTGGCTTCTGAAGAAGCCAACAGATCTGGATCTGCACTGTTTGTCATTAAATATGTGAATTTCTATCAAACACCTGGATCAAGTATACTATTTGGTTGGCTGGAAATTAGAAGTGGGTGTGGCATCTTAATTTATTAAGCAGGACAAGAGTTAATCCATAAAAAGTGCAGTGAATTCTCTAAAGGAGTTCTTCTTCAGCCAAACAATGCAAAAGTCCACATCTGCAAGGTTTCAATGGATGCTGTAGAGCAAAATGGCATGAAATAATCATAGCTCTTGATAAGATGCTTTTTTCAATCCGAAAGTACTGATATTTTTCTTATTTCTCCACAAAAACATATGTTGTGGGTACTCATTAGAAGCGCCTCTTACCCACTCTTATCTAGATCCATGAAATAATACCACATTCAGCCTATTCCCCAGATCTGACACCAAGTGATTCTTTTTGTTCCTGAACTTAAAAATAGATATCCATGGATGTCCTTTCCAGCTTAACGAATAACTCAGTAGGCTCACGCATGCATAGGGTCCCCAAGTTCTTCAATTCTGGAATGATGGCACTGGAACACCATTGGACAAAATGTGTCATGCCAGTGGTAATTACACAGAAAAAAAAAGAGAGATCAATTTAAAACAGAAGTTAGGCAGGCCAGTTACTTATTGACTCGCCCTAGCATTTCATGAGACAAGATCACATACAGGTATTTACGCAAGAACAATAGGGCACAAAAGTCATACTTCTATCTAATGTACTTAAGCCCATCCTAATGAACCCTTAAAGTGTCAATCAAAACTGCAGACTACATTTTGAAATATACTTCTTATATTTTTCTGCCAAGCAGACAATTCACATGAAATGTCAAGACTGATTTTATTTAAAAAATTACAAAAAAAAAAAAAATAGAATGGCATCTGCTACAATTTTTTTTTTTGGCACTTTAAGGGTTAAAGAAACAATCGAAGCACCCAACAATCTTAATGTGCTCACTGCATTAATCACAATTCTTTTTTTCCAACCTGAATGTAAATATAAGCAAACATCATTTTAGTATATAGTCATTAGTTTGCATGAAAATAATAGGGCTTGATATTTCATGTGAATTATCCCATTTAATGAAATGTCAAGTTTTATTTTGTTGTAAAAATAAGAAAAATATACTTATTAGTACCGGTATTCTGTACGTTTCATCTTCTGAGTGTGAAGGGAAAACAAACTTCTGCATACTTCTGCATACAATACTATCATTATAAATTTTAACACAATAGGCTCATTATGGATTCAACCTTACCACTCTACGGGCAAATTCAGCTGAAGACAAGCAGAATATTCTTTTCATTTTTCCCAGAAAATAGGCTTTGCCATTTCATGCAAATTGTCTCCGAAGGAGACAATTTGCATGAAATGTCAAAGCTTATTTTCTGGAAAAAAAAAATAACAAAAATGTTTCAAAATAACGTCTGCCGAAATTATCACCCAACATGCTAAGCGTAAAGGCACTAGAAAAAAGAGATGTCATGTACCGTGGCACGTTTTCAATGCCACGCCAAATTTACAATAACAAAATACATTGGCACACCCCCTGTTATTCTGAACCCATATCACAACAATATCTAATACCTGGTCAGAAAAATATATCCACACAAAAGCATCAAGTAATAATTATTTTTGTTCAAACATACCGTTAATTTATGGCAACATATTTTGCCTATTAAAATTGTTCAAACAATGTAAGTTTAAAGTTGTGAATGACAGAAGAAAAAGCATTTACAATCAATGGTGGCAGCACTTCATGGGTGGCAAAATTAACCAATAATCTGCACACATACATATTAACAGATGACATTTTTTTACTTTAATTTTTTATATACTTTTTTTCCAAATAAAATACTATATATTTGTTATGATACAATTCACATAAATCCTATTTTCTAGATCAAAAACACCTCTTCATTCATACTGTTGAGAAAAAACATTGCTTTCTTTTACAGAAATAATTTGAAGCTATAGCCAGTTTTAACATTTACAACTCTATGGGCAAATTCAGAAGATGACAAACTGATGATATTTTCCTTTGGAGACAATTTGCATGAAACGTCAAAGCCTATTTTCTTGGAAAAATAGAAAAATATTTCAAAATAGTGTCTACTGAAAGTTTTACCCTGCAGGCTAAGTGTTAAATTCAGCAGTCAAAATTCCAGAAAAATACTGATTTTTGTAGCTTGACAGGACAGAAACAAGCCCTATTATTTCTCTCTCTGTGTAGGTGCTATTTCTACCATTTTTCACTGAACACTTTCTGACACTGAGGAGCTTGAATGTTTAATTACAGTGTCCGACCAGTTCTCCAACCCTGAACACCTGTTTTTTTTTATCATTTTTTTTCAGTAATCTTTTCTCTCCACAGACGGGCCTATGTAACCATGAACAGATATGTATGTATGTAAATAGGGTCTGCCTTAAACAAACAGAGTCACAATCTTTAATCTGTTTATTAACATGATAAAAGCAAAATTAATGGGAGTCAATTTGAATATACCTTGGACAACATGGGAGTCATCCATGAAATTGGGCCTTAGCACATATGCAAGCAGGCAAGACCCAGATAAACCTATACATTTTGCCCTGCCTGTCAATGCATTCACTGTTCACCTCATGAAAGACAGCTGCTGTACATCTTAGAGATCATGAAAGAATGAAGACTGTGATCAGCTTGCACAGTTGCACAGACTGATCTGGGCCATCACTGTTCACATGTTTAAGGTGCATTTTTGTGCGGAGTTGTTCATGTTTTTTAACCCTGGTTCTGCTGAGCCCTGATGCCCTGCTTTTGCAAACAGTGTAGATCCAGATCAGTTGATTTGATTTTTGATTGTGTTGGGGTTTAACGACACGTCAACCCTTGAGGGTCATTTTGTGTCGTCTCCCAGAGAAAGGGAGAAAAGAGATAGAAGAGAGAGTAGAGGAGATGAAAGAGAGGGACAGGGAAGAAAGAGGAACAGGAATGAAAGTGAAGAAACAGAAGAAATAAAAACATTCCCCCTCTACCCTTACCCACTACAAGGATAGCAGGCCTTGCCCAACTGTAAGCCAATATCAGTTGGACGCCCCAGTGATGTAAGATACACAGCACCTTCGCACCACCCGACCACCCCCGAATCTGCACTGTTTGTAATTAAGAATGTGAATGTGTATCAACAACCTGGATCAAGTAATCTGATTGGCTGAAAATCAGAAATAGGCATGGCATCTTAATTCATTCAGCATGACAAGGGTTAAAGTGGCAAAATGTAAAATGTCTCATAGCTCCAGATATGGAGACAACTGAGGAGAAAATTTAGGAATTTTTTTGGTATTTTTTTCACCAAAACATACTTTAGGATACTTATTGGTATTGCCACTATGCTTGGAGGGCTATGATGTCTTTATAAGAGTACAGTCGACTCTCGTTATCTCGAACTTCACGGGACCTGATAAAAAATGTTCGAGTTATCAGTAGTTCGAGACAACCAAATTGTGACGTCATAGGTATGACGACTGTTCGCCAAAACGTGCATGGAAGGCACATGTATATGGCAATTTAAATAATTTACGCGTACTTTAGTTTGCATTGTTACTGTTTGTTTTAGGAAATGCAATGGTTCTCTTGGAATAATATTATCAATAAATGTTAATAATAATAAATTTCAAACGTCTCTTGTTGTATTTTAATACTCCTGCAAATTTGGATTTCCATATGAGCTATAAATAACTTACAAATTACTGGTTTCCGGGTCGTGTTAGCTATACGTTATGAACTGGTTTGGATTAGCTCCCTTCGCATAGACGACTCGATAAAGAGTTGACTGGTTTCCGCTTTTGCATAAAACGCTTACAATGTCAAGCGGCAGCTGTAAGCTAGTTTGGATCATCTCCCCTGGCATAAACGAACCATCTCAGCGCGGCAAACTGCAGATCCTGCAGAGACAGCTCGTTATGAACCCTCTCATCTAGACCTACACTATTTGTGCGGGTATCTGTACCAGTCTACAGGGTCGGAAGGGTTAACATCGGTACCCACGTGTGATTCGTCTATTTGAGGCCGTGCACGACAACTCCTATTAGAAGACTGTGCGACTGTCAAAGACTCGGATCAGCCTGCACGCCCACGAATTTTCCTTTATACGCATAAGCCCTATCTGGGCTTACCAAAGAGCACCGCCTGACCAAAGAGTAACAAGCGAAGATTCAGACTTAGCTAGCCTGATCAATACAGGCTGATCTGAGTCGGAACCTGTCGCGCACTGACTTTTCTTGAAGACGCTATAGCATTCAGACGGACAGTACTCAATAGTGAAGAGCATATCTAAACAATAAATTAAAGAAACTTCGTTGATTAATCTTCCATAACACTATTCTGGGCCGCTTTTTATCTTACAAATCAATGACACGAGACGGTGTTGAGCGCCGCGTGTCAAACCCGACTTGATACGCACGTGATTTCATAATTACGGATTTTAGACATTGTTTGTGTTGTTTGTAATTACCTGGACAAAGGGGAAAATTAAAATATTGATTTATTAATCAATGGCCTATTATGATTTTCATTAACTGAGAGACCGGCGGCGCCGCATCTTACATTTTTTTTTCCTTCGTCATGGTCCGAGTTCGAGATACGCGGTAGTAAAAACTGTGAAAAATATATTTAGGGACTGAAAATGATGGACGAGATAGCCGAAGTGTCGACATAAAAGAAGTTCGACATACGCGAAGCTGAAATACAATAAATACATAGGGAAAATAATCGGGACTTAGAAATCAGTTCGACATAAGTGATAGGATCGAGATAAGAGGGGTCGAGATAACGAGAGTCAACTGTAGTTTGATTCAGAGACGATGGATAACTATAGACAAAGATTTTTCAGTGTTTTATTGTATAGTATAATAAACCTGTAGTCCATTCACTGATTACATATGCAAACAGCAGGAAACCAAATCATCTTGCATTTCTATGCAGTCTTATCAAGGATTTGTTCCAGGGGTGAGAACAGTCGCTAATAATCAATTCTGAAACCTAAAAATTCTGTCCAAAAATTACTTATATTTTTCTTATTTCTTAATAGAAAATACATGTTGTGAGTACTCATTAGAGGTGCCTCGGGGAGTATCTACAACACGTTTTATTGAGAAACAAGCAAATTCCATGGGGAATTTATGTCCCCCGCCTAATTTTTATTTGAGGTGTTAAAAATGGTAAAGTTAACCAGAGGACCACTGGTCCTGTATCAAATACCTAAGTATTGAAGCAGGAAACCAGTGATAAAAAATAATTTCAAGATTCTGAAAAAAACCACATGCATATCTTCAGACCATCCTTAAAGCACCTGTAAAGTTTCAAAGGATCGGCTTAAAACTGTGGTAGGAGTTACGGGGTCAAGGTACCTACTCCCTATACGCTTCTGTAGTATTAGAACTCAAAAAATGTCTAAGTTAAAAATGCAGAAAAAGTGGTAAAAAATTATTTCAGGATTCTGAAAAAACCACATGCATATCTTCAGGCCATCCTAAAAGCCCTTGTAAAGTTTCAAAAGGATCGGACAAAAACTGTGGGAGGAGTTAAGGGGACAAGGTGCCTGCACCCTATATACTTCTGCAATATTAGAACTCAAAAAATGTCTAAGTTAAAAATGCAGAAAAAGTAATAAAAAAATATTTCAGGATTCTGAAAAATCCACCTGCATATTTTCAGGCCATCCTAAAAGCCCACGTAAAGTTTCAAAAGGATCGGCCAAAAACTGTGGGAGGAGTTAAGGGGACAAGGTACCTACTCCCTATAGACTTCTGTAAAATTAGAACTCAAAAAATGTCTAAGTTCAAAACGTGTAAAAAGTGATAAAAAATAATTTCAGGATTCTGAATAAACCACATGCATATCTTCAGACCATCCTTAAAGCACCTGTACAGTTTCAAAAGGATCGGCCAAAAACTGTGGGAGGAGTTAAGGGGACAAGGTACCTGCTCCCTATATACTCCTGTAGTATTAGAACTCAAAAAATGTCTAAGTTAAAAATGCGGAAAAAGTAATAAAAAATTATTTCAGGATTCTGAAAAAACCACATGCATATCTTCAGGCCATCCTGAAAGCCCATGTAAAGTTTCAAAAGGATCGGCCAAAAACTTTGGGAGGAGTTAAGGGGACAAGGTACCTACTCCCTATACACTTCTGTAGTACTAGAAATCGAAAAATGACTAAGTTAAAAATGCGGAAAAAGTGATAAAAAATTATTTCAGGATTCTGAAAAAACCACATGCATATCTTCAGGCCATCCTTAAAACACCTGTAAAGTTTCAAAAGAATCAGCCAAAAACTGTGGGAGGAGTTAAGGGGACAAGGTACCTGCTCCCTATATACTCCTGTAGTATTAGAACTCAAAAAAAGTCTAAGTTAAAAATGCGGAAAAAGTAATAAAAAATTATTTCAGGATTCTGAAAAAACCACATGCATATCTTCAGGCCATCCTAAAAGCCTATGTAAAGTTTCAAAAGGATCGGCCAAAAACTGTGGGAGGAGTTAAGGGGACAAGGTACCTACTCCCTATACACTTCTGTAGTATTAGAACTCAAAAAATGTCTAAGTTAAAAATGCGGAAAAAGTGATAAAAAATTATTTCAGGATTCTGAAAAAACCACATGCATATCTTCAGGCCATCCTAAAAGCCCATGTAAAGTTTCAAAACGATCGGTTAAAAACTGTGGGAGGAGTTAAGGGGACAAGGTACCTACTCCCTATAGACTTCTGTAATATTAGAACTCAAAAAATGTCTAAGTTAAAAATGCAGAAAAAGTGATAAAAAATTATTTCAGGATTCTGAAAAAACCACATGCATATCTTCAGACCATCCTTAAAACACCTGTAAAGTTTCAAAAGGATCGGACAGAAACTGTGGGAGGAGTTAAGGGGACAAAGTACCCACTAAAAACTCGGAACCACGCACCACGCACCACGCGCCACGCACCACGCACCACGCCCCACGGAAAACCAAAAACAGTGTCCCTCCACTTTTCTTCGAAGGAAAACGACATCCTATTTTTTTTTTTTCATGAAAAATAAGTCTTGACAGTTCCTGTGAATCATCTGCTTGGCAGATGATTCACATGATATATCAAGATTTATTTTCTATGAAATTTTTTTTTAATGTTTTCTGCTGTAGTTGTGGTGCTTTAAGAATCAAAAAGGGTACACATACCTGGATCAATGTTCTTCAAGCTTGCTTTAAATCTTCGACCTCTGCTGGATTCACTATCTGAATGTGAATGGTCAGATATGCTCTCTTTTCTGTCATGGTCTATATGCTGATTATCCGAAATTAAATCCAAAAAGTGTGGCTTTGAACCAAGTCCGGCAACATTGTGACCGAGGTCTGCTGCCGAATATTTCGTGGAAGACATTGTATTAATGGATCCTGGTACTGTAACGCTAACATGCGTCAGTTTTGACCTTGGCTGCTCTGACCATCTTACATCTACCTCTCTTTGGGACTGTGTCAAATTATTGTTTAAGAAGTTAATTTCAGTTTCCCTTATATCCCGAGAATCTGTTAAAGTGGAATGAGCGGTTGGAGAATATGGCCGTTCTGCAACACCGTAAGTACGGTCCATATGATTCTCCTGACCTTCAAGTCGGTCAGAAAATTCTACACGTTTTTCCTTTAAGTTTCTAGAGCTTGGCAAAGCTCGGTCTGTATTGTAATTTTTCTCCCTCAGTTTAAGGTTTGTCTGTTTCACCTGTTTGTCAGATTTTGGTCCACTAGCTGATTTCTTGATACCATGTTTTCTACCTTCTCCTTTCTCATCGTTTTCAACATACTTGTCATCTGCAGAGAAATCAAAATCTCAAACATAAAAATCTTTCAGGAGAAACCCACAACTTTTGAGGGAATTAATTAATATGGTACCTCAGTTTCATATTTGTCATTTGCTATGCAAGAAGGGCTGATACCAAATCTAGCAAAGGTAGGTAATTAAATTGCTTCCCTTTGACAAATGATTACCTCTTTTCCTTACATAGCTTAAGTTAGGTAATAAACTGGGCCTTTTCTGTTTACAAAACACAGTTCTTACCATTTCAATTTTGAGGATATTAATTCTGTGCATTAACCCTTAAAAAGCCAAGAAAACCTGCATCTGAAAATGCCATCTGTTTATATCACCTGCTTAATATTCTTGCAAACTTTTCAAACCTATTTTTGCATACAGGCAAACAGTGTGGACCCTGATCAGACTGCTCCTAAAGGAGGTCTGATCTGTGTCCACACTGTTTGCAAAAATGACTTTTAAAATTACAAGCAGATGACAAAGCAGACGACAGTTATTGTGATTGGCAATTAAGGTGAATGGATACATATGGTAGATTTTCTGCACTGTTTATAAGGCGACAACTTTTGTGACTTCCTGTTAACTTTCCTATACACCAAGCCCCTTCTGAAAAGGAGCAACATGTATTCTGTTTAGAAAGTAGACCTGACTGGATCTTTACTGTTTACAAAGCAGACTTACCTTGGTCTTTACTGTTTACAAAACAGACCTGCCTTGGTCTTTGCTGTTTACAAAGCAGGTCTCCTTTTATAAAAGAGACCTGCCTTGGTCTTTGCTGTTTATGATGCAGATCTGTCTCGGTCTTTACTGTTTACAAAATCTTAAATGGTTACAAAAGAGACCTACCTAGGTCTTTGCTGTGTACAATGCATATCTATCTGGGTCTTTACTTAGTACAAAACAGACCCACTAAGGTATCTGCTGTTTACAATGCAGATCTGTCTGGGTTTTTACAGTTTAAAAAATCTTTACTTTTCATAAAACAGACCTACCTAGGGCTTTGCTATTTATAATGCAGACCTATCTGGGTGTTTACTGTTTAAAAAACAGACCTGCCTAGGTCTTAGCTCTTTACAATTAAGATCTGTGTGGGTCTTTACAGTTTACAAAACAGACCTGCCTTGGTCTTTGCTGTTTACACAGCAGACCTGTCTGGGTCTTTCTGTTTACAAAACAGACCTGGCCAGATGTTTGCTGTTTACAATGTAGGTCCGGGTCTTTACTGTTTACAAAACAGATCTGTCTGGGTCTTTGCTTTTTAAAATGCAGATCTGTAAGGGTCTTTACTGCTTACAAAGTAGACTTGAAAGGGTCTATACTACTTACAAAGTAAACTTGCCATGGTCTTTGCTGCTTAGAAAAAGGACCTGCCTAGGTCTTTGCTGTTTACAAAGCAGACTTTCCTTGGTCTTTGCTGCTTACAAAGCAGACATGCCTGGATCTTTGCTGTTTACAAAGTAGACCAGCCTCAGTCTTTGCTGTTTACAAACCAGACCTGCTTAGACCATTGCTGTTTAAAAAGCAGACTTGCCTTGGTCTTTGTTGTCTGCAATGTACAAATTTCTCAATTTCTGGTCTAACATTTACCTTATTAAATTCTGCTATTACTGTAATCTCTTATATGATCAAACTGTTTAAAAGCAGTTTGAATTGGGTCTACATATGTTGTTCAGGCATGTATATTCAAGTGTTTAAGTAAATGTGATGTGCAAATCTTAATTTTTAAAATATATCTGCATTTCCTTTTGGAAATCTTTAAACTATTCAGCCAACCTTTTCAGCCTTTCATTCACAAGATATTAGAAGAGGAAGAATAAAACCAAATACATTTGTAAAAGCAAATTTTGTTTGAAATTAGTCATGTAAAATATGGACAGAAGGTAAAAAACTGATAACAGAAAAAATCGCCACAAGTCTATTAGCTACTGGAATAAAACAAGTGCAAACTACTTGCCAACGCTACAAATTAATTACACTGTGCCCCCAGATTAGACTGTTAATTAGTTCAACCACATGTAGTATAGTGAACCAATAGGATTTGTTTCCAAAGATGTTGTCATTAATATGAATTTGCTGTTGCAAAGAATCCTTCATGAGCAGAATGGTAAGTAAGAAAAGCCTTGTTTATCCTTATTTCCTCAAGGAATAAGTGTTTTGGATATTTGTTAGATATTGTTCCTTGCATAATTTCTGATTAACTGTCACCTCCTGAGTGAAGATTAACTGTCACCTCCTGCCAGTCAAATTATCATTATAACGAATTTTATCCTTGTATTAAGTATCGGTATAAAGTGGGTTTGACTGTTATACTTTCATAACTTCCATAGTATTGTGATTTGTAAAAGAGATATAAAACTCCAGGGCCCAGTTGTTCAAAGCATCGTTAGCTTAACGAGCTCGTTAAGAGCCATTTCGTTAACTGTTTTAGTGGATTCAATATACAATATTCTGATATTTTTTGCTGAAAAAATGTGCACTGCAAAAGCTACTCATATTTTTTCAGCAAAAAATTTCAGCATATTTGCATAGCACTCGATGTAAATTTTAACAAATTGTTAACTAACGATGTCGTTAGCTTTGAACAACTGGGCCCAGTTGATTACAATTCTGTGGATATGTTGGTGTTTTTTCTTTAACAACATTTTAAATCCAGACTAATTCCTTAGTCTGGGAAATGATACAGCCAAGGAAAATAAAAGACATGGAAATATTGGATGTGAAATCAAGAACAACAGTAAAGTCAATTAGCCACAGCTCCAGATAATGCATTTTTTATCATAAAAGTAGGACATTTTTTTTCATCCAAAAAAGTGTTGATATTTGTCTTATTTTTGTATAACATATGATGTGGGTGCTCATTAGAAGTGCATCACTGAGGCACTTTTAATGAGTACCCACAGCATAATGCTATCATGGAAAAAATCAGAAAAAAAAAATGATCTTGCTCTTTCTTTTAACTGGAACTCTGGTTAGTAACTCATATGTGTGAAAAATTTAACTTATGTATATTGGCATAGCTCTATTAAAATAAGGCCCTTTTTTCAACAAAAACATTTTGACAGTTTTCTTATTTCTCAACACTAACTCCTTGTCATATCTGCCCTAAAATTTGAACAAGACCATTTTACTACCTGTTGATGAGTCTAAAAAACATGGATGAGTGGCAGTGTAAACACTGATCAGACACTGCATTCTGCCCTGTCTGATCAAAGACTACACTGTCTGCTTAGGCCTTCCTGCCTGAATACTTCGGGTAAATAAGGCAGTCTGCATCTCAGGGTAAATATAGTAGTTTGCATCTACATGCAGGCTGATGTGGGTCTATGTTCACATATGCATAGGTCCCTTCTTGTTTGCCTAGTATCAAGATTTGGCTGAAAGCAATCATATTAATCTTAGGTTACTACATTCCAAACAGATCTTGTGCATTTCACTTTCATGCTTAATCTGATTACCAAGTGCAAATTTTTTCTTTTTCAAAAAAGGTTTATATGAATGTTTTGTGACATTTATTCAAAAGAGAGTTTTATATTTCTATACATGCAATATTAATCATATTTTATAAAGATCTTGTACCAAAATAATGACAGAATTTTAAAAACAAATTTACCATAATAAGTGAACATAAATTATGTCATTCACACAGTTTCAACAAATTTTTCATACATATATTAAGTGTTTTAATCAGAGCTGATCTTATTGTTTGCTATGACTTCTTAAAATAAATGTCTTTTTTAGTGACACAGTTGTCATAACCTTGCCCTCAATGAAAAGGTTTTTTTGCGGCATAGTCTGACATACCACCGTCTTGATATAAATGCGAGTGGGTTATATGTCACAGCCTTGCTCTAAAATAAGGCTGTTATGTAAGAGGTTTTTCAGAAACAATATTGTATATAAGATCTAACTTTAACCATTAAAACACTTATCACAACTGCAGCACACATTTTATTTATTTTTTTTTTTTTCATTTTCTAAGAAACTAAGGCTTGTCATTTCATGTGGCTCTTCTGATTACACGTTTCTTTTCTGTGGTGTTTCACTAAATGAGTCTGGGAGCCTCTTATCTATGCTTTTTGTACTTTTATAACATTTGAACCTAGGGTGGATTTGGTACCAATAAAACAGATATAACCACTGTCTCTCCAATTACCCTCCCCCTTGGTAGATTTTACTGTGGACTAGTCTAAGGTAGAGGTTTATTTGTTGTTGTTTTTTTTTTGCAGGGCTTTGTGGCTGCTTGCTGTTTGACTTTTTCCATAATTCCTGTTTAACCCTTATCCTGCTGTTCACGACAACCCCTATCTTTGCAAACAGGGTAGATCCAGATCAGATGGCTTCTAAAGAAGCCATCTGATCAGGATCTACACTGTTTGTCATCTAGTTTGTGAAGTTGAACAAAAACATTATATGATGTAATCTGATTGGCTGATAGTCAGAAATGGGTGTGGCTTATTAAATTACTCAGCAGGATAAGGGTTAATGTCTCGTTGTTGAGTTTGGAAGGTCTTGTCTTTGGGGAAGAGAAAGCCAGTTGCTGTGTTTTTGTTGTTTTGTTTCATACATACTATCCATCATAGCTTATTTACTCTTCCTATTGGTTTCCTTGGCAGGCTTCTGTATTTATTATCTGGATTCAGACAGACAGGCCTGAGCAAAAAGTGTAGACCCAGATGAGACGCCGCATTTGCGGTGTCTCATCAGGGTTTACACTGTTTGCCACTCAGCCAGCAATTTTTAGACAAAACATTGGGTAGTAAATTGTACTTGTTTAAATTTTAGAACAAGTATGGTAAAGAATTGAAGTGTCTAAATATTTAGGGTAAGTATGGTATGGTCTATGACTGTAGCACTTCATGGACATTTTCTGCACTATGCGCTTGAGTGTCAGTCTTTGATGTTTAACCTATTGTAGACTGAATGAACTCCCCACACTATATATTAGAAGATTCTAATTACAGTTTTAGGTATGTCAGGCTGTGTGATTTAGATATTCTGAGAGAAAAATCGATGAACTATTTGCAAACAGTGGAGACCCTGATCAGACGCTGTGTTCTACAGCATCTGATCTGGGTCTGCACTGTTTGCCAAATACCCTTTTACCTAACTGCAATGGGTTAAATGACTGGCTTGTTCAGTCTTTCTCTTTATATTGTGTTGTTTGAATTACAGCTTTATGTTTAATTTCAGGCCCGTTCATCAGTCTTTTTCTTTATATTGTGTGGTTTATATATTACAGTCTTGTCTAAAAGTTCAGCTCTTTATGTGGTGAGGTTAAGTTCTTTCAAAATGAAATCAGAATTAAAAATCTCAATTTCAGTTTCTTCATTTTGTCACATTTACTGTGATCAAAATCAAAGGAACATTAGTGGGGGTAAGAAATTTAACATCTACTTTTCATAGTATCATTTATACTGGATGCATACAATATGAAGAGTGATATTTTTAATTGATAAACCTGACAGTTAACCACAGTTTAATTAAGGTTTATTTATGGTTAATTTCCACCACAAGGTACTATAAATTTAACCTTTACCACTCTGCCTGGCTTATTTCGCAGATTACAATTTGATTACATTTTTTTCCCCAGAAAACAGAATTTGACATTTCATGCAAATTGTCTCCTTAGGAAAAACTTGCATGAAATGTCAAATTCTATTTTCTGGCAAAAACAAGAAAAATATTTTAAAATGCTGGCTGCTTAAATTTTTACCCAGCATGCTACGCATTAAAAAATATTGTGTTTTATCATTGGAATAGGAGACATGCTTAGAATACTAAAGAATAAACTGCATTATAAAAGTGTTTTTGAATGAGCTAATATTTTTCTTATTCTTTATAAGGTGAAACATCATTCTGTCAGTGACAATAGCAATATAATTGAAATGTGCAAACTATCTAACAAATTAATTTGTACTTTCAGAAAACTTCCCTCTACTGAAGTGCATTTTATACATATTATTATTGCAGTCATATAATCTGACTAGGTAGGTAATGCCGAGTGGATGTTTCAAGATCACATGAGATGCTTGTGTTGCATGTATGTGATCAAGATACCCAAAACTATGCACGAGACATGATACAGAGCATCAGATCATGTTATAGTTCTAATAATGATTTAATACATAACTTCAAAATAAGACAGCCACGACAGCAACAGACGACATTCTATTTTTTTTTTTTTTCCAAGAAAATAAGACATTATCAGACAGTTCTGGATATAAGATGGTTTAAAGGTGGACCCTAAAAGTGTTGTACCCTAAAAGTGTTGTATTCAAAACCTAAATGTGTAGATTATATAGAAAAATGGCGATTTATTTATACA
Source organism: Anodontia alba (assembly GCA_964016985.1). Classification (NCBI taxonomy): domain Eukaryota; kingdom Metazoa; phylum Mollusca; class Bivalvia; order Lucinida; family Lucinidae; genus Anodontia; species Anodontia alba. The sequence goes on along the minus strand of OZ024821.1, from coordinate 107,080,263 downwards.
TTTTGTTAGGATAACACTCAGTTGTTTGCTAAAATGTTTTTTGCTTTTGACTTTGTATCCTAGCAATAATGTTATAAAGAGGTTGTGGTATATTTGAAAGCGATGGTTTTAACCTTTCTCTTGCTGAACACAACATGCCCTGTCTTAGCACAGTGTAGATCCAGATCAGTTGGCTTCTTCAGAAGCCAACTGATCTGGATCTGCACTGTTTGTCATTAAATATGTGAATTTCTATCAAAAACCTGGATCAAGTAATCTGATTGGCTGGAAATTAGAGGTGGGTGTGAATTTATTCAGCATGACATGGGTTAATAAGTATACAATAAAATATTTTTATTGTTTTCTATTAAACTAAAAAAAAAACAACAACATTTTTTACTGTTAATTTTGCCTATTACTGCTGACTCACCTAATCTACTGATTTTTCTAGATACATGAGTCTTCGACCTGAGATATGCTGACCTTCCATAGTTGTCCACCACAGCCTGTAATAAAGTAAGTTATTTGATTGTGTTGCGGTTTAACTACATGTCAACCCTTGTGGGTCATTTTGTGTCGTCACCCAGCGAAAGGGAGAAAAGAGATAGAAGAGATAGTTGAAGAGATGAAAGAGAGGGACAGCGAAGAAAAAGGAACAGGAATGAAAGTGAAGAAATAGAAGAAATAAAAACATTCTCCCTCTACCCTTACCTGGTACAAGGATAGCAGACCTTGCCCAACTGTAAGCCAATATCAGTCAGACGCCCCAGTGACATAGGATACATGACACCTTCACACCACCCGACCCCCGAAGTAAAAGTTATTGAGGCTATGCATTCAGACCCCTTAACTCCTTACCATACTTGTTCTAAAACTGGAGCAAGCCTACCTGCTGATGTGTGTAAAATTGTTGGATGAGTGACAAACAGTGAGTGTAGACCCTGTGGTGTCCGATTTGTGTCTGCACTATTTGCATAGGATGGTACTGATTTCCAAAATAAGAGAGGTTCTGTTTGTTTGAAAACATATCAGAGTAAAATACAGTCACTTAACCCTTGCCCTTCTGAGCCCTGATATATCCTGCATTTGCAAACAGTGTAGATCCAGATCAGTTGGCTTCTGAAGAAGCCAACTGATCTGGATTTGCACTTTTTGCCATTCAGTATGTGAATTTATATAAGCAAACTGGGTGTGGCAACTTAATTTATTCAGCATGACAAGGGTTAACACCAAAATTCAGATGAAAGAGGTATTCAGAAATCTACTTTCACAGTATTAACCTCAACTTCTTACCTAGTCTGGCCCCAGACCCTTTCTTTATTTTTCTTTTCTTTCTTTTTCTTTTTTTTTTGAGGGGACACAACACTTGTATAGTTTGGTAAATTTTTGTTTACTTCAGACCCTTGGCTAGAAAGTTTTTGTTCAGCCATAGGTAACTTGAAGTTGGATTAAAGAGGAGCATGATAAAAAAATAATGTAGAGAAAGAGAAAAATAGATATAAAACAAAAACGACTGAAGCCAGTCTACTTCTTACCTTGCTTGTTCTAAAATTCGAACAGCTTTATTTTACTACCCGATGATGTGTCAAAACACTGCTGGATGAGTGGCAAACAGTGTAGACTCTGTTTCATTCTGTATCTGATCTGGGTCTACATTTGTACATTGTTTGCTCAAGCCTGTCTGTCTGAAAACTTAAGGTAATTACAGTAATTTCTTTCCATAAAGCCAAAAATTATTTATACCAATATTGATTGTGTTGGGGTTTAACGACACGTCAACATTTATACCAATAATAAATAGGCGAAAATCAGTCTAGTAAACATGGAACTTTCAAAGGTTCAGTAGAAAGCAAGGTCGTTTCTTAAAATAATATAAACAAAAATAATCAACAAATATTTACATTTAACTATTAATGTGCCATTCTTAGTTACCAGCAGATGCCATTTTAAAATATTCACTTTTAAGTAGACTTGAATATTTTTTGTGGACTGTTCCTATTTTCTCTATAGCCTAGGGGACAAATCACATGATACATCAAATTCTAACTTCTCTGAAAAATGAGAAAATATCCCAAACTCTGTTGTCTGTTAATTTTGTGACAAGCAATATAAGGGTTATTCATGTCTGAAGAAAGTAAACACCTAAATGTTTCAACAGCTCAGAATACTTGCTAACTATTCACCACAATGTGGTCCATCTATATATGTGAATATTGCATAGTTCCAAAAGTACTGATATTTTTATCTTTTCTCCACAAAAACGCATGTTGAGGGTACTCATTAGAAGCGCCTCAAAAGAAAAATGCTTGTGCAAGTAAAACCCTTCAATTAAATCATAGTCAGTGTTCACTGTTTTCCTGTACAAACTAAGTAGGGACCAAACAGAATATATATAGAAAACATTGACTCGACATTGAAGCTCCCAGCTGGACAGTGCTGCGTCTCGTCTAGATCTTTACTGTATGACAATGCAAAAAAAATGCTTTATTCAAAGCAGGCCTCAAATTTACTTTAACAGCCTTCACAAACATGGTAAAATATTCATAATTTTGTCATATATGACAGAGTAATAACCCTGTGTTTACGCAGATGACCATAATTAACATAAATCAATAGAAATGCTGTCACACAACTAATCCAGCTTAATGAAACGTAACAGTCATTTTTAAAAATTCAAACAAGCAACAGAAAATATATAACAGATTATATATATTAACTTTAATGGTTTCTCAAAACCACAAGTTAACACACAAAAAGCTCTAAGCAAAGTTGTAGCCAATGACATTCTATTTTCTAAATGTTTTTAAATTATTTTTCAGAGAAAATAAGGTTTGATATTTTATGTGAATTGTTGCTAGGCAGACAAGTCACATGAAATGTCAAGTCTTATTTTCTCTGAAAAAAAAATAGAAGAATGCTGTCTACCGCAGTTGTGATTAGTACTTTAAAGCTTAAAACATCAGAAATGTATCAAGCTTGCCTGAAATCCCATTTGCCCATTATATGATATTTTTACTCTGTGAATTTACAAGGGGCTCACAGGATGGAGAAAGAGGAGAGGTGTCTTAATGTGAACAAATTGTTGAAGCAGTATCTAACACCAGCCTAAATGTCAACTCCACCACCCAGCCACTCAGCAGATATACATCTTTAAAAACTTTCACATAAACTTCATCTTCAATGTGAAAGTTCTAATTTCGTTACATTGAACTAAGTGAGTCAAAACTTTATCGTGAAAATTCTAAGTCAATGACCTTTACATTAAGGTCAATGTGGGGGATGGGGCTTGCAGTGAACAAAACTTTGAATCAGTATCTAACAGCTGCCCAATTACCAACTATTCAGGAGACAGTATCCTTAAAGGAGTTAAAGTAAAACTTTAACATGAAAAACCAAAGGTCACTGATAGGGGGGTGGGGTGTGCATTAAACAAAATTTTGGACCAGTCTCTAACCCAAGTATCAAGTAAATCAATTATAGTATTCAGGAGATACAGATCTTTAAAAACTTTAATGTAAAAGTGTAAGATAAATATTCCTAGTCTATGACCTTGACCTCAAGGTCACACTAACAGATGGTGGGCGTGGTACTCTATAAAACTATAACAGCATATTTACCCAAAGTATTTGGACAGACAGGCCTGTGCAAACATTGTAGACCCACACTAAAGGCTGCAGAATGTGGTACCTTATCATGGTCTACTCTACTTCTAATCCAGCAGTTTTTTAGCCGCATCATTAACAGGTAGTAAAAGGGACTTGATCAAATCTTAGGACAATTATGGCAAGGAGATAGTGTCCTAATTTTAGCGGTAAATATGGCAAATTGCTCAGATTATAAATCTTGTCAACTCTTGTTATCTCGAGGTCCAAGAAACTCTCTGAAATATTTGAGATAACCTCATTATCTCGAAGTCCAAGGGACTCTGAGTGAGTCTGAAATACACTGAGATAACCTAACTTGACATATAAGATTTGCAGAATTGAGGAAAAAAATCTAACAACTGCATTTAACATGGGAATTAGAGCCCCCCCATCATGTCTTGGGCAACAGCATATGAAAGGTGAGGCCCAATCCTATCCTTTAGCTGCCTTTAACCTTCACTGAAGGGTATACATTAATTGCTTGGTGAACAGGGAAATTTCAGCTGATGGTCCGAGCTGGGCTTGAACCTTCATTAAAACCCTTAAAGCGCCAAGAAAGCCTGCATCTGAAAATGTCATCTGTTTATGTCATCTGCTGAATATTCTTGCAAACTTTTCAAACCTATTTTTGCATACAGGCAAACAGTGTGGACCCAGATCAGACTGCTCCTCAGGAGCAGTCTGATCTGGGTCCACACTGTTTGCAAAAATGACTTTTAAAATCACAAGCAGATGACAAAGCAGATGACAAGTTATGATTGGCAATTTAAGGGTTACCTTCAGCACCCTACACAAAGGCTCTAACCACTCAGCTATGGTGCCTCTCTTGTAACATCTACTGTCTTTTCATAATGAAACATTCATAACTGTAACTTAGTTTTTTACACAAGGGTTACTATAACTGAAAGCTAAAAACCAGAAGATGTGACTTTGAAAACAGATTAATCTGCATGCTGGGTAAAATAATCAGCAGACATTTTGAAATATTTTTCCTTTTTTTTCCTACAAAATAGGTTTTGATATTTCATGCAAATTGTCTCCTAAGGGAGACAATTTGCATGAAATGTCAAAGCCTATTTTCTGAGAAAAATAAGAAAAATATCATCAATTTATCTCCTTCTGAATTAGCCCAGAGAGTGGAAAAGGGATTACTTTTTAAGATTTCTGCAGTAACCTGTATAAAACAGAACATTTGTATCACTTAAGATGGTTTGGTAACAGTTAATTATGGAAAAAGAAAGTGCTCATTACAGATTCAGAGCAGTACACCAAGTTTTGACAAGTTGCCAGTTATGCAAACAACCTCTCCCACATTGCCACACCAACTGGGTTCTTTTCTATGAACAGCAATGTTCATTCTTTGACTTACTAGTTTTAAAATCAAAATGTTTAAAACTTCCACAAAAAAATCACAAATCTCCAGATAAGGCAATAATTATGATCAAAACTTTAGACTAAATTATTTTACATGAAAATCTATCTTGAGGTTCTCATCATATTTGCCTCTCCAAGGAGTTCTTATGAGAAACTGCTGTATACAAGTTTGTGCAAAAATAACAAAATTTACCTTTTGAAAAAGACTTCTGTTTGGAGACTTGAAATCAGGGTATTTAAACCTCACTTTTTATTGCAACTGTTCCACTTGGCAGTTTCTTTGAAATCACTTCAAGGTTAAAAACTCATTCTCACAAGTTAAGCTACGTGAAAAGGCCTCTAATATGAGCTGCATCATATAAAAAGATGATGTTATTGAAGCTTTTAATTCAACTTCTAGGTACTTAGATGACTTGCTAAATACCGATAATATATATTCTGAACAAATGGTTGATAAAATTCTAAAGAACTTCCACTAAATAAAGCAAATTCATCTGATACCGCAACTCCACTTTTGGATTTGAAAAGTTTATCAATATTCTGAAAGTAAAATTATATATAAAATTGATGACAAATGAGAAGACTTTTGACATTGTAAATTTTTTTTTTTAACTCTTTGCATGCTGGATAATTTTGCATGTTTTTTTTTTTTTTTTTAAATTAACTTTTTCAAAAAAATCTTTTAGGAATACCATCACAGTGTCAAACGGTTTGGATCCGTTGTGTCAGGACTGATCTGGGTCCAAACTGTTTGCAAAGGTTATCAGCAGACAACAAAAGTTGCCACTAGTTGGGAAAGAGTTAAGATGGTGATGAACCATGGGCTATGTCATATGTGGTACTTATCAAATAGAAGACAAAACCAACATTCAGCATGAAATATCTTGCAATGTAGATGGACTACCTGCATGCAAATGTGATAAATCACTAACACTTGTGCATTATCACATCATACATGAGCATAAACCATGGTATAATTAAGAAATATATATCTCAGCTTACTTTACCAGAGTATCAGGTCACACAGGTGACTATAACAACTTTAGTGCATTTTTAACTGGTACAAATCTTAACCCAATTACGTTGAGTGGACTCTTCTATCAACATCTTTGGACTGGTTTATTTCCAATAGCAGTGTGTCTGGTCAGTTCTTATTATTACTATGTTTTATAGAAATTCCTGTTACTAATGCAAATAGTGTAGACCCTGATCAGATGCTGAGTTCTCTGGCATCTAACCGAGTTCACATAATTATGGGCCCAGTCAAGGGAAAAACAAAGCCTTCAAGCATGCACAAAATAAGTGGATTCACATCATCCAATGCATACGCAAGGTCTCATCGGGCCTTGCTTTCTATTGATACATTCTACAGTATCCAATGATTCTGGCAGCAGACAGAAAAGACCCTGATCAGACTGCATGGGCCTTCACTGTCCACACATACTCCGAAGGCATAGTTTTCACTTGGCATGGCTCATATAATAATCTGATTATTGATGTCTACAAAGTCATAGCTCAATCTGATAATTGAGCAATGCTGTTGTAACAACTGCATTGAAAAAAAAAATAACATAAAATGAACAATAATTGACTAGCCATAAAAAATCAACTCATCAACCATTGAAAATCTATGCCAGATTAAATCAGTATAAGATCATTCTCAATTATGGTTCAGTGAAGGCATGATATTATCTAAAAGTACTCAATCTCCGTCACAAACTTTAACCTCGGCAACATTCAATGAAAAATCTATGATATTTATCATACATCTTTTTTTTTTAAAATAAGACTCCACTTTCCTTTGAAACATCTTAATAAAATTCAAATTAAATCTTATTTTCAGGGAAGCCATACTTAATAAGTTAGATTTCTTAAACAAGACCTGGGTGGGGGTGGGGGGGGGTGTGAAAACTACCTAGATTTTACAAGATCTTAAGAACTTTGAGCTAAAACTTTAACAAATTTTCTAAGTTTTCTAAGTCAGTGACCCTGACTTCTAGATGAGGGATAGTGCTGAATAAAATTTTGGACCAATATCTATAATCATGCCGAATATAAAGTAAATCCATGCAAGGACTAGAAATTAGAGATGTTAAAAACTTTGAAGCAAAACTTTAATATAAATTTCCAAGTCCGCGACCTTGACCTCAGGTCATAAGCAGGGGTAGGGATAGTACTGAATAAAATTTTGGACCAATATCTATAATCATGCTAAATTTAAAATAAAATCCATGCAAGGATTTAGCAATTAAAATATTCTAAAAACTTTGATACAAACTTTTAACATAAATTTCAAAGTCCATGACCTTGACCTCTAGTCATAAGCAGGGGTGAGGATAGTGCCAAATAAAATTTTGGATCAATATCTACAATCATGCCAAATATAAAGTAAATAAGAGATCTTAAAAACATTGACACAAAACTTTAACATAAAGTTTCTAAGTCCCTGAGCTTCACCAATAGGTCATGAGCAGGGGTGTTGATAGTGTTCAATAAAATTTTGGAACATCTATAATCATATCAAATGTAAACTAAATCCATCAGAGGGAAGATTTAAAAAATATAAGGTCTTAAAAACTTTGATGTAAAACTAACATTTTTGTTAATATTGACGCCGCCACCACCAATGCCGACGTTGATGCCAACGCCGTCGCCATGGGTAGTGCAATAGCATTCCTGTACTTTCATACAGGCACACTAAAAAGTAGCAACAAGAGGCCCACGGGCCACGGGTCGCTCACCTGAGTGACATAGCCATGGCAGATATGCAGATGTTATGCAACATTTTTCCAATCCTGTCATCGCAACTAATGAAAAGATCATCATTTAAGCAGTTCTTTATTTTGAAGAAGAAGATATATGGCATGCCAATCAATTGAGCGTGATCATTTGAACAAACTCTAAATGGCAGCCAGCTTGGATTTACGATCGGCACGATTTTAGCTATTTTTGATCTACGAGCCACCCCAATGCTTCCTACCAAGTTTCAAGTCAACTGGCCTTTCAGTTCAGGAGAAGAGGCGAAAAATAGATTTTCAAGATGGCTGCCATGGCGGCCATCTTGGATTTCCGATCGGCACGATTTTAGCTACTTCTGATCTACAAGTCACCCTGATGCTTCCTACCAAGTTTGGAGTCAATTGGCCTTTCGGTTCAGGAGAAGAAGCGAAAAATAGATTTTCAAGATGGCGGCCATGGCGGCCATCTTGGATTTCCGATCAGCACGATTTTAGCTATTTTTGATCTACAAGTCACCCTGATGCTTCCTAGCAAGTTTGAAGTCAATTGGCCTTTTGGTTCAGGAGAAGAAGCGAAAAATAGATTTTCAAGATGGCGGCCATGGCGGCCATCTTGGATTTTCGATCGGCACGATTTTAGCTATTTTTGATCTACAAGTCACCCTGATGCTTCCTACCAAGTTTGGAGTCAATTGGCCTTTCGGTTCAGGAGAAGAAGCAAATAAATTTTCAAGATGGCGGCCATGGCGGCCATCTTGGATTTCCGATCGGCACGATTTTAGCTATTTTTTATCTACAAGTCACCCTGATGCTTCCTAGCAAGTTTGAAGTCAACTGACCTTTCGGTTCAGGAGAAGAAGCGAAAAATAGATTTTCAAGATGGCGGCCATGGCGGCCATCTTGGATTTCCGATCGGAACGATTTTAGCTATTTTTGATCTACAAGTCACCCGGATGCTTCCTACCAAGTATCAAGTCAATTGGCCCCGGGGTGTAGGAGGAGTAGGCTTTTAAAGCAATTGTTGACGCCGCACGACGGACGACGCACGACGGACGACGGACATTGACTGACCACAATAGCTCACCATGAGCACTTCATGCTCAGGTGAGCTAATAAGATCAGTGATTCTCCACAAAATAAAACTGAGTTGTTCAAATTACAGAACAATTATGTTCAGAATTTCCAAAACTCCTAATCTTTATGGTACTCTTGAAAGTGAGTGCCAGTGCCATCTTTTATTACAAATTGTCCATCAACTCTATACTGTGTGCTACAAAGTGAAAACTACTGGAGGCTTATAATACAGTTCCTGCAATCTGCACTTCCAATTTTCCATTTATCAATTTCATATTACTGTAAGTATTGGACACCTTAACCCATTGTAGTCGGGAGACGCGTAAAAGGGTACTTGGCAAACAGTGCAGACTCAGATCAGAATGCAGAATCTGATCAAGGTCTCCACTGTTTGCAAATAGTTTAGCCATTTTTCTCTAGGAATATGTAAATCTCACAGCTGGACATACCTCAAATTGAAATTGGACTCTTCCAATATATAGTGTGGGTGAATCTATTCCATCTATAAATGGGTTAACTCATTTGTCCTATTTGAATGTCTGTTGTACTATCTGTGTAACAATTCCTGGATAGCTGGCGGTTTGTGTTGGAAGGGCATCTTCATTAACCCATTGTATACGGAACAGACTCTCCAATACTATATATTGGAAGAGTCCAATTTCAATTTTAGGTATGTCCGGCTATGTGATTTACATATTCTTAGAGAAAAATGACTAAACTATTTGCAAACAGTGGAGACCCTGATCAGACTCCGCCTTCTGTGATGGATTTCTCTTCCCTTCTTTAAGCATTACATTGTTCATTCAATTGCTGGCTGATGGAAGGGCATCTTTCATTTAGAACTGCCCCACTTTGGGCAATATTCAACTTGCAGATGGATGGATTTCTCATCCCTTCTTTTAACATTACATTGCCCATTCAATTGCTGGCAGATGGAGGGGCATCTTTCATTAACAACTGCTTTGCCACTGACAATAACCAACTGACAGGTGGATAGATTTCCCTTCTTTAAGCATTACCTTGCTCATCAAATAACAAGCTGACAGATGGAAAGTCATCTTTCATAACAAATTGTCCACTAATTGGCAGAACGATGTATTTCCCTTCTTTAAGCATTATACTGCACATTCAAGCAACGAACTGACAGATGGAAAGATATCTTTCATTAAAACTGGCCTCATATCATCATATCATAATCGGATTTTTGATTAACCTGCAGGTACAGGGGCAACATCCACATCAGTGGGCCCCCTTCCAGACAGCTGGCTTGCTGCACGCATGGCAGATCTCACACCAGATCTCCAGGTACGTCTATCATGAGGGTTGATAGCTGAGAGCTTCCACTCTCTGCAATCCCTCTCTGTCAGCTGCTTCCATGTCATTTTGGGCCTCCCAGGCCCATGCTTTCCATCAACCTGTATGTCAAAGGCTGTCTTGACTGCACCATTGAAGCGTTCCACATGTCCATACCATCGGAGTCTTCTCTCCTTCAGAATGAGGTCCAGATCCTCAATGCCAAGCCACACAAGTAGCTCATTGGACCTGGTGGTGACAATGTCTTGCGGCCTGACATTGCAGATCTGTCTGATCATTGCCCTGTCATTTCGCTGCAGATGCTGGAGGTTCGGCTTTGTCAATGGCCAAGTCTCCCTGGCATGGAGCATTGCGCTCCGCACACAAGAGCTGTACACACTGCCACGTGTTTTGAAAGAGAGGTGGCGTGAAGAGAGGACTGGTAGCAGATCCTTGAACTTCTTCCAGGCAGTTTTCACACGTGTTGTGGTTGAAAGTTCACAGCCACCTGCTGCTGAGAGCATGTCTCCTAGGTAGCAAAAGGAAGCTACCACCTCAAGCTTGTCAGGTCTGACCTGGACTTCCTTCTGTGGTCTGCCATCCAAGGGGTGTGCAGTTCCCTGGCATCGTGTACATCTGTAGTCAGGGTCCTTTTTCAAGCGCTGGCCTGCTTTCAGCAATAACCAACTGGCAGACGAATATTTTTTTCCTTCTTTAAGTATTACATTGCTCATTCAAATAACTAGAGCTGTCAGAGGATCTGACTATAGTTCCGCTGCAGCGCTAGCAGAGGAGAAATACCCATAGTGTTGAATTATTTTTAATTCATCTTTACAAGAGTCATCACTGTACGATATGGCAACATTCAAATAACTAGAGCTGTCAGAGGATCTGACTATAGTTCCGCTGCAGCGCTAGCAGAGGAGAAATACCCATAGTGTTGAAATATTTTTAATTCATCTTTACAAGAGTCATCACTGTACGATATGGCAACATAAAACCTATCAAGGGATTTAACTACATGAGTTATGGGCCCTTGACCCTGATTCTGGTATACACGATTCATCAACCCATTCTCCATGTGTGTACCAGGTTCCAACTTTGTATCCCTTACAGTTCTTGAGAAAAGTGTGACAAAGTTTTTTCATTCATGGAAATTTGTGAAAACTATCAAGGGATGTAACTCCAAGAGTTAAATGCACTTGGCCCTGATTCTGGTATACATCAAGTTTCAACTTTAGCACTTTCATAGTTCCTGAGAAATCTGGAATGAAAATTTTTCATTTATGGCAAACTGTAAATCATATCAAGGGATTTAACTCTAAGAGTTATGGGCGCTTGTCCCTGATTCTGGTATCACAATACATCAGCCCACTGTCCATATGTCTACAAGGTTTCTACTTTGTAACTCTTACAGTTCTTGAGAAAACTGTGAAAAAAAATTTCATTAATGGCAAAATTGTAAGACTATCAAGGGATGTAACTCTAAAAGTTATAGACCCTTGGCCTTGATTCTGGTATACACTTTACATCAGCCCACTGTCCATGTGTGTACCAAGTTTAAACTTTACAGCTTTCATAGTTCCTGAGAAATCTATTATGAAAATTTTTCATTGCTGTAAATTGTAAAACCTATCAATTTTTCATTAATGGCAAATTGTAAAACCTATCACAGGATTTAACTCCAAAAGTTATGTTCCCTTGGCCCTGATACCAGTATAGACAAGACATTAACCCACTGTCCATGTGTGTACAACATTTCAACTTTGTACCCTTACAATTCTTGATAAAAGTCTGACGAAAAGTTGTCATTAATGGCAAATTGTAAAACCTATCAAGAAATGTAACTCCAAGAGTTATAAACTCTTGGCCCTGATTCTGGTACGCACAATAATCAGCCCATTGTCCATGTATGTACTAAGTTTCAACTTTACAGCTTTCATAGTTCCTGAGAAATCTGTAACTAAAATTTTTATTAATGGTAAATTGTAAAACCTATCAAAAGAGTTATGGGCCCTTGTCCCTGATTCTGGTATACATGATAAATCAGCCTGTTGTCCATATGTGAACTAAGTTTCGATTTTACAACTTTTATAGTTCCTGAGAAATCTGTAACAAAAATTTTTCATTAATGGTAAATTCTAAAACCTATCAAGGGATGTCATTGCAAGATATTTATGGGCCCTGATTACGGTATACACAATGCATCAACCCACTGGGTAAGTGTGTACCAAGTTTCAACTTTGTAACCCTTACAGTTCTTGAGAAAAGTGCAACAAAAATTTATCTGACGAAAATTTATCTGATAACTGGATGGAAGGATGGAAGGAAGGAATGATGGATGGAAAGAATGATGGAAGGAATGACAGAAGGACAAGGCAAATCCAGTTCAGCCCCACTTTTTCAAAACGGGGCTAAAACATGCTGACAGATGGGAAGTCATCTTTCATTACAAATTGCGCACCAACTGGCTGATGGGTGAATTTCCCTTCCCAAAGCATTACACTGCTCATTCAAATAACAAGATGGGAGGTGGAAGGGCATCATCTTTCACTAAAACTGCCCTGCATTAAGCAATAACCAACTAGCAAATGGATGGATTTTCATTCTTTAATCATTACAGTGCTTATTAAAACAAGAGGCCCATGGGCCACGATTCGCTCACCTGAGTGACATAGCCACGGCAGACATGCAGATGTTATGCAACATTTTTCCAATCCTATCATCGCAACTAATGAAAATATCATCATTTGAGCAGTTCTTAGTTTTGAAGAAGAATATATGGGCCTGACAGTCAATGGAGCATGATCATTTGAATAAACTATCAATCACATTTCAACAGAAGGATCAATGTGAAATTTGGTGGAAATTGGCTAAGTGGTTTCTGAAGAATCGTGATTTTATACATGTAAACAGCACAGTGGCAGGGACATATTATAAATATAAACCAGATGATGGCCATCTTAGATTTCCAATCAGAACAATTTTAACTACTGTTGATCTACAAGTCACTTCGATACTTTCAATATAAATGTATATGGCCCACACAAATAGGGAAGCAAATTTGACCTTGGAGGTAAAACGGTCAAATGTCAACATAGAACCATCATTTGAGCAATTTTGGTAGATCTCCTGTCCCCCGTAATTTGTGCAAAGATTAGGACCCAGGGCTTATTTGGTTATGGAGAAGAAGATTTTTAAAGGTTTTTACCATATAGGGAATGGCAGCCATTTTGATCAATGGACCATACCCATTTTAGCAATCTTTCATTCTCCTGCCCATGGAGGCTCCGCATGAAATTTGAGCAACACTGGCCCGGAGGCTTCAGAGGAAAAGCCATTTGAAATTATCAACATTTTTTCCATACAAATGTACAGGGCCCATACAAATGCATACAGAAGCAAACTTGACCTCGCCGTAAAAAGCTTAAATGTCAATGAATGACAATTATTTTAGCAACTTTGGTAGACCGCCCGTTCCAGATGATATATGCAAAGATTCAGCCACAAGCCATCCTCGGTTTTGGAGAATAAGATTTTTAAATGTTTTTTCCCATATAAATGCATAAGGAAGCAAACTTGACCTTGCCGTAAAAAAATCAAATGTCAATGTATGACCATTATTTTAGCAACTTTGGTAGACCCCCTGTCCCCGATGATTTATGCAAACATTCAGCCCCAAAGCATCCTCGGTTCTAGAGAGGAAGATTTATAAAGGTTTTTACCATATATGGGCATGGCGCCCATCTTGGTCAATGAAACGTGACCATTTTAGCAATCTTTTGTTCCCCCTACCTAAGGAGGCTCCATATGAAATTTGAGCAAAATTGGCCCAGAGGCTCCAGAGGAGAAGTTGTTTGAAATTCTGAACATTTTTCCCATACAAATGCAGCAAAGGAAGCAAAATTGACCTTAACGTAAAAAGGTCAAATGTCAATGTACGACCATTATTTTAGCAATTTTGGTAGCCCTCCTGTTCCCGAAGATATATGCAAAGATTCAGCCATAAGGCATGCTAGGTTTTGGAGAAGAAGATTTTTAAAGGTTTTTCCCATACAAATGCACAAGGAAGCAAACTTGACCTTGCCGTAAAAAGGTCAAACGTCAATATATGACAATTCTTTTAGCAATTTTGGTAGACCTCCTGTCCCCAATGATTCCTGCAAAGGTTCAGCCCAAAGGCATTCTCGGTTCTGAAGGAGAAGATTTTTAAAGGTTTTTACCATATATGGGCGTGGCGGCCATCTTGGTCAACGGACCGCAACCATTTTAGCAAATTTTAGTTCCCCCACCCTAAGGAGGCTCCATATGAAATTTGAGCAAAATTGGCCCAGAGGCTCCAGAAGAGAAGTTGTTTGAAATTCTGAACATTTTTCCCATACAAATGCATAAGGAAGCAAAATTGACCTTACCGTAAAAAGGTCAAATGTCAATGTACGACCATTATTTTAGCAATTTTGGTAGCTCTCCTGTTCCCAAAGATATATGCAAAGATTCAGCCATAAGGCATGCTCGGTTTTGAAGAAGAAGATTTTTAAAGGTTTTTCCCATACAAATGCATAGGGAAGCAAACTTGACCTTGCCGTAAAAAGGTCAAACGTCAACGTACGACAATTCTTTTAGCAATTTTGGTAGACCTCCCGTCCCCGATGATTCAGCCCCAAGGCATTCTCGGTTCTGGAGAAGAAGATTTTTAAATGTTTTTACCATATATGGGCGTGGCGGCCATCTTGGTCAACGGACCGCGACCATTTTAGCAATTTTTCGTTCCCCCACCCTAAGGGGGCTCCATATGAAATTTGAGCAAAATTGGCTCAGCAGTTTCAGAGGAGAAGTCGTTTGAAAATGTTAACGGACGGATGCACGGACGGACAGATGGACGCACGGACGGATGACGGACGAAAAGTGATCACAATAGCTTATCCTGAGCAGAGCTCAGATGAGCTAATAACAAGCTGGCAGATGAGAGGACATCTTTAATAAAGAAAGCCTGCTTTAGGCAATAGCCATGGATAAATGGCTGGGTTTCCTTTCTTTAAATATTACATTACAATAGTCAGCTTCTTTAAAGAATTACCCGGCTACAGACAATAATTAGCAATCAGGTTGAATGGCCATCTTCCTTTATTAAGAGTTACCCTGCTGCAGGCAATAATTAGCAATCAGACTAAATGGTCATCTTCCTTAAAAGTTATCCTGCAGCAGGCAATAATTAACAATTAGACTGGTCATCTTCCTTTAAGAATTACCTTGCTGCAGGTCATGATTAGCAATACCTTTTAAGAAAAACCCTGCTGCAGGCCATAATTAGCAATTAGACTGAATGGTCAGCTTCCTTAAAGCACTGCCCTGCTACAGGCAATAATCAGCAATAAGAATGAATGGTCACCTTCCTTTAAATAATTACCCCTGCTACAGGCACTAATTGTCTGAGTTAAGAGTTTTATAGCTCAGTCAACACCCTTACGGTCATGTGAGCTGGTCGGTTAACCTACTCACACTTTTTCTTGATAGTCCTCTAAGCGGCTGACTAATACTTATGCACACACTTTCACCAGTAACTGATAACTGCCCTTCTTGAAGCAGCAGCAGGAGAAAAAATGAACTGCTGGTCCGACAAAAATTCTAAGAATTTCAGTAATTTGTCTTTAAAAAGTTTTGCATACTCTAGTAAAAGTGTCAGACTAAAAAGTTTTTGCATACTCTTGTAAATTTGAAATATATTGGTGCTGGTAACATTTTCAATTATTTTTCTTACTTTACCCAAAAGGTAGATTTCTACATTTCATGCAAATTCACAGTGTCGCAGATGATTGGGATAAAATGTTAACCCTTAACCCTTAAAGCATCAGTCATAACAGCAGTAGACTATATTATATCTTTTTTTTATAACCCTGCATCTGAGATGGCGTTAGTAATCTGTTTAAGTTTTTCAGGCATTAGCAATTTGCATTTAAGTTTTTAAGGTGGGGGGTGGGGGGGGGGGTGGGGGCACTGGTTTCTTTTGGACACATTTCTAGTTTAGCCTCCACCATTCAAAGAATGGTGGAAAGGGCATTTAGTGTTACCCCTGTCCATCAGTCTCCATCCGCATCAGAGATGGCATTAGCAATCTGCGTTTAAGTTTGAGGCATTAGCAATTTGCGTTTGTTTTCCAGGCAGGGGCATCCATGTCTTTTGGACACATTTTTAGTTTTATTTATATTTCTGAGAAACCAAAGCTTGACAGTTCATGTGACTCATCTGCCTAACACATAGGCCATGTGTAATGTTAAGCCTTATTTTCTTTGAAAAATATAAAAAATATTTTAGAAAGTCAACTGTTACAATTTTAAATGGCCTTTAAGGTGTTAAGCCTATTTTACTGAGAAAAACACACACACACAAAAAAGCTTTTATTTGTCAAATACTCATTTCGCTCTTAATTTAAACCATTTGTTAATTAATATTAATAGAATTTGTTATAACCATCTCATAAAATTAATGGATTCAGGTAATTAAAATGATACAGCATTGACGTGTGGCAAAAGATCAAAGATATTGGTGGTAAAGTTTACAGGCAGCAATATTTTTAGAAGGAATAAAATACAATTTATAGCAATGTAGCCTACTACTGAATGACCTAATGTGAAAACCAACCAGCTAAATTTTTTTTTTGTTCTTCGACATAATGGCATTTGCAAATATTGCAGTCTCCCAGATCCAACAGCTCCTGGAACAAACTATGTTTTTATTAATAAAATTGGTATAAAGTAGTGTCACAGGTTTAACCCTAGCAAAATTTGTAGCAGACGACATTTATTTTTATTTTTTTTTTAATTTTTCAAAGAAAACAAGTCTTGATAATTCATGTGAATCGTCTGCTTGGCAGACGATTCACATGAAATATCAAGACTTGTTTTCTTTGAAAAATTAAAAAAAAAAAAAAATTTCAAAATGTCATCTGCTGCAGTTGTGATTGGTGCTTTAAGGGTTAATCTTCGTACAAATTTGCTTCAGGTATCTCTTGTATTATTTGTAACATATTAAATGAAAGTCCACATCATCTTTTATTTCTCGATCTTTTTCTATATACAATTCATTAATTTACATCACATATAATTATTTAGTAACTTTAACATGACAGAGGGCAGATCCCCTGCAAGATGTTAATATGTGATCTGCTCACATCATTTGTTTTTCTGCACAGTCAAACAATTATGTTGACCCTTTGAAAGTTAACCTTAAACTAATTTTGTCGATCAGAGTATTTTTTGATGATTTCCAGACTATTTTTTGATGATTTCCTTAAATGTTTAAATAGCCTATCAAATTTTAGTGTTGTTTATAAATTGTCCAATCAACATGACTTAAAATCTAATTTTTTATTTTTATTGATGTTATCTAAATATTGACAGCAACTGATCTCTGCCATTCTAATGCATCAACTAGAAGAAGTTACTTTCACAAAATATACATCAATGTAATAAAAAGAATATTAAACTGTTAAGTAAATGCACTGAATACTAAACCAGTTCCTTAAAATTATTGATAAATACATTTTTGTACTGATAACGATATGAAATAATTAAAATTAAATTGTCTAGTTTACAAAACTCTAAAGACTCTAAAATCCCCTATTACAGTAGTTCTGACAAAAGACTTTGCATTTTGCAAATTTGTTTCTTCTGGGAAAAGTGCCAGGAGAAAAGATGCCGAAAGAATGGTATTTTATTCTGCAGACACAGGTAAGATAAAAACAAAAGATTGAATTTTCAATAAAGAATTATAGCTGAAGCTAATGCATTAATGCTCTGCATGCTGAGTAAAAAATTCAGCAGACAACATTCTGAAATGTTTTTCTTATTTTTCCAAGAAAACAGGATTTGACATTTCATGCAAATTATGCAGATAACGAAAGCCCAGACAGGCCTGCATATACAAGCAGTCTTTCCTTTAAGAGTAGAGCCCTTTTCAGAAGTGGCAAAACCAGTTTTTGGCAGATTGCTTCCCTTGAAAGTGTATCAATTCCCCTTAACCCTTAAAGCGCCAAGAAAAACTGCATCTGAAAATGTCGTCTGTTTATATCGTCTGCTGAATATTCTTGCAGACTTTTCAAACCTAGTTTTGCATACAGGCAAACAGTGTGGACCCAGATCAGACTGCTCCTAAAGGAGCAGTCTGATCTGAGTCCACACTATTTGCAAAAATGACTTTTAAAATCACAAGCAGATGACAAAGCAGACGACAATAGTTGTGACTGGGGCTTTAAGGGTTAACATATGTTAGCAGACATAAGTACTGGTTATCAATACAAGCAGGGGGATAAGACATTCATCATACTACCATTATATTTATTTACGCTCATTGCATTTTAAGGTGTTAAATTTAAAGTTACGTTATTGTTTGTACCCATACTTTCTCTACTGGAACAAAAGTTACATTCAATGCTTTCGACGCCTTAATTACTGGGTGATCACTTCAAACAATCTTCAAGGTTTTTTTTTAACAAAAAAAATTCAGTCATGTTGCGAGGACAGGGACCTTTGTGGAAAGCCTGACTATGTGGGCAACAAAGATCCTAGTTAGCCTGTACATCTGAGCAGTATGATCATGGTCTTCAGTGTCCACTTACAGAACAAAATGTTACTGCAGAATAGTGATAAACAGCAAAGGCTCAGGTCAGACTGCACAGTTACTCATGCTGGTCTGGGTCTCTTCTGACCATATATATATACCTCTAGGACCCTTTTTCTCATGGATTACAGAAAGACCTGTAAATATAGCATTCAAATTAACCTTTAGCACTTTCTGGTTGAATTCAGCAGATGACAAATGGAGGTGTTTTTCTTTCCACAAAAAAAAGTTCAAAATTTTGTGTTCTGACATGTTTACCAAGCATGCTACAAGCACAAAATATTCCCTCTCATTTCTCAGAATAAACATGTTCTGTGAGGTAATTATTTAGCAGAGATGATTATAAGGCAATCTAGGGACAAACTATAACCCTAATTTACCATATGCATTCAGACAGTCAGGCCTGAGCAAATAGAGATGACCCAGAGGAGACGCCGCAGAAGGTGGTGTCTCATCAGGGTCTACATTGTTTGCCACTCATCCAGCAATTTTTAGACACAACATGGGTAGTAAACTGTACATGTTCAAATTTAAGAACAAGTATTTGATTGATTGTGTTGGGGTTTAACAACACGTCAACCCTTGAGGGTCATTTTGTGTCGTCTCCCAGAGAAAGGGAGAAAAGAGATAGAAGAGAGAGTAGAGGAGATGAAAGAGAGGGACAGGGAAGAAAGAGGAACAGGAATGAAAGTGAAGAAACAGAAGAAATAAAAACATTCCCCCTCTACCCTTACCCACTACAAGGATAGCAGGCCTTGCCCAACTGTAAGCCAATATCAGTTGGACGCCCCAGTGATGCAAGATACACAGCACCTTCGCACCACCCGACCACCCCCTTAAGAACAAGTATGGTAAGGAGTTGAGGTGTTGGCATACTTAGGTAAATATGGTACCCTTGATATTCAGACAGTCTACCATCTTACTGTATACTACCGTAAATGTCCTAAAATTTCGAACACTTTGTTCCACACTATTTTGGCAGCAATTTTGCTTTTTATGCAGTTGTTACTTAAAATGCTCAGTGGAATGGCAAACAGTGTAGACCCTGATCAAACTGCTCCTTCAGGAGCAGTCTGATCTGGGTTTGCACTGTTTTGCATATGCCATTTTGTCAGAAGTTTTGGTGTACGAAATTTTTGGACATTTACCGTAACATACTTATCCTAAAATTTTAACAAGTCCCTTTCACCGACATGTGTTTAACAAGTGCCTGCTGAAAGGCAAACAGTGCAAACCAAGATGAGGTCAAAACATCTGTCTGATCTGTGTCTATCACACATATCTGTCTGAATATTTATGATAAATACAGTAATCTTGCAGGGGAGGGCAGGGGTGGGGGTGTGATCTGTATTTTTATGTCCAAAAATATTTTTTTCTGGAACTCTGCCTCATAACAAAGCAAAAGAAATATCTAACTTTGTAATTTATCAATTGTAAACTAGAAAATGTAATTTACTAGCTGTGTCCTTTTTTCCTTATTTTAATATACTGTTACATGAGTTATCAACAATAAGCTTTTTCCTTAATGTGAATACAGGCTGTATGAAGGTAAGTTGGCAAATTGACTGGCATAATATTAATCAATTAACCCTTAAAGCGCCAATCACAACTATTGTCGTCTGCTTTGTCGTCTGCTTGTGATTTTAAAAGTCATTTTTGCAAACAGTGTGGACCCAGATCTGACTGCTCCTCATCTGGGTCCACACTGTTTGCCTGTATGCAAAAATAGGTTTGAAAAGTCTGCAAGAAAACTCAGCAGACGACATAAACTGACGACATTTTCAGATGCAGTTTTTCTTGGCGCTTTAAGGGTTAAATTCAATGAGAAGAACTTGATGTTGACTTCACAATTTCATTCTATAAAATATTTGTAGTGCCTAAATATACAACCCAGTACCTAGTTGCATGTTCATTTCAACCCTGTGACAGCATTCTTATAATGTTAGGTCAGTATGCCTTACATTAATTAACCTTTACTACTTTCTGAGCAAATTCAGATGATGACAAATTTATCACTTTTTTTTCTCTTATTTTTCTCAGAAAGTGGGCTTTGACATTACATGCAAATTGTCTACACAGAAGACAATGCAAAAAAATGTCAAAACCTATTTTATAGTGACAATTTGCATGAAATATCAAAGCCTATTTTCTGAAGGAAAAAAAAAAGAAAAATATTTCGAAATGTTGTCTACTTAAATGGTTACCCAGCATGGTTAGCATTAAACAAGCATTTATCTGAACATCCACTAACATTTTAAACCCTTGCCACCCACCCTGTCCCAACACCTCAAATTCACCTTGAGACTGAAGTTAACTCAAACTGAATTTGTCTCCAAATTTCACAATACTTGTTAACCCATTTTAGTCTGAAGCCCCCACAAAAGGGCAATTGGCAAACAGTGCAGACCCAGATCAGATGCTGCATATTGCAGAATCTGATCAGGGTCTACACTGTTTGCGAATATACTTAAAACAAGAAGTAATTTACAGTTTTAAACTGTTAATATTTTCACAACCAATAGGTTTTTTGAAATCAAACTTTTGAGCAATACTTCTCTACTAAGTTGACAGCCAAAACCTTTTGCGAATAACATGAACATTTCTGCACCAGTGCGTACAGGTACAAAGCACTTATGTTGCATGTGCTGCTATATCAGTGGATACAATTTATGAATATTCATGTACTGATATTCTGACGATATTCCTGCAAATTGCCTGTCAGAATATTGCTGAAAGCATAACGGGAAAGCTTTCTTTTGCAAACAGAAATAGGTCATAGGACTGTTGCAAGTCAGAAGATCAAAACATCAGATTGCAAGACTTATGAACTGTTCTAGAGTTACAATTCAGAATCCTCAGGTACATTTTCAGCAAGGGCAAAGCCTTCCAAGGTCAGGCCATCTGCCAGTAACAATGCCAAACCAGGATTGTTACATTCGGTTGAAGCACACCAGACGTTGATTTACGCCGACAAAGGAACAGCCAATCATGGGGGGCACCTGCAACCATTGCATCAATCCCCAGACAGTTTGTTGACAACTTGCCACCCACAGGATGTTTGTCAGGAGGCCTTACAAAGGCCCCGTACTGACAAGACTCCATCTTTGTAATCATCTACGTTGGGCACAATCACTGGGGCAGGCAACAATGGTCCCAGATGCTTTTAACCAATGACAGCAAGTTAAACACATCATTGGCCGTTGGTAACGATTGAATCTACAGACATAGGGGTAAAAAATTTCGCTCAGTGTTGCATGCCGGAACACAACAGATGGGAAGGCGGAAATTATGGTGTGGGCTGGTGTCAGCCCTAACCAGAAGACGCCATTAACTATGATATGTGGGTGACTGAATGCTGTAGCTTACCGCGATACCATCTTGCATCTTCTAGCAGTACCTTTCTTGACACAATATGGTTTGTGACTGTTTCAGCAGGACAATGCGAGGCCGCAGCTCACCAGACATACTACTGACTATCTTCGCCAGAACATGTCAATGTCCTGCTGCCTCTTAGCCTGGATCTTAGCCCGATTGAACATCTCCAAATGGAACTGGGAAGACGGGTACGTTCACCGGCTGTGCAGCCTGTAAACCTTCGTCAGCTTGAAGTCCCACTGAACCAAGAGTGGCAAGCCATTTTGCTGTATGTCATCCAACATTTCGTCTTTTTGAAGTGTAGGAAATGCTGTCATTGTGCGGGCACGAGAGGAACATACCCTTTCCTAATTTTGTGCAGTTAAGCTGTGTTTGTGCAGAAAATTACTCCTTGGAAGTTTACCTGGAATGTTCAGGTAACTTAAGAAAAGTAATTTTCATACCCACATAGATGCTGACAAAAATTTCGTGAATAGAGTGAATGTCAGAATAATTTTGTTTAGTGAATCAAATGGATGAATAAATGTTTCATAGTATGAGATATAATTTTGTGTGTCTAACATGTTCAGTTCTGAAAACAGTGTAAAGTTTCGTTGGCTTAAAGTGTAGTTTAGCCATTTTTTTCTCGGAATATCTGAATCACAGAGTCTGACATACCTAAAATTGAAATTGGAGTCTTCCAATATACAGTGTTGGCAGTGTTTATTCAGTCTAAAATGGGTAATTTTTTATTCTCTTTTCATTTTCCAGGTGTCCCTGTGCTATTAATTTTATTACCTCTCCAAAAATCACGAAACATCCATTCCAAGTTTAGAAGTCCCATTATCACAAACAGATTAATACAGGTAAACACTCGAGCTGGTTCAACAGTTCTTCGCTTAGATCAAGTGCACAGAAAAAAAAAAGGTTTACTGTTCTTTTAGTAGGGCTACAAGGATACCCTTAACACTTAGCATGCTAGGTAAAAATTTCAGCAGACAATATTTTGAAATGTTTTTCTTATCCTTCCCTTAAAATAAGCTTTGACATTACATGCAAATTGTCTCTTTTAGACAATTTGCATGAAATGTCAAAGCCTATTTTAAGGGAAAGATATCGTCAAATTGTTGTCTGCTGAATTTGCTGACAGGGTGGTAAAGGTTAACTGCCTCTTGTTATAAACCTAAAGAAACTTGATTTCAGTTCACACATACAGGCCTGTTCTAGACTTCTCATCTGTGTCAATATTCAGGAGCACTGTTAGTGCAATATCTGCGTTTCCTCCACAGCTCTTGCAGTCTTAGGTTATCCTAATCATATTTCGAGGGTTGAGCGCAAGACTATGGTAACTCAAACATATTTTTGAAACCCTTGTTTAGGGGCAACTTGGACCCCTTTGTAAACAATGCAAATTTAGGTGCCATTGCTCATACGAGCAATGGCACCTAAATTTTCATTGTTTACAGAAAGAAATGTTGTAATCTTCATAATGCCTTCATGGTGAGGAGATTAGGTTTGGGGAAAAACAACCATCTGACTTACGCTAGTCTTGCGCTCAACCCTCGATTTGGAAAGAGGCAGAATTTCCTTGCACAGAACAATAAAAATAATATTATACAGCTCCAGATTAGATGATAACCAAGATAATTTAGAATCATTTTGTTAGTTTTGCACAAAAGAATATCTTTATGGTACTCGATGGAGATAGGACATGTTTTGGTCCAAACAATTTATGTGTCCAATGTAACAGATGCTCTCACTTTGTGTTTTTCCAAAAGACTAAAATCAGTAGACCATAACAAAGGTGATATGAGAAGGCAAGGGAGTAAAATTCCACTCGCCCGCTCACAATTGCGGGTAAATTTTAAAGCAGGGCGAGTGAGATTTTCAGAACTTTCTTCACTTTTTCTTCATTTTCAGCATCCAAATGAAAAAATTTAGACCATAAGAGCGAGTAAGTTTTGAGGAAATTTTACACCTCTGGAAGGAAAATGTTGTACATGTACCAGTCAAATATGCCGGCCTCGGTGGCTCAGTTGGATGCGCCGTCCGACTGGAGACCAGGTCCTGGGTTCAACCTCGGGGATAGGGGGCTGGGGGGGGGTGGGGGTGGGGGAGGGGGGAACCATCTGAGACACCAAGGCCGGCCAGTAAAGGTAAAACATACTCTGGTAGGGGAAATAGCAGAAATGACTTTCACAAAATGTCTATTGCAATATTTAACACAAACATTTTATGGAAAAAAAAACAACATCCATATATTTGGTTGAAATCAAGTGATATAGCTGAAGATGTGTACAGATGCAGCTTAATGTAGGCTTTTCCTGTCTGCATAGTTATACTTTTAACTCAATTTAGTCAGGAAACTCCCAAAAAAGTGCAGACCCAGATCAGATGCCACATTCAGATCAAGGTCTATACTGTTTGCATTAAATACAGGAATTTCTACAAAAACATAACAGTAACAAAAACTAAGCAGACACCCTGCTACTGGAAATAGACCAAGCCAGAGTTGTGGTCGCAGAGTGCACTTGACATAAATAGACTAACACTTTGCATACTGGGTAAAATTTTCAGCAGACAACATACTGAAATATTTTTCTTATTTTTCCCAGAAAACAGATTCTTACATTTCATGCAAACTGTCTGCATGAAATGTCAAATCCTGTTTTTTGGGGAAAAAAAAAAAAAAAATCATTAATTTGTCGTCTGCTGAATCTGCCCAATTAGTATGGTAAGATTTAAAGACAACTTCACTATAAGAAAATATTTTCGCACAGCACTACTTTGAATACTTTATTTACTCTAAGTATTAGGGACAAACAGGCCTAAGCAAGCTCAGGCACCACTGAATGCAGCATTTTATCTGGGTCTACAATGTTTGACGCTAGTCCAGCAGTGCTTAGACACATCAACAGGTAATAAGCTTGACCTGTTAAATGTTTAGAACAAGTTCCGTAAGGCATTTACTCTTAACCCTTGTCCTGCTGAATATATTAAGATGTCACGCCCACTTCTAATTTTCAGCCAATCAGATTACTTGACCCAGATTGTTGGTAAAAATTGACATACTTAATGGCAAACAGTGCAGATCCAGATCAGTTGGCTTCTTCAGAAGCCAACTGATCTGGATCTACACTGTTTGCAAAGGCAGGGTATATCCGGGTTCAGCAGGACTAGGGTTAAAGCGCTCAGCAAAATTTGCAGCAGAAAACATTTAAATTCTTTTTGTTTTTTAGTTTTCATAGAAAATAAATCTTGACATTTCATGTGAATCATCTGCTTGTCAGACAATTCACATGAAAGGAAGTTTTGTCTGCTGCAGATGTGATTGGACTCTGGTCCAATATTTTTGGGTAAATAGGTTAGTTCTGGTACCCTACTGTTTAGAATGCAAAGAATAAAACAACACCGGTTAAGGGACAAAATCGTCATGAAAGACTATCTGGGGAAGATTTATGCAGCAAAAACCTACTTTGATCTGGAATCAGTTATTCCAAAAACAGTAAATAACTACATTCACCAAAACTCCAATATACAGGTAAATACTATCAGTCCAGTTTGTCTTTTCAATATGAGCAGTATTTGATTCCCGATCTACCGTGTGCTCGGCAATTTTCCAATATGCATTGACTATTGAATTTCAACATAGGTCTAACATTGGACGCAGATAAATCAATTTGATAAAGTAACATCACATGAAACATAACACATGAAAAGGACCCTTATGCCATATGCGAAATGGGTAGACCCACAACAGCCTGCATATTCACAGTCTGGTCAGGCCATTCTTCACTTGTCAATATATTTTACAATGTCCACTGAATCTGTAAACAGGCAACAAAGGCCTTAATTGGATGGCGCTAATGTACAGAGTGATTTTGGCCTTCAGGGCTCGTGTACGACACAGCATCCCTTTTTTCATGCTACAGATCATATGAGCCATGACATGAAAAAAGGTGTCTTCAGGTCAAATGCAAACAGTAAAGAGCCAGATCAGCCAGCGGAGATACAGAGTCTGATCAGAAACTTTGCTATACTTTGTTATATTCTATAGTACCAAATGATTCTATAAGCGGACAGCGAAGATCCGGATCAGACTGCGCAGATGCGCAGTCTGATCCGGCCCTTCGCTGTCCGCATAAGCCCGAAGATATTTTCGCATGACATGGCCCATATTCTTTCCAGCACAATGGATAACTTGGCTTTATATGCTTTTATTATTTATTGAAGAAGCAATATTGTTTCTTCACAGCTATGGAAATTTTAATAACTTGTATATGACACTAACAATTCAGGGTTCAAGACAAGTAAGGTATTTAGTGTTACATTTTTGGTTTTCTGTATAATTTATAATATCTTCTGGGTTCATTAGAACCATCCTAACCCTAAAGGCGCTAAACAAAATTGTAGCAGATGAAATTCTCTTTTTTTTTTTATTTTCAGAGAATTTATGACTTGACATTACATGTAAATCTTCTGCTAGGCAGATGATTCACATGGAATACCAAGCCTCATTTTCTCTGAAAAATAAAAAAAAAAAACACAAAAAACAAATAATAATAATAATAAATAAAAAAAATTCAAAATGTCTTCAGCTGCAGTTGTGATTAGTGCTTTAAGGGCTAATAATACAATCCTAATGAGATTACAGGACAAATACTTAGCAATAAAATTTCAATGAGTACCTGCAATATACCTTTCATGGAGATATATTTTTTTTATTCCAAAAAAGCATCTGGTTTGTAGCCAGCCATGAATACATTTATCTCTCTAAAATCAACAATTTCTCTGGCGCTCTGTGTGGTTACAAAATCAGGTAATTTAACCTTTCTCAGTTTTTTGTAGGAGTTGGAGTTTTACGGTCCAGTCAACACTGTTAAGCCAATCAGTTTACCTACTCATATTTTCCTGAAGGCTTAGTCCTCTAAGTGGTTAACCAGTCCTTGTCCACATACTTTCGCCAGTAACTGACAACTACCCTTCTTGAATCAGCAGAAGGGGAAGAATGATTGTAGAAGTCTCCACGTAATTTATGTGGCCACACTGGGATTTGAACTTGCAACCCCTAGATCTGCAGTCAGTCTGCTACTGACTGCGCTATGGGGCCCGGCTTAGTCTGTTCTGAACATAATGTACTTCAATTAACCTTTAACTCATTGTAAAATGAACAGACTTCCCCGCACTATATATTGGAAGAGTCCAATTTCAATTTTAGGTATGTATGGCTATGAAAAATGGCTAAACCATTTGCAAACAGTGGAGACCCCTATCCTAAAGAGACAATTTGCATGAAGTGCCATATATTTCTGGGAAAAATAAGAAAAATCTCATCAATTTGTCATCTGCTGAATCTGCCCATAGCGTGGTAAGAGTTAACCTTTAACCTGCTGAATTTCAGTAGACTCAAATCATCTGAAAGATTTTCCAGCATTTCTTACAAGGAAGACAATGTTTGTGACTACCTGTTTACTTTTCTAGACATATATATCATAATCGGATTTTTGATTAACGTGCAGGTTTAGGGGCAACATCCACATCAGTGGGCCCCCTTCCAGATAGCTGGCTTGCTGCACGCATGGCAGATCTCACACCAGATCTCCAGGTACATCTATCATGAGGGTTGATAGCCGAGAGCTTCCACTCTCTGCAATCCCTCTCTGTCTGCTGCTTCCATGTCATTTTGGGCCTCCCAGGCCCACGCTTTCCATCAACCTGTATGTCAAAGGCTGTCTTGACAACAGTTTAAATATCAGCAGAGAGCATTTTGAAATGTTTTGCTTTTTCTTGAAAGTCTGCTTGACATTTCATTCAAAGGAGACAATCTGAACATTGTCCACTGATGTTGCTAACAGCATTTAAGTTTAGACACACTTAGAGTTAAGCTGCAGGAAAACCAATTTTCCTACGTATACAAATGTACATGTATATGCAATACACACAATCCTTGCAGTCTGATCAGGATCCTCACTGTTCACCCAGGGCCAAGTTGTTCAAAACTAACGATGTCATTAGTTAACATATAGTTAAAACTTTGATCATTAAATATGGCATATGTGCTAATATTTTTGCCAAAAAATGTGAGTAGCTTTTGCATTTGCAAAAGCTACTCACATTTTTTCAGCAAAAATACCTATGAATTAGATAATGTACTTACTAGAACAGTTAACATTTTGACCACTAACAAGCTTGTTAAGCTAATGATGCTTTGAACAACTGGGCCCAGATGTTTATTTTGTGTAAATAAACAGTGAAAACCCTCTCTAGATTGCAAAAAGATGGAAACACATTCACTTATCAGGTATGGCCAAATGTTACGTTTCTCCAGAGTGGGCCTCATTTTGATTTTTTGTAACCTCTGACCTGCTGAATTTAAATATCAGCAGGTAACAATTTATAGGAACATATGGACATTTTATAGGAACATTTTGTCATTTTTCCAATCATCTCTTTAATGGCCTGAACAATTTTTTTGGGGGTAAAAATATAAAAAGGAAAAGCAGAAAAGGTGTTTTGTAAAACACACTATCCCATCCCCCACAACTATATGCTTCTAAGGCGTAAAAAAAAAAAAAAAACAGTTATGTTTCCACTAACATGCTGAAAAAAAAAATTTGGTCGGTAGGTAGGAGAAACTTTTTTTTATTTTTCTATTTTTTTCTCAAGAAAAGAACAGGGTCGGGCCTGTAAGTTTATGAAAATGCTTTACTTTTTTATTTTGATTTTTTACTGATAAAAAATAACAGTCGGGTATTTGAACCAGGGTCGGTCGGTTTAGTGGAAACACAGCTATTTTTTTTTTTTATGCCTAACGCAAGGAGATGACAGTAAAATAAATCAACTTTTAGAAGTGGTTCAAAAACTGTAACAAGCTCTGTTGCTGTGCAGGAAAGCTTGCCTCAAATCAAGCTTGTCCATCATATGAAAAAGTTAAAGTCTGTGACTTGACCTCAGGATCATTTGGGGTTAAAATTTTAACCCTTGTCCTGCTGAACCCGGATATGCCCTGCCTTAGCAAACATTGCAGATCCAGATTAGTGCAGAAGCCAACTAATCTGGATCTGCACTCTTTGCCATTCAATATTTGAATCTGTATCAACAACCTGGATCAAGTAAACTGATAGGTTGAAAATTAAAAGTGGGCGTGGCATCTTAATGCATTCAGCATGACAAGGGTTAACTCTGAACAAATCTTTGAAGCATCCAAAATTTAACTGCTTCCATCAAGCCATTCAGGAGATATCCATTTTAAAAAATGTTAAAGTACAATTTTCATTTAAACAAGAAAGGTCTGCTTGTTTTCATTTTTGAAAGTAGATCTTCCACTGCATGGAAAAGTCTGGCAGAAAAGAAAAGAAAAATTATAGGTCAGCTATTTTTTTCATGTACACCCTTATAAAATTTCATGAGCTTAGCTATCATTTTTCTTTAGAAATGAAAAATCCAAAGTACACATGGATGTAGCCTTGCCCAAGGCTTAGAAATATACATATATATTTTTTGGCTTATTGAGCTCTGTGGCTAGTCTATAGATAATATGGTCTGGATATTTCAGAGACAACCACAAAAGAAAAGTTCACCCATAGACTAGCTAAACATTGAATCCAAAAGTAGAATGTAAATGAAAAAAAAAAAAAAAAGTAAACAAAAAGTGTGACAAACATACGTATATATTGGCCTAGTAGCTAGGCTAACATGGATGGAACAAATTGCCCCTCTAGCTTCTCCAAAATCGGGTATAAATTATCACTTACTCGTCATTTGCTAAATTCATCTAAGAAGTGCTTAAAGTTAACAACTACACTTGACATATATTCTGGGAACTAATAGGTAACAACAATATTTGGTCCGCAAAATATTTTTGTCAATTCAACTCTATTCCGTTTAAAACCTTGTTGAATATTTGAATAGGTTATCTAAATATAAGTGTTGGTTTTAATTACTAAGTCAATGTTCAAATAATGGCTCTTAGACATCTTAACCCTTACAGTGACGAGCAAAGTTCCAACAGACAACATTCTATTTTTTTCTCTATTTTTCACAGAAAACAAGTCTTGGCATTTACAGATGATTCACAAGAAATGTCAAGACTTATTTGCTATAAAAAAAATAAAAATAAAATTTTAAAAGTGTCATCTGCTGCAGCCATCACTGGCGCTTTTAGGGTTAACCCTTCGAACCTTTATCACCACGTTAGCAGATGACAATTCTTTTTATATTTTTTGTACTTTTCAGAGAAAATAGGATTTGATATTTCATCTGAACCATTTCCATTGGAGATAAATCACATGAAATGTAAAGTCCTATTTTATACAATACATAAGATTATTTTAAAATGGCATGGGCGAATATCTAAATTCGTGCTTGAAGTGTTGAAAGAAAACATGGACATGCTATAATGCACAGTCCATTTTATGTATTGTGACCTTGGGCACAACAATAACATAACCAGCAGGTATTATGATGATGAAATTAACTCTTGTCCTGCTGAATAAATTAAGATGCCACACCCACTTCTAATTTTCAGCCAATCAGGTTACCTGATCCAGATTGTTGTTATAAATTTGCATAATTGATGGTAAACAGTGCAGATCCAGATCAGTTGGCTTCTTCACTGATCTGGATCTACACTGTTTGCAAAGGCAGGGCAGATCTGGGTTCAGCAGGACTAGGGTTAACAGACCAAAATAACATATCATTTCTTACTTTTGGAGAAAAAAATAAAGCGGGTTGGCATTTCAAGCAATTTGCATGAAATAACAAGCCTTTTTCTCTGAGAAAATTTCATACAAAATAAAATTTGTCTTCTTACATTTAAATTCTGAGTATATTGTAAAAATGGGTTCACTTATCTGTACTAAAAAGCAAAATCAAAACTCAATGTGATGTAAACAATGCCATGGTGTCTTCAGCCTTCCCTAAGTTATTTCTTCAAAATATTGTAAAACATATATTTTGGCACCATCTTAGAATCAGTTTACCATATTTACTGTATGTACTCAGATAGACAGGCCTTAACAAATAGTGTAATCCAGGGCTCGGGAAATATTGAAAAATGAATCTGTCCAGCCGATGATGTCACGAAAACTAATGACAATAAGTGAAGTCCTATGAATTAATCCCGATTTCCATACAATGGTCGTACATTGTTGTGTTTGATGGAGTTCTTGGCTTCAAACATTTAAAGATGTTAAGCTACGCATATAAAAGCAAATACAAGACTAGAACGTGTTCGAAGGCAAAGCAGACATGATAGAAGACATCATACTTGATTGACATGTGGACAGGGGAGACAACCTGATATGGCTGAGAGTATAATTACCGGGTCCATATACAAGACAAGACAAGACTCCAGGACAAGAATTGTTGTTTGCGCTACCCATCATGTAAAATGGAAAAGAAAAGAAAAATACGAAATGTACCATGTTATTGTACTTCTTTGGTTTCCTGAGATTATTTTCTTTTCACCATGTGTTTCTAATGTGTTGTTTTATGTCAACTGGTGACCAATCATATTTGATACCCGCCTGTCCTGAGTAAAGACCTTGTTTTGTGCGTTGTACTGCATCATTTTTCTTACTTCTGCATGAAAACATCGTGGGTACTCATTAGAAATGCCTTGCAGAAATAGACTACTCCAAGCAAACACTGCCACTGTCCTAATTGCTTTCAGTGAATACTTGCTCTAACCTTCATGTCATTTGAATGACTATGTTCAGAAAGTCTCTCACATGTCCTTATCCCCTGTCCCACCCCAACAACCCCAACAAAAGTTTTAATGAATTATTCAGGGTTTTAGGCTGTGGGTCCTAGGGACTCCCTTTTCTGGAATTAAGGGGTCCTTTCATAAGATTTAGGGTTTGTCATTTAAAGCAGTTAAACCTTAAAGTGCTAATTACAACTACAGCAGACGACACACTGAAGTACTTCTTTTAATTTTTCTGAAAAAAATAAGATGACATTTCATATGAATTGTCTGTCTAGTGTCTGCTAGGCAGACAATTCACATGCATTGTTGTCTTATTTTCTCTGAAAAATAAAATTCAATTTTAGAATGTCATCAGCTACAATTTGCTCTAATATAGTGCTTTAAGGGTTAACTACTGCTCAAATATTGATAATTCTTGCCCTTTAGATCACAAATAGGTTAAAATTCGAAGCTGTAGATAAATAAAATTTATTTCGGATTGATTACATATGCATCACTAAGGACTATTGCCTCTAACTTTTGAGAGTACTGAACGAGGGGGTAAAAACTGCCAAAATGCGAGTCAGGGAAAACCCAGATTATTGTTTTCCTCTTTATGGCATTCAGTTAGATATGCTTCGTGACCCAGTTTGGAAAGAGTAATTTTTCACTTCTACTTTCTTCTGGCCCTGACCTTTTCCAAAAAGTGTGTGGATAATCATCAAACTTTCCCAAATACATGCCACAAGACCCTACCCCCGACTACCTGGTCTCAGTCCAACCTCTAAATGTGCATTTGATAACTTACCCCTGAAGCACTTACCCCTGAAGCAAAAGCTTGACCATCAGGAACCTCAAATGTGTTTTCTATGTTACGACCCAGTCCACCATAGTCTGTAATACTTGTCTCCCCTGTCTGGTTCAGCTGCGGTGGTGGGAGGTGCCGATCTGCATCTCCTAGACGCTGTTCAATTTTACGTAACTGAAGAAAATTATACAATAAATAGCATTCGGATATGGCATCTCTGTGTTCTACGGTTGTGGCATACAAGTACCACACTTACTTTATTTACCATATGTATTTGGACAGACAGGCCTGCGTTAACAGTGTCAACCCAGGGTCTACACTGTTTGCCACTCATCCAGCAAATTTTAAACACAATATTGCTTAGTAAATTGTACTTGTTAAAATTTTAGAAAAAGTATGGTAAGAATTTATGGTGTCCGAATACTTAGGGTAAATATGGTACTATTCATCTAAAGTGTTCCCACAAGCAGGCTTGAGTTAACAACAGTGTGGTCCCAAATCAGGGTCTACACTGTTTGCTACTCCTCCAGCAGTTTTTAGACACAACAACAGTAAAACAGATTTGTTCAAATTTAACTCTTAAAGTGCTTAGCAAAACTGTAGCAGATGACATTCTATTTCTTTTTATCATTAGTTTTCAGAGAAAATAAGAATTAGGCATTTTCATGTGAATGATCATCTCCAAAACTAAGGCTTCTTATTGAAATAGATAAAACTGTCATGAAATATCAAACCTTGTTCTCTGAGTATAAAAAAAGCTTGGCATTTTTTAATTTCACCTTTGGAGCTGAAAGAACTTAACTGGTGTACGTACAAATATCCTCATAAACTGTTTTGTTCAAATGACAACTCATCTACTATCATTTATAAAACAGCTTTTCTTTGAGTATTCTCGCATGCATATAAGAAATGAGTTACACAGAATTAAAGTCCTGAGGCATCTGATCTGGGTCTGAAAAACTGGGATTTCAGGGCATACGTGGATACAGACAGCATAGATCAATCTGGATGCCTTCAAATAAATATGAGCCAGCACACGACAAAACCTACAATAAGACCTGTGTGACCAGCAAAGACTCAGATCAGCCTGTATATCCACCATGGCAAGTTCTCCTTTATCCCTCTTTGGATAATCCGGAGGCTGTAGAAAGCCCACAGGAACATGGAAGATTCTGATCAGACTGCCCAGATATGCAGATTGATCTGAGACTTTGCTGATCCCACAAGTCTTCTTGTAGGTTTTGTCATGCACTGACATATATGTTATCTAATTTTTCTTATTTCCCAATAAAAACATATACATGTATTGTGAATACTCATTAGAAGCATCTCATCAAGCGCATCTAAAGAGAACCCAAACCATTTTTCTTAAGCAGAACTGGAGAAAGTTATCTCAGAATCATATTCAAAATACTCCTGAATCTGAACAATTCCGCTGTAAAATCAGTTTTTGTATAATTTACAGCCACTTCAACTATGCACAAAATAAAGTGAAAATGATTTTGCATAGGCATATATAACAAAAGATCTTGCATTAGTTCATGACATTATTTTGTTACTTTACCACTCCTGAATAATGTAACAGACAAAAAATACTACATGACCGAAGTCGTAAAGACATTAGGTGGGTACAGAATAACACTGAATTTAGATTTACTGTAATAACCCAATTGGGTCAGTCTTGAAACAATTTAGACCGAGATCAGATGTTGCAAAATCTTATCAGGTCTACACTATTTTCCACTCATCCAGCAATATCTTAGACACATGAACTGGTATTAAAACTGACTTGTTCAAATTCTAGAGTATGGGAAAGAGTTAAGGTATCAAATACTTAACATTTTGCATGCTGGGTAAAAAATTCAGCAGACAACATTTTGAAATATTTTTATTATTTTTTCTAGAAAATAGGATTTGACACTTCATGCAAATTGTATCCAAAGGAAAAAATTTGCATGAAGCGCAGGGGTCATCCTAGAACTTTCAGAGAGGGAGAAGTTTTGAGACAATTTCAGGATTTCAGGGAGATTTCCATATACATTCTATACAGTTTTACTTCTCCCTAAGCTCAAGATAGGGAAAAGTCAGCCAGCTTAGGGAGATTTTTTCTCCCAAACTGCCCTCTAGGATGACCCCTGAAGTGTCAGCTCCTGTTTTCTAGGAAAAGTAAGAAAAATATCACCAGTTTGTTGTCTGCTGAATTTGCCCATAGTGTGGAAAGAGTCAAGGTAAATACGGTATACTACATATGGGCCGTATCAAGCGAAAAAAGCCTTTGAGCATACGCAAAATGGGCAGATTCACATCATCCTGCGCATGCACAAGGTCTCATTCTGACCTTTGCTTTCCATTGATTGATACATTCTGTAGTATACAATGATTCTGTTAGCATACAGTGAACGCCCTAATCAGACTGGTGGATATGCAGGCTGATCTGGGTCTTTGCTATCCGCATATGCCTGAAGGCATGTTTTCAAACGTGGTCTATATCAAGTCAGGAGAAAGTTAACCCATTGTAGTCGGGAGACTCTTAAAAGGGTAATTGGCAAACAGTGCAGACCCAGATCAGACGACGCAGAATGCGGCGTCTGATCAGGGTCTCCACTGTTTGCATATAGCTTAGCCATATTTCTCTAGGAATATCTAAATCTCATAGCCCGATGTACCTAAAATTGAAATTGGACTCTTCCAATATATAGTGTGGGAGAGTCTATTCAGTATACAATGGGTTAAAGGCAGTAAAATGAGAGGAGTAAGAGGAGTAGGCTCCACCTTTCAAGGACATTTCGATATTGGGGGAAACAAATCCTGTTTCTTCAAGGACATTTCACTACTAGGGGAAACAAATCCTGTTTCAAACAGTAAGAGTACCAATTTTTTTAACACTTTAAGTAATTTATGACTATTAAGTGGATTTCAAAGACCTTTTTTTTCAGTCAATAAATACTTAAAATGTGTCTGTCACTGACTTATCCTCATTGTTGATATTCCCTAGATTTTGGAAAATATTTAAATCTCATTTACATACTGTTTAACATTTAGCATGCTGGGTAAAAATTTCAGCAGAAAAACATTCTGAAATATTTTTCTTATCTATTTTTTTTTTTTTTTTTTTTTTTTTTTTAATTAAAGAGACTTTGACCTTTCACACAACAATTTGCATGAAAGGTCAAAGCCTATTTTCTGGGAAAAAATAAGAAAAATATCGATTTGTCATCTGCTGAATTTGTCCAGAGTATTGTAAAGGTTAACAATCTGAATAAATATGCCTTAAATGTTCAGTCTTTGGTTTACCAGTGGAAGTTCTGCAGATTCAATTCTATTTAATATCGACTGGGGACATATGTTCGCACATGAAATTTGTACACACATGCACTCAGTATCTTCATGCCCACTTTCTATTAAAGCCATGACACAAAAATGTGTAAAAACAATGTCTGCTAATAACCAAAAAACTTATATAACCTAAACTGGGTTTTAAACCATGATATTTTAACCCATATTAGCGCTTATCCTGCGGAACCTGAATATGTACGCTTAATATGTACGCTTTCAGGGGGTAGGCCTATTTGAAAGCATTCAGTACCTCCAGAAACAAGGCTCATCTTTTAGTTCTAAGTTGTTCTACTGGTGGGGAATGTACTTTATCACAAATCCTTGTTTGTCTATATTCAAGGCCAATGAGTGAAATAATTCTCCAAAATCACAATCTTTCTCCGCTTTCTGTTTTTCTCTTGCTTTTTTTTTTGTCTCACCCCTATCCAATCAAATAGGCTCCTGTGCCAACCACACAAACTCTACAAAAATAACTTCCGGGGATAAAAGTACACAAATGATAGACATATCATCGCAAGATGTCAAATCTTTCCTGCAACGGCCACATGTGGTGCATGTCTCTTGGAATTTTCTT
Organism: Anodontia alba; assembly: GCA_964016985.1. Lineage (NCBI taxonomy): Eukaryota > Metazoa > Mollusca > Bivalvia > Lucinida > Lucinidae > Anodontia > Anodontia alba. The sequence continues at coordinate 107,043,785 of OZ024821.1, read as the reverse complement.
TTTTCTTTTTTTTATAAGTATGTGAAGCAAACACCAGTTTGAAACATGACTTGCTATCATGTGTGATAATCACCTTATCATGACTATTACGCAGTACTCCAGCTAGCCCTATATAGAGGGGTGGGCCACCCCTCGCCCTCTCCTGCCACCCCTCTGCACTTCTGAAGCTACCCTCTGCCTTATTTCAACTCCAGACATAAAATCCTACATTTTGCTGAAAATTTCATGAAAATCGGACAAAAATTAAAAAAGTTATCAGTATTTAAAAGTCAGTTTTACGTGTATTCTAGTCTGAGGCATTTATTGTGGAATGGGATTATATTCTCTAACATGTCATGATACTTAGCATAACACAAGGTGCCCTCATATTTGTATGAACATGCAGAAAGTGCCCTACCTGGCACCCCTCTGCCCTAAAATCCTAGCTGGAGCACTGTTACGCTAATAGTTAGCTAGTCCATTGATGCATCACATGTGAGCGTATGACGTAAATTGATAGAAAATGAGGGAAATAACATGCTCAGGTAAGAGTACCCCTTCCAAAGACCCAGATCAGAAACTCTCATAGCAGGGATAAGGGTTAGACTGAATAAACTACCCATCACTATATACTGGAAGAGTCCAATTTCAATTTTAGGTGTGTCAGGCTACGTGATTTACCTATTCCCAGAGAAAAAATTGGCTAAAATTTTGCATCAATGGAACCCTGATCAGGCATTCTGCAGCATCTGATCTGGGTCTGCATTGCTTGCCAAGTACCCTTTTGAGGATCTCGACTAAAATTGCTTAATTATCTGTAAATCTAGGGCCTGTTCACATTTGAGGATAAGACTTCTGGGCCCAGTTGTTCAAACTTAACAAAGTTGTTAACTAATGTGACATTAAATTATTATCTTGAAATATGGCAAATACATTGATATTTTTTGCAAAAAAAATGTGAGAAGCATTTGCATTGCAAAAGGTGCTCACATCTTTGCAGCAAAAGTATCAATGTATTTGAAAATACCCTTGCTCCAATAATTAACGATTTTGTCATTAACAAGCTTGTTAAGCTAACGGTGCTTTGAAGAACTGGGCCCTGGTATTCAAATATTTAGGGTAAATACAGTATTTTTCCTGTGTGAAAATGTGTTGTAGGTTTATGTCTGCATAATAATAATGTCCCTGGGGCCCCTGTTCTAAAACCTTATTAAAACATTACTTAAAAGTGTTGACAAAAGTTAGTCTATCCACATTTTCTGCACTTTGTCCAAAATCAGTAAATAGAGATGTAAGGTGTATATGTCAAATAGTAAACAAGTCAATATTTACTTTGGAGTTTTTCAAGTGGCCTGGAAATTCTTAAAGTACACCTTATTACAGGCAGTGAAAACACGAGTAGTGCCTTTTTCAAAAACAAGTTTTTCACATTTACTTAATGCTTAGTACTCAGGGTAATATTTTCCACAGACGACATAATGAAATATTAATCTTATTTTTCCCAGATTCAGAATAGAGACAATTTGCATGAAATATCAAATCCTGTTTTCTAGGAAAAATTAGAAAATTGTCTGCTAAATTAGACCTTGAGTGGTAAAGGTTAACTTTATATTGTACGTTTTAAAACTGAGTTAAATACACCCCAATTGATATAGTACGCTTTGTCATTGCACAAATTTTTCATAACATGGTCGAGGGTTGGACCCCAATTTTTCTCCAACCGACCATTTTCAAAAGCATAAAAAAAACAAGAGGGCCATGATGTCCTGTATCACACACCTGAATTTTGTTATACACAGCATTGCTAACAGAGATGCGGTTCTAAAGGTCATGGTGACCTTGACCATGACCTTTGCCTTCAGGGTCATCTTCTGGTCATAAGAAACATCCTTACTATGTTTAAGGATCCCAGCCCCAAGCATTGCCAAGTTAGAAGCTTGTTTAGTATATCACTGAGACCTTGACCTTTGCCATTAGGGTCATCTACTGGTCGAGATCAACATCCCATCTAAGTTCAAGGGTTCTAGCCTCAAGCACTGCTGAATTCTTAGCTTTTTTGTACTAAAGGTCATGGTGACCTTGACCATGACCTTTGCCCTCCGTGAGGACCAACATCCCTTCTAAGTTTAAGGGTCGTAGCCCCAAGCATTGCCAAGTTATCAAGCTTTTTAATACTAAAGGTCCTGGTGACCGTGGCCTTTTGCCCTCAGGATCATCTACTGGTAAGGACCAACAACTCTGCTAAGTTTGAGGGTCCTAACCAAAAGCATTGCTGCAGCAGAATTATAACACTTTTTGGTTCTAAAGGTCACAGTGACCTTGGCCTTTGACATAAAGGTCACCTACTCTTCCGGTCCATTCTCCCTATTAGTTTGATAGTCCTAGGCCTAATCATTGCCAATGACTTTTTTGCTCTATGTAAAATAAGTGACCACCCCCTCCTCTGGGTGGGGCCTCTTTTCACCCCGAAGCATAATTTGAACACTCTTGTCAGAGGACTTCTAGGCAATGCTACATACTAAATATCAAAGGCCTAGGCCTTGCACTTTCAGACAAGAAGGTTTTTTAAATTTTTTCCTATATAAGTCTATGTAAAATATGTCGGCACTGGGGTGGGGCCATTTTTGACCCCAGGGCTAATTAATTTGAACAATCTTGGCAGAGGTCCACAAGGTGAAGCTATGTACCAAATATCAAAGGCCTGGGCCTTCTGGTTTCAGGTAAGAAGATTTTTTAAGGTTTTCTCTATGTAAGTCAATGTGAAACATGTCGGCCCTTCAGTGGTGTTGGATCAAGCATGACAGACAGATGGATGGACATTTGGAAGCAATCACTTTTTCTCAAAAAAAAAAAATAAAGTGGATGAAAATGGAATCCTATCATTTCTGCAGATCGATTCACACTGCTGTCTGTCATTCAGCATCATGTCCACTGAATAATTAAGGTAAATAAATTCTTGGCTTTTGCTGGAACTTACGAAAGAGCATTAGGGCCACATATACTTTTATTTCTTTTGACAGGTATCTCAAAATTTTGACTTAGTAAAACAAAATTTTGACATAATGTCTCCAATTTCGACTTAATAACTCGAAATTTCGACTTGATATCTTGAAATTTGACTTCTTATCTTGAAACTTTGACATAAATTCTTGAAATTTTGACATTATGTCAAAATTTCGACTTAAGAACTCAAAATTTTGACCTAAGAACTCGAAATTTCAAGTTAATGAATCAAACTTTTTAATATCTTGAAATTTTGACAAATTATCTCCAAATTTCAACATGATCTCGAAATTTCGACTTATTATGTTGAAATTTCGACTTAAGAACTTGAAATTTCAACTTACATGTACCAACTTAAGTCGAAATTTTAAGTTCTTAAGTCGAAATTTCGACATAACAAGTTATGTCGAAATTTCTAGATAATAAGTCGAAATTTCAAGATAAATAGACAAAATTTCGAGTTATTAACTCATATTTTCAAGTTCTTTAGTCAAAATTTCGAAATAATACATGGACATTTCGAGATCTTAAGTTGAAATTTCAAAATGTCAAAATTTCAAGATATTAAGTTGAAATTTTGGGTTATTAACTCGAAATTTCGAGTTATCAAGTTGAAAGTTTGAGTTCTTAAATCGAAATTTCGAGTTCTTAAGTCAAAATTTCAACATAATAAGTCAAAGTTTCAAGATCTTATGTCAAAATTTCGAGACGTAATGTCCAAATTTCAAGCTACTGAGTCGAGATTTCGAGTTATTAAGTTAAAATTTTGCGCTACGGTCAAAATTTTGACTTATTATGTCGAAATTTCCAGATTGTAAGTCAAAATTTTGAGATACCTACAAACAGAAATAAAAGTATACGTGGCCCTTAAGCTCTTTTGTAGGAAAAAACGTGCAACCCTCCTCTTACAATGTGAACCGATAAACTATCAAGTCAAGGGAACCATTCATTTGAGTGTAAATCCTGGAAGCAGGGGGCAGTAAAAGTAGGGCAAAAGTCAGTTTTCAAGTATGAGCAACTTAAACTAAGGTAAATGACCAAAAAATCTCATCATAAACAATTACAATAAGTGTTTTACTTTCTTATACTTATCTTACTTACAACTGATAGCTTAGGTCTAGATAAGAGTTGGTATTAGGTAAATATTTTTTTTTATTTCTCCACAAAAATATATGCTGAGGTACTCATTAGAAGCACCTCACCAAGGCCTTTCTAATGAGTATCCACAACTTATGGTTTTGTGGAGAAATAAGAAAAAATATCAATACTTTTCGATTGAAAAAAAACCCCATCTTATCAAGACCTGTGTATCATCTTAGCGCATAGGTTTAATAATCTTTACCACACTATGGACAAATTCAGAAGATGACAAACTTATATCTTTCTAATTTTTCCCAGAAAATAAGCTTTGACATTTCATGCAAATTTACTCCTCAGGATAAAATCTGCATGAAATGTCAAAACCCATTTTTGAGGAAAAAAAAAAAAAGAAAAAAATATCAATTTGTCATCTGCTAAATTAGCCCAGAAAGCAGAACTGGTTAATAAATCCAGTTTTGTTTTTGTATAGCTATAGATAAGGTGTTGGAGTTTATTTTGTTTTGTTTTTTTCCAACCAAAAAGTAATGATACCTTTTTTTTTTATTTCTCCACAAAAAGGTATAATGTGGGTACTGATTAGAACCCAGCTAGCATTCTACGTAAATCTACATTGGGACATCATCGGCCCGTCAGCTACCCTGACGGGCCGATGACGGCCCGATATAGATTTACGTAGAATGCTGACTGGGAAGCACTTTATCAAGGCACTTCTAATGAGTCCCCCCAACATACTCTTTTGTGGAGAAATAAGAAAAAACATTTATTAGAATATGCCACTTATCTAGAGCTACTGTTTCTGGCCACTGAACTTGATTAACCCTTGCCATGCTGAATAAATTAAGATGCCACACCCACTTCTAATTTTCATCCAATCAGATTACTTGATACAGGTTCTTGACACAAATTCACATACTTAATGACAAACAGTGCAGATCCAGATCAGTTGGCTTCTTAGAAGCCAACTGATCTGGATCTACACTGTTTGCAAAGACAGGGTATATCAGGGTTCAGCCTGACAGGGGTTACACTAAAACCTAGAAAAAAGGATCTTATCCATAATCAACAAAGACATAGATAAGCCTACAAATTTTCACAGTCTAATCAGTTTTCAATGATAACAAATGCATCCAACAAATTCTCATGGTTCTAAACTGGACAGTGATGACCCTGATCAGACTTTAAACATACACTGCCAGACCTGAGCCTCTCTCTGGATGTATAGTGTAGAACTCTTTTACTAGGCATGGGCCAATTAGATGTTTTATAAATGCCTAACATCAACTTATAAAATCTCATGTCAACAATTAAATTATATTTACAATGTGATATATCAAAGGAATATAATGGATCACAAAATTTAACTGATTCTCCCATGACCCTTCTTCTAGTAGCAGAGGGTTTTTTGTTTTGTGTGAGGCAGTCAGAAAAAGGTACTTTATATGACCTACGGGCCACATGCAGCAAAACCTGTTTTAGATATACATGTATGTAGACAGGCAAGCCTCAGATCAGCCTGTTCATCATTGCAAGGACGGTCCATAGCTCTAGAGGGTATCCATCCGGCTAGATTTTGATATTTCTAGAGAAAATTGTTAAACTATTTGCAAACAGTGGAGACCTTGATCAGACGCCGCATTCTGCGGCGTCTGATCTGGGTCTGCACTATTTTCCAATTGCCCTTTTAGGGGTCTACAGATTGCAATGGGTTAATAGTTGTTTTATTTCTCCACAAAAACGTACATTTCAGGTACTAATGTAAATGCCTCGGCAGAAATTGCAGGATACCTGCCATATACTGCAAGCAACAAGTATGTAACCATTCTCAAGATATTAACCCTTGTCCTGCTGAATAAATTAAGATGCCACGCCCACTTCTAATTTTCAGCCAATCAGAAAACTCGATCTGGATCGCTGCTAAAAAATCAAATATTCAATGGCAAACAGTGCAGATCCAGATCAGTTGGCTTCTTAGAAGGCAACTGATCTGGATCTACACTGTTTTCAAAGGCAAGGTATATCCGGGTTCAGCAGGACAAGGGTTAAGCAAAATCACAATCTTGATTTCAGTCAGGGGCCATTACTTCACAGAAAAGTAATAATACCTACTGGCCTACTTTAAATCTCAACCTAGATCTAGTCAGTATCAATGTTTACATCAAATTTGATAAAAATCCATTCATTTGTTTTAAAGATATTAAATAAAAATGAAATTTTGATTTCAACCAAGGGTACATCATAACTTGTTGAGAAATAATGAAATTTCCGCATTTACAATCCCAAACCACTCTTCCCCTATATCAATGCCTATGCAAAGTTTCCAGAAAATTCCTTAAAAAAAGAATACTAAGAGAGTGGAAACAAAGCGCTGCTGGATTTATGGACAGATGGCTGGATAGATACTTGCATAATACATTACAATCCACCACTACCTTGGCAGGATATAAATAGTGGAATGTCAGAAAAGAGGAACACTATGTGGGGTTTAAACTTGCAGCCTCGCAAGTCAGAGGTATGGTGTAATCATTCTGAGCCTTACTAAGCTACAAACTATAGTGGCAATTGTGAAAACAGTAAAGCTGCTTACATCAGACTTTGCTTTCCCAACAGTATCCCATGCTTTTGCTAGTCCTGAAAAAGATAAAAGAAAAGTCTTTTGAAAACCAGTATAACTAACTACAATGTACATATTAGCTTTAGTCCTGCTGAACCTGGATATACCCTGTCTTTGCAAACAGTGTAGATCCAGATCAGTTGGATTCTGAAGAAGCCAACTGATCTGGATCTGCACTGTTTGCCCATTGGAGACAATTTGCAGGACATGAAAAATCTGTTTTCTGGGAAAAATAAGAATAATATTTCAAAAGTCACCTGCTGAAAGTTTTACCAAGAGTGCTAAGCATTAAAGAGTTAAGCAAAATTGTAGCAGACAACATTCTAATTTTTATATTATTATTTTTCAGAGAAAATAAGGCTTGAAATTTCATGTGAATCATTTGCCTAGCAGACAATTCACATGAAATTTTAAGCCTAATTTTCTCTGAAAAATACATAAAAAAAACTTAAATGTCATCTGCAGCAGCTGTGATAAGCACTTTAAGGGTTATTACTAGGCATACTAGGTAAAAATTTCAGCAGAACTATTTTGAACTATTTTTTTTCTGATTTAAACAAGAAAGTAAAAAATATTGGCAAAAGCATGTTTTTTTCTGAAAAAATAAAAATTATCCTTAGTTTGTTATCTGCTGAATTTGCCTAGAGAGTGGTGAAAGTGAAAGATAAGTTCTGTTATTTCTGTACCAAAATATGTTTCTCTAAGGCATCTCCAATGAGTGGTAGGCACAAGATATATTTGGTGCAAAAGTAACAGAAATTACCTTAAATCACCTTACCTGGAATTAAGCGTTTAACCTTTACCACTCTCTTGGCTAATTCAGCAGAAAACAAAGTGGTGATGTTTTTCTTATTTTTCCCAGAAAACAGGATTTGACATTGCATGCAAATTGTCTCCAATTTGCATGAAATGTCAAATCCTGTTTTCTGGGAAAATAAGAAAAAATATTTCAATATGTTGAAACTTTTGCTGGGAGTGCTTAGCCTTAAGTTAAAAAAAAAGACTATATAGAGGTATAATTAAACTGGCTCCAGTCTCCAATGACTTTTTTTTTCTTGAAATAAAACCAAAATAATATCATGACTATATAGGCTGATCAGTAGTGGCCAGCTATTATAGTCATGATATTATTTTGGTTTTATTTAAGTGGACTATCAAACAGGCTTACAAGAAAAAAAATATTTAGTCGCTGGAAACTGGGGCCATTCTAAGGTATAATGTGAGGCTGCAGTAAGCTATTCATCCATCAGTACCGGAACTATAACTAGGTTTTCTAGTGTCTGGCCAGATATCAATGTGCCATGGCATATCCTTAACCAAAGGATCCAACTATGGTAAATGTCCTAAAACCTATTACACTAACTTGTTTAACAAAATGGACTATGCAAACAGCACAAACCCAGAACAGACTGATCCTGAAGGGAACAGTCTTATCAGGGTCTACAGTGGTTGCCTTTCCACCAAGTAGTGTATGGAATAAATGCATAAAAAAAAGGGAAAAATACGCAAAAAAAAGTATGACAAAGTGTTTGAAATTTTAGGACATTTACCATAATTGATTGACTGAGCTGAGGTTTAACTGCCTAAACAACCCATTAGGATCATGTGAAGATGGTAGTTCATCTAACCACACTTTTCCTGGACAGGCTTAGTCCTCTAAGCAGTTAACCAGTACTTGTGCACATTCTTTTGCCAGAAAATTTACCGTAATTTAATAAATTTATAAACGAGAAATGTTTTTTACTTCTGAAGTGTAGCACAGCAACAAACAAGACTTCTCTTCAAAGTCTGATAATACATTATAATGTACCAAACATTCCAACTTAAACCGAGGAAATAAAGATATAAATACTTAATCTATGCCCTTTTTCAAAACTAATTCCTCCATTATAAATCTACTAGCCATCAGAACAGTCTTGTAAACATTAACCTGAAGAATTTAACACACTTAATGACACATCTTTCAAAAATGTACGATTAACTTATGCAACCAGAAAAATCTCTGATCAGCCTAATACATACAGTATGAAGTATGAACTGGGCTGAAAATCCTTATCATACTGTACAAATTTGTGGGCTAATCTGGGTACACATGAAATGTCAAAATAAGAAAAAAATTCAGGATGTCATCTCCTACAATTTTGCATGACAGTGTTAAGACATGACAGTGTTAAAATCATTAAACTTACTGGTACTCAAACGATACTAGGTATCACAAATTTTGCCTGTCACATGACAATGGCAGGGTATTATCATTTTATGTCTTTATTATGGGGATAAATATCATGGACTGACCTTGAATGCAGAACTAGAATTAAGGGATGCCCCCTTTCTGGAGATCCTGACATGCATTCAAGTAAGCTGGCGGACAGGCTTAGTCCTCTAAGCGGTTAAAAGTTGAAGAAATTTGTCCATTAGCAATCCCAAACCTGATGTCCACAATATCAATGCACAAACCATATTTGGTGAAAATCCATTGACATTTACTCAAGTTATCGTCCAGAAACAAAAATAGTGGCGGGCGTACAACAGACAGGCCGACAGACAGACAACCAACGTAATACCGTTATACCTATCATGTGGCGGGGTATATAAATGTGAAAAGATAATATGATGCCACTATTGAGTCGTGGGCAGATAACTCTGTCAAAACCTGATGAATTTGCCAATTGGCAATTCCAAACCAATCTCCATAATATCAATACACACACCAAGTTTCATGAAAATCCATTGATATTTACTGACGTTATCATCTGGAAATGAAAATACCGATGTACGACAGACGGATGGATAGACAGATATTAATTTGATATTTACTCAAGTTATTACGCTGAAATGAAGATATGGACATGTGGCAGACTGATAACTGTCAGAAATTGACAATATTTGCCCATCAGCAATCCCAAACCAGATACCCACAATAACAATACACACACCAAATTTCATGAAAATCCACTGATATTTACTGAAGTTATCACCTGGAAACAAAAACATACGACAGATGGACGGACAGATGGACAGCATCCACACTGACCACCAAGGTGAAACCATAATACCCTATCACTATCATGTGGTGGGATATAAAAATCACAGAATTTACCATTTTCTGATTTTTCTGTCTCACTGTTATCAGACTTAATAGGTTTCTGTGTTTTCTAGTTATAAATATGTACTAACTGTAAACAAATCAAGGCAAGTAATAAAATCCTTCTAGCAATACCCAAATTTTGTGCTAATCTCTTAAAGTTCTTTTTTTTTTTTTTTTCTAAGTATTTAAAGCGGCCAATGGGGTTTGTCATCATAGCACTAGTTAAGGCGCTTTTTTTTCAATCCAAAAGAATTGATATTTTTCTTATTTCTCCACGAAAACATATGCTGTGGGTACTCATTAGAAGCACCTCACTGAGGCGCTTCTAATGAGTACCCACAACATATGTTTTCGTGGAGAAATAAGAAAAATATTTACTGGATACCAGGGCTCTGGAAATTTTGAAATCTGAATCGGTCCAGCCGATGACGATGACGTCATCAATGAGCCCATTTCCAAAAAAAAAAATAAATATGTATATATCACCTGTCACGAAAACTAATGACAATTGGCAGTCCTATAACTCCTTTTAAATAATACACCTCAACCCCGTTATATGACGGAAGTCCGGGTATAACAAGCATGTTCAAAGCTTGCGTCATCAATAAATACAGTCAGGTATGTAAAAAGAAAGAAAAAAAAATGAAAAAAAAAAAAAACCTGGTTTTGTTGTTATTTCCACCTCCGCAGGGTTTTCCTAAACTATTTATAAACAACTGATTCCTGTCTTGTATAAGCACGAAGACGGCGGGAAACAGGAGAGACGGAACGAAACGACTTTCATGGACCTAATTAGGTCTAATAAAAAAGGCCTGCGCTACGGGCGGTTTTGCAGTTTTCAATGTTTCAAGATTTGACCAGACTGCTTAAATTTTAAGCACTGACCAATCTTGTCTAGCACAAGTGATGCAATACTTATTTTTACCGTGAACTCTACCTTGAATTATACTCGTGTGTTACGGCAATCAACAAAAAAAAAAAAAAAAAAAAAAAGAATCAATCAATTATACCCAGATCGGCTGCCGTTGTATGCGACATCTGATCAGGACGTATACGGTTTGGGAATTAATTTATCAGATCTGGGACCGACAAACCTGTTGATCAAAACAAAAAAGAAGAGGAAGAAAATGGGTGCGGTCAAGCGGTGCATTCTTTTATTACTCTAAGTAAAGCGACCTTTGATTTTTTGGACACGCCGACTGCACCTGGATGTTTTGCAGTCTCAGTGTATTCACACGTGTCACACAAACGGATTAATTATCAGACTAACTTTACTGATGATTCGTGTTAATCGCTTGTTTACCGCACAAAGGTCAGTGAAGTGTTGATTTTTTGACAATGTTTGGATAATGACGTAATTAATTTGTGCTGCGGTAGGTTGCCGTTATTCAGCTGTCTCTCCAATATACATGTCAAATGACCGTTTAGAGCCTTTTAACTACCATAATATCGCATTTAAAAGGTGCGTGGAAGTTGTCAGTTTGGGAAGACTTGACCGTTTGTGACTTTTTAGACATCATTGATTCGTTGGGGAAAAATGGGGTTCAAGGCACAAACCTGTTGGACCGATTTATTAGCGTTTTGGGGTGTTTGAAATCGGTCCAGAATTCTTAATTTCGGTCCAGACCGGCTATTTTTCCGGTTTTCCCGAGCCCTGCTGGATACCCTCCCTTATCTAGACCTATGGTCATATGTGATTGCCATCATGTTTCTCCACTATGAAAACCTGTTGACTGTGAGTCTGAATAAATATGATGAAAACTGAGGGAATTAATGGCTGTTCGTGTAGACCCTTTCCAATTTGATTTTTTTAAATTTTACATCCCAGTCGGCACTGTTAAGATTATATCGAGCTGGTTGGTTAACCTATTCAAACTTTTCCTGGCAGACTTAGTCCACTCAGCAGTTAACCAGTACACTACACATACTTTTGCCAGTACGAGGGTCCTGCAAAAAGTTTTGTCACTGGGTTCGGATTACTTCAGTGCTACATTTTATCAAACATATTTTTATTACAAACCTTCAAAGTATTCCCACTTTACTGAAACACATTTTTGTAACCTTTAGTCGTGAAAAGCAGATAAATAGTCTTCTTTTGGTATCTGTTGGAGACATTGATAAATAGCGCTGCCAAGAGAACTTCTAGATGTATACTTATTTCCAGAAAGCATTTTCTTAAGCCTTGGAAATAAAAAGAAGTCACAGGGACTCAGGTCAGGTGAATAAGGTGGATGGTTTAAAACTTGCACCTTTTCAGAAGCCAAAAAAGACTTAACAACCTCACCCTTATGAGAGGAGGTGCTGTCATGTAAAAGGTGGACTCCTCACCATCCTTTGCTTGGTCGTTTCTTATTGTAAAACTCTTTCACTTTCTTCAGTACAGAATTCTTGTAGAATCGGCCAGTGACTGTATGACCAGATGGACAAGGCACTTGAATGACTTGCCCATTTGAATTAAAGAAAATTGCGTACAACATCTTTTTCAAACTTATGGTTCCCTTGGCAACACATGGGCATTTTTTATCTTTTCGCTTCCATTGCTTATTATCAGCCCTTCTTTGTGGCTCAAACATGAGCACCCAGGTTTCATCACCTGTTAGCAAGTTAGAAATAACCTGACTATTACAGCCTTTGTATGTTTTCAAAAGTTCCCGGGCACATTTAAGGCGTTGTGTCTTTTGCTTCTCAGTAAGCAAATGAGGTACCCACCTAGCGCAAACCTTTCTCAGGTCCAAACGCTTTTTCAGAATTCTTTGCACGCTGCCTTCTGATATGCCAGTACAACTAGCTATATCTTTGATAGACAATCACGCATCCTGTTCGACCACAATCTTTACAGCAGCGATATTAGCCTTTGTAACAGAGGTTTTAGGCCTTCCAGAACGGGTATCATCTTCAACAGAAACTTTCCCAGCTTTAAAAGCTTTAACCCACCTAAAAACTGTTCACATTGAAATGGTCTGAGGTCCATATATACCACACAATTCATTAAATATCTGCTTTGAATCTATATTAAGCCTAATGCGGCATTTAATATAGCTTCGAATTTCAGTCTTCTGGTCCATGTTCCAATGTAACAAGAAAATTGTTCAGTGTATATGACTGCATCTACTTTCAATTTGAAATAACTCAATATAATTGGAAAGCAATTTGCACGAAATAAACGGGTATCGTTAGCTATTCAACACACCATTCAAGTGCAGTGAAGCATTTTAAAATATACCTGGGATAAAACCAAGGAAGCCTATTAGTGATAGAACTTTTTGCACGACCTTTGTAACTGACAGATGCCCTTCTTGAATCAGAGGGAAGGGGAGAATGATGGTAGAAATTCTTTCATGATTTATCTCCATGAAAGTTGTGTGGCTGAGCTGCGATTCAAGCATGCAACCTCTGGATCTGCAGTCTGACTGCCTTATGGAGCTTGGTGGGACCCATTCTAAAGACCCAGACCTGACAAAGCTCTAGATGAGAGGGCCACATAAATATCTGTCCAAATACTAAGGGAAAATATGGTATATCTTAAAGCTTATCATTAGACGTTAACCCTTGCCATGCTGAATAAATTAGGATGTGCCAATTTCTAATTTTCAGCCTATCAGATTATTTGATCCAGGTTGTTGATACAAATTCACATTCTTAATGACAGTGCAGATCCAGAACAGTTGGGGAAGCTAACTGATTTGGATCTACACTGTTTTAACAAAGGCAGGGCATATCTGGGTTCAGCATGACCAGGTTAAGGAAGAGTATTAGAAGATAATTCTGGGATATTTTTTTCTTATTCCTCTATAAAACGATATGTTGTGGGTGAGGTGTTTCTAATGACTACCCAGAACATATGTTTTAATGGAGACCTGGAGAAAACTATCCCAGAATTATCATCAAATAATCTTCCTTAACTCTTGTCCTGCTAAACCTGGATATGTCCTGCCTTTGCAAACAGTGTAGATCCAGATCAGTTGGCTTCTGAAGAAGCCAACTGATCTGGATCTGCACTGTTTGTCATTTAGTTTGTGAATTTGTATCAACAACCTGGATAAAGCCATCTAATTGGCTGACAATTAGAAGTGGGCATAGCATCTTAATTTATTCAGCATGACTAGGGTTAGCAAGTCCTGACTGTCCTCTGGCTTAAATTAGCCAGAAAACTTACCTTCAGACATGTGCGCCCAGGGAAGATTCAGATTAGCCTGCATATCTGTGCAGTATTCTGATCTGAATCTTTGCTGGGTGCACTTTGGTTAGCCAAGGATACAAAGTTTCTTCATGGGGACAATGAAGACTGATCAGATTGCACTGATAGGCCGGCTGATTTCAGTTCATTGGGCTCAAATGAGAGAAGGTATGTTTTCTTATGTTGCGGCTCATAAATGTTTATCATATCTCAAATGACCTTAACCTTGTAATTTTCTAGCATTTGGCATCTAGACAGAAAATAATAAAATGCTCTTTCCAGTCCCTTGAATTACTGAAGAGGCTTCAAATAAAAAACAACTTCTTTTCAAGTGAAATCATTTTCATATTTAAGTTTATTAACATGCGGAGCAAGGTGGATCCCATATAGCAATCTCAATAAGAAAAATCAAAGAAAAAGATACCTTATATTTTTCAATGCTCAAAATTACAAGAATTCCACATAGGTGCAGATAAGAGTGGGTATCAGGTAAATATTTTCCTTATTTCTCCACAAAAACATGTTTTCCGGTCTGGAATTTTTTTTTTCTTCTGCGACGAGAGCCTGTCTTTTTATTTACTTTTACCTTTTTCACAAATGGTATGACAGCATTTACCTTGGTCCTGGCTTTTTTTTTTTCAGGCAAAAGAGGCTCCCGGATTTTTTTTTTTTTTTTTTTTTTTTTTCAAATGGTTGCTCCCTAAGAGGAAAACCAGTACTTGTGCACATACTATCCCACAACTACACAACTCTTGAATCAGTGGGAAGAAGAAAACGATAATAAAAATGATCAGGAAAGTTATGTGGCTGAGATCTAATTTAAAATTGCAATTCCTGGATCTGCAATCAGAACTGCTGCCGACTGCGCTATGGAGCCTGGCATTGACAACTGCCTTTCTTGAATCAGGAGAAGAGGTAGACTGACCACAAAAATAGGCAATCTGCATGGAAATTAGGTGGATGAGCTGGAATTCGAACCGGCAACCCCTGGACTGCGCTATGGTGTCTGGCCCTACAGAGAGCTAACAGCTTTTTTTCCTGGAACATCTAATAGTACAGTATATGATCAAATTTTTCACTGGTACCACATACTCTACAGAATCCAATGATTCCAGATGAAAACTGGAAAACCCATAACTATACTTAGAGGAAGGGATACACTTTCAGGGGAGACAACTCAGTCAAAATGGTCTTGTCTTTTTTTAAAAAAAAAAAAAAAAAAAAATAAGAGGTCTACTCTTGAGGAAAGAATTTGCTTCCCTTGAGGAATGGATACAACTGACCGACTGAGTTGAGGTTTTCAAGTCCAGTCAACCCATTAGTGTCATGTTGAGCTGGTCAGTTTACCTAACCACTTTTCCTGGGCAGGCTCAGTCCTCTGAGCGGTTAACTAGTATTTGTGCACATTCTTCCACCTGTTCTTGAATCAGAGGAAGGGAGAGAATAACCATACAAAATAATTCATGATCAATCTCCACGAAAGAATGTTATCTGATCTGGCGGGGATCGAACCCACGACCTCCTGATCGCCAGTCGGACGCGCTTCCAACTGAGTCACCGAGGCAGGCTGAGGAAAGTATCAATTTCAGGAGAGACAACTGTCAAAATTATTTTGACTCCCTTTTGAGAGGGGTCTATCCTAAAAGGGAAGAATATGCTCACCCTTTTTTTTTCCTACAGGATTTGGTGTGCAGGAAAGCATAAAACAGAGCTCCAGATGAAGCCCTTTTTTTTTTAACCAGAAAGTACCGTATTTATCCTAAGTATTCGGAAACTTCAACTCCTTTCCATACTTGTTCTAAAACTGGAACAAGTACAGCTTACTGCCTGCTGGATGAGTGCCAAACAGTGTAGATCCTGAAGAAATGCCTTGTTCTGCGGTGTCTCATCTGGGTCTACACTGTTTGCTCAGGGTCGGCCTCGGTGGCTCAGTTGGATGCGCCATCCGACTGGAGACCAGGAGGTCGCGGGTTCAACCCCCGCCGAGGTCGGCAACATTCTTTCGTGGAGATTGATCATGAAATATTTTCTACGGTCATTCTCTCCCTTCCGCTGATTCAAGAAGGGCAGTTGTCAGTTTCTGGCGAAAGAATGTGCACAATACTGGTTAACCGCTTAGAGGACTAAGCCTGCCCAGTAAACGTGTGGTTAGGTAAACTGACCGCGCTCGACATGACCCCATTGGGTTGACTGGGCCGTAAAACCTCAAGACAAACAAAACTGTTGCTCAGGCCTGTCTGTCCGAATACATATAGTAAATACGGTACTGATAGTTTTCTTATTGCTTCAGGAAAACATATGCTTCTATTGAGTACCCACAACATATGTTTTCCTGGAGAAATAAGGAAGCTGTTTACTCGATACCCACCCATATTTAGAGCTACATGTATGACACAATGAGTCACAAGATTTGTCTTCCCTGTAAAAATGGCCGGAAACTTAACGAGCATATCAATTCACCCTAACACAGAATGAGCACACTGTTCTGGGTTTTCATAATTAAAAGTATGCTGTGAGGTATTTTTCTTGTGATATAAATCTAAATTAGGTTTTTGTAAGACCTCATGGAATGCTTATTGATTCTAGAAGTTTAATGGTATAAGTAAACATCAGAATATCTTTGATTCTCCCCCAATACTGCATAATAATTCAATCATTGAAAGGAAATAGGATTTTAATGGGTAAACAAGAATTCAATAAGCAAAGATAAATGTTGAATTCTGATGCAAATTATGTAAGAATTGATTTTAAATGCCATAAGGTTATATGTAAAATTATTTTAACCCTTAAAATGCCAAATGACACTGTAGACTACAACAGTCTAATTTGATTTTATTATTATTTTTCAGAGAAAATAAGACCTGATATTTCATGTGAATTGTCTGCCAGGCGGTTAATTCACATGAAATGTCAAGTCTTATTTTCCCTGAAAAATAAAAAAAGATATTTCAAAATGTTGTCTGCTGCAGTTGTATTTAACTCTTTAAGGTTTAAGTGACTGTGATTTCTGAATTGAATGGAATAGTTTGGAGAGGGTATTAATGAAATTCAAGAATGAAGTTTATAAGATACCATATTTTTCCTAAGTATTCGGACACTGTTACTTCTTACCACACTTTTTCTAAAATTTGATTGTCCACTTTTACTACCAGCTAATGTGTCTAAAAAATTGGTGGCTGAGTGGCAAGCAATGTAGACCTTGATCAGATGCCACAGGAATGTGACATCTGATCTAGGTCCACATGGTTTGTTCAGGCCCGTCTGTCTGAATACATGTACTTGGGTAAATACGGTACCTTCAGCAAAAAAAAAAAAGGATACTAAAATATACAAACAGCGAAGGCCCAGATCAGACTATACATGTACACAGTCTAATTAGAGCATTTGTTGTTCGTCAATAGGTTTGACAATAACTGGATTTTTTAACCAGATATGCCCTGCCTTTGCAAACAGTGCAGATCCAGATCAGTTGGCTTCTTTAATCAGTTGGCTTAGAACAGGGGTCATCCTAGAGGGTGATCTGGGAGAAAAAGTCTCCCTAAGCTGGCTGACTTCTCCCTATCTTGAGCTAAGGCAGAAGTGTAAATGTACAGAATGTATAAGGAAATCCAAAATTTGGACCAAAACTTCTCTCTGAAATCCTGAAATTGTCGGAAAATTTCTCCCTCTCTGAAAGCTCTAAGATGACCCCTGTAGAAGCCAGCTGATCTGGATCTGCACTGTTTAACATTTAATATGTGAATTTGTATCAACAACCTGGATCAAGCAAAATGATTGGCTGACATTTAGGAGTGGGCGTGGCATCTTAATTTATTCAGCATGACCTGGCGGGTTAAGAGAACTTGACACATTTTCAGGATAGGAGGTAACTCTGTTAAAATTGTTTTGCCTCCCTTCAAATAGGCATCTACTCTAACAGGAAAGAATTTGTCCCCTTGGGAGCAAATTCTTTCCTTTCAGAGTAGACCCTTTTCAGAATGTGCTTGGATGGAGTAAAGCAAATATGAAGTCCCAAAAACTGTCTCCCTTGGCAGAAACAGTAGAAAATCTACCAACTGTATCCAGCTCTCTTAAGCAAACAGGACCCAGTTGTTCAAAGCATCGTTAGCTTAACGAACTTGTTAATGACAAACTCGTTAACTGTTGTAGCTAAGTTATTTTCAAATACATTGATATTTTTTCTGCAAAAATGTGAGCAGCTTTGCAAAAGCTGCTCACATTTTTTTCAGCAAAAATATCAATGTATTTGCCTTATTTCAAGTAGAAATTTTAACTTCAGGTTAGCTAATAACTTCGTAAAGTTTTGAACAAATGGGCCCAGATGTCCTAACCAGGTTGTGTAAATGAGCAGGTTGATGTAGGCTCCCATTGTTGGCACAGACATCAAGCATCTTTTCTATCAGACCTGGCTCATATTCATATGAGCACATGATATATGTCCCAAGTTAACAATATACATACATGTTGTCCAATTACGATCTAGGAAAGCAAAAGTGTAACTAGAACTTGTTTTTCTAAAAACAAAACAGATGTCTCTCCACTTTTGGAGTCATATTCCATTATACATTCAGCCAATGAATCTATAAACTACCGTATTTACCGTAAGCATTCTGACTGACACTTCAACTGCTTACCACACTTGTTCTAAAATTTGAACAAGTACAATTTACTAACTGATGTTGTGTCTAAAAATTGCTGGATGAGCGCAAACAGTGTAAACCTAGATAAGACTCTGCATTCTGCTTTGTCTCATCTGGGTCTACACTGTTTCCTCAGGTCTGTCTGTCCAAATACATAAGGTAAATACGGTAGTATGCCGTTGGCATGCAGATTACAAGTACCATAATGTTTGTATTTTTGTTTTGAATAATGCATCTTTCTACATTGTAAATTGGTGGTCTTGTTTGTCACAGAAACTGGTACTTACAAAGCTCCAAGGAAGATACCGTATTCAACTTAATTACCGCACTGTGCACGGGTTTTTCAAAATTACTGGAAAAACTTGCAGTCAAATATCCACCTTGTAAGGGCACACTTTAAAGAAAGATCAGCAGAGGACTTCATGAGGAGCGTATGCAGTATCATTTTCTGAACTTCTTTATAAAAACATACGTTGTGGGTACTCGTTTCAACTGCCTCGACTTGTTAAGGCAATTCAAATTAGTACCCACAACATATGTTTTATACAGAAGTAGATAAAAGTACACGGGTTGTAATCTAAAGACTACAAAATTGTTTGACTGTGCGCTTATAGGAGCATGTGCGGTAATTAGGTCGAATATGGTAACTAAAAAAAAAACACATAGCCAATAGCTATGTTTTTTGTGCTCTGCATGTTGCCCAGTGTTGGTTAATATTTCTATGAAGTTTCATGCCGCCATCATGAACAGTTTTCAAGTTACACAATGGACACAATTATGTGATGGACAGACAGACAGGCAGACGGCCGTGGTAATCATGCTTGCAATCTGTGCATGTCATCTATTGTCCTTAACATTTGTATGGGATGTCATAAAGATATCTTGAACAGTTTTAAAGTTATCGAACAGATATGATCTTGTCACAGAAACTACTTTCAAGGTTCAAAGGGGCATAACTCAATATATGGTATACGCATTATAGTTCTTGTGCTCTACATGTTGTTTTCTTTGCAGATTTATCAAAATATCCTGAAAGGATGTCACGTTGAAGAAAGGATTTAAATGAAGTCTCAAGAAGATATCTTAAATGGTTTTCATATTACAGTGCCACTGCTGTTTTACATGGTTCAAAGGGGCATAAATGAAAAAAACTAGAAATGTGTCAGTATGACACAGATGCCCCCACCCAGGGCCATCCTCACTCACATGCAGGCATTTTGCAAAAACTGAAGTTGAAAAAAGGGTCATAACTCTCATAATAATTGGCAGATTTTACCCTAAATCAAACTTGACCTACATTTTATGATTATATACCTGTGTATAAAATATGAATCCAATATACCAATCTTTTTTAAAAATCATGGAAAGGAAAACATTTTTTGAAGGTGGAAAAAGGGCCATAACTCCCATAATAATGGGTGGATTTTACCTTCAATCAAACTTGACCTCTACTTTATAATTATATACCTGTGTATTAAATATGAATCCAATACACTAATGTTTTCAAAAGATATCAAACGGAAACTATTTTTCAATGTTGAAAAAGGGCTGTAACTCCAAAAAGAATTGGTGGATTTTATCCTAAATCGAACTTGACCTATATTTTATAATTATATGCTTGTGTATAAAATATGAATCCAATTCACTTATCTTTTCAAAAGTTATGGAACGGAAACCATTTTTCAAAGTTGAAAAAGGGCCATAACTCCCAAAATAAGTGGTGGATTTTACCCTAAATCGCTCTTGACCTACATTTTATGATTATATACCTATGTATAAAATCTGAATCCAATATACTAATCTTTTCAAAAGATATCGAACGGAAACCATTTTTCAACTATTTTTCAACGTTGAAAAAGGGTCGTAACTCCAAACATAACTGGTGGATTTAACCCTAAATCGAACTTGACCTATATTTTATAATTATATGCTCGTGTATATAATATGAATCCAATTCACTGATCTTTTCAAAAGTTATGGAATGGAAACCATTTTTCAAAGTTGAAAAAGGGCCATTACTCTCAAAATAAGTGGTGGAGTTAACCCTAAATCGAACTTGACCTACATTTTATGATTATATACCTATGTATAAAATTTGAATCCAATACATTAATCTTTTGGCAAAAGATATCGAACGGACACCATTTTTCAACTATTTTTCAACGTTGAAAAAGGGCCATAACTCCAAAAATAATTGGTGGATTTTACCCTAAATCGAACTTGACCTATATTTTATAAATATATGCTCGTGTATATAATATGAATCCAATTCACTAATCTTTTCAAAAGTTATGAAAAGGAAACCATTTTTCAAAGTTGAAAAAGGGCCAGAACTTCCAAAATAATTGGAAGATTTTACCCTAAATTGAACTTGACCTACATTTTATGATTATATACCTGTGTTTAAAGTTTGAATCCAATACACTAATCTTTTCAAAAGATATCGAATGGAAACCATTTTTCAAAGTTGAAAATTTTTCAAAGTTGAAAAAGGGCCATAACTGCCAAAAAAATTAGTGGATTTTACCCTAAATCGTACTTGACATACATTTTATGATTATATACCTGTGTATAAAATTTCAATCCAATACACCAATCTTTTCAAAAGATATCGCATGGAAACCATTTGTGTTACGTACAGGACGGATGGGATGGACAGATGGGACGGATGTACGGACAGCGATGATACTATATGCACCCTCCCCATTGAAAATGGCAGGGGCATAAAAAATCTTATGACAGTTGACTCTCATTATCTCAAACACTGATAAATCAAACTAATTTTTGGATAAAGTTGATTTGGTTTGGCTTTGTCCTACATTTTAACTCTTGTTATCTCTAACCATTGTTACCTCAAACTGAAAATTCTGGTTACCTGGATAACGGGAGTCCACTTATTTGTACAAAATTTCATCAAGATACCATGAATGCTTTTCAAGCTATAGTTTATAATAGATACTGCTATTTACACAGTTCAAAGGTGCGTAACTAAAAATACACTTCAACCTCTTTATAACACGGTTCGTTATAACACGGTTTTGGATATAACACGGTTCAAAAATGGATCCCAAAAATGTATAGATTATATTGAAAAATGACCATAAATGGACCATAAATGGTCATTTTTCAAGATAATCTATACATTTTGTTTGGATATAACACGGTTGTTTAACTAACACGTTTTATGTTATGGACCCCAACAACAGTGTTATAAGGAGGTTGTGGTGTAATACATAAACAAGATTTATGATTCTTGCACTCTGCACCTCTTATTATTGTGCTTAATATTTGTATGAAATTTCATGAAGATATCTTGAAAGGCTAAAGTTACACATCTAAAGTTACTTAGTGGACATGACTTGTCACAGAAAATGCTACATACAAAGTTCAAAGGGACATAACTAAAAATACAAATTCAAGAGTAAAGGTTCTTGCAGTCTGCAACTAATGCTGGTTAATATGTCTATGAAGTTTCATGAAGATATCTTGGATGGTTTTACAGTTATACAGTGTCACAGAAATAACTCCATTGTTCAAAGAAAATAACAATAAAACACAAAATCCAAAAGTTACATTTTTTCCCCTTTACATGTCATTCAATTTTGGTTAATATGATTTCTACGAAGTTTCATGAAGATATGTCATGTTTTTAAGTTATAGAGAAAGCATGATTTTGTCACAGAATCTGCTGCTTACAAAGTTCAAATGAACATAACTCAAAATATATATCCAGGACCAAGAGGTATGGTTCCTATGCTCTGCATGTCATCCAGTATTGGTTAACCCTTGTCATGCTGAATAAATTAAAATGTCACACCCACTTCTCATTGTCAGCCAATCAGATTACTTGATCCAGACTGTTGATATAAATTCACATACTGAATAACAAACAGTGTAGATCCAGATCAGTTGGCTTCTGAAGAAGCTAACTGATCTGGATCTACACTGTTTGCAAAGACAGGGCATATCCGGGTTCAGCAGGACTAATGTAGTTTTTTTCTTATTTCTCGAAGAAAACATATGTTGTGGGTACTCATTAGAAATGCCTCAGTGAAGTGCTTCTCATTAGAAGCACCTCTGTATAAATACCCACAACATATGTTTCCATCATCATCATCATCATCATCATCGAATTTTTTATTAACATGCAGGTACAGGGGCAACATCCACATCAGTCAGCCCCCTTCCATGTAGCTGGCTTGCTGCACGCTTGGCAGATCTCACACCAGATCTCCAGGTATGTCTATCATGAGGGTCGATAGCCAAGAGCTTCCACTCTCTGCAATCCCTCTCTGTCAGCTGCTTCCATGTCATCTTGGGCCTCCCAAGCCCACGCTTTCCATCAACCTGTGTGTCAAAGACTGTCTTGACTGTATCATTGGAGCATCCAACATGTCCATACCAGGGGAGCCTTCTCTCCTTCAGAATGAGGTCCAGATCCTCAATGCCAAGCCGCACAAGTAGCTCACTGGACCTGGTGGTGACAATGTCTTGTGGCTTGACATTGCAGATCTGTCTAATCATTGCCCTGTCATTCCGCTGCAGACGTTGGAGATTTGGCTTTGTCAATGGCCAAGTCTCACGGGCATGGAGCATTGCACTCCTCACACAAGAGCTATACACGCGGCCACGCGTCTTGAAAGAGAGAACTGGTAGCAGCTCCTTGAGCTTATTCCAGGCGGTTTTCACATGTGTTGTGATTGAAACTTCACAGCATCTGGCTGCTGAGAGCATGTCCCCTAGATAGCAAAAGGAAGCTACCACCTTCAGCTTGTCAGGTCCGACTTGGACTTCCCTCTGTGGTCTGCCGTCCAAGGTGCATGCAGTTCCCTGGACCATGTACATGTACATCTGTAATCAGGGTACTTTGTCAAGTGCTTGAACCCACTGCACTTCTTGTGTACCCAGAAATAAGAAAAAATGTCCATTTTCGGGCAAGTAAATCTTGATTGGACAAGTGGATTTTGACCATTTACTTCTCTATGGACAAGTGATAAAATTTGATAATTCCATGACCCTGATATAATGGTACATACTTTCACCAGTAACTGACAACTCCCTTCTTGAATCAGTTTAACGGGGATAATGACCAAAGATATGATTTCATAATCAATCTCCAACAAAGTTATGTCTCCGAGCTGGGATTCTAACTTGTGACCCCCGGATCTGCAGTCTGACTCACTATTGACTATGCTATGGGGCCTGGATATTGTGTGACTCAAGTCTGCTAATGTTCAAATTCAGCAGGCCAAATGTTAGGGCAGATATCTCTTACCTGATTCTTTCCCTCCGGTGGCCCCATGGACTACAGGGTCTGTCACCTTCCTGCCCCGTAACATCACTTCAGTTCAGGTTGAAATGTACATTGTAGTGCTAGTTGTACCTGAATAAAGAATATGATTTACCCTGAGTATTGGGGCAGAGAGAACTGAGCATAGTGTGGACCCAGAACAGATGATGCGGAACATGACATCTGATCAGAGTCTATTCCGTTATCCACTCATGTAGAAGTTTTCAGATGGTAGGCAAACAGTGCAGGTCTTACCACCTATGTAAACAAGCCTAATGCAGCATCAAAATCATGAAAATGATCATTCAAACTGGCCTTAAATACCATTTGTGCACATTTATCACCGGAAGTTGATTACTTTGAGCAGAGTTCGCATGGTTGGCACAGGAGCCTATTTGATCGTTTAGGGGTGAAACAGAAAAAAACTGTGGTGAAATTTGACTGTGATTTTGAAGAATTATTTCACTGACTGGCCTTGAATATGGATTAATAAAGGTTTGTGAAAAAGTACATTTTCTCCGCTTTCTAAAACAACCTAGAACTAAAGGATGGGCTTTTGTTTCTGGAGGTCCTGAGGTGCTCTCAAATAGGCCTACCCCATGAAATCATATATATTATGACCCCAATTAGAATTGCCTCAAACAGGTGATTCTAATGGAGTCTGAGACATGCTGACATAAATCTAGGTAATCTGTGGCTGTGATACTAGGGTGGATGTAATTATGTGGACCGAACGTATGTGGGTAGTGTGTTTTGTGGTAACGCTTGGACAGAATTGAGATCGAAAGAAATGATGATAAGTGTTGCCATTAAGCATAACACTTTATTCACATTGCTTGCTTGTAAATGTGTGTATTTAGTCTCAATTATGTTTATAGTTGAGTTGCAGAAAATAATAATATATTTTTTCAACAAGTGACTATATTAAACAGTCTAAGGAACTTTGCTCCAATGTTTGATAAAGGGGACCGAGACAGTTCACCGACAAGACAGTTCTCTGACACATATTTTGGAGACAGTTCACCGACATAATTGGAGACAGTTCACCGACATATTGGAAGACAGTTCACCGACAAACCTGTTATATCATATGTTTTGATGTAGACAGTAAATGGGTTTATTAGAGATAAATCAGCAAGAATTTCATGGAAATGAAAATAAATGTCTGCGTTCACTTTTCAAAGTTTTGGCGATAACGAAACTAGACATGACCATTAATTTACGGGAACAACTAATTACGTACAAACTGGTATAGAATTTTCTCAATATAACTTTGGTAAAATGTTTCAAATGTAAGATGTAATAGAAAATGTTTAGCATAACTTTCAATTAATTATCAATATTCATATGCAGAAAGCGGGTATCTTCCAAGCATATGCAGACAGCAATGGCCCAGAACAGCCATGCAAATAAGGGCAGTCCGATCAAAGTCTATCTACATTTTGTCCGGCTATTTAAACAGTGTAAGTTGATCAGTCTGCTGATGCAATACTATACCGGTCAGATAATGCAGGTGTGCCTGTTAAAACTGAACACTTGTTGTTCGAATATGATCGGGGCAGCTCAAATAAGGAAATACTGATGTGTACATATATATTACTGAAAACACTTCATTATCATTTGTTAACACTGCATTATGAAGGAATACCTAAATACACTTCATTTTGTTGTCTTTTTTTTCGAATCCCATACTGCATTTACCCTAAGTAGAGGAACTTTTTTGCCTGAACACAGAGCATAGACAGCATTTTTTTGTGTTGAGGTTTTACGGCCCAGTCAACCTAATGGGGTCATGTCGAGCATGGTCAGTTTACCTAACCACACGTTTACTGGGCAGGCTTAGTCCTCTAAGAGGTTAACTGGTATTGTGCACATTGTTTCTCCCGAAACTGACAACAGCCCTTCTTGAATCAGTGGCCCTTTTCTTGCAAGGTGGACAACAGTTTGTCTTTAATTGTTCTTCATGTCTTCATTGGTGACAATCCTGTTCTTGTTTGGATTTTATACCAATAAAATTGATTTGATTTGAAAATATTTTATTTGAATCAGCGGGAGAGAATGACCATAGAAAATATTTCATGATCAATCACCACGAAAGAATGTTGCCGACCTTGGCGGGGTTTGAACCCGCGACCTCCTGGTCTCCAGTCTGACGGAGTATCCAACTGAACCACCGAGGCCGGCAGAGACAGCATAGACCCAGATCAAACTGCTCCTAAAAGCACTTTGGTCAGATCAGAGGCTGCACTTTTTTTTGCCGCTGAGCATTTTTAGAACTTTTAGACATCATCAGTGCCGGAATTTCAAATTTAAGTACAACGAGTTTATGTATCTAAATATTTTGGGTAATGGCAGAAGACATAACTGTCCAGACTGCATAGAAAATAAAAGACATTTCCACATATGAGAACACCATCATCGTCCGTCAGGTCAGGTCACAACCCTCTGTTATGGATGTTTGGCAATTTAAATATCTGTCATTCTTTCTTTATTTTTTTATATTCCCAAACATTATTTTTTGGAGTACTGTCTTCAAATATGTCAGTGAACTGTCTCCAACTTTGTCGGTGAACTGTCTCCAAAATACGTGTCCGTGAACTGTCTTGTCGGTGAACTCTCAGAACCTGATAAAGTAGCTGTCATAAGTGGTCCATCCTACAAACCGACCATTACAAGAACTGTTGTATACGACAGTGGTATACGATACCATGCAGCCGAGCTAAGAAAGCATTTCCTTCACTTTAATTTAATCCACTTTTTTTTTGTTTAATAGGAATTAGGAGCTCACTTGGAATTTCTGCAAACATGTTCAGACATGCATCTGTTGAGCAGAAATTTATCAAAAGATATATTTATATTCATATAACCAGAACTGAAAAAATGCCAACCTTTTTCATCATATTCTAGTTGCATGGTTTCAATTTGGCTGTTTTTATCCTTTTACTCACCATAATAATAAATACCAAAAGATAACGAAATTCTAGGTGAAAACATGGAAAAGGCATCACATAACTTTCAATTCAAAACGGTTAGTGAAAAATAGATAAGGCGTAGCTGAACAATGTTAGAACCATGTGCAATAGCTATGTTTCCAACTCTAAATTTCACTTCAGTATGAAAAGGGATCAAAATATCCAGTAAAAAAAAACAATTTATCAATGATTACGGCGGGAAAGGATTCAACATTCTTGTTTGCTCTTGTCAATTTCTTTGCACGCTTTGCATTCCGATCATCTCGATACCTGTGCATGGATCTTCTCTGACGCTAAATTATTTTTCTTTCTGCCATTCAAATTTAAAATGAAGACAATACATAAAGTCTAATTAGCTCAACAATATTTGGTATGTACTCACAGCGATATTTCTACGGGCGCAGCCATTTTGAAGCTTTTTGATGGAATGATGGGTAGAATGGTTACTACTTAAGGGAAATAACTCGCACATGATTTTCAAATAAACTGATACAGGATTTACTCCCTAAACTGTTGGCACATATTGTGGACATAACAGAGTGGACAAACAGATTCTGCTGTTCATTTAGGGACAGTGAGAAATACTTCCAACAAAGTGGATATTGAGGGAAAGATTACACTGGGGAGGAAAACTGCTTATTCCCTAATGGGGGGCGGGATTCCATGGGGGGGGGGGGGGGGGGGGGTCTGAAACCATCCCAGAATGGCTATATCTGGACCACTTTTGTCATACCGAGACTACTCTATGGCTTAGACACTCTACTTTTGAAAAATAAAGACATACAAACACTTGAAAAATTCCAAAGGAAATGCCTAAAACAAATCCAGGGTTTACCTGACAATGCTTCCAACTCTGCCTGCTTAGCACTCCTAGGAGTTTTACCAATTGGGGCTGTGCTACATAAAAATCTCCTAACCTTGTTTGTTAGCATGATACGTGATAAAACCTCAAATGAGTATGAAATAGCACAGCGACAGTTGGTTATGAGAGAAGACCCTCGAGATAGTATGTTTACCTATATCAAAAGCATTTTAGAATGCTATGATCTCCCTTCCGTTTTTTTGGCTGTTGAATAACCCTCCTACAAAAGCTGAATGGAAACGTATACTCCACTACAAAATTAACGATATGGTAGAGTCTGAATGGCAGACTGACATTGAAAGTAAATCTTCAACAAAATATGTGAATCCTAGTATTCTAAAAGTAGATACTTGTCACCATATTTGGTCAACTGTTAGAGATAATATTCATGACAGTAGGAGGGCACAGTTAAAGTGTAAATTATTAACTGGAACTTACATACTGCAATCTAATAGAGCTGCCTTCAACCAGTATTCGGTAAATTCAAACTGCAAGCTGTGTGAGTTGGCTCCAGAAACCAGACAGCATTTCATTGGAGAATGTATTTATTTTGAAACAGAAAGGTCTGATTATATTAATAAACTTACTTCAAGTGGTATTTTTACCTTGAAACAGTTACAACAGTTGCAGAATCCAGACTTTTTAACGTGTGTGACTCTGGACGCGTCATGTATCATTGACTACAGTAATCTAGACCTTGAAAAGTTGGGGTCGCTGGAACTTTATACCAGAGAGTATATCAATAGGATACATATTAGGCGAGTCGTGGCATTAAAACAGATTGCAGAGAACACTTAAAGCAGCACAGTGTATTGTATGTAAATACGTTAATAACAGCACATATATGTAAGGAGTATGGCACAAGTATGGTAAGGACTTAAAGGTGTCACAATATTTAAAGTAAATATTGCATACTAATAGACGTCTTCAGTGAGTCTCGCTTTCAATTTTCTATAAAAAAAATGAAAAAAGTCCGTATTTTATACCTGATGCAATATCTAGAAATTGTTATGGAATAACTGAAATGTAATACAATTAACAGTGAAACATAATGATGCTAAAGTTATACAATGTTTTAGCTCAGTCAGTATCATGCTAATCATCCTCTCATTTTCATACCTATTGCATTGTATTTGTTGTTTTATTAATTTGTATTGTATATATTTTAGAGGGCCTCATGGAAGATTGGCTCTGCCAAATGAGTCACCATCTTTAAATAAAGCCAACTTACTTACTTACTTACTTACTTACGTAAGGATCACCAGCCTTGAATTTTATTATAAAACACCACCCAATTACTTAACGTCACACAGACGTGTGCCTCGAACAAATAAGCGGGGGAGCTCTAAGAAGAAACAACAACAACATTGGCTCGTTTGTCCGGTCAGTCATGTCATAAACAGTCAACAGCAAGCGATGTGATGTTTCGAACTAAATCCATCCTTCCGTCTATCTAGCCAGTAAGTCGTCTGTCTGTCCACCAAACCATCGATTCAGCCACCATCCATCTGGCTAGTTTTCTTCCACCTACCTTGGCCCTGCGATGTTACTTAAAGGATTATACAAATGTCCTGTCCTGGATTGGTAAAGCATATTTCATACTCCAAATGATTCACACAGTGTGCTTATTTCAGTTACACCTCTCTTCATATCTGCATTTTCCCCTTTCACTGATGGTATAATTACATTATGAATAAGTATTCTGAAAATAGTCAGGCGACTAACACTCGTACCTATTCTCATATGTAACTGATTGAGCTAACCTGTGAACTAAACTACAGAGCTTGCTAAAAGTCACAAATGGACTCGTATGCAATAAACTTTGAAAAATATGAAGTTAACCCTCAACCAATCCCATATTACATACAAGATAGACCCTGTTTTGTCCTGGGTTTTTTTTTTTTTTTTTTTTTGGTATATTACCCATTTCATTGCTAGATGCACTGAGCTACATTTTAGCTCAGCATTTTAGACTTCAACAATGTGGACCTAAATGTCCGCGGAACTAAATATCCGATAGAATCTGTTTTTGCATTATTTGGAAAGAATATGGTGCGAAACGACAGATAATTTTCTAATTCGTAAGACTGGTGGCAAAAAAACACCACAGAAGCGGATAAAAAACAATATAAAATCCAATTGTTCGCGGTCTTTTACTTTTTATGACTAAATAATTATATTCCATCATTTTAAATGAAAATGAAACTTATTGAAGAATTTTGATTTATGTCGGTAATATCCAACTTTGGGGTCAAATGCATGACTAAATAATTATATTCCATCATTTTAAATGAAAATGAAACTTATTGAAGAATTTTGATTTATGTCGGTAATATCCAACTTTGGGGTCAAATGCTGTACATAGTCAAATAAAGTGTTGAAATAAAAGGACATATATATAATACGTAAAAAAAAAAAAAAAACATGTAAATTTCACTGTCGGACATTTAGGAACCCCCCATGTGAACCTTGAGAATCTCGATTTATGTTGGTAATAGCCATATTTGGGGTCAAATGCCGTAGTGAAAATCCGCGAACAATTGGATTTTATATTATTTTTTTTCCGCTTCAGTGGTGTTTTTTTTTTTTTTTTTTTTTTTTTTACCACCAGTCTTACGAATTAGAATATTATCTGTCGTTTCGCACCATATTCTTTCCAAATAATGCAGAAACAGATTCTGTAGGACATTTAGGTTCGCGGACATTTAGGTCCACATACAGGGGGTTCCACACTGAAATTTTCCTCCCGGCTATTTTTTTTTTATTTTTCGTTAATAGAGCAAAAAAGAAAAGGTATATTTAACTATTTTATCAGAACTAGAAGTTTTACTGGTGAAACGTCTAATGACAGTCATTCAACTGGACCTCAGTCCCAATCAACTTGCACATAATCCTCGCGAGGGGGTGCTGCAGTATGGAAAGATAAACCTGTGATATGGGAAGTAAGTCCCTAGCTCTCACCAGAGATGTTTGTGAAGCCAACGCATATTCCCATAATTTAACTGTTGAAAACTGGATTTGAAGTTTGAATGGTATTTTATTTTATTTTATTTTTCAATACCTCTATCGTTGTGAATGTTACAAGGGGGACTGTCTGATGGAGGAAAGCCCTACTTAAGGAAATGCCCTGTGAAACCACTGCAACCTCAGACCACAACCCGGCAGGTGAGAGTCAACAATTCACACATGACCGCGTCCTGCATATTTTTTTCTGTCCCAAATGGGCTCGAACTTACGCGGCAGAGGTGTGAGCTTGTCATTAGACAAACCTCGCTACCAACTGAGCTATCTTATTCAGTCCTTTCTTATAATTGACACCTCTGAGAATAACATACACACGCGTCTAAACAGCCGCCACTCACTCAATAATTTTTATTGAAATAGACTATAGTGCAGAAAAAAAAAAAAAAAAAAAAAAAAAAAAAAAAAAAAAATCGGTCGCTATCGTGTATGGCGGAAAAACACGAATAATGTCCGTAATTGCATATGGTCACGGATTTGTTATCCAATCAGATTGAGTTTTGAGTGCTGCAGATGTTGATGAATGAAAATGGCGAATGGGAATACTGATGATAGGCTCGTCACAGATTTTTGCAATAGCTGGACTCGTTACTTCGACGTTAAAAAACACAGATAATATTTTCTTGTAGAAGTTAATTTCTGTGAACAGTTCAGCTATGCCGAAGAGGAAATCTCAGGCTGGAGAAGATCTGGACGGGGATCAGTCTGTGCCATTACCAATTCAGACATTTTTCTGGAGACAAACAAGGTTGAATAATTTATGTTGTTTTACTGCGTTTTTAAATATTTTTAGTCTCGTTTAACAAAAATGATTAATGTACCAATATGTTGTCAATATAGAGTTTAGCTTTATATACAACATAACCTAACTGTGTATTATTTCAGAGCGCAAGAACTAATTGAGGGCTGTTAAAAAAGTACTTGTTTTTTTTTTGTTTTTTTTTTTTTTAAAGTGGGCCAGATTTTGCTGGGTGGAGCGAGGGTGGAGCGAGGGTGGAGCACTTAGTAGAACTTTTGCCTCAGTTTGTTTGGTTGAGGAGGTTTAACATCAAGTTGACTTTCTGTTTGTGTATCTGTCTGTATGTCTACCTGTGACAGTGGTAGATATGTTCTGAAAATAAAAATCAGTGAGATTCTTAAAAAAAAAAAAAAAAAAATAGATCTAGTGATGTCTATTTAAACATTAAATATATAGCATATTATCCTTTCAAGATATGTTGAAAAGTTTTTTTTGTTTTTATTTTTTTGTCTGGAGCTTTACACAGAAGAAGTAAATTAACTAACTTTTGTTATGATTTAATGTAAAACCATTTGTCTAAACCATGTTTACACAAAAAGTTATATTCTGTTCATTGAAGGGGTGGTTGGGTGTGGCTAAGGGCGTCATGTATCTTATGTCATCGGGGCGTCCAACTGATATTGGCTTACAGTTGGGCAAGGCTTGCTATCCTTGTAGCAGGTAAGGGTAGAGGGGAATGTGTTTATTTCTTTGTTTCTTCCCTTTCATTCCTGTTCCTCTTTCTTCCCTGTCCCTCTCATTCACCTCCTCTACTATCTCTTCTATCCCTTTTCTCCCTTTCTCTGGGAGAGGACATAAAATGACCCACAAGGGTTGACGTGTCGTTAAACCCCAACACAATCAATCTAAAATGTATCTGTTCATTGGTTTTAAAAAAAAATTGAATATTTTCATTTTTTCCCATAGAATGGCTGCAAAATATGCAGAAATTGGTAGGGTAGGTAAACTTGAGGCAGGCTTTCAACAAATTCCATTGTTCAAAATTTCTGAAATTTTGACAATATTATTATGGAATATCAATAATTTAAAATCCTTAAAGAGAAACAAAAAAAAAAAAAAAAATGTTTTCTAATAAAAAAAAATAATAAAAAAATCCAGAGTACATGTACTATAGAAATTGCATTTATAAGTTAGACCCAGTTTTGGCCGTAAAATTAATTTTACAGTAAATATTTGAAAACAAAGCAGAGAAACAAAAAAGACAAAAAAAAGAAAAAATATATATATATATATACGTTTGCAGTAGTTCCTGATAAGACATTGTCATCATCAGTCAATTATAAATCAATGTTTTCATTTTTTCCTTTAGAATAAAACGCCAAACGAAAATCATCTTTCCGAGGCATGTCGAAAGCACAGTAAGGAAATTTCTGAAAAAAAAAAAATAAATAAAAATAATGAGACACTGCACAAAACTGGGTTTTTGGAGTCAAAAGTTAGTGACTCTTACTATAAAATAGACTTAATACGTTTGCAGTGGTGTCTGTCTGTCTACATGTATGTAACAATGACTGTGACGGCTGGGTATCCCAGTCTGTAGGGGTTACCTAGTTTGAGCTCTGGTACGGCTGATAGGATAGCTCAGTCAGTAGACCATGGGAACAGTAATTTGAGGGTTGCGGGTTCATTTATCTAACCCTACAGGTGACATGATTTGGTGGCCATTGTGGCTCAATCCAGGAGTGTTCTGGCAGCATGAAAGAGTATGAAAATAAGTCTCTCAGCTGGCCTGGATTTAGAGATTCTGGATTAATCTGATTTAAGCAAGGGAAAATGTGACAGTGGTAGCCAGCAGAAGACCATGGATTGACTATTGCAGGCCAAAATGACTATTGCGATACTTTTACTATTGCCAAAAGCACTATTGCAATACTATTACTATTGCAGGTTCCTATTGCAATACTATTGCAATAACTATTGGGAACATTATTTGCTTAAAAAAGACCAAAGATTTCCATAAAGCTTTAGTTTTGATGACATCCAGTGTTAAAATTCTGTTTGAAAGCCACACTGTTGCTGTTATATTTGATGAACTGAGCACATACTAACACCAAAAGTGTTGTATATTTTAGAATTCTGGTATGCAAATTCTAATAAATTCCTCCATATGGTTATAATATGCAGATAGTTTCTATTTATAGACCTATGGTTTCTATTTATACATCTGATATTTCTGTCTTTAGAACTATTGAAACTATTGCAATAGTGAAAATACTATTGCCGATACTATTACTATTGCCACTTTACTATCACGACAGCACTCTTGCCAAGGTCACTGTTGCGATGCATTGATAGTTTGATGTATTGTTACATCCTTAGGGAACAGTAACCCAAGGGTCCTGGGTTTTAGCCCTGGTATGGCTGTACATTTTGCTCACCCTGTGACATATCTATCTATCACTCAGTCAATCAATCATGAAGGGAATAGACATCAATCAAAAACTCATAAACATAAGGAATAAATCTCTTATCAGGCATGAAATAAATTTACAAAAAGCAGACACCATATTCGACCTAATTACCACACATACCCTGTAAGTGCACAGTTAAGCAATTCTGTAGTCATCAGATTACATCCAGTGTACTTTTTGTCTACTTTATAAAGGCATATGTTGTGGGCACCCCGGTGGGTACCTTTGAATTGCATCAACTTGTTGATGCAATTCAAATGAGTGCCCACAACAAAATAAGTCCTTTGGTAATCAAGTTTTAAAGCATACCCTTGGTAGGCAGATTCATATTTTACCACAAGTTTTCCTGGTAATTTTGAAAAATCTAAGCGCACAGTGTGGTATTTAGGTGGAATACGGTATGTAACATCATAATCTTACTGTCAACACTGACCTAAGCATCTATGATTAATACACAGGACTCTTCCATAATACAGGCTAGAAGGGTCCATTTTCTATTTAAAGGGGTTTTACCATCAGGGCCTGACAAATCCAAGTTTCAGCCACTTGCCCGGCACTCCACAGCATCTTGAAAATGGTTCGGAATTACAGTACTCCCTATATATTCTATACATTTTTCTGGGCAAGTGAAATAAAAAATCACTTGCCCAGCCAAAATTTGGACTTGTCCTGGGCTGCTGGGCAATGGATTTGTCAGGCCCTGACCATGTTCACCCTTATCCTAAAGTTTGAACAAGTCCATTTTACTACCTATCGATGACTAAACTATTGCTGCATGAGAGGCAAACAGTGTGAATCCTGCGGCATCTGATCTGAGTCTACACTCTTTGCTGTGGCCTGTCTGTCCCAATACTTAGGGTTATTATGGTATATAGAAATTGCCTTAATTGCTCCTGTTTTTATAAATTTTCTAATGAAATGGCAGACAGTGCAGACTCTGATCAGCTGCCATGTTTGATCTGGGTCTAGACTGTTTGCTATGATCTATACTCTGGGAAACCAGGGTCATGTTCAAGAGTGCAAAACACTCATGAATATTTGCGCTGAATTCCTGCTTCTATTGGTGGACATCATTAGGTATAGGAATCCCAGGCATTTACAATGGACATTTTAAAATGGATTAAATTACAATTTACCTTCTTTTATTCCAGTCCATTTATCCGACCAAAGCTTGGAAAACTTTGTGATGCATCATGTGTGGTAAGTACTTTGCTGTTGTAAACATACATGTACATGTATCAATAGACATATCTAGGTCTTGTGAATCCTTAAAGCTGTAGTAGGCCAGAGGGTGTCCGGCTAGGATAGAGCGTCTAGTCCAGACCAACCACTAGGCTAATAAATTGCCCAAGTTAACTAGAAAACTTTGCAGTGTCTTAGCTTTGTTTTTTTTTGTTTTTTTTTGTAATTAAAATGTAGTTTTTACCAAAAAATGAGGTTAGGAAAATCATCTGTTCATCTGGGTCCAGTTGTTTAAAGCATCGTTAGCTTAACGAGCTCATTAGTGGTCAAAATGTTAACTGTTCTAGTAAGTACAATATCTAATTCACAGTTATTTTTTTGCTGAAAAAATGTGAGTAGCTTTGCACATTTTTTCAGCAAAAATATTAGCATATTTACCATATATATGCCATATTTAATGATCAAAGTTTTAACAATATGTTAACTAACGGCATTGTTAGTTTTGAACAACAGGCCCCTGATCAGGATATCTTGCTAATCTGGAGCTGTGAAATATGAATAATGAGGAGAAGACTGTGATTATGTCTACAGTCAGGCTGCACAAGGCTGGTGTGAATCTTCAATGTATGTATGTACCATAGTTAACTTGATTCATGATGTGGCACTCTCACGAAGAACCTTGCTTTTATTTTCAGTCTTTTGAGAGAGTAGTGGTACAGAACATTCTCCATGGACAACCTCCAAGCCTTTGTGAGGCCTTACAGAGTGTCTCCAGGTGGAAAGTCATACAGGTTGGTAAAAAATTAATTTCATATACATTTACTTTGATTCTGATTTTATAATCCCCATACTTTTTTAAAAAAAAAAAAAAAGAAGAAAAATAGTAATAAAAAAATGTTGGCGATTGTGTCATAGGTCAGTTTGTCAGTGACCCATCTTAGAATTTAATTGAAAAAAGATTGAAGCTAGATTGTAAAAGACAAAAACAAGCTTTTTCTTTGGTTATATGTAGCTCTGCCTGGGCTTATTAACCCTTGTCATGCTGAATAAATTAAGATGCCACGCCCACTTCTAAATTTCAGCCAATTAGATCACTTGATCCAGGCTGTTGATACAGTTCACATATTTAATGACAAACAGTGCAGATCCAGATCAGTTGGCTTCTTCAGAAGCCAACTGATTTGGATCTACACTGTTTGCAAAGGCAGGACATATCTGGGTTCAGCAGGACAAGGTTTGAAAATTTTGGTCCAACATGTGGGTCCAGAAGGGGTTACTGGCCAGAATTATTGTCTCACAGGACATAGTTATGTTGCATTTCAAATTGAATAGCATGAAGAGCAGAACAAGTTTTCACAATGAAGTTTTTACTCTTTATGTTGTGATGTGGGTGGGGTCAGGGTGAAGTGGGGTGGGGGCAAAATTACACTCTGTAGGAAACTGTCATATTGCATATAGTTTAAATTGTATGAAGACCAGAACAAGTTAACAAGTTGTCTTCGAAAAAATGGCAGCAAAATGTTCAAATGTATCCATAAACCATAGTTTTTTCATATTTTCATATTTGAATTTTTTTTTCCTTTTGGCCTTAATTTTTAAAGAAACTGGATTTCTGCCTACTCCCCCCCCCCCCCCCCCCCCCCCCTTTTTAAAGCAAATACAGAAAAAAAAAATGGCAGGGATAAAACAATCTGTTGCCCGAAGCCCAATAAAGAAACCTTTATATTAGCATTAAAAAAAAAAAAAAAAAAAAAATAAGAACTCTTTGATAACACATGTGAACTGGTTTTGATTAGATTCATAGGTAAGAGTGGGTATCAGGTAAAATAGTTTTCTTATTTCTGCACGAAAACATATATTGTTGGTACTCATTAGAAGCACCTTAGTGAGTTGCTTCTAATGAGTACCCACAACATACATGTATATTTTCATGGCAAAAGTAAGAAAAATATAAATACTTTTGGATTGAAAAAAGCATCTTATCAAGAGCTATAAAGTCAGATTTTTTTTTTCAGGTTGCATTTCCTCATGTGATGCATGCCTGTGCTGCACTGCTAGACAATCGTAAACACTACAACCCTGGTGCTAAATTTAGCAACAGCGAGACAAAACTGCTTTACACTCTTCACTGGATCACCTTAGATGCCGCATCAGAATGTGAGGATACATCAACAATGCACGACACTGTCAAACCTGTAGGAACGGTACATCTGCATACATTAAAAAGCATTAAGCTGTTTGTGTACCTGTTTGCACCTCTTGTAAACACATTAGAAGACTCGGACTTTCAGTCTCTCAAGTTAGAGAATGGTTTACGTATATGGCAGCCAATGTGGGATTATTCACAGCCAGATACACCATGTTTCTCGACACCTGTCAAACCTTTGAGAAATACTCTTAAAGCACAGCGAAATTTATTAAAGGTCAACACTAATGCCGCAAATATCTATATCGGGAAAGGTACGTCCAGAGAAAACCTAAATTTGATGTTAGGTTTTGATACAGTGAGCTTGGAATCTAGTGAAAGTGGTTCTTCTCCAACTAGATTAGCTCCTCTGGCTAGACTGAGCGATAGTGAGTTCTGTTTTATGTCACAGTCAGAGACCCAGTCTGTCAGCTATGTGTGTGAGTTCTGTAATGCTGTAAGGTCGAACCGATCTGGTGAGGCTCCAAATGTCTGCAGATGTGGGAGGAAGGATAGTTTTATTGCCATTGATAGTAGACAAGGGCTTCTGGAAAAGTTTGGGTCATTAGACAAGGATTATGTGAAACAGCGGCTAGCTAGTGCAGTTACGAGTGGAGTCAAAGGTCCAGCAACTCCAGATATACTTAGTGCCAGTTATTTTGATATTGCTGTGCTTCAGTGCTTGTTTTGTCTCCAGTGGTCAGAGGACGGCATATTCTGGGGACTGAAGTATGTACATCAAAGATTGCTAGAGATTTGTGATGAATATGCACGGATGGACCTTACAGAGAGAGAAAGAAGCAGATCACTACCTTTCACCGACCCAAAGATTTTGCGGAGCAATAGTGTTCCTAAATCATCACTGTCCAAGGGAACAAAGGAATCTCAAACACAAACAAAAACTTCTAATGGTGCAAAAGCAAAACATGCTTCCATGTCTCCTGGTTTATCAACAATAGCGAGTGATTCTGAACCATCTTCAAACCCAGCTTCTCCCATATCTCAGCCCTTCCTGTCAGAGCTGAGAAAAGAACCACCATTTAAGAAGGTGTGTATGGTTGAGCTGAGGCAGTATCCTGATAGTACAAGGGCATATGTAAGGAGAAAAGATCCACCAAGCAATGACACTTCACCACAACATATCATTCCTTTCAAGACAAAACTGGACCAGTATACATTACCCACAGTGGAAAGAGATGCCTCTTCTGGGCTTTACAAGTGGAATTTAGAGCCCGGCAGGAGCCCAACAGACTCGGCTGGTAGGTCTCCAACAGACAGAGGCATGAAAACAGAACTGAGTTGGGCCACAAGTACAGAGAGGTCTGTGTCTCCTCAGACAAAGTTTAACTTCCCTCCACCCTCGGACCAGGAATATGAAACATCCAGTCACAGCAGTAATGAATCATCACTTTCGTCTCAGTTTCTTGAATCATCTCAGTCAGCAAAAAACAGCACCGTAACTCGACCGATAATAACAATCACACAAGAGACACCACAACGAACCCAACAAAGTTGGCCGTCAAGGTATGCCTACATTCGTGAGCAGAGTCCTGTTCCCGGTGGAGAGGGTAGTCAGGAGAGAGAACACCTTGGCCTGTCACGAAGCATGACTGACTCGCATATCACTTACCAGCCTGAGGAAGAAGTACATGAAGTTGCAGGAGCTGTACATTATATACA
Source organism: Anodontia alba (assembly GCA_964016985.1). Classification (NCBI taxonomy): domain Eukaryota; kingdom Metazoa; phylum Mollusca; class Bivalvia; order Lucinida; family Lucinidae; genus Anodontia; species Anodontia alba. The sequence continues at coordinate 107,004,784 of OZ024821.1, read as the reverse complement.
GAAAAATGGCCGCCTCAATTATAAAGTCATATTACAGGTTTGTTTCATTTCATTGTTACATTAAGAAATGGAAAAACATAGCTGTAGATAAATGCTAACCCAGCAGACAACAAACTGGTGATATTTTTGTTATTTTTTCCAGAAAAGAGGATTTGACATTTCATGATTCCTTAAGGAGACAGTTTGCATGATATGTCAAATCCTGTTTTCTTGGTAAAAATAAAATATTTCAAAATTTCGTCTGCTGAAAATTTTACTCAGCGTGCTAAGCATTAAATCCAGTTAAAGTGAATCAGTATGCCTCATAGACAGAGTTGTTTTCAAAGGGAGACCACCACAACGGCAGAGTACTGTATTCAACCTAATTACTGCATATACCCCTATAAATGCAAGCAATTCTGTATTCAGATTACAGCCAGTGTACTTTATGTCTATTTCTTTATAAAGGCATATGTTGTGGGTACCCATTTGAATTGCATTGACTTGTCGATGCAATTCAAATGAGTACCCATAACATGCTTTTATAAAGAAAATCAGAAAGAAAAAAACAAACAAAAAAAAAAACATTGCTTAAGCATCATCTGATAAGACCTTTGCTGATCTTTTTTTAAGTGTACCCATAGTATACTGGTAGGAACATATTTTACCACAAGTTTACCCAGTACAGTCGAATTTCAATGACTCGAACACTGATGGCTCGAATACCATGTATAATTCAAACTCATTTTTGAGTCCCTACGAAATTCTTCTGATAGCTCAAGAATACAAAATGTTTAGGGAAATTTTCTTAATTCATCATGAAATCGTATGTTGTGTGTACTCATTAGAATTGCCCCATTGAGGCAATTCTAATGAGTATACTCAACTTAAAATCATTGTGTAGAAGATCGAAAAGGTTTTGCAAAATTATCGCTCTTTGCTTCCTTACCTGGCGCCATGATTAACCTTCAGTGGCTCGAACTACCCATATCTTGAACAAATTTCAGTGGTCCCAAAGATGTTCGAGCCACTGAAGTTTGACTCTATTTTTGAAAAACCTAAGCACATAATGGGGTAAATAGGTCAGATATGGTAATTTGTATTCCTTGTATATGAATCCTTTCTTGAAGGAGCTTTTAAAGAAGAATTTGTTTCTATGGGGAGAGTTCAAGACACTACATGTAAGTTCTATACCCAACCATCATAAATCAGGCACAAGTATCTGAGTACTCATGCTAGTACTGTAAATGTCCGACAGATTCTGACAAAATGGCAAATGGAGACCATATAGACACAGATCAGACTGCTTCAGGAGCACTCTGAGCACGGTCTACACTGTTTGCCATTCCACTAAGTATTCGAAGAACCAACTGCACAAAAAGCAAAATAGGCCAAAAAGTATTGAATAAATGTTCAACATTTTAGGACATTTACCATATCTCGAGCACATAATTTTATTAGTAAAGCACACAACTTACTCAGTCATGTTCTCAAATTAATAAGTCATGTCTTGAATGTACAGCCTAAACTGAGCACTCTACAGATTATCTAGAGCATTCGACTTATCAAACTGTGCACTTGACTTCACCTGTTGAGCCATCGATAGTATCACAAGTACGGTAAATGTCCTAAAATTTTGAATACTTTATTCCATTCTTTTTTTTTGCCTAATTTTGGCTTTCTGAGCAATTGCTTCTTAAAATACTTAGAGTAATGGCAAACAGTGTAGACCCTGATCAGACTGCTCCTGAAGGAGCAGTCTGATCAGGGTCTACACTGTTTACATATGAAATTTTGTCAGACACTTCGGTGTATGAAATTTTAGGACATTTACTGTAAGTCAAGCACACATCTCAGCACCTTGAGCAACAAGTAGGACTTGTAGAGCAGGTGTATTTGATGATAATTCTGTGATAATTTTCTCCAGTTCTCCATAAAAACGTGGGTACTCGTTCAAATGAGTACCCACAACAGATCATGTTTTTATGGAGGAATAAGAAAACATATCCAAGAATTATCAACAAATACTCCTCCTTCAATAGTCCTCTGAATTAGTATCGCAAACACTAAAGATAATAAATAAACTGTGTGTTCTAAACCAGCCACCATACTTTAGAAAGTCTTGGTGTGATTCAGAACTGGAGCCTGATTTCATATCCATGAACATAGCATTTTACTGGAGCCTGAACATAGCATTTTACTGAAGCCTGATTTCATACCCATGTACATAGCATTTTACTGTAATTGTAGTTGTACATTTTTCTTTTCAGTCCATTGTTCTCATTCAGTCTGGGATTGCAAACTAATACATGGTTGGAAAGTGCACCAGTAAACTTGCCATTAATACATGTGGCGAAATCCTTATAAAGCTACTATTAGTCAAATAAAATGTGTCTCTTTAAAAATAGGGTTTTGACATTTCATACAGTTTGATTAAAACTATTTGCAAGAAATGTCAAGCCCCATTTTATGGGGAAAAATATATAAGAAAACACACTATTGTCTGCCCTTTTTTGTCACGGGTATATTAAATGCTTTTCATAAAAGTCATAGCTCTAGATAAGGGGTATTCTGATAAAAAATTTAATATTTTTCCTTAAAAACATATTAACCCTGGTCCTGCTGAACCCGTATATATCCTGCCATTGCAAACAGTGTCCAGATCAGTTGGCTTCTTCAGAGTCCAACTGATCTGGATTTGCACTGTTTGTCATTAAGCATTTGAATTTATATCAACAGCCAGGATCAAATATTCTGATTGGCTGAAAAATAGAAGTGGATGTGGCATCTAAATTTATTAAGCATGGCAAGGTAAAGGGTACGCACCCAAGTGCTTCTAAAAACATCAGTATATGTACATTTTGATGGAAAAATGCAGCTCATCTACAGTAATGAAAGTTCTAATCTATATAGCAGAATGTGGCGTCTGATCTGGGTCTGCATTGTTTGCCAATAACCCTTTTAGTGATCTTAAACTACAATGGGTTAATTAATTACTAGCAGAAGCAATGTTTACTCAATTTTGTTTGATGTCTATATATTCCTATCAACAGCATTTTATTCATTTTGGGATAATGCATAAGGTCATATAATGAAAGTTCTATGAAAGGGAACGCTCTATAGAGATGAGAAAAATCCCACCTTAAATGGGATTCTTTTGGCACATTAAATTTTGTGTTTCTGACCTTTGATGCATATCTGTTGATGGGCAAAATAAATGAGTTGCCATATGGTAATTAAAAAAAAGTCTTCTATTATATACAAGTGAGTTTAATCCTTGCAATCCTGAATAAATTACAATGCCATGCCCACTTCTAATTTTCAGCCATTTAGATAATTTGATCCAGGTAGTTGATACAAAAACTTAATGACAAACAGTGCAGATCTAGATCAGTTGGCCAACTGATCTGGATCTATACTGTTTGCCAAAGCAGGGCGTGTCAGAGTTCAGCAGGACCAGGGTTAATTGACTTGTTTATTTTTTTCAGGCTGTTCACTTTGTTGCGAAGAATCAAGGTGGAGAGAAAATCTGTGAAGTCCTACTCAATCTGATCAATTGTTTGTTAGACCTAGATATAATAGAGAGAAAAATTGACACTGAGAAGAAAGCTGAAGAATCAGAAAAGAAAGAAGAGACACAGAATGGGAATGGGAACAAGAAGGGAGAGATGACGGCATTTAGTTTGGCAATGGATAGTATTGTCAGGTATAAAAACCCACAAAAATATAAGAGTCATACTTTGCACTTAACCTTTACCACCCTATGAGGTTGGATCCCTGCCGAGGTCGGCAACATTCTTTCGTGGAGATTGATCATGAAATATTTTCTACAGTCATTCTCTCCCGCTGATTCAAGAAGGGCAGTTGTTAGTTTCTGGCGAAAGAATGTGCACAATACTGGTTAACGCTTAGAGGACTAAGCCTGCCCAGTAAGCATGTGGTTAGGTAAACTGACCACGCTCGACATGACAGCATTGGGTTGACTGGGCTGTAAAACCTCAACACAAACAAACAAAGCATATTCATCAGATGACAAATCGGTCATATTTTTGTTATTTTACCCAGAAAATAGGCTTTGACATTTCATGCAAAGTGTCTTCAAAGGAGACCGTGAACAGAATATTTCAAAATTTTGTCTGCTGAAATTTTTCCCCAGAATGCTAAGCGTTAAACAATATTTTCACACATGTGACTAACACAACTGAAGTTGTAGTGTAAATAAAAAAAATTATAACCATCAGGTCCATCACTTATTTCAAAGCTGTTAAGACCCATATTTCTCTCAGTGCAATACTAAATCTGGTTAGTGGTAGTAATTTCTTAAAGGTTGCTGACTGAGCTAATTTTGGTATGACAAAAATCACAGAATCCCCACTTTGTTTCTTAGTTTACCAGTTCAGTTCAGTTTTCAGATTTTTAACGCTGTCAGGCAACTGAGTCACATAGAGGCAGCGCCAGATAAATCTGGATTAGTTTTACTGGACTACTGGGTTGGCTTGAAACGGTGCCTAGTTATAATTCATAACTAGGTCACCTCGCCCAGACACGGAGTACGTGCACGTCCAGACCTCGTGCGTGTCAAGACCTCGTGTGAGAGTAGTAGTCCAGCTTGTAAGTTGCAGAATTTTGACGATAGGCCGAAAAGTTTGAGCTTTTAATCTCGTACCTAATGCCTGTCAATTTCGACTGCAGAATGCATTAGGCACACAGCTCTAGTCGAGAGTAAGGTGCACTCACTAGCCACATGTCGGTCAGTCAGACACCGGAAAGGATGCAAGATGGGTGTCCTCACCCAGTAGCAGAGGGGGTGTCCTCACCCAGGAGCCGAGAGGGTGTCCTCACCCGGGTATCAAGAGGGTGTCCTCACCCGAAAGTCTATTGGGTGTCCTCACCCGAAAGTCTGTTGGGTGTCCTCACCCAAGTAAGTCGTACCAAGGTAACTTGGCGGCACCAAACGAATAAGTGGTGGTCCTCCACCTCCCCCTAAGGGGTCACTGCACGATTGCTCCAGGATGTCGTACCAGTAGGCTGAGTTTCGTTGTTTGACACCTCTCTTGTAAAGCTCTTCGATGTGCTCATACCAGATTTCGTCGTAGAACGAGTTTACCAGACTTGTTTCGATATTTATAATGTTTGAAAAATTAAATAGAATAAGTGTTCTGATACACTAAGTTTCATGAAAATAATTTAAGCTCTCAGTGAGGTTTTGAAGAATCTGCACACTCATTGTGAAAGAAATGTACTTTCTTATCATAAAAACACATAAAAATACACATATTCCTGAAAACTTTTAAAGTAACAAGAGTATAATCACTATTTAATTTATAAAATTATTACCCCCCTTGACCTAACTTGGCTACGTAGCCCAGTTAGAAAGTACATATTTAGGCAATATTTTCTTCTATAATTCTTTATTGCACAGTCCTTAGAAGCATTTTATAACAAATTAAGGGTAGTTTAATTTCGTTGTTTTTTTATTGTATTTTTAGACAACAAAAAATAAGGTTATATTGATATTAGCTCAGTCAGCCACCTTTAATATGCTGGAACCTCTTTATAAGTCGGTTCATTTTAAGACACTTTCAGATATAAGATGGTTTAAAGATGGACTTGCAAGGTTTTGTATCCAACAAAAATGTATACCGAAATAACCCTAAGTATTGGGACAGATAGACCTTTGCAAACAGTGTAGACCCAGATCAGATGCCACATTATGTGCCATCTGATCAGGATCTACACTGTTTGCCATACATACAGCAATATTTTAGACATCAACAGGTAGTAGAATGGAGTATTTCAAGTTTTAGGACAAGTATGGTAAGTAGATAAGGTGTCCCAATACTTAGGGCAAATAGGATAGATTATATACATATAATCTATACATTTTTGTTTGAATACAACACTGTTTAGCTAACATGTTTTTTTTCTTTGTATTCCAGCAATAGTGCTATAAAGAAGTTATTGTGTACACAGACAAGTGGACAAATATGGTATTAATCAGACCATATGTTGAGGGATCTTTATTTATTTGTTGCAAAGAATAAAAACAGCATTATACAGAATTTAATGGTGATTGCTAACCATCTTATAAATGTGTATATGTCACAGTAGGCTTGGGAGATATCCGAATTTTTGAGAGCAACATAGGCACTATGTCTGAAGAGATTTTCTATGAAAGTGCCAAATAAAATATGGACTCATTTTATTCCATGCTTTTTTTTTTTTTGCTTAAATTTGTCTTTTTGTACAATTGTTTCTTAAAATACTTTGGGGGAATGGCAAACAGCGTAGACACTGATCAGACTGCTCCTTCTGTCTGATCTGGGTCTGCACTGTTTGAATATGCCATTTTGTCAGAAAACTTTGATGTACGAAACTTTAGGACATTCATTGTATTTCAAGAAGGTGTGTTTTCCTGGAGGAAAAAAAAAAACAAAAAAAAACAAAAAAAACCCATTTGAACTCTGCCTATCTGGAACTGTGATCCTTGTTTTAGTAATACATGTCAAATCAGTTCTGTCTTCGCATATTTCAGTGTGTATAAGTCACTAGGGTGTCCCCATGGATGTGGTGATGGTCTTCGTGGTCGCCATGGCGACTGCCTCCGACAGAAAGGTCACAACTGTCTGCAGAGATTACAGCGTATTAATCCACCCCTTTTCCGCAGTTACATGCAGGATTCAATCAAAACTCGCCCTATACAAGAAGTGGTTGATTTCTTTCATGCATTCCTTGGTTTCTGTGTGGATCCAGTCCTGTTACTACAAGCTTCTCACAGTAAGTATTGTGGGATTGCCAATATCACCTACATATTATTCCATATATGTGAATATCTTCAAGGGATATAACTCTATATACAATATGTGACATTAAAATTTGTTTGGCTGGTTTGTTCATCCATTCAACCTAGTGGGCACTCTAATTTTATTCAATGTTACATCAGCATTGATGCAACATTATGACGTTGATGCAATGTTGTATAAATGTCATGTGCCCGCTGGCAAGGTTTTTAGTTGGTCCAATTTTATAACACAACTGAATCTATAAAATTTTATTTGATTTTCATAAAATTTCACAGAAATGATGTGAGAGGCTGCAAAGACATTAAAATTTTAGCTGTGATATCTGCTTCTTGCACAGTGTAGAGGCAGCCAGAGGACTTGTAAAGGAAGAGTATTTGGTAAAGATTCTGGGATAATTTTCTCAGTTTCTCCATAAAAACATACATTGTGGGTACTCATTAGAAGTGCCTCACTGAGGCATTTCTATTGAGTACCCACAACATGTTGGAGAAACAGGAAAAAAGCATCACAGAATAAAATCACCAAGTACTCCTCCTTAACAAATCCTCAGGTACAAGTTTGTATATTGTCCATACAAGAGAGTGAATTATATATTCAACGCATGCCAGAGTCACTGTATCATAGTTTTTTTTAATTCAGAGTTTAGAAAAAAATGCATATTTTATATGTCCATGAATCAGTCATATAACACAATTGAGGCCTACAGAGAAATATCATCAGTAAGTGGAGAAACAGCATAGCTACAGATAAGAGGGGGTATGCACATATTATTCTTACTTCTCCACAAAATCATATATTGTGGGTATTCATTAGAAATGCCTTGCTTCTTACTTCTCCACAAAATCATATATTGTGGGTATTCATTAGAAGTGCCTCGCTGAAGGGCTTCTAATGAGTACCCATAACATGGTTTCATCGCGAATTAAGAAAAATATCTTTACTTTTCAGACAAAAACGACAATAAAAATGCCTTATCTGAATCTATGAACAGACTAGTTTGCACATGGGTACAGACTGGTCAGCTTCTTTGCTTTTGACGAAAGTAGTATAAAGCCCTGGTATAATGTATACAGTTCTTCCCCATTGGTTCTTTATGGGTTTGCATATGATGCACAACACCGGAAAAGGGCCCTTATGCAATTTGCGGATAATGTAGGCCCAGATTGACCTGCACATTTGCACAGGCTGATCTGGGCCTACTTTGTCAGCTTACAGAATCAGTAGATACTGTAGTATATGTCGACGAAGAGAATGTCCAGATCAGACTGCATGGACGTACACGCGCAACTGGACCCTTGCTGCTCCTTTATGGCATAAGGGCCGTTTTTCCATGTTGCACATCATATAAGATACCATATTTACCCTAAATGTTCAGACAGACATACTCGAGCAAACAGTATAGATCCTGATTAAACTGCCCCTTTTGGAGCAGTTTGATCAGAATCTGCACTATGTGCTAGTTTTCAGCCAGCTCTTTTCAGACACTCCCCAGATAGACTGACTACCTAATAACCCAAAGTATTGGGATAGATAGGCCTTTGCAAACTGTGTAGCCCCAGATCAGATGCCGCAGAATGCGGCATCTGATCAGGGTCTACACTGTTTGCCATAAGTACAGCAATATTTTAGACACATCAAGATGTAGTAGAATGGACTTCCAAAATTTAGGACAAGAATGGTAAATAGATAAGGTGTCCCAATACTAAGGTAAATGCGGTAATCATGTTGCAGCTCTTTATTAAAAGATTCTGATCCTTGTATGCAGATTGGTTTTGATCTCCATAAGTAGCATATGCAGGCTTTTCAGTGTCCCTGAAATCTCTAAAAATCCTAATGGCCTCCATAGAATTCCTAAAAAAATGATTTTTCTGTTTGCCAAATTTTCCTAAGTTTTATGTGTATGTATATTTATATCCCCTATTCATGACTGTATGTTGCTTCACTGCATAGAGCCTGTCATTGTCACCCTTTCAATGCCTTGATATGACTTAAATAATGTTGAAAGGGATGTAAAACACCAAACCATCATCATCATCCTAATTTTAGACCTAATATCTAGTGGATTGCCCTAATTTTAGCCCTAATTTGTTGCAAAATTCTGCTGGAAAACCTGCATATGTTAATTTTCCCACAAAGAATCTTGTGTTCTGTATTGATGTAGTGCTGGGCCTAGTTCTTCAAAGCGTTATTAGCTTAACAAGCTTACAATGACAAACTTGTTAACTGTAGCTAAGATATTTTCAAATACATTGATATTTTTGCTGCTATAATGTGAGTAGCTTTTGCAGTGCAAAAGCTACTCACATTTTTCAGCAAAAAATATCAATGTATCTGCCATATTTTCAAGATAAAAATTTTAAAGTCAAGTAGCTCACAATTTTGTTGAGTTTTGAACAACTGGGCCCAGATGAATAAAGTGTGTGATTTTTCAGGTGGCAAGAAATCTAGTATAGCATCAGGTGCTAGTGGGACTGGTCCTGGCTCAACTGCAGGTTGCTGGACACGTAGCTCCCCTTGCATGAATAGAGCTCTTCATAAACAATGTTTTCAAAATAGAAGTGTTGCTATCGTATTTACCCTTAGTATTCGGACACCTCAACTTCTAACCATACTTGTTCCTGAATTTGAACAAGTACAATTTACTACCCAATGTTGTGTCTGAAAAAATGCTGGATGAGTGGCAAACAGTGTAAACCTTGATGAGATGCCGCATTCTGCGGCATCTCATCTGGTTCTATACTGTTTGCTCAGGCCTGTCTGTCAGAATACTTACAGTAAATATGGTACTTTTCTTATTTCTCCACCAAAATAGATATTATGGGTAATAGACCTTATCGGAGGCCTTGGCCCTCCTAAGGCAGTGTTCTGTGATTCTGTCATTTCTTGGGTATCTGCATACTTAATTTTTGCATTGCTTAACAGATCTTTTGAGTACCTAAAATGTAAGAGCCATATTGTATGAAATGTGTTTGTGAGACATTTGGGAATAGTAGAAGTGCAGACAAGCCAGAGCATCCATGCAGTCTGATCAATACCTTCACTGTCCACTGGTTGGTTTTCTGTTTATCAACAGATTGTTACTGATATCAGTCGGATTGGTGTCTGACAGGTGATCAGGAGGTTTGACTGGTGATCAGGAGGTTTGATCCCTGCCGGGTCCAGCAACTTTTTTTCATGGAGATCGATCACGGAGAAATATTTTCTGCAGTCATTCTGTCCCTGCTGCTGATTCAAGAAGGGCAGTCATCAGTGTCTGGTGAAAGAATGTGCACAAGCACTGTTTAACCACTTAGAGGACTAAGCCTGCCCAGGAAAAAGTGTGGTTAGGTAAACTGACCACGCTCAGCATGATCCTAACGGGTTGACTGGGTCGTAAAACCTTAACACAAACGAAAACAAAATATCAAAGGTCCTGTCGGACTGTGAAGGTCAGACAGGAGGATCCAGTTCTGAGCATTTCACACATGCTCAAAGACATCTTTTTCTTTGATGCAGTCTGTATGAATTTGTGGAGAAACAAGAAAACTAGCAAATGTATTCTGAATTGAGGGCTGATGAACCATTGTTTTTACATAGCTCCAGTTAAGAGAGGGTATCAGGAAAATAGTTTTTTTTTTTATTTCTCCACTAAAACATATGTTGTGGGTACTCATTAGAAACACCTAATGAGGTGCTTCTAATGAGTACCCACAACATATGTTTTCATGGAGAAATAAAAAAAAAAATCATCAATTTTTGGTTGGAGAAAAAAAGGTGCCTTATCTGGGGTTATGGTTATAGCTTATCATGCTGTTGCTATTAATTTATTTTATTAGATTTTTAGATAGCATGTTAAAATAATTTTAGATAAAGAGCTTTATTACAGATGGCTGGAGTTTGTTATAATGTTTAGTGTGTTTAAAGGTGTTTGTTATATTGCATGGAATATTTGTATTTTAAAGTAAGGGGAAAAGAATGTATCCGACAATGAAAAGTTTTGGATTAAATGGAATTCATGAGGGATGATTTAAATGTTCCTTGGTTTCTAAAGTAGATGCTTTTCTAATTTTGGTAAAATGCATGTAAAAAAAAAAAACAGACTGTTTTTTTTGTTCTTTTTTTTTTTTCTTTTTTTTTCTTTTTTTTTTTTTTTTTTTTTTTTTTTTTTGTTCTTTGTTTTTCAGAGAAAAGAAATGCATGCCAGACTGAACTGGTGTTAAAAAAGAGAGAAAACCCTTGTAGATTTGTATGGGACAAAACTTAAAATGTTTAAAAATTCTAAAATCATCGATTGCCATAACAGCTGTCAGAACACCCATTCTGTGGTTGAGAGGTCAAAAAACATTCACTATTGGCAAAGTCCAGGGCCCAGTTGTTCAAAGCATTGTTAGCTTAACAAGCTTGCTAATGACAAACTTGTTAACTGTTGTAGCCAAGGTATTTTCAAATACATTGATGTTTTTGCTGCAAAAAATGTGAGTAGCTTTTGCTGTCATGTTACTAACAACTTTGTTAAGTTTTGAACAACTGGGTCCAGATATCCAGATACAAGGTAAATGTAGATCTTATAAAATGATTAGGAAGGGTAAATCTGTCAAATCATATTCAGAGCAAATTGTTGCTAATATAAGAAATATAAGTGAAGATACCCAGGAAATGCCACAAATCCCTAACGTAGCACAGACTTTCCAAGGCATTAAAAGAAGGAGGGAAAAAATAATGGCAAAACAAACATCACATTTGAAACCACCAACACAGGAACAAAGAAGAACTGCATCAGAGGAACTGCCTTGGAATCATCAGTAGAAAAACTACTAGAGATTTAAATCAGTTTTACTTGCACAACACCTCATCCTTAATTCCAAGCCAATTCTGAAATGGGTCTACTTTAAAGGGAAACAGCCAATTCTAAAGTGCAGCCTGTTTCAGAATATTTTAACGGAGTTGCCTCTCTTGAAAACATATCAGTTTCCTTTAAATTGATTACTTCATTTCTCAACAGTAGTAAATTATAGCTTAGCACTCTGGATAAAAATTTTAGCGGATGACATTTTGAAAGATTTTTCTTATTTTTCCCAGAAAATAGGCTTTAACGTTTCATGCAAATTGTCTCCTAAGGAGACAGTTTGCATGAAATTTCAAAGTCTATTTTCTGGGAAAAATTATAAAAAAAATATCATCGGTTTGTCATCTGCTGTATTGCCCAGAGAGCAGTAAAGGTTAAACACAGGCTTGTCTGTCTTCTGTATTTGGGATAATGCTTTTCCACATTATTGTAATATATTGGTTGTGAACATAGTTATAGTTGAAATTGGTTGTCAAGGTGATGACTCCTGGCTTATGTCTGTATTATGGTTTTGGCTGTCTCAACAGCAAGCATTGTGTCTTGTTAGAGGAGTAGGAAGATCAATAAAATTTCAGTGAAGTAACATGTCTCCAGATAAGGCACTTTTTTTCACCCAAAAATTACAGATATTTTTCTTATTTTGCCATTAAAGCATGTGTTGTGGGTACTCATTAGAAGTGCCTCAGTGAGGCACTTCTAATGAGTACCCACAACATACATTTTTGTGGAGAAATAGGAAAAATATTTACCTGATAACCCTCTTATCTGGAGCTATGAACTGACTGCTATATCGTGAGGAAATCTATCTGAGGTGCTTACAAATAGTGACAGCTTAAATTGTCTGCCTGTCCAGGCAGTCAGCTCGGGATCTTCCAAGTTCACTGTTTAACATTCTGCACAATGCAAGTATTGTGTGTAGAAACTGTGAAGAAGTTGGCTGTACTGGTCAAATGCATTATTTTATATTGTTCACTTATCAGGTCAGTTTAACAATGGTACCACTCAATTTGTCTCAAGACAGGAGACAAGTATAGTAAATCAATATGCAGCCAGAATTCTTTATAACTTGTTGCATATTCATAGCACCAGATATGAGGGGGTATTTACATAATACTTTTCTGAATTCTCCACAAAAACATATGTCGTGGGTACTCATTAGAAGCACCTCGGTGAGGCACTTCTAATGAGTACCCACAACATATGCTTTAGTGGAGAAATAAGAATACCAGTACTTTTCAGTTGAAAAAATAATGCATTATCTGGAGCTATGGCACTACAGTCGAACCTCAATGGCTCAAACATCTTTGGGACCATGAAAATTCGTTCGAGACATTGGTAGTTCGAGCCGCTGAGGGTTAATCATGGCACCAGTTCAGGAAGCAAATAGCGATAATTTAGGGGATTCTTTTCGATTTGATTGTATGTTTGAGTGTACTCATTAGAATCTCCTCGATGAAGCGATTCTAATGAGTACACATAACATACAATTTCACGATAAAATAAGAAAATGTCCTTAAATATTTGTTTTCTTGAGTTATCGGGTGAATTTCGTAGGGACTCAAAAACGAGTTCAAATTAGCCATGGTAAACGAGCCATCGGTGTTCGAGCCATCAAGGTTCGACTGTATATGAAAAAGGCCCTTTGTGGATCATAAAGGCCCAAATAAGCCCGTGCACGCAGTCTAATCAGGACCTCCATTACCAGCTCACGGAATAAAAAGATACTGTAGACTGTGTTAACAAAGAGAGGAAACCCTGAACAGATGCACATACTGATCTTGGAATTTGCTGTTGGCACTTGACATAAGGGCCCATTTTCCATGTAGCACATCATATGGTTACTGCACATGAACTATTCCACTGAAAAGCAACATTATAACATATATCACCAGTACAGGCATGGCAAAGAAAAAAATCTGAGCAGCGTATAAGAAGTCTTTTGGACTTATGCAGACAGTGCAGGCCCAAATCAGCCTGCACATCTATAGTTTGATAAGGGCAGTCAGCTTGCAAAACCAGTATTCTGTAATATACCATTGAACACCAAAGTCTATGGCCAAACTTAACCCTTAAAGTAACACTCAAATCACTGGTCTAGACCACATTCTGAGTTTTTACTTTTTCAGGTAGACAATTCAAGCCTTATTTTCTCTGAAAAAAAAAAAAAATCGGAATGTCATCTGCTACAGTTTTTCATGGTTCTTTAACCCTAAAAGTGCCCAACAGAATTGTTGCAGGTGACAACTTTTTATTATTATTATTATTATTATTCAGAGAAGATAAGGCTCATTTCATGTGAATCATCTGGAGAAAACAAGGCTTGACATTTCATCTGCATTATCTGTCTTGGCATTTCATCTGCATTTTCTGCCTAGCTGATGATCCACATTTCACATGAAATGGCAAGCCTTATTTTCTCAGAAAAAATGATATAAAAATCAAAATTTCATCTGCTGCAGACTCCTGCACTTGTGATTGGAGCTTTAAGGGTTGTCACTGTAAACTGAAACAGATTTTACATTGTGATATTTTGAGTCTGAAACGCTGCTTCCAAAGTTTTGCTTCTCTGCAGTGGTCTCAGATTTCCCTTTGTCAGTTGGGAAAGTTTAAACTAGGTAGACAAATTATAGTAGTTATACCTTTTTTTTAATGAGCTTTTGCAAGGACGTAACATCGGCAAAGGGAGAATCCATAAATATTTTGTCCCTTTTCCCAAAATATTATCTCAGTACCTAAGGTAGTTATTAAAACAAACTCGCTGTCTTAAGGAAGCAAGCAGGTCAGTGTAGGCATCTGGTTTGTCATCTATCTGTCAGCATCAACATTTCTGACCACCCTAGCATTCTAGTCCTTTTCTGAACAACTATTACACAAACAATGCGACATCATTTTAAGACCATGACTTGTAAGTTCACCTGAGCTATAGTGATCACTTTTCATCCGTCATCCATCCATCCGTGAGTCCATCCATTAACATTTTCAAACGACTTCTCCTCTGAAGCCCCTGAGCCAATTTTACTCAAATTTCATATGGAGCGTCCTTAGGTTGGGGAAACAAAAGGTTGTTAAAATGGCTGCAGTCCGTTGACCAAGATGGTGGCCATGCCCATATAGGTTAAAAACCTTTAAAAATCTCCAGAACTGAGGATGCCTTATGGGTGAATCTTTGCATAAATCATTGGGGACGAGAGGTCTACCACAATTGCTAAAATAATGGTCATACATTGACAGTTGACCTTTTTATGGCAAGGTCAAGTTTTATTCCTTATGCATTTGTATGGGAAAAATGTTCAGAATTTCAAATGACTTCTCTGGAGCCTCTGGGCCAATGTTGCTCAAATTTCATTTGGAGCCTCCCTGGGGCAGGGAAATGAAAGCTTGCTAAAATGGTTGCCGTCCATTGACCAAGATAGCCGCCATGCCCATATATGGTAAAAACATTTAAAAATCTACTTCTCCAAAACTGAGGATGCCTTATGGCTGAATCTTTGCATATATCATTGGGGACGGGAGGTCTACCAGAGTTGCTAAAATAATGGTCGTACATTGACATTTGACCTTTTTACGGCAAGGTCAAGTTTGCTTCCCTATGCATTTACATGTATATGGGAAAAATGTTCAGAATTTCAAACGACCTCCTCAGGAGCCTCTTGGCCAGTGTTGCTCAAATTTCATTTGGAGCCTCCCTGGGGCAGGGGAATGAAAGGTTGCTAAAATGGTTGCTGTCCATTGACCAAGATGGCCGCCATGCCCATATATGGTAAAAACCTTTAAAAATCTTCTTCTCCAGAACCGAGGATGCCTTATGGCTGAATCTTTGCATAAATTATCAGGGATGGGAGGTCTACCGAAATAGCTAAAATAATGGTCATACATTGACATTTGACCTTTTTACGGCGAGGTCAAGTTTGCTTCCCTATGGATTTGTATGGGAAAAAATGTTGAGAGTTTCAAATGACCTCCTCTGGAGCCTCTGGGCCAGTGTTGCTCAAATTTCATTTGGAGCCTCCCTGGGGTAGGGGAATGAAAGATTGCTAAAATGGTTGCGGTCCATTGACCAAGGTGGCCACCATGCCCATATATGTTAAAAACATTTAAAAATCTTCTTCTCCAGAACCCAGGATGCCTTGTGGCTGAATCTTTGCATAAATCATTGGGGACTGGAGATCTACCAAATTTGCTAAAATAATAGTCATACATTGACATTTAACCTTTTCATGGCGAGGTCAAGTTTGCTTCCCTATGCATGTGTATGGGAAAAATGTTGAGAATTTCAAACGACTTCTCCTCTGGAGCCTCTGGGCCACTGTTGCTCGAATTTTATATGGAGCCTCATTTGGGCAAGGGAATGAAAGATTGCTAAAATAGTTGCCGTCCATTGACCGAGATGGCTGCCATGCCCATATATGTATTTATACCTTTTTTACTCTTTACTTTTAAAAGTCTACTTCTCCAGGACCAGGGATGCCTTGTGGCTGAATCTTTGCACAAATCATCAGGGACGGAAGGTCTACCAAAGTTGCTGAATTGATGGTCGTACATTGACATTTGACCTTTTTACAGCGAGGTCGTTTGCTTTTGTATGCATTAGTATGGGCCCCATACATTTGTATGGGAAAAATGTTGATAATTCCTAATGACTTCTTCTCTGGAGCCTCTGGGCCAATGTTGCTCAAATTTCATGTAGAACCTCCTTGGGGCAGGAGAATGAAAGATTGCTGAAATGGGCATGGTCCATTGATCAAAATGGCTGCCATGCCCATATATGGTAAAAACATTTAAAAATCTTCTTCTCAAGAACCAAATAAGTGCTGGGCCCTAATCTTTGCACAAATTATGGGGGACAGGAGATCTATCAAAATTGCTAAAATGATGGTCCTATGTTGACATCTAACATGGCATGTGCTTTCTCCCTTATATGGATACTTTAGTGTCACTTTATAACACTCACTTATAGTTTGGGGTCAACTTTGCATAGACCCTAGCATTTGGCACCATTCCTGATTAACTATATTGCCTACAATCATCAAAATCATCAGGTACTTCCCCCCTATTAGGGACTCAAACTTTGCAGTATCATTGATGCTGCCAGGTGCTGACAAGTCAGGTGTGACACTGCCTGCTGCACAGTTCTTTTAACTTCCATCAAACACTTGACTTTTTTTCAGCACTTTTGAAATTTGCATTTAAGTATGTTAACCCTTGCCATGCTGAATAAATTAAGATATCACTTCCAGTTTTCAGCCAATCAGATTACTTGATCTAGGTTGTTGATCCAAATTCACATACTTAATGACAAATAGTGCAGGGCCCAGTTGTTCAAAGCGTTGTTAGCTTAACGAGCTCGTTAAGGGTCATTTCATTAACTGTTTCAGCGGATTCAATATACAATATTCTGATATTTTTTGCTGGAAAAATGTGAGTAGCTTTTGCACTGCAAAAGCTACTCACATTTTTTCAGCAAAAAATTTCAGCATATTTGCGTATCACTCGATGTAATTTTTAACCAATCGTTAACTAACGACATCGTTAGCTTTGAACAACTGGGCCCAGATCTATATCAGTTGGCTGAAGCCAGCTGATCTTGATCTACAATGTTTGCAAAGGCTGGGCATGTAGGGGTTCAGCAGAACCAAGGTCTTTTGCAATGATGTTTTATTTTGAATGAAAGTGAAGGTCACCCTGTTAAAATTTTTTCAGGTCATAAGAAATCTGTGTCACAAGAAGCTTTAGCTAACAATGGTTTTGCCAACAACTTCGGTCATGCTATTGGAGGGGTTGGATACAGAGGTGTGGAAGGGGTTCTCATCTCAAACAGCATGAAGACTTTTGTCACCAGATGTGTGGAGTGTACCAAAGAGCTATACAATAGTGACAACATAGTAAGTATTGGGTTGATAAACCATATACTTCAGATAATGGGGTATCAGGATAAACACATTTCTTATTTACTGAATAGGTTCATCAAGGTAGAATATCACATTAATTCAACGAATTCTTTTGATCATATCCAAAGAAGAATTTTCATGTACTGTGACTGTTTGGGTTCTCATCGAGAACCTTCATCAGACTATGACCTTGACCTTGTCACATCATGAGGTCAAGGTCTTAGTCTGATGATGGTTCTAGATCAGACCTGAAACTGTCAGAGAATTCTTCTTTGGATATGAGCTAATGCATTCTTTGGATTAACATTTCTTATTTGTCCATGTAAACATATGTTGTGTGTACTCATTAGAAGAGCCTTGGTGAGGTGCTTCTAATGAATACCCACAATATATGTTTTCATGTTTTCATGTTTTCTTATTACTATGTTTTAAACAGCATAAATTTCTGTAATTAATGCAAATAGTGTAGACCCTGATCAGATGCTGTGTTCTACACTGTTTTCCAGTTACCCTTTTGCAGGGATTCTGACTAAAATGGATAATGTGATGAAAATGAATTTATACATATCTTGTAAAATAGAATACATGGAAATCTTAGGATAAAAGTGTCAAGGAATTTCCTTACCCACAAAATTATTCTAAACATGAACCTAGGAGTATGTAATAAAGTTCAAATATAGTCTTTGAGAACCAGGATATCCTTTCTACACACTTGGCATGCTGGACACTTTGAAGTACAGTCGACTCTCGTTATCTCGAATTCCAATAGACTCACTGAAACACTTCGAGATATCCGTACCTCGACATATCAGAGTTGAGAGAGTGAGTAAAACAATAAATTGAACAACCACATTTAACAAATGAATATATAATTTGACTCCTGAAGTTAGAAATATATATATAAAATAATGTGGAAAAGAGGAGAAATTGCTCCTGAGGAGCAATTTCTCCTCTTTTCCACATTATTTTGTTACCTGTTGTCATAGTTTCATGTTAAAACAGGGACCAGATTTTCACTTCAAGATAAGCAGTAATTTGAAATAAGCGAGTTTGAGATAACGAGGTTCGACTGTATTTCTTATTTTTCCAAGGAAATAGCATTTGACGTTTCACGCAAATTGTCTCCTTAGGAGACAGTTTACATGAAGGGTGTCAGATACTATTTTCAAGGAAACATAAGAAAAATATCACTAGTAAGGGTGTTGTCTGCTGAATTTGCCCATAGCTTGATTGACCATGACAAGACCATTTTATTATTTCTTTCTGTTTTCAGAGCCTGTTCTGTGATATTCGTCAACTGATTGCCTACTTCAAGGAGATACATGGTGGGACATTTCGACGTGTTGCTCTGAGTGGACTTCTAGACTCGTACTTTGATGTGAAGAGAAAGGAAGAGAAGAGTAAGGAAGTGGCTACCCCAACCTCTCACCCTATTAGGTACTTGTTCGTTCACTTACCGTATTCGACCTAATTACCGCATGCGCTTAGGGTTTTCAAAATAACTGGGAAAACTTGTAGTAAAATATGTATCCACCTACTAAAAGTAAAACAAGATCAGCAAATTACTTATTTAATGGTGCTTACGCGATGTTTTGTGTTTTTTTTTTTCTGATTTTCTTTGTAAAAGCTTATGTTGTGGGTACTCATTTTAATTGCATCGACTTGTCGATGCAATTCAAATGGGTACCCACAACATATGCCTTATAAAGAAGTAGACAAAAAGTACAGAAGCTGTAATCTGAAGACTACAGAATTACTTGACTGTGCGCTTATAGGAGTATGGGCGGTAATGAGATCGAATACGGTACTTTTAAGGGGAATGGATATACTCTCAACACAAGCAAATAAGGTCTAAACATGACTAAAATATTGAATTGAATATTAAAACTCAATTCAATCTAATTATTACTGTTAATCTTGAATATGTGTACAGTTAATTATCAAACTTTTTCTGTAAAGGTACAGGAAATAACCAGTTATGCAAATTGAGGCAATTAATTGTTTCCATTTTCAAAATTGGTTATCTCTGTTTCCCTGGATTGGTATTTTTTAATTGTGTAATTAGGTGTCTGATGGTTAAGTAATCCTATATTTTACTTTCCAAATATTTGGGGTATTTGTTGTTACATTAAACTTTGTGCTTCTCTGGGCTTATACAGCAGATGACATATTGGTGATATTTTTCTTATTTTTCCCCAGAAAATACTTGGACATTTCATGGAGACAATTGGCTTGAAATATTGAAACCCGTTTACTGGACTTCAAAAAAAAAAAAAAAAAAAAAATCAATATTTTAACCAGCATGGTATTTGTAAATATGACTGTCTATTTGTGTTTTCAGTCGAACAACTTCAGTGACCTCAGAGAGTGGAGATGAGAGAGATACAAAGTCACCAGCACCCAGCAGTGCCACAAATGACTCCAGGGATTATGGGAAGGGTAGAAAATCTATATTTAGAAAGAAGCTGATAAAGAACAAGGTAGATATCTGCTTTGAAGAAGAAGGAGGATCAGTGTGATGTTTTTTTATCATAACTATAGCAGACAACACTTTAAATTTATTTTGATTTTTCAAAGAAAATAAGGCTTGACATTTCATGTGAATCATCTGCCTTGCATACTATTCACATGAAATGTCAAGACATTTTCTAGAAAAAAAAAATAGAATATTGTTTGCAACAAATTTTGCTGGGTGCTTTAAGGGTTAAGCCAGTCATGCCTTATTATTCCAAATTTGGTTGTTGACAACATTAGCAGATAACATGAGTGATATTTTTCCTGGAAAATAAGGCTTAACATTTCATGGAAATCATCTTCTTATATGGAAATAATTTGCATGAAATAACAAACCTATTTTGTGAGAAATATAAGTGTTATAAAATATCATCTGATATTACAATATTCAGTGTTAATTATAAGTTTTGACGTCCCTCTGGCTCCTAAAAATCAAATGCTCCTTATTCATTCAGTGGAACATGGAATTTAGGTGTTACACGTACTAATGTCTGAACTTCGTAGAAAATGAACAGCTAAAACAGAACAAAGACCTTGGTATGTCTGTTGGCATAGGCATATTGCTTTATATGCACATTAAGCTTTTGCATAAGAAAAAAACATTTGCAATAGAGATTACCTAACATAAAATATATTTTCTTTCTTAATCCCAGAGGGAGCAAATTCTTTCTTTTAAGAGTAGCCTCTATTTTTAGAAGTGATACTATAGGGAGATTTATATCTTTTTGATTATCGTGTGGCTGGGTATTGGACAGCTGTGTCCATCCATCCGTCTGTCAGTCGTCCGATTTTCATCAAACTTGGTATGTGCATTGATATTGTAGAGATCTGGTTTGGGATTGCTAAATTTTGACGAAGTTATCTGCCTGAGACACTCCCATATTTTCATTTTCATTCGATAACTTGAGTAAATGTCAAGGGATTTTAACGAAACTTGGTATATGCATTGATATTAAGTAGATCTGGTTTGGGATTGCTAATGGGTAAGTTTCATCAATTTTTGACAGTTATCTGCCCGTGACAGTAGTGGTGGGGTATTTTCGTTTTACTTTTTTATTTAGATTTTAAGAGTATGCGTAAAAATAATTCTGGTCTTGCTATGCCTCTGTTTGGGATGCAATTTTTTTTTTTTTTTTCTTCTTCTAGAATTTGATGATGCAGCCATATGCTGCTAGTGACTCCGAGCTTCAAGACGAATTATTTAACAAGAGAAGTCCAAGGGCGAGTCTGTCAGCCAATGAAGATGAAATTCCCTCGGGTACAAATACTCCTAGACGGAAATTCAGCAAGTTTCATATTGGTAAAGGTATGTGTATGTGAAAGATTTTGTCATATTTATAATCTGGGGTTCCAGATAAAAGGGGAATTCAGAAATTTGTTTTGTTATTATTGCTTAACCCTTAAAGTGCTAATCACAACTACAACAGACTACTATTTCAGAAAAATAACAGTTAATTTTAGAATATTTTCTGCTACAAATTTGCTTAGGGTTTAAAGGGTTAAAAACATACTTTGTTAGTACTCACTAGTACTATCTTGCCAGAGTAGTTCTTGTGAGTACCTTCGGTACTTAACTTGTGCTTTGTCTAAAAAAAAATCTGTCTGAAGGGGACTGGACACACTTGAAAGATTTTCTGCCGTTTCTTACATGGGAGACAACTTTTGTTTTCCTGCACCCTAAGTACCATCTGAAAAGGAGTCCGCTCTAAAAGGAAGGAATGATTTTGAACTGAAGGTGTTTCCATTCCCATTACTTATCACCAGAATTATCACCTTATCTAGCACTGCTTTATATTAACCCTTGTCCTGCTGAACCCGGATATACCCTGCCTTTGCAAACAGTCTAGATCCAGATCAGTTGGCTTCTGAAGAAGCAACAATATATGGCAACAATCTGGATCTAGTAATCTGATTGGCTGAAAATTAGAAGTGGGTGTGGCTTCTTATTTATTCAGCAGGACAAGGGTTAAGGATATTTGTATTCCTCTAGCTCAGTTATTAAAGGTGATATTTGGGACTTTAGAGATTATTTTCAGTTATCTACATGTATATTCATATATTCAGATTTGTTAGTACATGTAAGTGGCCATATTTTTGGATTTCAAGTATCATACAGATCTTTTGGGTTGAAGGAATTCTCATTCTCACTTGTCAAAAGTATCTTAATCACCCATGGCAGATACTAATGTTAATGTTCCTGGCAAATGCTTAACCACCTTTGACAAAGATTTATCTTATTCAGCCTGGTCAATGTTTCTAAGTTGTTTCCCACAGTATCAAGCAGTTAAGATTTCTGTTTTTGTCCCACCTGCATTAGCATGGGCAACATGAGTGCAAGTTTCATAGCTACAGATAAGAGGGGGTATCCACATAATATTTTTCTTATTTCTCTATAAAAACATATGTTGTGGGTACTCATTAGAAGTGCCTCGCTGAGGTGCTTCTAATGAGTACCCACAACATATGTTTTCGTGAAGAAGTAAGAAAGATATCAGCATTTTTCGGATGAAAAAAGCGCCTTATCTGTTGCTATGAAGTTTCCGTCCATCCGTTTGTTCATCCATGTACTTATGTCCACCCTACCATCCACTCTAGCAACCACTCAGTGAAGTCTACAAACTGTAAAACTCAACAGTTAATTTCTGTTCACTGAGGATGACAACTGTCACTCTTCTGGTTCTGTTCACATTTTAGTACACAGGTGCGACATGAACTTCAACAAAGGTTTTTTCTAGTTTTATGTTACACTTGTTCAAATTAAATGTCCTCTCTATTTCAAGGTTGGCGCAAACCAAAGTCTGATCATGAGGAGGACAGTCCCAGTGACTCTGGGATACTTGATCGTCGGGAGAGTAAGAGTGAGACTGCCTTCCATAGGTCCGCGCTGAAGGGGAAAATGTCCTTCAAGACAGCCAGTCAAGCTACTCTCACTTTCCTCAGTGCAAGAAAGAGAATTGAAGGAGGACTTAAAAATTTGGGGAAGAAAATGTCGAAACATGATGTACTGAAAGGTGAGATTTACCTATATATAGATTTGAGTTACATGATACAAAGATAGTGCAAACTGTTAACATAAACAAGCAACACAGTCAGGCTTAGATCAGTCTGCAGATTTATACAGTCTGATTTATGGAGTCTGTGGGGTTTTCTGTTTGCTTGATCCTTTTAGTGCCAATCACATATGCAGCAGGCAGCATCAGTTATCTCCTTTTCATATTTCAGAGGAAATGTCTTGACATTTGATGTGAATCAGTTGCCTAGCAGACAGTTATCAGAAATAATGTCAAACCTTACTTTCTTAAATAATAATAATAAAAAAAATAGAATGTTGTCTGCTACAATTTTGCTTGACTTTTCTTGAACAGTGCTCCAGCTAGCCCTATTCAGAGAGGGCGGGCCGTCTCTCTTGCCCATTTCTGCCGCCCCTCTGCCTTTTTAAAGCTGCCTACTGCTTATTTGAACACCAGACATCAAACCCTACATTTGGGTGAAAATTTAATTAAAATCGGACCAAAATGAAAAAAATCAATATTTAACCTTTCTACTCTCTGGGCTAATTCAACAGATGACAAATTGATGATATTTTTTCTTATTTTTCCCCAAAACAGGATTTGACATTTCATGCAAATTGTCTCCATTGGAGACAATTTGCATGAAATGTCAAATCCTGTTTTCTGGGAAATATAAGAAAATATTTCAGTATGTCGTCTACTGAAAATTTTACCCAGAGTTAATACTGAGCACATCACATGACACTTGGTGCCCTCATTCTTGTATGACCATGCAAAAAGTGCCCTATCCAGCACCCCTCTGCCCTCAAATCCTAGCTAGAGGTGCTCCAGCTAGGATTTGAGGGCAGAGGGGTGCTGCATAGGGCACTTTTTGCGCAGTCATACAAGAATGAGGGCACCATGTGTCATGAGATGTGCTTAGTATCAAGATATGTTACAAAATATAATCCCATTCCACAATAAATACCTCCAAAATAGAATACACATAAAATTGACCTTTAAACAGTGATAAGTTTTTTAATTTGGGTCCGATTTTCATGAAATTTTCACCAAAATGTAGGGTTTTATGTCTGGAGTTGGAATAAGACAGAGGACAGCTTTAGAAGGGTAGAGGGGCAGCAGAAGAGGGCAAGAGGGGCGGCGCACCCCTCTATATAAGGCTTGCTGGAGTACTGTCTTTGCAGATCTGGTCCTTTGTTGTTTGCAATATCCTGTTAAGCACTATTACAAATTGTAGCAGACTACATTCTAAAATATTTTGTTTATTTTTCTGAGGAAATAAGGCTTGGCATTCATTTGAATTATTTTTCTGAGGAAATAAGGCTTGGCATTCATTTGAATTATCTGCCTGGCAGATGATCAACATTTAATGCCATCTTATAAAATTGCCATAAAATTTATTCAGTATTTTGATTAAATATGGCTTAGAAATTTGCATGAAAGTTAAGTAGACTCCACTAATCAAAATTCTCAGTATGGTTGCCTGGAGAAAAGATTATAGGACAACACAGTAAAAATTTCCATTTCAAAATCTTTTTCAGTAGCAAGTGTAAAGCTTGAAAGTTAGAATAAATGATAAAGTACTATGTAAAGAAAGACTGATTTTTGAAATGAGATTTAGGCAGTGCAGCTTGCAACTGCAAATCTTGAAAAAAAAAAAAAGAAAAAAAGAAAAAATTAACAACAACAAAAAACAAACAACAACAGTAGTTTTGATATCTATTAATGCTTAGCATGCTGGATAAAAAAATTCATCAGGCAACGTTTTGATTTTTCTTTATTTTTCTCAGAAAAATAGGTTTGACATTTAGTGCAGATTGTCTCCTCAGGAAACAATTTGCAAGAAATGTCAAAGCTTATTTTCTGAGAAAAATAAAAAACATTTCAATTGTTTGCTGAATTGACCCAGAGAGTGGCAAAGGTTGAAAGACTGGACAGAAGAGGTTATCTGTGGTTTATATTTAGTAAAAGCTTCCATAACTGACAGTTTTAGTCTGATGTAAAAAGTTTTCTTTTGCAGATATTAAACAAAGCTTATCTGAATTTCCTGATGAGAATGGAGCAGAGACCTATCAGTTTGTTCGTGAGAAGAAATTGGTTGACAAGTATATCATCAAGTCAGGAATGTTGAGATTCAGCTTCCTGTTGGAGTGTTGTCACCCAGGGACAGTACCTGACCCTCAGCTGGTGGCAGCCATGTTACAACTGGTATGTTTACTCAGGGCTGTCAATTATGTAGTGTGATGTCTGGTAGTGGTGAATGTATATATACGAGGGATGTTCGAAATGAATTGCTTATTGTCCTCTATCTCGATATCCACGTGGGGCACGATAAAAACCAATACATACCTGTATAGGGCTATTCAATATCTACACAATGGTGTATAAATGTACATGTTAGACTAAGTGTAAGACATAAAATTTGCCATTTGAATACACGCAGTCATTGACCACTGTAGTAAAAATGGTTGGTAGAAGCGTCGACAAAAAAGATGAAATACGGGCTTACATCAAATTCGCTCAAAACTTGGTTGTTCTTTGAAGAAGCTGATGACTGAAATTTCTACTGCTTTTGGACCTTCTTGTGTATCTTATTAAACAGTTCGGCGGTGGAAAAAGAAATTTTTATTCTGGTGTAGAGTTCATCAAAAATGCACCGAAATCAAGTAGGCCAAAATCTGCATCTCGTAAAGAAATCGTTTCCAAAATAAGGAAATCATTGAAGGAGATGCCAGATT
Organism: Anodontia alba; assembly: GCA_964016985.1. Lineage (NCBI taxonomy): Eukaryota > Metazoa > Mollusca > Bivalvia > Lucinida > Lucinidae > Anodontia > Anodontia alba. The sequence goes on along the minus strand of OZ024821.1, from coordinate 106,979,026 downwards.
TACAGTTCGTGATATTGCACGAAAGGTAGGCATATCACTATCAACGGTTCACCTTATTTTGAAGAAGCATTTGAAAGTCAGAAAGATTTCTGCTAGATGGATGCCACATCTGTTGACTGACGAGCAAAAGAGGCAACGGGTTAAAGTGGCCAAAAAGCTGCTTCAAATGTTTCCAAAATATGACAAAAAAGCAGTTTGCCAATGTCGTCACAGGTGATGAAACCTGGGTCCATCATTTTGAGCCCGTCAGAAAGGTTAGCAATAAGATCTGGGCCACTAAACACAGCAAACGCCCAATAATTGCCAAACGTTCTTTGAGTACAAAGAAGGTTTTGTATGCAATCTTCTTCTCTGGTGAAGGAGTCGCAATAAAAGTGCCAGTGAAAAAGGGCAAAAGCATCACCGGAAAGTACTACAAAGACGTAGTACTGAAGAAACTGAAAAAGTATTATCAGAAACGACGCCCTGCCACTGGTTTTAAACATGTCCGTCTTCTACATGACAATGCCCCAGCTCATACCTCCGCAATAGTTACGGCGTTTTTGAAGAAAGAAAAAGTAACTGTTTTGCCTCAGCCCCCGTATTCCCCAGACCTTGCCCCATGTGATTTCTTTTTGTTTCTGAAATGGAAAGCATTCCTTGCTGGGCAGAAATACCAGTCCCGACAGGCACTTGGATCTGCCATTCATCAGTTCCTTATTACTGTGCCCAAATCAACGTACCGTGACGCCTTCAAGAAGTGGATACATCGGCTGAAACTTTGCATTTCTAGCCACGAGGAGTACTTCGACGGCATGAAATGAGTACTTTTAGGCTAACTTGAAATTTGAAGTCTCCAGATAGAAATAAGCAATTCATTTCGAACATCCCTCGTATATGGGTTGAAGAGGTTTGATTTATTTTCCAAAAACAAACAAAAAAATTTTGGGTTATGTCTATACATGTGTATATCATCTAAATATAGTATACAACAGTATGTTAGATAAGACTGATTTTTTTTTTTTTTTTTTTCATTTTCAGACAGAATTTTTATGATCGGACCTTTTTCAGTTAACACATATATATGAGCACCTGAGCTGGTGTGTGTTACTAATATTCAGACATTCATTTCACAATGTGTTCTATATAAAGCACAATATAGCGCTTGATAAGGTGCTTTTTTCAACCAAAAAGTATTGATAATTTTTCTTATTTCTGCATGAAAGAGGCACTTCTAATGAGTACCCACAACATATGTTTTCATGGAGAAATAAGAAACATTTTACCTGGATACCCACTTTTATCTAGACCTATGTCACAAGTACAAATTTGTTAAAAAACATTTTGCATTTTTTTTTACATTAGAGCTGGGTGTCATCAGAAAAATGTATCGTGATACTATCACGATACCAGACAGGCAATACGACACAGTATCGTGATACTTGCTTTGTACAGATTTGCTATGTTTTATTAGGTAAATTTGGATTTTTATTGTGAAGTACGGTAAATGTCCTAAAATTTCGAACACCCTAAAATTTCGAACACCTAAAATTTTTGCCCAAAATAATTTCTGGAAATGTCCTAAAATCTCGAACAGTAGCAGTTTTGCAAAAAGGGGTTTCTAAAATTTCGAACTCAGCTTGCTTCAAATAATATTTTACCGGCACATTCTAATTTCGGTAACTTTTCTTTCTTTTTTTTTTTTTCCGTTACGGAACCGGAAACTAAAGTAGCAGTGTTGAACGCCACCGTAAAATGTATATGCACACAGCAGTGTCATAACGAATTTTATGTACATAAATGGCATGGGAACCGTATTTTAATTTATACAAACCCAGGAGATACTGACTGAAAATCCACAAGAAAAAAAAAAAAGACTTCCATCACAATGCTAGCCATTTCCACGTGACAGTCACGTCCGCGTGATAAGGGTTAGATTATGCGCAGGCGAGCTAGAACTGTTGTTACTTTGTGGCAGATATGATAAATATTTTAAATACATGTGAAAATACAGAAAATGCAACAGTCACATTCCCTTGTCCGTATGTAGAAACCGCGTGCTCGTAACGGTAACATCACGAGAAATCGTGGCGGAAACCTCTAAGAGGGAAAACGCATGTGTACTAATGTTCGTTAAATTATAGAGCATTGTTTTCGTCAGAAATGCATGTGAAACTGGCAGGTATTAAAATAGAACCTATTGACACAGATAGACCTATGCAAACTGTAGACTCAGATCAGACACCGCAGAGAAAGAGGGAATGAAACTAGTTAGGGGGAATAGGGAACATGGAAATTCGGAAAACACTTTCAGGACAATAAGACGTGCTACCAGTGAAGACTTCGATCATCTTCCGATGCAAGGGCAGTCAGATTTTGCCGTTTGTGGTAACAAACAGGCATGTAAACTCCAGTTCTTGGAGAGTTTCCAAATAATTGGTTAAATACATCACCGTTTCAGTGAAGGTTTTACATGCGTTTTGCGACGTCTGATCTGGGTCTACACAGTTTGCTCAGGCCTGTCTGTCCGGTTACGTAGAGTAAGTACGGAAATTCGGCCAAATCGAATCCCTTCAGAAATCATCCTGGATCCGCCCCTGATTCATAAAAAAAAAAAAAATGCTGGGTCTGACTCGTAAAATTCATCATCAAGGCATAGGCAGTTAGCTCCCTTTAAACAGTAAAACAGTAAAACAGTGCATGAGGACCTTACTCCGCATTTACCAGGGTGTAAATAAATATAAGTACTGTAATTCTTTTACATTATGTATATATTGAGAACATCATAATTATTAAAATACCCAGAAACTGAACAGTCGCAAAGCAACATTTCCTGAGAACATTTCCCTTGCCCCGCATTAAGAAACCACGTGCTCATAGTGGTACGTCAGGTGAAAATCGTGGCGGGAAACCTCTTCGGGAGAAAAACAAACTTATTTTATAGAGCCTTTTCTCGTCAGAAATGCATACAAAACTGGCACGTAATTAAAAGAACCTAAGTATTGGAACAGATAGGCCTATACAAACAGTAGATCCAGATCAGACACCGCAGTGAACAAGGGAATGAAATTTGGGGGAATAGGGGAATTGGCCTCTGGGCTTTTCAAGATTGTCCTCCGAGTATATTCGTTTCTTAATTAAAGCCAGTATTGGTGTCTTCACAGGAATCCCTGTATTTTTCACGGGTATTCAGTAGTATTCCAGTATTGTGGTAAGTCGTTTGACCACTAAACCAGAATCCCAAAGTTGATCTGATCATTTCTGCAAAGCGTGACGCACATGCGATAGTAAGAAAGCGCTACACGCGAAATTGTAAATTAGCATGTGCATCCACGCATTCTGATCTGGGTCGTTCCTGCTCGTCCGTACACTGTGTGCTTCGATAATATCTGCCGCTAATATTTAAGTTTAGCGTGCCAATGGTTTCAATAAGCACGCCGAAAACGTTTTCGCCGTGGGGATTAACGTTAGCCTCCAGCAAAATATTTCCTGTCTGATCACGTGATTGTCATGATATGCTCAATGCATCCTATTTGAACAGGTGATGGTCCCAGCAGAAATGATAGGTCCCAATAAGCCAAAATGAACCTAATCATTTTTACAAATGTGATCAGTCTGTGCACTTGCTAGAGACTGCGACTCACGTATTAAGTGTTTTATACCAATGACCTAACCAGCGAATTGAGTGGACACCATCCTGCACTAGACTGCGTCTCGCATTCTGATCTGACTTACACATATACACAAAGGGTCATTTTCGCCTGAACAGGGATCTAATGAAAGACACATAATTCTTGCAATAAGTTTCGTTACCGATTTCTAAAGGACAATACATTTTTTTAACGAGAGAAATATTGCTAAAAACAATAATGGCAGTTCAGAGGTTTGGCATACGTAGTTGCTAAACTCTTTGATCTTGATCAGGCTGCATTCAGATCTGGTTGCCCGCACTGTTCGTTTATGTATGAGTCCTTTCCAATAGAAAACCTTATGACATTTGAGACCAGCACAGACAAGATCCAACATGCGCATCCGCGCAGTCTGTGTATCGGGGCAGTCTGATCTGGGTCTACGCATATCGCCAACAGAATGCATTATGTCAGCCTCAGATGTTAGCAAGCAGTGTGAATACTGCGCTTCAAAATGGCGGAAATTCTAATCAGTCTGCGCTTTTCACATTTAAACTCAGTACACCTCACCTTTGAGGAAAGGGACTTTTGTGTTTATGTAGTGGCTAAAACAAGAACAAACGTGCAGTAACCTTTTGAAGTATTTTTTGGTCAGCTTGTGTATCTCAGTGCGGTAAAGTGAAGAGGGGTGTTACGTAAGAAGACAGTGGACTAAACCAGCCTAGTTTAAGAAAGTGGCACATTCCCGGAGTGCCGAACAAACGTATCTGGCGATTAATTAGTGTACCGGATAATTAATTGTTTTGTTATGAGAAACATTATTCGACATGGAATTAATCGGATGGAATTGAAAACAAACATCAGTGTGGTATTTATTTATTTTTCATACAATTTCACATTCAATTTATCAATCACTCATAGCAAATAAGAAAACACTTTCGTCGTGTAGGTCCTTTTTTGTCGTTTCGGGTGTCCGAAAGCGTCAGATAGCTAGGTCAATTTTGGCTGTAAGTGAATCTGTCCTAAAATTTCGAACAGTAATATTTTTTAGCAAACTATAATTTCTAAAATTTCAAACAGCAAGAACTGAAATTATTTAATTTTGTTCGAAATTTTAGGACATTTACCATAATACTTCCATGGATGAAAACAAAAGTTTCCTGTTCAGTAACAATACATTGGTTTATTAAGCATATCCTTATATGCAATAAAATAAGATAAGAAAGAACACTCAAGTCTCAAACTCTGATTCAAATGTTTGGGCAATAGTTAAGGTCAATGAGGTGTAATAATGGAAGCTCTTCTATTATTAACTACTTGGCCAGCTTTTGAAAATACTCTTTCAGAGGGGACTGAAGTTGCTGGAATGCATAAGTGATACTTTGCAACATTTGCTAACAGTGGATAGCTAAGTTCATTTTGCTTCCACCACAATAAAGGATTGTCAGAAAGGGGCACTATAGGTTCAGACTTAAAAGCAAGCAGTTCCTCATTATCTCTGTCAATGATGGGCTTTGCTGTAACGGGGATATTTTGGACGAACTGATCGTTTTCTAGTTCACCGAACTGTACTGGGGGTGATGCCTCTTCAAATGGACAGCCATGTTAGTGGTGTTGCCAGTGTACTTTAGGACACCTTTGCAATGGAGGCATATTACTTTACTCTTGTCTAACTTGACAAAGCCAAAATGTTTCCATACAAGGGATTTAAATGCCGATTCGGCACGTTCAGTTTCTGGTTCAGCATCCATTGTTTATGTTAGTAGCGACTGCTTATATCAGCAATAAAACGGTAATACAACTTTGCATAACTCTGAATGGCATAACTGAAAATACCAACATTTAAGTGGGAAGAAAGTTGTGTAGCACATGGGTCCATACTCGAGTCACTCGACCAGACTGCAATGACATTACCTGTTGGTTCTGGTAGATACACCAACCCTTTTTATTGGATATAAGCAGCGCCTTTTGGATAAACAATTTTTATCGGCGTAAGTGGCTCAGAAAAAAATGTGTAGCTTGTGTTTCGGACGTTTGTTGATATAACGCAAAAGTATCGTCTAGTATCGATACACGGAATCAGTATCGCGATACAGTATCGCCAGCAAAAATATCACGATGTACCGATGATATCGCCCCAGCTCTATTTTACATTAACATATAAGTAAATACCATATTATGTCCAAACTTGAGAAATGTTTATGATGGCATATGCAAAAGGCAAAAGTCAAGATCAGCCTATTCATCTTGGCTGTGTGGTCAGGACCATTGCTGTTTGTTAGTGTATTCTACAGTATGAAAGAATGATGGCCTGGATCAGATTGCATGGATGCACAGGGCTTTCATTGGCTGCATGTGTGATAAGGACCCTGTTTTATAACAAGGCCCAAATGTTTTGTCTTCCAGGATGCGCCAGTTTCAGCTAGAGCCCTCCTCTTACTGGAATGTGCCCACTTTGTTCATCGGTGTAACCGTGGTGACTGGCCAAACTGGATGAGATTAAACCTGCCAAGTTTCCGACACTCTTCTTCAGCACTTACAAGTAGAGGACAACCCTCAGGATACCGTAGGACACTAAATCTGCAGAAAGCTGCTGGGAGGATGTTTTATAACTGGGCTGAGGCAAGTATTTATGCAGTTTTTAATAGAAACAACATGAAAAAAAAACAAAAAACGAAAAAAACCCAAAAAAACCCAAAAACAAAAAAACAACAACAAAACAACACATTTGCAAATTGTAAAAGCCCTGGGCCCAGTTGTTCAAAGCATCGTTAGCTTAACGAGCTCGTTAAGGGTCATTTCGTTAACTGTTTTAGCGGATTCAATATACAATATTCTGATATTTTTTGCTGAAAAAATGTGAGTAGCTTTTGCACTGCAAAAGCTACTCACATTTTTTCAGCAAAAAATTTCAGCATATTTGCGTATCACTCGATGTAAATTTTAACGAATCGTTAACTAACGACGTCGTTAGCTTTGAACAACTGGGCCCTGATCATCAGTGGTATCTGCATAATCTGATCAAAGAAGTGCCTTCCAACTGCAAAACACTTGTTTTTGTAAAATATGGCAGGAGGCAAAGGCCCAGATCTGGGTGTAAAGGCTGCTGTAGACCCTTAATTGTATTTACCATATTGGACATCTATACTCCTTACCATACTTGTCATAAAATTTGAACATGTCCATATTACAACCTGTTGATGTGTCTAAAACTGCTGGATGAGTGGCAGACAGTGTAGACCCAGTTGCATCTGATCTTGGGGACTGTTTGCTCAGGTCTGTTTGTCTGAATTCTTAGGATAAATATGATATGCTTAGACTCCTTGTAGCCCAGTATTTGAGTACCTCATACCGATTTAGTGTATATTCATATCTCTAGATAAGAGGGGTATCCAGATTAATATTTTTATCTTATAATATTTCTGCATTTAAAAGCAGGAGGGGGTGGGGTGAGAGGCTATACTGGATTTGCTCTGTCCTTCCATCATTCTGTCATTCCATTACCACTGCAGATGAAAATTTCTCAGTAACTGTAGTCCGCAGAGTTGAAACTTGTACACACCTGGACAGTGGGTGGATGTATTGTGTATGCAGAAATCATGATACCACCACATATTTGTTCCTTTATTCTTTCTTTTCTTGCTGTCTCCAGTTTTCAGTAACTAAAATGTCTTTCTCCTCTGATAGCGCTGTAGCAGGACTATAGTCAGATCTTCTGACAGCTCTAGTTTTTCCACAAAAGCATATGTTGTTGGTACTCATGGCCTTGTCAAGACATTTCTGAGCAATTTTAAAGGGTAGTTTAGAGACTCTCAGACTGACATTTCCTTGAGCCCTGCTGGATATTCATCTTATCAGGAGCTATGTGTCAGCTGATTATAAGGTACCTCTCTTGTTTATAATAGTTAACCCTTAAAGTGCCAAGCAAAATTTATAACAGATGACATTCAAGATTTTTTTTCATTTTTCAGAGAAAACAAGTCATGACATTTCATGTGAATCATCTGTCAAGCAGACGATTCACATGAAATGTCAAGACTTGTTTTCTCTGAAAAATACAAATAAAATAAAAAAAAATGTCGTCTGCTGCAGTTGTGATTGGCGCTTTAAGGGTTAAAATGATATATTACAGAACCTAGGCAGTCAGATTGAGTATATTATGCAAGCAGACAATTCACATGAAATGTCAAGATTTGTTTTCTCTGAAAAAAAAAAAATAAATAAAATAAAATAAAAAATAAAAAAAAAACTGTTGTCTGCTGCAGTTGTGATTGGCGCTTTAAGGGTTAAAATGACATATTACAGAACCTAGGCAGTCAGATGGAGTATATTATGGCTAAGGAACATACAGACAGATTAAACGTCATCAGTGATATACAGGATGAGTCGAAGAAAAGACAACTCCGTATAGAAGATGATGAGGAAGATTTCTTAGATGAAAGTAAGTTAACTTGGTTCCATAATGCAGTTGGTAGCCCATCTGACTACAGATCTAGGAGTCGCAAGTTTGAATCACATCTCAGCCACATAATTTGATGGCGATTGATCACAATTTCTAAAATCATTCTCTCCTTCTGCTGTTTGAAGAAGGGCAACTGTCTATTAGTAGCTAACCCCTTAGAGGACTAAACCTGCCCAGGAAAAGTGTGAGTAGATTAATTGAATGGCTTGACATGTTGTCCTTAGCAATGTTGACTGGGCCATAAAACTCCAAATTGAATATAAAAAAAAATACAGAAAGAAGAACTAAGAATAATCTATAATGAAAAGACTTGAAATTAAGTGGGGAATAAATAAAATAAACACCCAGCTCCCCAAAAAAATGCTGAGTCAAAGTTTACACTTACATGTTGGTTCACTTTCTCATACTGAAGAATGCATATTATAATTGAAGCTTCCATCTCAATCAAAGCCTTAGAAATCACAGAGTTAGAAAAATAAAACAGAAATGATCTGACAGTTTCCTTTATCTAAAAACTCTATCAGTCATTTGTTTCTTTGGTGACTTTGAAGAAACTAAAACATGGCTTCACACTAGATATTTTTGGTAACAAGTCCTTTCAAGTACATTTTATTTTGGATTTCTATCAATAATATGTAATTTTTAGTGCTTTTTGCTGCAAATGTAATGGTATATTCCAGTGGAGAAAAGTAGATTTTAGGAAACCTTTTACCCATGAGTGTTCTAAAAAATGTGCAGATAAGGACAAACTTTTACTTTACTAGGTTTTTATATACAGTTGACTCTCGCTATCTCGAACTTGCTTATCTCGAATAACCGCTTATCTCGAAGTGAAAATCTGGTCCCTGCCTAAACATGGAAATCTAACAACAGGTAAAAAATATTATGGAAAAGAGGAGAAATTGCTCCCAAAGAGCAATTTCTCCTCTTTTCCATATTTTCAATATATCTCTAACTTCAGGAGTCCAATTCAAATATATTTATTAAATGTGGTTAATCGAATTATTTTTTTTCCTGAACTCTGCATATCTGATATGTCGAGTAACGGATATCTCAAAGTATTTCCGAGAGTCCCTTGGAATTCGAGATAACAGGAGTCGACTGTATTTCTTTTTTAGGCATTGTGAATCCCAATGGAACAGACTGTCCGTATGCCCTTAAAATGCTGGGTTGTCTTGTGTTGCAAGAAATCACAACATTTTTGCGAGAGACATTCCAGTACCTGCCCAGAAGTAAGAAACAGAAACTGGAGCCAGGTTGGGACAAACACTTGTCGGCACGGAGATGGAGTAGTATTGTTAGTAGCCCGGGGCACTCGGAGAAAAGCTCTGAATCCAATATTGCTGAACTTCCCCAGTCATCACCAGGTAAGCGTAGAAGGACTGGATACACTTGGCAGATTTTCTGATACCTTTATACCCTGCTACAGGATAGCTGTCGGGTATCATGGTTTCACTTTGGTCCTCTGTGTGTCTGTCCATCCATCTGTAGTACGTCCATTAGTCTGTTGTATGTCCCTTTGCCTGTCATACATACCCCCATCCGTATTTTTGTTTCTGGATTATAACGAATAAATATTGATGGATTTTTACCAAACATGGTATGTGCATTGATATTGAAGAGATTTGGTTTAGGATTGCTAATGGGCAAATTTTGTCAGGTTTGTCAATTTTTGATGGTTATCTGCCTGGAGTGGTATTGTTTCATGATTTTTATTGACAAGGGAGACAACTTTTGTGACTTCCTGTTTGTATCAATCCATTTTTAATGAAGGTTCTGCTCTAAAAAAAAAAGGAAAGAATTCACTCCCAAATTGCATATAATGATTGAATTGATTTGTATTCACTTGCAGTGCATACATGGAAATTAACAGCAAATCACCATATAGAACACACACTCAAATGACAGATATCACTATTTCAGAAATAATGGATTTTCTTTTATCAGGAATAAAAAATCTGCCAAGGTAAAAATCAGCCAAAAAATATTTTAAAATTTTTAAAAAATGGCATTTTCATATTGATTAGCAGAGAAAATTTCATGCTTAGCTGAGTTGAGCATGAAAAAAGTTTTATAACCTCTGGCCCTGAGAGTATGTCTGTAAATCCTAAATGAACCCTCAATATGACGTGCAACCAGCAAAGACTCAGATGAGCCTGCACATGTGTGCAATCTGATCAGTTTGCACTGATCGCATGTGCCTTCTACAGCCTCCAGGCTATCCAAACAAAAACCCTTGCCATACTGGGTGGATGTACAGGATGGTCTGAGTCTTTGCTGGTTACACAAGTCTTGTAGGTTTTGTTGTGCACTGGCTCAAATGAGATTCTTCGATGCATTTGTTGAGATTTTTTTTTCCTATGAAAATGATATTCTGGGATTTTATATATAGATAGTAGCTGGAGATAAGATGGGTATCCATATAAATATTTTTCTTATTTTTCAATGAGTGGGTACTCATTGGAATTGCCTCTGACCTCACCAAGGTGGTCCCTGTTGATACCAACAATATATGAGTCAGCGCATGACAAAACCATCAAAATGGCATGTGCTCCCTTTCTGATCAGAGTTTTCGCTGTCCACATGAAGAAAGCTTGGGTCCTTAGCTATCCATTGATCACTCACCAAAGACTGATCAGACTGGGTGGATGCCCAGGCTGATCTGTCTTCACTGGGTGCTCATGCCATTTTGTTTATTTTGTCATGCCCTGGCGAATATGTTTCCATGTAGAAAAATATCAATTCTTTATGGTTAGAATATTTTTTTTTTTTTTTTTTTTTTATCTTTTATGAATTGCTTCAGTGAAATGATTCTAGTAAGATCCTAGCACCTGTGCTAGTTGAGAGAACTAAGAAAAATATCTACTTTTATTTATAACTATCTGGATTTTTCAGATTATCTGGATTATTATGCTGTAAATATGTAGCTCCAACTAAGGCGCTTTTTTACCCAGAAGGTATTATTGATATTTTTCTCTTATTTCTCCATGTAAAGGTATGTTATGGGTACTTATTAGAAGCAGTCTGGTGAGGCGCCTCTAATAAGTACCCACAACATACGTTTCAATGGAGACATAAGAAAAATATTCATATGTTACCTCATCTTAACTGGAGCTAAGCTGTAAATAGTGTCTTTTAATTACACAGTATCGTTTCTGTTTGTGCCAGCTGCAGCTATGGGCAGCCCAGGAGAGAGAAAGATCAGTTTCGCTGTAAATGCTGAGAGGTCAGACTCGATACACAGCAGTACTACATCTATATCTTTAGATCCTATGAATCCACCACATACGCCTGTGGAGGAAAGAAAAGGTAAAGCTATCTTGTTTTTGGAATTTATCATACCATTAAATCAACATCCTAGGGTGGCCTAGTGATTAGCATTTCCGTTCAGGTCGCAAGTTCCTGGGTTCAAATCCCATTGAAGGCAGAATTCAGTTCATGACATTACAGCGCTTCATTGCATAAAGCCTTTCATTATCACCCTTTCATCATCTTAATATAACTTATATAATAATGTTGGAAGGGATGTAAAACACCAAATTATCATCATAATCAAATCTTCATTTGCTGCATTTTAGCCATCACTAATAACATATTTACCCTAAGTGTTTAGACACTTTAACTTCGTACCATTATTATCCTAAAATTTGAACAAGTCTACCATATTTACCTTAAGTATTGTACCGTATTTACCCTAAGTATTGGGACACCTTATCTACTGATCATACTTGTCCTAAAATTTGAAGTAGTCCAATATACTACCTCTTGATGTGTCTAGAATATTGCTGTATGTATGGCAAACAGTGTAGACCCTGAGCAGATGCTGTATTCTGTGGCATCTGATGTGGTCTACACTGTCTGCAAAGGCCTGTCTGTCCCAGTACTGAGGGTTATTATGTTATATACCTACCTATTGGTTTGTCTGAAAATTGCTGGATGAGTTTCAAAGAGTGTAGACCCTGATCAGATGCCTCGTTCTGCAGCAGTGTCCAAATATTTAGTGTAAATACAGTATTTTCAGTGAACGCTTTTAACTGAGCACTGTGGGAAAATCCTGCAGAAGACAGATTGATAATCTTTGAGCCAGCACACAATAAAACCTACAATGAGTCCTGTGTAAGCAGCAAAGACTCAGATCAGCTTGTACATCCACCCAGTATGGCAAGCATTCTCGTTTATCTCTCTTTGGATAGCCTAATGGGTATAGAAGGCACATGCAATCAGCAAAGACTGATCAGACTGCACGGATGTGCTGGCTGATCTGAGTCTTCGCTGTTCGCACAAGTCTTATTGTAGGTTTGTCATGTGCTGGCTCATATGTTTTATTTTCCTCTAGAAGACAGAGGTTTATATTGCATAAAAACTGTCTAATTGTCTCTTTAGGAAGGAGACAAATTTCATGAAATGTCAGGTTCTATTTTCCGGAAAAAAGAATACATATTCCAAACAGTTGCGAAGCATTTGCATGGCCAAAAGGTTTTAGCTCCTGAATGTGGGTCACAAGGTCCCAGTTTTGAATCTGACTTGAAGTGGAATTCAGTTCATGACTTGTATGGCATTTCATTGCAAAGAGTCTTTCATTATCACCTTTCCGTCGTCTCGGTATGACTTAAATGATGTTGAAAGGGACATAAAACACCAGTTCTAATGCACTCACATATGTAACGCGAAGTCTGATTGGGTATACTGCCAACCCGATGTCATCATGTAACATCGCTTTTCATTGACTGGCATTTGGTTTTAAGCAGCTCATAGCGCTTCCAGCTTTGCGCAAGTAGTGCAATTTTTTTTTGACAAAACAAATGATTAGAAAACAAGTATTAGAGGTTCCCTAGGGGTTTTAAAGCTGACAAAGTGCATTAGAATGGGGATAACCATAATGAAAATATTTGGGGATGTATATTGTCAGTTTTATGGTCAGAAATTTTGTTTTTTGTGCCGTAAAACAAAATTTCCAGCCATAAAACCAAGGAAATACCTCTCTAAATGAAAATTTTCAATACAGTTATCCCCTAATTCATCATTATCATCCAAAATGTCTACTGAAATATTTACATAGCACACTCAGGCACTAAAGCAGTGGGTGATACCTTTTACATGTTTTCCCTGAAAAACCAGCTTGATACCTCATCCAGACTGTCTGTGGTAAAATTTTGTCTATCATGAAGGTTAGCATGATAAAGGTTATTTTAACCCTTGCCATGCTGAGTAAGTTAAGATGCTAAGCCTTCTTCTAATTGTCAGCCAATCAGATTACTTGATCCAGGTTGTTGATACAACTGCACAAACTTAATGACGTACAGTGCAGATCCAGATCAGTTGGCTTCTGAAGAAGCTAACTGATCTGATCTACACTGTTTGCAAAGGCAGGGCATATCTGGGTTCAGCAGGGCCAGGGTTAATTTTTTATAAATGTAAAACTTGAGTCTCTGTTATGTCTTGGTAAAAATTTCTTGTATGTTCCTTATGAAGAGTGATTTCGAATCAGATTAAAATCAAAATGAGTAAGATTTATGCTTTAATGTTTATTATTAGCTCAGCATTTTGCAGTGGTATAATAACGACTTAAATTGTTCTTATTTAATTTGCTTTACATTTTAAACCATCAGTAGAAACCTGGATTTAGAAAAAGGCAGTAACAATAATTGTTTTGAAAAAGTGAACCGGTATATTTTTTTTTCCCCGTCTTTTCGAAGAAAAGGGAATGGATGTAGTATTAGTCTTTCTGTAATTCCCCGCTCTGGCAGTAGGTACCTTGTGGATGCAACTCCTATAGTTGTGGAAGGATCTACTTGAAACTTTCCAGGCATTTTTGAAATGGTTTGACAATATGCATGTGCTTTTGGTATATTCCTGAAATTATTTTTTGTCACACAAGTCTTTTTCTGGGTTTTGTGTCAGTTTTCGAGCACAAATAGTATAGATAGTGGGTACCTTGTGGATGCAACTACTCCTTTCAGTTGTGGACAGTTCTTTTTGAAACTTTGCAGGTGTTTTTATCATGGTCAGAAGATATGTGCCTTTGCTATATTCCTGAAATTATTTTTTGTTACTTTTTCTGAGTTTTGAACAGTCATTTTTTGACATTTGTAGGCTGATCTTTTTTAAATTTAGCAGACCTGTGTTTTTGTCATGATCTGAAAACATGCATGTGCTCTTGTTGTGTTCCTGAAATTATTTTTTGTCTTTTTTTTTCTGCGTTTTGATTTTAGTCAATTTTTACAGCTCAAATATTATAAGTGTATATAGATAATTGGTACCTTGTGGACACAACTCCTGTTACAGTTGTAGACGGTTCTTTTTAGAACTTAGGAGTTTTTTTAGTAGGAAAGAATGATGTTGAGTTTTTTTTTTTAGGAGTATGAGAATAATCATTGAATTAATTTATTTTTTAGGAAGGCGACTAGCACAGGGACGCCAGAAACTTCTGAAACATTTGAGAAGAGGATCTGGCCACAACTCCAGTTTCCGACAGAACAGAAGTTTCAGGATGAGAAGAGGAAATGATGGGGGAAGTAAGTCTTAGGCACATATATGAGCCACAATTTAAATAAATGTATCCTAGGTCTGGATAAGAGTAGATATCAGGTAAATATTTTTCTTATTTCTCGATGTCAGGTAAATATTTTTCTTATTTCTCCACAAAAACATGTTGTGGATACTCATTTGAAGTGCCTTGCACTTCTAATGAGTACCCACAACATGTTTTCTTGGAGAAATAAGAAAATATCAATGCTTTTGGATTGAAAAAAGCATCTTATCAAGAGCTATATGTATCTTATGGCATGTGTGCCCATCAAAGACTCAGGTGAGCCTGCACAGATTGCATTGTTAGCTGTGAGCTCTGAGGATAGCCAAGGATGCAGGGTATTTTCAGTTGGACAACAAAGACTGATTGCATCATCTGGTCTGAGTCATTGCTGATAGCATGTCATAGGGTACATTTTCTCATGTGACTCACATGTGCTTTTTGTGTTTACCTTTGAGGAAGGAATACATTTTAATACATGTTACAGTTAAGTTACGTTGTTGTGTTTCTTCATTGAATTAAGTTTTGAAATACTGGGCCCAGTTGTTCAAAGATCGTTAGCTTAACTAGCATGTTATTTTCAAATATATAGATAATTTTGCTGTAAAAAGTGTTAGCAATGAAAATGCTACTCACATTTTTTTTTTCAGCAAAAAAATATCAGTGTATTTGCCATATTTCAAGATAGAAATTTGAATGTCACGTTAGCTAACAACTTTTTAAGTTTTGAACAACTGGGCCCAAAGGTTTAAAATGATATATAAGTGTAGAAATAAAGAATTATAGAAATGTTAGTGAATGGCAGCACAGTCTGATCCTAGCCATTGCCATTTATCTGACAGAGCATGGGTAATAGTATTGTACTGTATTTACCCTGAGTATTTGGACACCTCAAAACCTTACCATACTTGTTCTAAAATTCGAACAAATACAATTTACTACCTGTTATTTTGTCTAAAAATTGCTGGATGAGTGGCAAACAGTGTAGACCCTGATGTAGCCACATTCCCATCTGGGTCTACACTGTTTGCTCCGGTAAATATGGTATTTCTTTAAATAATAACAGAAGTTGCAATTTCATGGTTTTGGACAAGTTTACTACTATTATATGGACTGGAATAGAAGTTCAGTTTGAGCTCATTGATATTGATATGATCTGCACTTGTTCGAACTTAGGATACATAGCACCGGCCAAACTATCGATAGCCTTTTATTATCATGAAGTCTTTTAATACACTTTTCTGTAGACCGCCAACATATTAGGGAGGCTGCCCCGTAGGATGGTTCTTATCTTACTCCTTGGCATGGTGTGAATTATATCCACATATTGCAAATTTTAGTGTTGTACAACGTTTTCATTTTTCAAGCATGTCATTGTACTTTCACTTTGAAGGAAAGTGACGTCATAGATGCATTGTGGGATTTGTGAGCGTACGGAATGTAAATAAACAAATCGATCACCCGCAGCTGTCAAACTCGAGAATTCAACTTTCAAAAAGAATTTATCGCTAGAAGTCATCTTGTTTTTATAACCATTGTAAGGGTCATTTAGTAAATTCATTCCTTGATTGCCCCTTAGTAAATTTAGGCTGAGTTTTATTGGTTTTGATAGATAAATCTGTGTTTTAATGCAGTGACCCTGGTTTTGTATGATGATTCTACGGCTTGTAGGACGTCGTGCATGTTTTCCTGCATATTCTTTCATGTAGGATCGCGCGCATATACATGGCAATTGTGTATGACGCGATCCTGCAGCTGCAGAAGGGTAGGGTGTAGAATCGTAGAGTATATAAGGAAGCGGCACGTTCCTACGAGGACTTCACTCTTTTGGCCATTTTTTACAATGGAAAATTCTATGCATCGGTCTTTAAAAAAACGTTAAGACTCATTTGAATCTGTAACTAGATAAACTTTCTATAACCACCTACGATCTTATTTGGGTATATAATTTTCTTATTGTATGATTTGTACTAGAAATTGTTTTTATTTTAGATCCTAATTCGGAAATTAATCAGAAATTGTATTGCTGCTTTGGCTAAGCACGGTAACAAACAGAAGACATATCTAGCAAGGGTGAATCATGTTTGAGGCTCGCAAGGGCTGTTGTTTTGATTGAATGTCCTAAACTTCAGGCTTTAACTTGTTTATGTACTGATGTTATGATTACTGCTATTCCAAGCTCATATACCCACTGTGAACCTATGACATGGGGGCTTTAACGTAAGGCATTAACGTGTTCCCTTGGATATACGTTTTTTACTTATACGGATCAAATATCGCTTGCGATTCTCATGTGATACTTTGGCTTGCCTTCCGACAATATAAGCCGTTGATTTTAAACCTTTGCATGTACATATAGAGTAAATGTAACACATAATTTTTTTTTACGTTTATTTTTCATTAAATTCTGAAATTTCTGACACTCTTCATGTTGTACTTGTCTTCCCAAAGGATTCATAACAAGCATTAACTTTCGCAAAATAAACTTCAGTTGAAGTCCACCCTTTTCTTGAACACTCTTATCCCGAGACCTATTCTTGGGCAATATATTGTTTGTGAACAGTGCTAACTGGCCAGCCAGCGCACATCACCGCCATTCCAAGCCACGAAGGTAATCACGAAACTAAGGGAGGTAACTCGCAACAATATCCTCATCAAACCCTTGAAATCCTTATTCAAACACTCTAAAATTCTTATTCAAGCAAAATTCTCACTGAAGTCCATGTTCAAACACACTGAAATCCTTATTCAGACACCCTGAAATCCTTATTCAGCTTTACTGAAATCCTCTCTGAAATCTGTAATAAAACACATTAAAATATGATGGTGAAGTACTTACTAAAAAACACTGGACTCATTATTCAAATATGCTGAAGTCCGTATTCAGATATCTTGAAATCTTTTTTCAGACATACTTACATTCAAGCATGCTGCAATCTTTATTCAAACATGCTGAAAAGTTTAAAACCTCATTGAGACTTGCTGAAATTCTTATCTAGATATGCTGAAATTTTGGACCCAGTTGTTCAAAACTAACAATGTTATTAGTTAATGTATCTTTAAACTTTGATCATTAAATATGGCATATATGCTAATATTTTTGCTGAAAAAATGTAAGTAGCACATTTGCATTTGCGAAAGCTACTCACATTTTTTCAGCAAAAATACCTGTGAATCAGATATTATACTTACTAGAACAGTTAACATTTTGACCACTAACGAGCTAACAATGCTTTGAACAACTGGGCCCTGGTCGATGACAGTTTCATAGTGAGGATACACATATTAATTTTTTCAGGCATTAAACTGTATGGCAGTATAAGATCTCGTAAAGTGAGCAGTCAGTCCCTACAGTCCCAGGAGAAGTTTGTGACAGAAGGAGAACCCAGTGCTGATGATCTGGAATCAATGACAGTAATGAGTGAGGAAGCTCCAGAAATCACAGAGGAGCAACAAGAAGTAGATGATGAGAAGATGTACACGAATATGCCATGGTTGCGGGTAGCTATCATATTTACCCTAAGTATTGAGACATCTCAATTTCTTACCATGCTTATCCTAAAATTTGAAAACAAAAATACATTTTTTTACCTATTGATGTGTGGAAAATATTGTGGGATGAGGAGCAAACAATGATGGCCCTGATCAGATGCCTCATTCTGTGGCATCAGACTTGGGTCTACACTGTCCTTGTCTGTTCCAATACTTAGGGTTATTATGGTAAAATATTTTCTAGCTGAAGTAGCTGTAAAGTTAGCCAAAGTTATCATTAGGTGAATGTTTTGAATATTGTTGACATGATTAAACACTACTATTATCCAACACATTATCATTCAAATACATATACATAGACCTTACTTGTTTATTTCTGTGGCATATAAGGTGTATTTGAAGATTAACAGAAAGCGATAAAATGAGCTGTAGTGAGTTTGTATTGCTTTCTCTCATGAACCAAAATACAACTTATATATGGTCCCTGTACATAGCCTGTACATTGCAAGAATAGAAAAGAAAATTAAGTATCAGATTTGCACTATATTAATTTTACAACTTCAGGCTAATTTTCAGTGGATGAAAAAAATATGTCTTGTTCTTTCCAGAAAACATGATTTGATATTTTATGTAAATTATTAGAATGTTCTTTACTATTCTGATGTGTATCAACAGCATTATTTTTTATATAGAAGAATTAGAGAAAAAATAGCCCTTTTATCTGGAGCTGTTGTATTATTTTCGTGCTGCATATGTTCACTTTATTATATAGGTGGTAATACAACTAGCCAACCTGTCCAACTTCATTTGTCCGCATCAGAGTTACTGCCAC
The DNA here is from genome assembly GCA_964016985.1 of Anodontia alba. Taxonomy (NCBI): domain Eukaryota; kingdom Metazoa; phylum Mollusca; class Bivalvia; order Lucinida; family Lucinidae; genus Anodontia; species Anodontia alba. The sequence continues at coordinate 106,960,103 of OZ024821.1, read as the reverse complement.
CCAAATTGTTATGAAAGACAAAGACGGAGTTGTTCTCGACTTATAACGTCAGTGAAGAAGATATATGAATCAACAGAGGAAGAACAAGTGAAAGAATCTGACAAGAAACTTGAACAGAAAAGAGATATGTTAAAAGAGAGACTGAAACGCAGAGTGAGTATATGGATCTACAGTTTAATTTGCTTACTCATATAGTATACGCGAATGACATTATGCCCGCAACTTAGAAGTTGAAGGGGCATATTGCTAGTGGGTTGTTCTCAGTATGGTCATCCATTTGTTTGTCATGCTTTTATTGTCAGCAAGATAACTAGATAACTACTTAAGCGAAGGCTGTTAAAACTTGGTGAGATTATTGGGGCCAAGAAGTAGCACCTGATTAACTTTTGAAAAAAAAAATCTGATTACCTTTGTGAGAGTTATGTCCCTTTTCAGTTTTGGCAGTTTGTACGGACAAGCATATAGTTGGGAGCATTGTGTTTTACAAACACATTTCCAATTTGCTTGTATTTTCATGGCACCAGACCAGAGGTGAGGAAAGGGACATATGTTTTTGGTCTGGATCCTGTTAGTGTCAGCATTGGTGTCACCATAACACTTTCTTGCGTGTGTGGTATCTCCTAAACAAATAGGCTGAGATTCTCCAAACATGCAGGAATATATGACTGGGACATGCTGAAAAGTTAATTAAGTTTTTATAACCTTGAACTAGTTTTCGAGGTCAGCACAAGAAAAATAGTATCAAGTTTAGATGGTGGGTGGACACCATTTTTTTTTCTAAAGAACATGTTCAGGGGAATGATACTCAGTGCAATGTGTCAATGCGTAGTAATTTTTTCTAGAGTGCAACTGATGCCATTGAGATGGCTTAAAATTGGCATTTGTGGCCAACTTATAGGGAAGTGACTGTTGTAGAACAGAAAATATATGTTTTACTGTACAAATAATAAAAAAAGGAACTGTCTTCTAAATACCCTTTTCATCAGGAGCTTTGAATTGAGGCTCTTGAAATTAAAAGTATACATTTTTTTTTTTTTTTTGCAGCAAGAGTCCATTTTCCAGCAACAGTCACCGACAAAGAGACGAGAGAGCACTCCACTATTGGAAAAGATCAAAACGGATGTGACCCTTGTCAAACAGAAACCAGGAAATTTGAAACAAGGGGAGAAACCCAAAGAAATTAAGGAGGAGTTACCTATCACAAAGTATATTACTTCTCAGGTAAATGACATTGAGCACCTTTTTATACCCACTGCAAACTATGTGTTTTCATGTTCCTCCTAATGTCCAACCATTACATTTTGGTTCTAGCAGTGTGTATCAAATAAGCACTGCTTACTGGCAATTTTTTAGCTCACCTGAGCTATGCTCAGGATGAGCTATTGTGATCACTTTTCGTCCGTCGTCCATCCGTACGTCCGTCCGTTAACATTTTCAAACGACTTCTTCTCTGAAACCGCTAAGCCAATGTTGCTCAAATTTCATATGGTGCCTCCTTAGGTTGGGGGAACGAAAGATTGCTAAAATGGTCGCGGTCCATTGACCAAGATGGCCGCTATGCCCATACATGGTAAAAACCTTTGAAAATCTTCTTCTCCAGGATGCCTTGGGGCTGAATCTTTGCACAAATCATCAGGGATGGGAGGTCTACCAAAGTTGCTAAAATGATGGTTGTACATTGACGTTTGACTTTTTAATGGTGAGGTCGTTTGCTTCCCTATGCATTTGTATGGGCACCATACATTTATATGGGAAAACTGTTGAGAATTTCAAACGACTTCTCCTCTGAATCCTCTGGGCCAATGTTGCTAAAATTTCATGTGGAGCCTCCTTAGGTTGGGGGAACGAACGATTGCTAAAATGGTCACGGTCTATTGACCAAGATGGCTGCCATGCCCATATATGGTAAAAACCTTTAAAAGTCTTCTTCTCCAGAACCAAATAAGCCCTTGGACCTTACCTTTGCACAAATCCTCGGAAACAGGAGATCTACAAAAATTGCTAAAATGATGGTCCTATGTTGACATTTGACCTTTTTATGGCAAGGTCAAATTTGCTTCCCATGCATTTGTATGGGCCCTATACATTTATATGGGAAAAAAATGTTAAGAATTTATATTTTAGACATCTCCTCTATAATCCAGTTGAATTGAAACTTGATGATGAGCATTAGCGCACTTATGAGACACAAAATAGCTAAATGAGCTGATAGAAAAATCCAAGATGGCCACCACAGCCGCCATCTTGAAAGTCAATTTTCGACATCTCTTCTCAAAACTTAGATCGCTTTGAGCCGAAACTTGCTCTGTAGCAACAGGATGAGTTCTGGATCCAAACAAGCTAAAATTGTGCTGATCGAAAATCCTAGATGGCCGCAATAGTTCTGCTCCATTGAACAAGATGGCTGTCAGAGCTGAAAAATAGAAAATCTTCAAACGACATCTCGTCCTTGGCCAATGGCCTGACTTCAAAATATTTGCACAGAAGTATTCCACCAATGGCCCTCAACCAAAATTACTAAAATGGCTCCGCATGGCTGAACAAAATGGCGACCAAAGCTAAAAATAGAAAAACCTTTAAAAGACATCTCCTCCGCAGCCAGTATCCTGATTTCAAAGTAATTTCAGAGAAGTGTTCCTCTTATGGCTCTTTACCAAAATTGCTAAAAAGGTTCTGCTTGGCTGAACAAAATGGCCGCCAGAGCTAAAAATAGAAGAAAACCTTTAAGCATCTCCTCCTTGGCCAGTGGCCTGATTTCAAAATGATTTCACAGAAATATTCCTCTTATCCCCCTTTACCAAAATTGCCAAAATGGTTCTGCTCTGCTGAACAAAATGGTCACCAGAGCTAAAAATAGAAAAAAACCTTTAAACGACATCTCCGTGGCCAGTGGCAAGATTCCAAAATAATTTCACATCAATGTTCCTCTTATGACACTTTGCCAAATTTGCTAAAATGGTTCTGCTATGCTGAACGAAATGGTTGCCAGAGCTAAAAATAGAAAAAAAACCTTTAAAGGACAGGATAAGTAGATGAACCAAATGACTTCTGAAAAATATCTGAACTTTTTTTTACTTGTGACCAGGGCTCGGGAAAACCGGAAAAATAGCCGGTCTGGACCGAAATTAAGAATTCTGGACCGATTTCAAACACCCCAAAACGCTAATAAATCGGTCCAACATTTCCCAAACCAACCAATTTTCACAAATCAATGATGTCTAAAAAATCACAAATGGTCAAGTCTTTCCAAACTGACAACGTCCGCGCACCTTTTAAATGCGATATTATGGTAGTTAAAAGGCTCTAAACGGTCATTTGACATGTATATTGGAGAGACAGCTGAATAACGGCAACCTACCCGCAGCACAAATTAATTACGTCATTATCCAAACATTGTCAAAAAATCAACACTTCACTGACCTTTGTGCGGTAAACAAGCGATTAACACGAATCATCAGTAACGGTAGTCTGATAATTAATCCGTTTGTGTGACACGTGTAAATACACTGAGACTGCAAAACATCCAGGTGCAGTCGGCGTGTCCAAAAGATCAAAGGTCGCTTTACTGAGAGTGATAAAAGAATGCACCGCTTGAACGCACCCGTTTTCTTCCTCTTCTTTTTTGTTTTGATCAACACGGTTTGTCGGTCCCAGATTCGATAAATGAATTCCCAAACCGTGTACGTCCTGATCAGATGTCGCATACAACGGCGTCTGATCTGGGTATAATTGATTGCTTCTTTTTTTTTTTTTTTTTTTTTTTTTTTTTGTTGATTGCCGTAACACGCGAGTATAATTCAAGGTAGATTTCACAGTAAAAATAAGTAATGCACCACTTGCGCTAGGCAAGATTGGTCAGTGCTTACAATTTAAGCAGTCTGATTAAATCTTGAAACACTGAAAACTGCAAAACCGCCCGTGGCGCAGGCCTTTTTTATTAGACCTAATTAGGTCCATGAAAGTCGTTTCGTTCCGTCTCTCCTGTTTCCCGCCGTCTTCGCGCTTATACAAGATGGGAATCAATTGTTTATAAATAGTTTAGGAAAACCCTGCGGAGGTGGAAATAACAACAAAACGTTTTTGTTTTTTTTTTTTCTTTCTTTTTACATACCTGACTGTATTTATTGATGACGCCAGCTTTGATCATGTTCGTTGTACCCGGACTTCCGTCATATAACGGAGCTGAGGTGTATTATTTAAAAGGAGTTATAGGACTGCCAATTGTCATTAGTTTTCGTGACAGGTGATATACACATTTTTTTTTTTTTGGAAATGGGCTCATTGATGACGTCATCGTCATCGGCTGGACCGATTCAGATTTCAAAATTTCCAGAGCCCTGCTTGTGACGTTTTGAAAATTTCAGCATTTTAACCTTGTAAGCAAGGTATCTCAAAAACTGTTTAAGTCATTGCCTTGTTATAAGAGTATTGGAAAAATGTTGCATGCCATGTGCATATCTGCAGTGGCGGTTTCACTCAGGTGAGCGAATTGTGGCCCTTGGGCTTCTTGTTTAGGTTTTCTTTTTTCTTTTTTTAACTTTTTGATTTCACAATCCACAAGACAATAAGTGATAGCAGGATGTATGTTCTTTAAAGCACCTAATTAAAATACACAACAAAACTTACAATAAGACTTGTGTGACCAGCAAAGACTTAGGTCAGCCTGCACATCCGTACAGACTGATCAGAGCCTTTGCTGATGGCATAGGCCTTCTACAGCTTCCTGGCTATCCAAAGAGGGATAAACAAGGACCCTTGCCATACTGGGTGGATGTACATGCTGGTCTTTGCTGGTCCCACAGGTCTTATTGTAGGTTTTGTCATGAGCTGACTCATTTAATAAATATCATGAATTTTTGTATCAGTTCTGGCAATAATTCTTTGTAATGGTTTAATTCTAACTAAACTTAGATTAAGATTAAATATGGCGTTCACAAGTAAATTCTGACATGAGTTATGGGCCCCCTTTTAGTTAAAGCTTAGCATGCTGGGTTAAAATTTCAGCAGACAACATTTTAAAATATTTTTTTTATTTTTCTCAGAAAAAAAGGCTTTGGCATCTCCTTAGGAGACAGTTTGCATGAAATATCAAAGCCTCTCTGGGAAAAGTAAGAAAAAATATCATCAGTGTGTAATCTGCTGACTTTGCCCACAGAGTGGTCAAATTTATTGCAATACATACACGTTATTTCAAAAGTGATGTCATCTGATGCTCTTTCATATCAAATGGATGCTCTCATGTCACAGGATTTTATGAGACACATCCAGTCTGATCCAGTGATATGGCCCCCAAGTTGTAAAACTTTTTTCATGCTCAGTGCAGCTTAGTATGAAATTTTTTCCAGTTAATAAATCTCAAATTACTAACAATGCAATTTCGTTCTTGCTAAACATAGCTGAACATAAAATTTTCTCTGCTAATTATTATGAAAATGCCAACTACTGTTGAGCATAAAAACATAGCTGAGCATAAAAATTTCTCTGCTAATAAATATGAAAATGCCAACTATTGTTGGCATTTTCATATTTATTTGCAGAGAAAATTTCATGCTGAGCTGTGTTGAGCATGAAATTTTTTTATAACCTCAAGGCAGGTCACAGGATCACATGAGACACAGCCATTGTGATCTAGAGATATGGAGTATCTACAAGAGGTGATACAGATCAAATATTTTTAAAGAAGTGAGAAAAAAGAATCACTATCTCAAAAATTCCTTTTTTCTGTTAGAGCAGTTTTTGTTCTGAACTCTGCATCAGTGAGTTGGTGTTCTGCTTGGCTGTAGATAAGAAGCTCTTTTTTCAGTCAAAAATATTTGATGGTTTTCTTATTTCTCTTTACAACTTGTGGTATGAGTAAGTCATTAGAAGCCTCATCTCAGAGGGCCAAGTTTTCATCTTCTAGAAACAGTTTTCTGTCCTTATTTTTAAGAACTTGCTGAAAATCTTATTCATTTGACCTTGTTGATGATATTGTATTGTGATCTCTTATCTACTGGATGTGGCTTCAACGCTTAGTGCTCTGGGTAAACTTTTCAGCAGACGGTGTATTGAAATATTTTTCTTATTTTTCCAAGAAAACAGATTTTGACAGTTCATGCAAATTGTCTCCATTTAAGACAATTTGCATGAAATGTCAAATCCTGTTTTCTGGGAAAAATAAGAAAAATATCACCAATTCGTCTTCGGATGAATTAGACCTGAGAGTGGTAAAGGTTAATTTCAGACTTTCTGTAAATGCATGTAACTCCTATTTTCAGGCACAGAGGCTGACCCAGTGTCCGATGGGTATCTTGACTAAAGCTGCTCCTACTCTGTCAGAAGATAATTTTATAGATATCATGCCTGTTGCATGGGAGCTGATGTTGGAGAGTGATCAGGAGTTGGCCGCTGCTGCTGGTAAGAGAGCGAGAAGAAAACCTGTCTTCAGACATACTGTTATTAACCTAAGACATACCTCTAGATTAGACGTACAGTTGACTCTTATCTTGACTTCCCTTATCTCAAATAAACACTTATCTTGAAGTGAAAATCTGGTCTGTTTAAACATGAAAATCTAACAACAGGTAACAAAATATCGTGGAAAAGAGGAGAAATTTCTCCTCTTTTCCACAATATTTTCAATATATCTCTAACTTCAGGAGTCAAATTATATATTTATTTGTGAAATGTGGTTGTTCGATATATTTTTTCCTCAGTTCTGCAAATCTGATACATTGAGGTACGGATATCTTGAAGTATTTCAGAGCGTCCTTTAAGATAACGAGAGTCAACTGTATTTCCAGATAAATCATTTATCTTCATACAGAAGGTATTGGTTTTTTTTATTTATTTCTCCATAAAATCATATGTCTCCTATAACTCAATTTTGAGTGATTTCACACATTTTATTATGTTTTAATAAGGTGTAGATACTTAAATATGTTATAATGTATGAAAATGAGACTTTAATAAACCACTTGTCTGTCTTGTCTCTCTGTCTGTGTTGTGGTACTCATTAGAAGTGCCTCGGAACATTTTTCATGTAGAAATTAGAAAAAATATTTACTTGATACCCTCTGGGGAATAAAATGTCAAATCCTATTTATTTATTTATTTATTTGAGAAAAATAAGAAACATATTCCCTGATTTTGTCTCCTAACCTTTAGAATTTGTCGGGCAAATTCAGCAAGTCAAATACATTTGTTCCTTCAGCTGACTGTCCATGCAAGGTTTCATAAAAATAAAAAAGAAAAAACTAGATTACATATAGACCTTGTTGCTACCTCTTGGAAATTGAGCTTGTTATTCAGTATGACAGCCTGACATCCAGCTTATAAATTATGAGAAATTGTGGACTGGTCTGAAGGATTTTCATAGAATCCTGTGTGTTTGTTCAGCTCAGGTCTAGTTGTACCTTAACATTTAGCATGCTGGGTAAATATTTCAGCAGACAACATTATGAAATATTTTTCTTATTTTCCTCAGAAAATAGGATTTGATATTTCATACAAATTGTCTCCTAACAATGTACACAAAATGTCTAATCCTATTTCTATGAAAAGTAAGAAACCTATCATCAATTTGTCAATCAATTAATAATGGTAATAATATTTTCAGATGTTTGTTATCATACGTATATTACTAAATGGGCACCCACTACACTATTGCAATCTCTCTTTCTCCACTAATTGCTCTACCATACCCAAAGAGAGCACCACTTCCTCCAGGAACAGCTGTTGAAAATTGTTTTTATGTTTCAGCGTCCTTGTTCCTATTGTCAGCAGTGAAAGCTCCAGAGAAAGCTCAGACTATGGTGTTTAAAGAACTACAACATGAGGATACCAACCAGAGGATTAATGCTGTTCTCAGGTACTTTACCTCATTCAACAAACAGTGTAGACCCAGATCAAATGCTGCAGAATGTGGTGTCTAATCAGGGTCTACACTGTTTGCCACTCATCCAGCAATTTTTAGACACATCAAGAGGTGGTGAAATGGACTTGTTGAAATTTTAGGACAAGTTATGGAGTCTGAATATTTAGGGTTAATATGGTATTATGGGTCTTTTCCAGATAATTTCACTGTAAATATTTGAAAATAAAGAACAGGAATAGAAATGACATATGGTGTCTGATAAGATATTATTAATCACAAATACATTTTTCCATTTAGGGTAAAACGCTGAATAAAAAACATATTTCCGAAAGATGTGGAAAACACAGTAGCTGCTGCTTGACCAGGATCTACACTGTTTACTATTCCATCTTAACAATTTAGGAATATCATCAAGTCAGGGAGAGAATGACTGTAGCAAATATTTCATGATCAGTCTACGAAAGAATGTTGCCGGACCCACTTGGGATCGAACCCACAACCTCCTGGTCACCAGTTGGACGTGCATCCAACATCAAGTCCTCAAGTGACTTTGATATGCTGTCTTTTTGTCTGTAGTTTTCCCACAGTGTACCTGAGCTGGTTATCTGATAGGAGACCCAAAACTGACTGACTAGTCTGCTGTGTACTGTATGTTCTAAAAATTTGAATGATGAAATCTTAATTTCAAACAAGAATAGCATGGAGAACTCTTTAAGGGAGGCATCCCTTAGCAACATTACTGCCTTTTGTTTCATTAGTGATTTTTCCACAGCAAATATATATAGTAAATTTTCCTAAAATGAACAAAACAAAACAAAACAAAAAAAAAAAAAAAAAAATAAATAAAAAAGATAAATAAATAAATAAATAAAAAAAAAATAAATAGTAATAGTGTGTCCTAAATTTACCAGAGACAAAGGGAAGTAACCAGTTTTGCAAAAGCAGGCAAGTTAATTGCCTCCCTTTGCAAAATTAGTTACTTCCCTCAAAGAATTTTTAATGTTTTTTTTTTTTTTTTTTTCTTCCTAAAATTAAGGTTTTACGTTTGAAATCGAGAACATCTACTGTAAGTATTTTGTGAATTGTTTTAGATTTGGAGCCTTGTGGAGATTCAGACACCAAGTATGGCCAAGAATGGAAGAGGGTGCCAACCTGCATTTTAAGGTATGATGTAGACCAGTCAAACTTGAAGGCAATCAATACCTTTAAGGGGAGGTAACTTTTTTAAAATGGCTTTGCCTCCCTTCTGAAAAGGGTTCTATTCAACATGGAAAGAATTTACGCACTATGAGAGCAAATTCTTTCCTATTTGTGTAAACCCCTATTCAGAAAGGGCTTAGTGTGCAGGACAGTAAATACACTGGAACCCCTTTATAAGACGATTGATTACAAGACTGTTAGGATATAAGACGGTTTAAAGGTAGACCCCAAAAGTGTTGTAGCCAAACAAACAAGTGGTCATTTTTCTATATAATCTAGACATTTTTTAAGTGTTGTATCCAAACAAAAATGTCTAGATTATATAGAAAAATGACCATAAGTGGTCATTTTTCTGTATAGTCTAGGCATTTTTGTTTTAGTTGTATCCAAAACAAAAATGTCTAGATTATATAGAAGAATAACCATTTATGGTCATTTTTCTATATAACCTTTTTTTTTTTTTTTTTTTTTTTTTTTTGATACAACATGGTTGTTTAGCTGACACGGTTTTCACTTTGGATCCCAGCAATCGTGTTATATAGAGGCTATGGTGTAGGATGCCACAAAAGTTTTCTCCTTTGCAAGCTGTGGCAGAAAAACCTACCAAGTATATCAAGTCCCCTTTTATCATGCATGATTTGTTTCCTATTACGTTAACCGCTTAGAGGATTAAGCCTGCCCAGTAAAAGTGTGGTTAGGTAAACTGACTGTGCTCGACATGACCCCATTGGAGTTGACTGGTCTGTAAAACCTCAACACAAACAAACAAACTTCAACTATGAGATCAAATCTTACAGAAAGTCTGTTGGTCTGAATTTTCAACACCTAAAATGCAAACTAATGTAATGCTTACTGTTGATGTTTTTTCCCCTTTGCTAGAATAAGAATATTCTTTTGGGATAATAATACAGAGCTTAGTTGAGATTTTTGTTGTATTTGCACAAATAATTGGAGACCATGCCTTATTTTCATTGTCTGTCAAAGGAATGTTGCATCTCTCAGAATGGGATGAAAAACCAGATATAAACTATTTGCAGTTGTATGTATGTGCTGCTATCTGGTTTGCAGGGCATAAAAAGATTAAATCTTTCCTTTCTGTACTATTATAGCTTAATGTGCTTAAATTTGACAGGTAGATATAATTTCAAATATCAGTTAAAAGACTGTTCTTTCTCTATCTGGTACACCATGAACACAGTGTAAATAGAAGTTTAGAAAATGAATTAGTACATGTATTTATTTCCGGATTTCAGATTCCCCCTCCTAATGTAGACTTCACCTTACCATCTCCTACTATTGGATTACCAAGTCAAGTTCCTATAGACCCACCATGGATTCCACATTTTAAGGCTAAAATTGAAGAAGTGACTGTGAACCAGGAACAAACAGTAAGTTTAGAACTTGGCAAGTTCCAGGAAAAGATTTCTTTTATCATAACTGATCCAGGCATGCCTGTGTGCGTCAGGCCTGCTGTTTGCTATTCACATGAAATAATGTGGACACAAATAGTATGAAACCTATGTTGTGGGTACCTTGCTGAGGCACTTCTAATGAGTACTAACAACATCATTTTTTGTAGAGAAATAAAAAAAAATTAATATCTACCTGATACCCTTTTATCTCATCTAGGCATCAAGGGCCATAACCCTGGAAAAATCATTGCATGAACCAACTTTTGCACATGACACATCCTCTTGGCAATTAGATTTGGTGATGCTCTCAATTTAGCAGCTATGGGGACATCAAGACGAAGCAAAGATGTTCAGGATAATCAAGTATGTCTTTAAATGATACAGTTTCCTGGCAGCCAACATTTTAATAATATTTTATGACTGCCACAAAGTGGGCATAGGCATTAAGTTTCATCCTTTATCCTTCTGTCCATCTGAGTTATGTCTAGGCCATATCATTAGAAAATATTTACTTAATGTAATACGGTAAATGTCATAAAATTTAGAACACATTTTTTCATACTTTTTTGGCCAAGTTGTTTCATAAAAAACTTACAGCCATCTTAGAACACACAAACAGTAACACTTCACACAAATGATAAGGGTTGGTCATTGTCAGTAATGACAGATGAACAACAAAGTGGAATGCCAAACAGTGTAGACCCAGATGAGAGCAGTCTGATCTGCTTCTGCACTGTTTGCCTCTGCCATTTTATCAGACACTTTGTTTTGTTAAATTTTAGGACATTTACCATAAGTTTTATATCTTAGGATGATGATGATTTACTTAAAAGAATTGGACCTTATGAAGCACTACTTTCTGGGATGCCCCTTGGTACAATCTGTGTTCTAAACCAGTTGAGGGAGCAACACTGAGTTTGGCTGGAACCATCTTCTTGCGTAACTTTATTTTTTCTTGTAAATATGTTTACAACACATCAGTTCTCCTATGTTGAAAGGTTTCCCACGTATAGGTTAAATTGTACTAGTTTTCAGTTTGTGTTGCACACATTTTCAGAAATCCTTAGTGACAGCCACCACCACTAGACGTAAACAGCAGCAAGAAATGATTCGTAGAGCTCTGCAGCGAGAAGAGGAAAGAAAGAGAGTTGGTAGAGAGACGTTTCCTATGACAACAGTATCTGTGACCCAGCTTGCTGCTGTTGAACCTTCACTACATCATGTCAGTGAGGACCATGAAGAAGGTACTAGCTTAATGGTTTGCTGTCTCTTGCATGCTCTCTGTAATTCTGCAAGATACAGAGGGAAAATGAAGATTTTTTTTTTTTTTTTTGTAATTAAGTTGGGATAGGAGTTTCCTTCTACTGGTAAGCTTATTTCTAAAATTTTAGTTGCTGAAAATACATATCAGGTTTTGGAGATGTCTCTATTTGTTTGATGATACTTTTATGACTAGCTAATATATCTCCATTTGTCATTCAGGTGTAAAAGTAGTTAACTTTTTGCAAAAGATATTTACATATGTAAGATGTGCAATATGAGAAAAAAGGCCTTTATGGCATATACTCACAATGAAGGTCTGGATCAGCCTGCTCATGTGCACAGATTGAGCAAGACCTGAAGTTAGCATTCTTCACTTCGGATCACAAGGTCAGATTTGAATCTCTTGGAGGCAGAATTCAGCTTATGACTATATGGCGCTTCATTGCACAGAGCTGTTCAATATCATCCTTCCGTTGTCTCAGTATAACTTAACCTTTGTCATCTGAATAAATTAAGATGCCATGCCCACTTCTGATTTTCAGCCAATCAGATTACTTGATCCAGATTGTTGATATAAATTCACATACTTGATGGCAAACAGTGCAGATCCAGATCAGTTGGCTTCTTCAGAAGCCAACTGATCTGGATCTACACTGTTTACTAAGACAGGGCATGTAGTGTTCAGCAAGAGAAGGGTTAAATAATGTTGAAAAGGATGTAAAACACCAACTCATCATGATCAGGACCTTGATTTCCTGCTTAGGCAATCAAAGGCTACTGTTCATCCAAAAAGTGTTGACATTTTTATTTCTTCATTATGTCTGGATACCCTATTACCTGGAGCTCTGAGAAAAGATCAGACTGCACAAATGCACATGCTGATCTGAGTCTCTGCTGGTCACATTTCGCATAAGGACTGTTTTCTTGCATTGTGTATACATATACATATGCCTTTATTATTTGTGTAATCAATGATTCCTTATCGTATTTACATGCCGGCCTCGGTGGCTCAGTTGGATGCGCCGTCCGACTGGAGACCAGGAGGTCGCGGGTTCAACCCTTGCCGAGGGCGTTAACATTCTTTCATGGAGATTGATCGTGAAATATTTTCTACGGTCATTCTCTCCCTTCCGCTGATCCAAGAAAGGCAGTTGTCAGTTTCTGGCGAAAGAATGTGCACAATACTGGTTAACTGCTTAGAGGACAGCCTGCCCAGTAAACGTGTGGTTAGGTAAACTGACCACGCTCGACATGACCCTATTGGGTTGACTGGGCCGTAAAACCTCAACACAAATTATGGTATTTACATGCAAATGATTCATTTGCTTTTATTTGAGAATTCAAAAACATAAAATGTGCATTTATTATGCTACATATAAGTTGACGCCCTGAGTTCAGTTTGTTGTTTGACGCTGAGAATTTGTTACAGTTTTAGCAACTTGCTTGAAAGAAAAGCATTTACTTAATGCTTGCATGCAGTTTATGATTTAGTTAGGTAATAGTGACATGTAGCCTGTATGTTAAAATAAATTCAATTTGTAGCAGACCAAATGTAATAGTAAAAATACATATGCTGAACAAAAATAGATTGTTTGTCCCACTAGAAAGAAAAGAAAGTGGGCTCAAGATGAAACTTTGGCGATATTTAAAATGTTACAGGGATCTAAGATGAATTTTAAAGTTTCTTGATGGTAGATAAAAAAAAGAAATGGTCAAAACATAGTTTTTAGTTTCTGAGGTTCATTTTTGATACAAATCAGCAATAAGTCAATATTACCATAAAATCGTTTAGGAACTAATGCAGACTGCTTAGTTACTATGCTTTGGACATCTTTCAGAAATTAGTTTTTTGCTTGGAGCTTTGCATAGAAGAAGTAAATTTGCAAACTTAGGTCATGATCGAATGCAAAACCATTTGTCTTAACTATCTATGCCAGTCTGTACTTTGACATTGTTAAGGTCTTGAAATATCTGTTCATATTTGTTTTAGCTGTTGTGCCCCAAAGAAGAAAATAAAAACAAAAAATGTTTTTGTTCAGTTTATCATAGTGGGCCGCAATATGCGAAAACGTGTCTGCAGTCGCTGTCTGATCAGGACTTTCTCTATCTGCTTATAGAATCATTTGGTACTGTAGAACATAGTAAAGTATTATAACAAGATTTCTGATCAGAATCTCTCTTGGCTGGCTGATCTGGATCTTAAATGTTTGCATTTACCCTGAAGACACCTTTTCTCATGTCACGGCTCAGCTTGGTTAACCTTGTCATGCTGAATAAATTAAGATGCCATGCCCACTTCGAATTTCCAGCCAATCAGATTAGATTACTTGATTTGGGTTTTTGATAGAAATTCACATATTTAATGACAAACAGTGCAGATCCAGATCAGTTGGCTTCTTAGGAAGCCAACTGATCTGGATCTACACTGTTTGCTAAGACAGGGCATGTCGTGTTTAGCAAGAGAAGGGTTAATGTCACAAAGAACTGCCTCTGATTTTACCTTGATGTTTATTCTAGCTGCATGAGTGAGGCTCCCACCCTGCATGGCAGTATGTCTATAATAATGGTAATTGTTATTGTTGGTTACAGCACCATGTTATAATGATATATTCACCACATTAATTCTAGAGACAGTGTACCTGGTTTCTCATGGATATCGTTTTGCATTACCATACTTGGCCTAAAATTTGAACAAGTCCATTTTACTAATTGTTCATGTGTCGTGTCTATAAACTGCTGGATCAGTGGCAGAGTGTGGACCCAGAGCAGACATGTTCTGCAGCATCTAATCTGAGTATGCACTGTTTTCTTTGGCTTTTCTGTCAAAATACTTTGGGTAAATAAGGTTTTGTTAGTGTCATGTCAACGTGGAAAAATTGTCATAATTGTGTATCATCCTGCTGATTTTTGCCTTGTTTTGTAGTATTATGTTGTCACTGACATCATCATCACCTGTTTTGTATTTAAGAGAGTACTCATTTTTTTCATGGAAAAAAACTCCAGTCAGTTTAGTTATGACTATGACATATATTGACTAATAATTAGCAGGTTTTGATTAGATCTTACCAATACATAAATATATATCAGTTATATTCTTGTTCAGTTATTACCCATTACAATTCTTTCAGCAGAAGCTAACTTAAGGCGTACGAAAACAAGTACAATATACCCTTCAAATAGCATGAAAATGGGTAAATTAAAAATGATGACTCCCTTCAACGTCATCAGTAGTATCAGTAAAGTGAAAACTTATTTATAAGTATAGACAGTCCTGCATATACATGAACATAAACTTCCAGTTGTTGCTTGTGAATTGCAATGAACATTTCTAAATTACTGAAGAATATATGTAAACCTGGTACACTGATTCAATACAAACCTGCACAGTCCTTTAAATAAAGTGAACATAGATTTTGTTAGTTTTGTATCAAATGTGTAACGAGATATTCATTTCAATACATGGGCTATTTCATTAACTGGATGTTATGCCTCACAGAAAGGTTTATACTACATATCGAGGGTTGAGCGCAAGACTGATGTAAGTCAGATGGTTGTTTTTCCCCAAACTTAATCTCCTTACCATGAAGGCGTAATGAAGATTACAACATTTCTTTCTGTAAACAATGAAAATTTAGGTGCCATTGCTCGTATGAGCAATGGCACCTAAATTTGCATTGTTTACAAAGGGGTCAAATTTGCCCCTAAACAAGGGTTTCAAAAATATGTTTGAGTTACTACAGTCTTGCGCTCAACCCTCGATATATTTTTAACAGTTAGGGACAGTGAAAGTATTAATGCTTTAATGACAAACATTGTTTTTGTTTTGTTTTGTGTTTGTCCACTGTTTGCTTGTCATAGTATGGTATAAATATACTTTCCTTACCTTCATTTGATACTTTCTCATGTACTGCTGCATGCTTCATGATTTTCTCCCTAGTTTCTTCCAAAACGAAATACTGTATTCGATCTAATTACCACACTGTGCGCTTAGGTTTTTCAAAATTGCTGGAAAAATGTGTAGTAAAATATCCACCTAATAAGGGCACACTTTAAAGAAAGATCAGCAGAGGACTTCATGAGAAGCACATTTAATGATGCTTATGCGATATTATTTTCTGGTTTTCTTTATAAAAGCATATGTTGTGGGTACTCGTTTGAATTGCCTCGACAAGTCGATTATTGCCTCGACAAGTTGAGGCAATTCAAACGAGTACCAACAACATATGTTATTATAAAGAAGTAGATACAAGTACATAGGCAGTTGTCAGTTTGTGGCAAAAGAATGTGCAAAATACTGGTTAACCGTTTAGAGGACTAAGCCTGCCCAGTAAACGTGTGGTTAGGTAAACCGACCGCGCTCGACATGACCCCATTGGGTTGACTGGGCCGTAAAACCTCAACACAAACAAATACATAGGCTGTAATCTAAAGACAACTAAATTGATTGACGGTGCGCTTATAGGAGCATGTGCAGTAATTAGGTTGATTACAGTATTAAAGTGCATCACATGTTTAAGGGAGGCCTTGATCTCACTATCATTTACCAATGGTAGGGAAAACAAAATATGCTAATTGGCTTTTAAAATTGATGTGCAGTTGTAGATTTTGCCTTTCCACATGCCACTAATAACAGATTTTGGATGTGAATCAATTACATTTGCATTAACTTTATAGCTTTGTAAGTTGATCTGCACTGATTTAAAATTTACTTGATGCTTTCTCGCAGCTTCCTGTGTAGTTGTTGCCAAGCAAATTTGAAAGCATGGTCATGCTCTGTTAATGGAAACATTAGCTACATGTAGTTCAGAAATCCAAACACAGAAAAAGAAATAATTGAGAGCATTTGTTTGCATGTATCTTACTGCTTCTCTTTCTTTTATTTTATGTTTGGTTACCAAAGTGTGTCAGTCTTCATAGATTTTTGTGGCGATTACTTTAGCAAGTAGGAGCAATATAGGGATCACTTTCCAGCATTTGCGTTGGCATTGTCGTTGGCATCAACAATGTTAAGTCTGCATTTAGCTCCGTTTCTCAAACACCAAGGCTTCTAGGCTAATGAAACTTCATACACACATCCACGTGATGCACCCTGTCCATTACCATCAACTGTTACTGACCTTGACCTACTTTTCATGCTTAGCAGAACAATGTTTAGTCTGTGTGTTTTTTAGCTCTGTTTCTTGAACACCACTAGCAGTCATGACATATCCATTCTGCAAATTTCTTGTTTGTGCTATTAAATTATATTTTGAAAATAGATGTGTTGTACTATCTGAAAGTTATGATAGGTTTAAATATATGCAACTGCATTTCAGGTTTCATGATAGCTTGTGATTTTGAAATTTGTCATTGTTTATAGTTCATTTTTCTGTTAACCAAACATGATCTGTTAAATGTTATGAGGATAGTTCCTTTCTTGCAATTTTAACTATTATTAAAATGCCCAGTGTTGTAAGTCGATTGTTATTATATCGTATAAGGGGCGAAGAATAAAGTACTTATATTCAATGAAACTGGACTAATTAAATAAATGCAATGTTTTCATTGAATATTATTTTTAACCTAGGACTTGGATGTGAGATAGGATGTAGAAATGAAATTATTCAAAACTTTTTATGCCCCCGCCTATTCGAAGAATAGCGGAAGGGCATTATGTGTTACCCCTGTCCGTCCCGTACGTATGTATGTCCGTCTGTACATACGTCCGTCCCAATTTGTGTCCAGGTCATAACTCTTAAACTGTATGGAATATATTTATGAAACTTTACAGGTGCATGCATAACATCGAGAGGATGTGTCGTGAACAAGAAAGACAACTCTTGCTTGTTTGGTTTTTGAATTATCTGCCCTTGACTTAGTTCCATACAGTAAACCATGTCCGGGCCATAACTCCTAAACCGTATGGAATATATTTATGAAACTTTACAGGTGCATGCATGACATTGAGACGATGTGTCATGAACAAGGAAGACAACTCTTGCTTATTTGGTTTTTGAATTATCTGCGCTTGACTTAGTTCCATATAGTAAACCGTGTCCGGGCCATAACTCCTTAACCATATGGAATATATTTATACTACTTTACAGGTGCATGCATAACATTGAGGCGATGTGTCATGAACAAAGAAGACAACTCTTGCTTGTTTGGTTTTTTGAATTATCTGCCTTTGACTTAGTTCCATATAGTAAACAGTGTGTGGACCATAACTCCTAAACTGTATGGAATATATTTATGAAACTTTACAGGCGCATGCATGACATTGAGACGATGTGTCATGAACAAGGAAGACAACTCTTGCTTGTTTGGTTTTTGAATTATCTGCCCTTGACTTAGTTCCATATAGTAAACCGTGTCTGGGCCTTAACTCCTAAACCGTATGGAATATATTCATGAAACTTTACAGGTGCATGCATGACATTGAGACAATGTGTCGTGAAAAGGGAAGACAACGCTTGCTTGTTTGGTTTTTGAATTATCTGCCCTTGACTTAGTTCCATGTAGTAAACCGTGTGTGGGCCATAACTCCTAAACCATATTGAATATATTTATGAAAATTTACAGATGCATGCATGACACTGAGGAGATGTGTAATGAACATGGAAGACAACTCTTGCTTATTTGGTTTATAAATTATCTGCCCTTGACTAAGTTCCATATAGTAAACCGTGTGTGGGCCATATCAACCTTAATAATAACTTCCTGCTGTACCTGTCACAATTACATATGTAACCTTTTCTGAATGGCATTTTGGCTAGGGCATCCATGTCCTATGGACACTTTTTCTGGTAGAATTTTAAACACTGCACATAAAAATTCTATACTGCTTCTTAACCCTTTCCATGCTGAATAAATTAAGACGCCACACCCACTTCTAATTTTCAGCCAGTCAGATTACTTGATCCAAATAGTTGCTATAAATTCACATACTTAATGGCAAACAGTTCAGATTCAGATCAGTTGGCTTCTTCAGAAGCCAACTGATCTGGATCTACTCTGTTTGCAAAGGCAGGGTATATCTGGGTTCAACAGGACCAGGGTTTAGAAACGGTACTCATCAGAAAGAAAATACGAAGCAGTAGAAACATTAGTATTATGACAGTTTCTTTTTTTTACATATCAGAAAATGTTTATTAAAATCAGATGAACTTCAGTTTGCAAAAAATGAAAAGTGATAGTATTGAAAGGGAACAATAGACGTTAACAAAATAAACTGTTACTTGCATGTGCTTTCGTCTAACCCACACAGCCCTGCAGGAAGAACTTAACCTGGCTGCTCGACGTGTTTCCCTTGCACCCACTAATCGTAACAATACTGCAAACCGTAGCTTGTCCTGGAGAAATGGCAGCATGCATTGGGCCAGACTAACCACATTTGAAGGTATCCCTTCCTTGTGTTTAACTACCGTATTTACCCTAAATATTTAAAAATCTTAGCCCCTTACTATACTTGTCCTGAATTTTGATTAAGTCCATTACTACCTGTTGATCTGTTTGGAAATTGCAGGATGATTAGCAAGCAATGTAGACCTTGATCAGATGCTGCATCTTGCAGCATCTGATCTGGGTCTACATTGTTTGCTCATGCTTGTCTGTCCAAATAGGGTAAATACGGTAATGTCTACATGCTAGTGAAACATCTTTGTTTTCAGAATTACTTTGAATGAAAACTTGTTGAAATGTTTGAGAGAGTAAAAGATTTGTTTATAACAAGCATATTCGTCAGGGTTAAATGTTGAATTCAGGATGTTCTTATGCATGTTATAATGCTTTTCTTACCAATCAAATCCAAAATAAAATCTTGGTAATTTCCTGTATGAATCTGTGAGACTTCATACCTATCTGGCATACTGCCACAGTTAATATCTTTTTAGTTAGAGGTATAGGTTCTAAAAGGAATTTATTAGGAAGTCTTATTACATGTTTATAGTTCTGTTCATTTTCAAACAAACAGACAAAAAAAAAAAAAAATAAAATCAATAAATAAAAGCTTTAAGGATGAATTCAGTTCTAGTGAAACCTTTAAAACCTGTAAAAACCTATCTTTAGCTTCAGGTTTATGCAAAACCTTTAAAACCTGTGTTTTGTTTTTAAAATATGTTTAGAAAATTTGTCCAGATAGTTCAGAAAAAATTACAATGATTGTAATGTAAAAAAAAACAATTTTGGAATTGCTGCAGGTGTGTTTAACCTTGAATGAGTTTTTCAGACCCCTTCCAGAAGGGACTTGACTTACAGGAAAGCAAACAGCTAGTCACCTGTGTTAAATTGGCAGCAAATCTACCAAGTGTAGTCAGTTTCCTTTAAAATTGAAGTTATTGATATCTTTGTCACTAAACACACACACATGCATGCACACTTACAAACACACACACATGCACACACACACAGTATGGATTTTTGAGGTCTCATAGATTGTGAACAGAAAATTATAATAATTTGATTATTATATACTCTGAAAAGTTCTTGGCCAGTTGTATAAAAGAAAGATGTTTCACACAATTTGTCTTGTTTTGTCTTGAACTGTTTCATTCAAACAAGGATGATTTTCAAAGACTAAGCCTTGATATTTTTTCATTCTTGCATTTTTGCATTTTATGCATATAATTACTAAATACTAACTTAGGTTATTGATGCCTGCTTAAAATGGCTGAAGATGCAATGTTATTTTGTACAGTTTTTATCTTGTAAATACTTTGATAAGGTTATTAACTTTGTCATTGGAATAGCAACCATGCTGTGGAGCCCTACATCATAAACACATCTGAGGAAATTTGCACAATATGCTTGCTCTGAATGCTGGTAGTGCAGTAGGTATTGCATTTGCCTGCAAGTGTAGGAGTTGCTTGTTTGAGTCTCACATGGGGCAAAATTTCTCTCATGATAGCATGGCATTTGCTTGTGCAGACCATTCTCCATGTTATTTGGTGGGATGTATAAGCATTTTTTTTCTCAAAGACTTTAAGAAAGGATTCATATATCAGGAAAACTCATGTTTTTTTTGTTGAAAGAAAATTTTATCTTAAAGTCAAGCTTTGCTAATAAATGTTATAGAAGTTGGAGCTCAGGTGTACAGTTTTCTTGTCAATATTGAAAGCTATTTTAGGCATGTTGCGTTCATTGTGTATAGTATTTTTTTGTAAAAATGAAAAAAAGTAACTACAGTAAACAAATGAAAGTATTGTTTGCAAATCAGAATAATTGACCTTAATTTTGTACCGAATTTTATACCGAATTTACCATAAATATTCAAACGGACATTCTTAAGCAAACATAGTAGACCCTGATCAAACTGCTTCTTTAGGAGCAGTTTGATCAGGGTCTGCAATGTTTGTCACTTAATCTGTGGATTCCAGCCACATTCTCAAATCTGAAATGGACATTTTTTAAGATTAATAAGGCAGAAATAACAATGTCTGAATATTTAGGTTGATTAGGTTATGTTAGAACTGAAAAAGGACATAGCAGGGTGCATTGAATTTGCCCCTACCATAAAATTGAAACATTCTAAAACAGACAAATTCTGTGTATGTCTCGTCTAAACAGTGTTTGTTTTCAAATTGCATTTTGTCTGTCATTAATTGTACTTGTTTGCAAAATCTGCGCATAAAGCTTATAATTTCTGAATGGATACCCAATTTATTTCCATGTCTGCCTTTGAATTGCATCTACTGGAATGTATTGTGCTTACCCACCCTTAAATTCCTTCCTGACCGTTTTGTATTTGTAATTTTACCACATGTCCTTTTGCACCCTGCTATATTCTTATTTACCTTTGACCTGTAGAAATGTACTGAACATTGTATTGCTAGAAATATTTAAAATAATGGTAGATAGATTGTAAGGCCGGAGTTTTTTTTTTTTTTTTTTTTTTAGGTTTATGGGAGAATCTACCCCATGATTGTAGCCCCCCTGGAAAAATTAAATTTGCAGTTTGAATTTCGTTTTTACTTTATGTCCATACCCTTCAAATTTGCTGCCAAAATTTCCATTTTTAGATGCAATTTTTGTTTGAAATTATTTCATTTGATTTACCCGAGCTTTTTCTTATTTCTTTTTTTTTTTTCTATTTCTCCCTCCCAGCTTTTTAAGAAATCTCTTGTAAACCTAAAGATAAAAAAAACAGCTCTGGCCTAAATGTTGTCATTATCTTTTTTTACAGCCATTTGAGGCCTTTTAAGAGATGATATGCGTTACCATTGTATCACGAAATATTTACAGTAACTGTCCTAAAATTTCGCATACCAAACTTTTCTGACAAAACTGGGGTGGTCGGGTGGTGCGAAGGTGTCGTGTAGCTTGTGTAACCGGGGCGTCCAACTGATATTGGCTTACAGTTGGGCAAGGCCTGCTACCCTTGTAGCAGGTAAGGGTAGAGGGGGAATATTTTTATTTCTTCTGTTTCTTCACTTTCATTCCTGTTCCTCTTTCTTCCCTGTCCCTCTCTTCCTTCTCTACTATCTATTCTATCTCTTTTCTCCCTTTTTCTGGGAGACAACACAAAATGACCCACAAGGGTTGACGTGTCGTTAAACCTCAAATCAATCAAAAAATCTGACAAAACTGCATTCAACTGCATTGCAGACCTAGACCAGACTACTCCTGAAGGAATATTAGAGGTGAAACATATCCATCAAAAAGTGATGGAATAACATTTTGGAAATTTAAGGACATTTACCATAGACAGTTAATCATATTAACCCAAAGTATTGGTATAGACAGGCCTGAGCAAACAGTGTAGACCCAGATCAGATGCCACAGAATGTGGCATCTGATTAGGGTCAACACTGTTTGTCACTTCATCTAGCTATTTTTAGACACATTGACAGGTTGTCAATGGAGTTGTTCAAATTTTAGGTGAAATAAAAAGAGTCCCAATATTTAGGGTAAATACAGTAAGAATGTACTTGTACTAAATTTGAACAAATCTGAATAGCTGGTGATGTGTCTAAAATACAAACAGTAAAGAAAATACAGTAGTAAATTTTGTTGGCTGATCACAGATGTTAGCTCTGTAAATTCCAGAGAGAAAATGCCATTTTGGAAATCTGGGCCCAGTTGTTCAAAGCGTCGTTAGCTTAATGAGCTCATTAAGGGTCGTTTTGGTTAACTGTTTTAGCGGATTCAATATACAATATTCTGATATTTTTTGCTGAAAAAATGTGAGTAGCTTTTGCACTGCAAAAGCTACTCACATTTTTTCAGCAAAAAATTTCAGCATATTTGCGTATCACTCGATGTAAATTTTAACGAATCGTTAACTAACGATGTCGTTAGCTTTGAACAACTGGGCCCTGGAAGTGAACTCTTTAAGTGCCAGTCAGAACTGCAGGAGACAACATTTTGAACACTGTATTCAACCTAATTACTGCACTGTACACTTAGGTTTTCAACATTACTGGTAAGACTTGCAGTACAATATCCACCTAATAAGAGCACACTTTAAAAAAAGATCAGCAGAGGACTTCATGAGGAGCATATTTAATGATGCTTATGCAATATTATTTTCTGATTTTCTTTATAAAAGCATGTTGTGGGTACTTGTTTGAATTGCCTCGACTTGTTAAGGCAATTCAAATGAGTACCCACAACATGTTTTTATAAAGAAGTAGATAAACGTACACTAATTGTAATCTGAAAACTACTAAATTGCTTGACTGTGCACCTATAGGAGCATGTGCAGTAATAAGATTGAATACGGTTTTTGGTAATTATTTTCCGGAGAAAAAAAGCTTGGCATTTCATGTGAATAGTCTGCTCGGCAGATTGACATGAACTGTCAGGTCATGTTTTCTCTGAATAACAATAGTAATAATAATAATAATAAACAGTTGACTGTCTCAGTTTTGCTTGGCACTTTAAGGGAAGGTTTATTCCTTCATTTGTAATGCTATACCTGTCTTAAAGTTGATTTAAATTGTAACAGAGCTGATGATGGTTTAAGAGGAAGGGATATGCAGTCATAATCAGAGCTTGTTTCACAGCATGTCTCTGGTTGCCATGGAATCTCCTCCTACATTAGAGACATCAAATCATTCCAGAATTATAGCTCCAGATAAGGCACTTTTTCAACCAAAATTTATTTTAATTTTTCTTATTTCTGCACGGAAATATATGTTGTGGGTACTCATTAGAAGCGCCTCGCCGAGGCGCTTCTAATGAGTACCAGCAACATATATTTTCATGTAGAAATATCTACTTGATACCCCCTCTTATCTGGAGGCCGGCAGAATAATTCAGTTTTCTCACACAGGTTGGAGAAGATACACTATCAAAGATATGTTTTGACTATGAATTAGTAAATGATACAGTTCTTAAAATTTCGACACACGTAGTCATTTTGTAAGTGGAGTAGTAGTTAGATTATTTTTCTTGCTTGACCAGGAGATGAGGAAAGACTTGAACATGGTCATCATGTCCATCTGGCACAGACTTTCTTCCCGTCGGCCATCTGTGCTGTTGTATTACCCATAATACATCTTTTGGAAGATGGAGAGGTCGGCTTTGATGGAGTAGCAGGTAAGTTTGGACTTTTGATATGCTCATTTTGGTTAACGCTTTCATCCCTAAAGACAAGAACAGATACCTCTGCAAACAGAGTAGATCCTGATGAGACGGTTCATGATGAACCATCTCATCAGGATCTACACAGTTCGCCACCCTGTTTCCAATTTTGTACTGGCAGCCATATTTGCAACACTAGACATGTCCATTTTCAGTGATCAAAGAGTTTGCTTCAGAAACTCATGGATGTCAGAGAAGTCAGTCTGAATAATTAGGATATAAAATGATTTTAACCCTTGTCCTGCTGAGCCCGGATATACACTGTCTTTGCAAACAGTGTAGATCCAGATCATTTGGCATCTGAAGAAGCCAAATGATCTGGATCTGCACTGTTTGCCATTCCATATATAATAATTTGTATCAGTAACCTGGATCAAGCAATTTGATTGGCTGAATGATCTGGATCTGCACTGTTTGCCATTCTATATATAATAATTTGTATCAATAACCTGGATCAAGCAATTTGAATGGCTGAAAATTAGAAGTAGGAGTGGCATTTTAATTTATTCAGCATGACAAGGGTTAGTGGAGTGGCATTTTAATTTATTCAGCATGACAAGGGTTAATTATTGGAGTGTGTGAAGTGGCTGAGTGGTTAGCCCTTCAGAGATTGGGTCACAAGGTCCCGAAGTTGGAATCCTGCTGGAGGCAGAATTCATCTCGTAACTACAGTGCTTCATTGCATAGAGCCTTTCATAATCATCCTTCAGTCATCTACATAGGACTTAAATCTTAAAGCGCCAATCACAACAATTGTCGTCTGCTTTGGCATCTGCTTGTGATTTTAAAAGTCATTTTTGCAAACAGTGTGGACCCAGATCAGACTGCTCCTTTAGGAGCAGTCTGATCTGGGTCCACACTGTTTGCCTGTATGCAAAAATAGGTTTGAAAAGTTTGCAAGAATATTCAGCAGACGACATAAACATGACATTTTCAGATGCAGTTTTTTTTTTACGTTTTAAGGGTTAAATCATGTTGAAAGCAATTTAAAACACCAAATCATCACTATTAGAATGTGTGTTTTTGTGTATGTGATCTCAGCTTTTTCTCAGTGCAAGACAGAAAGTTTAGTAGCTACTGTCATAATTACAATGGCATTGAAAATTGTCATTTATTTTTTTTTTGCTGTACAGTCATTGAAAATAGGTATGGAGATCAATTTAACACTTACCATACTATGGGCAAATTCAGCAGATGAAAAATTTATGATATTTTTCTGTTTTCCCCGAAAATATGGAGATAATTTGCATATGCTGTCAATGCCTATTTTCTGGAAAAAATAAGAAAAATATTTCAAAATGTTTGCTGAAAATTTTTACCCAGCATGCTAAGTGTTAAATGAAAAAGTGATATCAAAATAAATTCATAGTGCTAAGCTATTTCTGCAGCAACATTCAGTCTTTTGAATAAGTTGGTTGCATTGGGCATTTTATTAAGCAGGAGTAACAACTTACATAACAGCCAAACTCTTATAACAGCCATGTGAGGTATACCCAAATATACAGTGTGGTAAAAATAAAAACTAATCAGACACCCCTTCTACTGGAAATGAACCCATTCAAATACTTGAGGTAGAAGAATCCACCTTGCGTAAATGGGTTAATATCATTGAATAAATGCATGGAACCATTTTAGTCATTTGAGCTGTAACATAACAAACTGTACCGTCTTTACCCTGCATTTTGTGGCACCTGATCTGGGACTACACTGTTTGCAAAGGCCTAATCTGTCCCAATACCGTATTAACCCTGTGTATTGGGACACTTTATCTAATTAGCGTACTTGTCCTGAAATTTGTAATAGTCCATTCTACTACCTCTTGATGTGTCTAAAATATTGC
Source organism: Anodontia alba (assembly GCA_964016985.1). Lineage (NCBI taxonomy): Eukaryota > Metazoa > Mollusca > Bivalvia > Lucinida > Lucinidae > Anodontia > Anodontia alba. The sequence goes on along the minus strand of OZ024821.1, from coordinate 106,933,972 downwards.
TATATGTATGACAAATAGTGTAGACCCTGATCAGATGCCGGCATCTGATCTGGGTCTACACTGTTTGCAAATGCCTATCTGTCTCAGTACTGAGGGTTATTACGGTACTTTATGATGTGTGCCCATAAAAGATTTATTAGCCTTTGAATTCCCTGGTCTAATCATTTCCTCTGTTTATCAGTATATACTACAGATTGAATGATTCTCTAAGCAGATGCCCATCTTTGTCACATATTTTTTCCCCTTGTTTTGTTCATTTATTTCATATTGCAGTGAGTGAAGTAGCTGAGAAGATAATTTGGAACTGCTTAGTTGAAGATCCTGTTCTGTTTCTGAGACATTTCTTAGAGAAACTGACTCACAAAGATAAACATGTGAGTGTTAACATGTAGCATGCTGGGTAGTAACTTCAGCTGACAACATTTTGAATTTTTTTTATTTTTCCCAGAAAATAGGCTTAGGCTTCCATAGGAGACCTTTTGCATGAAATTTCAAAGCATTTTTTTCTGGGAAAAATAACAAAAATAGCATCAGTTTGTCATTTGTATTTGCCCAGAGAGTGGTATAGGTTAGAATGTTTTTTAAGATACACAAGCTACTACCAGGCCAGTGGTGCCCTCAGGGAGAATGACCAGAACACATACTGACCTAGTGGCTTTTTGTATTGCCCTATTCTAATGGCTTACTGTATTTACCCTTTTCTAGTGGCTTACTGTATTTGCCCTATTCTAGTGGCTTACTGTATTTACCCTATTCTAGTGGCTTACTGTATTTGCCCTATTCTAGTGGCTTACTGTATTTGCCCTATTCTAATGGTTTACTGTATTTGCCCTGTTCTAGTGGCTTACTGTATTTGCCCTTTTCAAGTGGCTTACTGTATTTGCCCTATTCTAGTGGCTTACTGTATTTGCCCTATTCTAGTGACTTACTGTATTTGCCCTATTCTAGTGGCTTACTGTATTTGCCCTATTCTAGTGGCTTACTGTATTTGCCCTATTCTAGTGGCTTACTGTATTTACCCTTTTCAAGTGGCTTACTGTATTTGCCCTATTCTAGTGGCTTACTGTATTTGCCCTATTCTAGTGGCTTACTGTATTTGCCCTATTCTAGTGGCTTACTGTATTTGCCCTATTCTAATGGTTTACTGTATTTGCCCTGTTCTACTGGCTTACTGTATTTGCCCTATTCTAGTGGCTTACTGTATTTACCCTTTTCAAGTGGCTTACTGTATTTGCCCTATTCTAGTGGCTTACTGTATTTGCCCTATTCTAGTGACTTACTGTATTTGCCCTATTCTAATGGCTTACTGTATTTGCCCTTTTCTAGTGGCTTACTGTATTTGCCCTATTCTAATGGCTTACTGTATTTGCCCTTTTCTAGGGGCTTACTGTATTTGCCATATTCCAGTGGCTTACTGTATTTGCCCTATTTTAGTGGCACTGTATTTGCCCTGTTCTAGTGGCTTACTGTATTTGCCCTATTTGGATACCTCAACTCGTTACCATACTTGTCCTAGAATTATAACAAATCCACTTTTCTGTTGGCCTTCGTGGCTCAGTCAGCTGCATGTCTGACTGGTCATCTGGAGGTCACGGGTTCAAACCCTGCCAGGTCTGACAACATTCTTTTATGGAGATTGATCATGAAATATTTACTACAATCGTTCTGGGCCCTTCCTGCTGATTCAAGACGGGCAGTTGTCAGTTTCTGGCAAAAGAAAGTGCACAAGTACTGGTTAACTTCTTAGAGGACTAAGCCTGTCCAGGAAAAGGTGTAGTTAGGTAAACTGACCATGCTCGACTTGACCTAATGGGTTGACTGGGCCATAAAACTTCAACAACAACAACAAAAAAATTCCACTTTTCTACTTCATGATATGTATAAAACTGCTGGATGAGTGGCAAACACTGTAGATCTGATCAGAATAGAGTAGATATAGTTAGAACCACCAATACAATAATTTCTGTGGTGCATTTAAGAAGTAAAGAGGCATTATTATTTTCCTAAAATGTTTAGCTGCAATCATTCTCAGGCCTGATCTGTTGTAAAGATTACAAAAAGGAAAAAACAAAACAAAACAAAAAATAAAAACTCTGAAATACCTGGTTGGGTAATATTCTCAGTCAAAAAAAAGAAAAAAGGAAATGATCTACTTTCTAAAATAACTTTTTAGAGTAAAAAGTGAAACTTTACTGTTTCCACTGGACTGGATGTTGTTTATGTTTTACTAAAATTTCTTTTGTACATTTACTGTGTTTGTTTTGAAGAATAATTGATCACAGACTTACTTTATCATTATACAAGCTATAATGTTTGTTAATTTTATAACTGTTCCAGGAGGAATTACTCTTCTTGCTGCGAAAGTTGGTACTATATTACCGAGAACTTCCATCACAGATGGCTCATTCACTTTTCAACTATCTGGTAGGTATTTAACGCTTAGCACTCTAGGTAAAAATTTCAGCAGACGACAGTTTGAAATATTTTTTCCAGAAAATAGGCTTTGACACTTCATGCAAATTCTTTCCTCAGGAGACAGTTTGCAAGAAATGTCAAATCCTGTTTTCTGGGAAAAAATAAGAAAAATATCACCAATGTGTCATTTGCTGAATTAGTCAAAAGATTGGTAAAGGGTACTGAAGGACATGACTAGTCAGTTTTTAGCTCTCTTGGACAAAAGTACAGGAGTTACAGCAGTCATATCTGCATTGGTTTCTGCATCCAGGTTTTACACTTGGTGTTAAAGAGTTAAAAGATTGTTGTAAATATTTTACAGACTCATAACCCTATAAATACCAATTGATTAAGGTGAGATGGAGTGATTTCTGATGCTGATCTTAAGTGTTATGCAGTACCAACCTCTCCCCAACCCCCCTCACACATGCATGCACCCATGCACACACACACACACACAGTGTTATTGAGGCCAAGGTCACTTTTTTTTGCTAGAGTTTTTGATAAAATAATAAAGCCTTGATATTTAGATTGTACTTTTTAGTTTCCATGATATCACCATTCATTATGAAATAAGAGATTGGTGAAAAAAAGGCATTGACCAACTTTCTAACATTACAGGTTGGTTATGTGATGTTTTATGTGAGAACACCCCAGACATATGGACAAGAGGCAATAGCTGGAGCCCTGGCACTTCTTTGGCAGGTATGTGTGCTGAGAACAAGCAAGTCAGTCCTGTCACAGTTCTGGTAGATGTAAAGGCTGGTACAGATCTGGCACTTCCAGAAGGCTTGTGAAGAAGGAGTATTTAGTGATAATTCTAGGATACTTTTTTCTTATTTCTCCGTAAGAACATATTAGCCAGACCTGTGTGGCCAGCAAAGACTCAAATCAGCCTGTACATCCACCCAGTATTGCAAAGGTTCTTGTTTATCCCTCTTTGAATAGACTGGAGGCTGTAGAAAGCACATGCTATCAATGAAGATTGATCAGACTGCATGGATGTGCAGGCTGATCTGAGTCTTTGCTTAGCGCACAAGTCTTATTGTAGGTTTTGTTGTATGCTGACTCATATATGATGTGGGTACTCATTAGAAACACCTCACTGTGGTGCTTCTAATGAGTATCCACAACATACATTTTTGTGAAGTGGAGTAAATCACTGAATTATCACCATTTATTCTTCCTGTACAAGTCCTCAGACTTGGCAACTGTAGCAAGTTGTGAATATGTCAGACTTGCTAGTAATATGGCAGGCATTTATTCTACATACCAGGCAAACAACTGTCTCTCTGGCTGATATAAATTTTGATACGTAGCAGTGTCAGCCTGATTGCTGCTGAAGCAGGACATGAATAGTGGGTACCAACCTGTTATAACTAACTGTTCTGTTAGATGTCAGTGGAATGAAAAAATAATTTTAAAATTTTGTCTCTAAATATTTATGTCAGACATCAGACCTAAATGTTGGAGCATCCACCCTGCCTTCACTTTCTATGCCCTTGCATCTAATCAGAGTCTTAGCTGTTCATTGTATACATTATTGCACTGTCCTGGTATTGGGTAAACAATAATAACACTGACCAAGGCCCAGTTGTTCAAAACTTAAAGAAATTGTTAGCTAACTCGATATTAAAATTTCTGTCTAGAAATATGGCAAATACATTGATATTTTTGCTGAAAAATGTGAGTAGCTTTTGCATTGCAAAAGCTACTCACATTTTTTCAGCAAAAATATCAATGTATTTGAAAATATCTTAGCTGCAACAGTTAACGAGTTTGTCATTAACACGCTTGTTATGCTAAAGATGCTTTCAACAACTGGGGCCTGATTGTTAATGAGCATTGTGTGCTGGATCATTTACATGTGTTGAAGTTACCCCTCCTAAAATTTTTACCACATCAGTTTGAATCTGCCATGGTGTGTCTAAAAGCTATTTGCAGAATGGCAAACAGTGCAGACCCTGATCAGACTGCTCCTTTAGGTTCAGTTTGATGACTGTTTTACCTCCGGCATGTCTGTCTGAATATTTAAGGCAAATATGGTTCCAGTAATGCAGTTTGTTTCTTCCAGATTATACCAAGTGTGGAAGGGATTTATTTCAAGGATTTGAAGCAGACATTGAAGAAAGAACAGTGTGATGTAAGTTTAAATCTCTGTCATCTGAAAACAGCAAAACACATTTTTACTCCAACTTTTAAAGAAAAACCAGTCAGAATTGGAAGTCAGTCACAAATGAATTGTCAGTCATAGAAAAAAACAAATGTCTATTTTCTTAATTTTGAATGCACATTTGCATACACAAAGAAATGTTCACAGCTGAATCAATAAATGCAGATTGTCTCCTAAGGAGACATTTTGAAATATTTTTCTTATTTTTCCTAGAAAATAGTTTCTGACACTTCATTTCTTCCAAAGGAAAAATTTTGAAATATTGTCTGCTGAAACTTTTACCCAGCATGCAAAGGGTTAATATAGTAAAGCAATATCCAGAAGGGTTCCAGAAGATCAAGGTGATTTACATTGTTCTTGTGTACATTACAGCCACACATCTTGGTATCAGCAAATGTTCCTAGTGCCAAGAAGATAATAGTACACGGTCCTGATTTAACCAGTATACCATCACAGTTTCCTATACATGAGGTAAGCTTAATGTATACCTTACTTTCTCCGACTTTCAGGAGTGTTATTTTATGGTTACAAACTGTAAAATTGTAGTGTATGAGAAATGTTTGAAAGAAAATAAAAATTGTAAAATTATGTTGTTAGAAAAACTGTTGAAGAAAAATCCCTGGGTTGAAAGCAAAAAAAGACTAATAGCATGCCCGATGATAAATTGGTGCTGAATAGTTACCGTATTTGCCCGAAGTATTAAGGGACACCTTAACTTCTTACCATACTTGGCCTAAAATTTGAAAAAAGTCTATTTTGCTACCTGTGTCTACCTATGTATCAAATAGTGCTGGATGAGTGGCAAACTGTATTGATCCTGATCAGACACCACATTCTGTGGTATCTGATCTGGGTCTGCACTGTTTGCTCAGGCCTGTCTGTTCCAATATTTAGGGTTATTACAATAGTTCTCTTTTAAGTTAATTTTATCTGAAGAAGAAACTTTAATGGTGCTGTAACACCATATGTTCCAGCAGGTCACTTTATTAGGAAACCAACTCTAGATGGTTGGAACTCCCTCTGGCTAAAACTAATTTTTATGATCCCAAAAGTCTTTCAAGGTTGCAGTTGGAAACTAAGAACATACAAAAGAATGAAAATTAAGCCTCGGTTTTATTGAGTCTCTTCATATCACAGCAACCTGTAGATTACAGGGCTGTATACATACATTTACTAGGCTGTTTGAGCCATAGAGGTTCTTCAATATTGTTACAATACTTGATGCCAAAGATTCAAAAACAACCCTTATCAAGTCATGCCATTTTTTTTTTTTTTTGACATGGGTTTTACGGCCCTTTCAAGAATATTTCACTTATATCGAGCCGATCATTCATCAAAGGTGGGTGAAAACCGGAGAACCCGGGGGAAAACCACCTGACCATCCGTAAGCTGAACTTGGTTTTCCCACATGTGACCTGAGTGAGGCTCGAACCAGTCGCTGAGAAATCTAACAAGTCATGCCATATGTAGGCAACAAATGCTTAGATCAGCAATCTGACCAGGGCCTTCACAACCCTTCTGCTGATTCATTGGAGACTGTAGACTATATTATAGGGATCAAATATGGTTTTTCATGCATTGACATTCGCCAGGTCTCGTGGGAGGTGTTGAAAACGGAGGCCGGAGGCCTCGGTTTTCAACACCTCCCAAGGGACCTGGCGAATGTTAGTGTATTGAAAAACCATGTTCGATGGCTATTATTGCATAAAAATTTAAAAACATTTGCTTCATTTTGCGTATCTTGCACTATTTTGTTTTGCCTTTTCACTGATGTCTGGCGAATGCAATTTCCAGAGACTATGGTCATTCTAGGGCCGGGCAGTACACTTCTCGTGACGGCTTCAAATCTGTGGCTCCGGTACGAACATATTGAAAGTTGCGTAGCCGTGCATTAACAGCGCGTGAATTGTCTTGTTAATACACGGCTTTTCGCCAGTTAATGCACAGCTGTTGATAACATGCGGCACTGCTTTTTATGCAATAATGATGGACAGTAAGGCTCTTGTCAGACTGCTCAGTTTTTCCTTTGCTGTTGGCATATGTCACATGGTTCCTTTGCATATATTGCACAGGAGTGTATCTTCAGTAATGTATTTGCCATTTGATGCACTACATGGGGAAAAAAGCCCTTATTCTATATTCGAACATGTGAAGATCTGCAAGAGCCTGGGCATCCGTGCAGTCTGATCTGGACATTCCCTGTCCTTTGACATATACTACAGTATTCATTGACTTTGTAAGAGGACAATGAAGGCCCTGATCAGCCTGTGCATTTGCACAGGCTGATCAGGGCCTGCATTGTCCCCAAATTGCTTAAGGACCTTTTGTGCATGGAGCATCATATGGACATTTTAACTCCTTACCATACTTGTCATAAACTTTAAACAAGTCCACTTTACTACATTTTGATATGTCTAAAAACAGCTGAATGAGTTGCAAACCATGTAGTCCCTGATTAGATGCCATGTTCTGATTAAGGTCTACACTATTTGCTCAGGCCTGTCTGTTTGAATACTTGGTGTAAATACAGTACTGTGCTGGAGATAGTGATTTTATTGACAAAAAATAATCACATCTTGAACTGTCATCTATATTTGTCATATCTCTATGTAGCCTTATTCACAGTATTCTTTTTTATAGGTTTAGAAATGGCCTCCGATTCTTGAGCGTATTCCTTTTCAATGTTTACGTATTAGCAAAAATGAAATAATTTTATTATTCTCAATATCAAAATAGTGTTACTTGCTTTTTGACATCATTTGGAAAGATATTTTCCCAATGTTAAATTGAAAATAAACTAGAAAAATGGTAATCCTACCTGGCGTATATTTAGTCTGTCAGTTTCCAGTTGATCCATGCAATGCAGGCTAAAAGCATCTGCTCCAGACAAATATGGAAAATGGGCTTGCATCGATGATGTAGCTGTCAGAGCAACAACATCACCTTGAATCTGCCATGTAAAAAATGCAAAAGCCTGACGTCTGGGTCAAAGATAAGAATATCGCAAAACCAGAGATCTAAATGCATCGTTTCAAGGACAACAAAATGTTTCAAATATGTAAGTATAGTTTTATTATATATGGATGTTTTAATTAAAATTTTCCCTTCCAAATGATGTCAGAAAAGAGGGTACACCACAGCCTCTTTATAACACTATTGCTGGGATCCAAAGTGAAATCTGTGTTAAATAGTTAAACAGGTGTGTTGTATCCAAACAAAAATGTATAGATTATATAGAAAAATAACCATGGCCAGGTCACTTTTCTATATAATCTATACATTTTTGTTATGATCATTTTTCTATTTAATCTGTACATTATTTTCGGGATCCAAAGTAAAAAACCATGTATCCAAACAAAAATGTATAGATTATATAGAAAAATTCTATACATTTTTGTTATGATAATTTTCCTATTTAATCTATACATAAAGTTTTGGATACAACACTTTTGGGTCCCCCTTTAAACTGTCTTATATCCGAAGCCGTTTTGTGTTGAACTTTCTGTTAAAGAGGATTCAGTGTAGATATTTATACCATAGTTCTTGATAAAATGCTTATTTCAGTCCAAAAGAATTGATATTGTTTTTATTTCTCCATGAAAACTTATGTTGTGGGTACACATTAGAAGCACCTCAATGAGGTGCGTCTAATGAGTAACCACAACAAATGTTTTTATGGAGAAATAAGAAAAAGTACTTACTTAAGACCTACTCTTATCTAGATCTATGTTTACTAGTCCTAATATTACAGGGTTATTGCAGGCACTGATATTCGTGAATAGTGTCCCAAATTGAGATATCGAAGGACATGAGCTTGTGAGTGTCCGTAGATATCCCTACGAGGAACAATATTCACCAATATCAGTGCAATAACCATTTTATTATATAGCTATAAATAGTTTTGCTCAATTAAATGCTTTATAGACAAAATTCTGTGAAAATTCTTTGTCTGAAAGCAATTCTAACAGTGTGAAATTGATATTACAAAAGTGATATGTCATTTAACAGTAACATTTGAAGGCATCTGAATAAGCATGCAATGTCAAGTAAGTGTGCTGATATTGTGATTTTTTTATCGCATATTTTTAATCATTCAATATTTATAGCTATATAATGAAATCAGATAAAACACGGTGATAAAAGACAAGTTTCTGTTTTAGTTGGATATTATAGTGGACATTACAGAGGTACTGTATACAGGGAGGTATGAAGCTACTAACAGGAGGAGACCCACTAATATGACTCTTAATAAACCCATCTCATACCTTGAAATTAAAAGAAGATTGTTGATTTTGATATTGTTACAGTAAAACAAGTTACCTTTGTTGTTGATTTTGAAATTGTTACAGCAAAACAAATTACCTTTTTCTCCTGAGAAAAACATTCAGCTTTCTTTGATGGGCTTGTGTTTTTATTGTGTAATGATATTTCACAGAATAAGTTTGGGAGGGCAATTGGTGTCATCATGTCAGTCGATTGGTTGGTTAGCTGGTCACTTGGGCAGTCGATCAGTCTATTCAAGGTTGTGACGAAAACTACTTCTACAGTTTTTGCTAGATTTTCATGAAACTTTAAATAACTGACCAGCATAATGAGTAGTAGTACATGACTTAAAAATTCTTTGCCCTTGGCACTTTAGTCTGTCTGTCCAACTTTGTGATGTGAACTACTACAGTTTTTGTTAAATTTTATGAAACTTTACAGAAATGATTGCCATGATGAGTAGTACTGTGTTACATAAAAAGTTCTTTGCAGGGTTATCTGCCCTTGGATTCAAGTCTGTCTGTTTAACTTGTGACGCAAACAACTTCTACAGCTTTTGTTTGATTTTCATTGAATGTTACAGAAGTCATCAGCATGATGAGTAGTAGTTTATGACACAGAAAAGATTATCTATCCTTGGCACTTCAGGCTGTATCTCAGGATTACATGATCAAATACCTTTTGCAGCTTTTTTGTGTGTGTGGAAGTGGGGGTGGGGTTATACTGTTTTCTCGTTGTCTGTCTAAGTCTGTACATCGGTCCATCCGTTATGTTACATTTTTGTTTCTGCTTCTTATCTTGCAAAATAATTTAAGGAATCTTTTCATATTTTGCATCAATGTTCATACTGATAAGATGTTGCTGTTAGACAAAAATAAGAGCCTAGGGGTTAGTTTCTTTAGAGTTATTTAACTTTGTAATTCATGAAAAGGCATTTTGGTTTCTGCTTCTTATCTTGCTAAATAATTTCAGGAATCTTTTCATATTTTGCATAAACGTTGATATTTACCTGGTGTTGCTGTTAAAAAAAATAAGGACATAGGGACAAATTCCTTTAGAGTTATTTCCTTGTGTAATTCTTGAAAAGGTGATTGGTTTCTGCTTCTTATCTTGCTAAATAATTTCAGGAATCTTTTCATATTTTGCATAAATGTTGATATTGATGAGGTGTTGCTGTCAGACAAAAATAAGGGCCTAGGGGTTAATTTCTCTAGAGTTATATTCCTTTGTAATTGTTGAGGTGTTTTAGTTTGGTTTCTGCTTCTTATCTTGCTAAATAATTTCAGGAATCCTTTCATATTTTGCATAAACGTTGATACTGATGAGATGTTGCTGTAGAGAAAAATAAGGGCCTAGAGGTTCATTCCTTTAGGTTAATTCCCTTTGTTCTTTTTGAACAGTTGCTTCAGCATGACTGTATAATGCATGCATGGTGAAATCAGCTCATTTCAAAGTATTTGTGAAAGCAGTCAGATACTTTGCAGACTTATTACAGGCATATTGAACATGTGCAGGAAGAAGTTTGATGCTGAAAAAGTTATGTTTTTATAAAGAAATAAGGAAAATATCAGTAGTTTTCCTTTTGGTTGAACAAAATGCCTTATCTGGAGTTTTGGGGAGTTCAAGAATAGGCCTTGCACTTGAAGAAAACACACACACACACACACACACACACACACACACACACACACACACACACACACACACACACACACACACACACACACACACACACACACACACATGAAAATGAAAATTGCATTTTTTTTGTTTGTTTTGTTGAGTTAAAATCAGTTTTGGAAAAAAAAAAAATATTGTAAAAATAGTGTGTGATACTCAGACATGAATTTATGATTTAAATAAGCAAGGTTTATAATGGTAGCAAACAAACACATGAAAATTGTACCGTTACAGCTTTTCCTTGTTATGAATGGTTTATTTTTACCCCTTTGAAACTTTTCCTAGCTTTCCTTGAGTAGGCATGCTCCAGGGACAACTCCATATTTCTTTTAAATTTTTCCAAGAAAATAAAGCTTGATGTTTCATGTGACATGTCAAATCTTTTTTCTTGGAAAACGAAAAAACAACTACATTAAGATGTCATGTGTTGCTGTCTGGTACTTTAAAGTGTGAATGAGAAAATATCACTGTGTTATACCATACAGTCTTCCAAATCGGAAGCTGCTGAAACTGTACATCGATAATTAGCTAGCTGCACCTCGCTAGAGCCTGTTTAATTCACCAAGTAAGTAAATCAAACGTATTTTCAGATCGCCAAAAACTTACAGTTTGAAAGGTAGGTGATGTCTTTTCACATTATTACTTCTAATTAGATAATCTAACTGACCATCTCCAGTCAGGACAATGAATACTGGTGCTGCATCACTGAATGTGTACCTCGAGAGATGTCTAGACAGACCATTTCTTAGATGGTGTAATTCCGGATGATATTTTTATCATTTTCTTCTGTACAAAAATGCAAAACATTCATTTTTCTCAAAATATATAGCCCTATAGACAAAAGGTCCATAGATTTTATTCAAGAACTTGTTGTATTCTCAGCAAGTTTTTGAACAAAATTTATGGACCTTTTGTCCCGGTCCTATAGTTTCGATAACTGTACGATCACCTGTCATTGTCAGACATCACTAGCTGCTGGTATCGAATAATAAATGTATGCCTAGCTGTCACCCTTTTGAACATAATCTTGTCATTGATAAAGGTTTACCAAAGATGGAATAAGTAAACTTGCATACTCCACAGTTTTCATTTCTGTGTTGTAGTCCAGAGGGTTACCTTTTTTAGATCATATTTTTAGCATAAAGCACTAAGATGATTTGCATGGCAGACAACCAAAGTGTTACGCAGATACTAAAACTGATTTGTTCCTAGCCAAAGTTGTATTTATTGGTAAGCTATAGTCAACCCTGTGGGCATCCGTGGCCTACTTAGTGGTTACATGGCTGGCTAACAGCCCTCCGTAGCCTAATGGGTAAGAGCGATCTTAATCATTATGTCTCTCACCACTGTGGATTCCAGCCTCACCCAGGTCACATAAGAGACGCAAAAAAACAACAGAAAGCCAGGTGGTATTTCTCTGGGTACTCTGTTTTGACCCAACTGTTATTAAAGACCAGCTCGATATAAGTAAAATAAAAAAGTCAACACAGTCGTATAGAAGCAGGATTTAGTAATATATTCATCAATCCTAGCTTCTATTCCATTTATGAGCAGCACAATTTATGCTCAGATTTCATCAAATGCTGACGCATTGAAAAGTGTTTCCCTTTTAGTAAGAGAAGAGTGTTGTAAAACGACATAAATACGCTACATGTACCATTTTCTGGTGATAGATTTGGACAGTGGCTTTGATAAAAGTATTGCAGCTAATCATACTGCAAGAAAATATTTTCCTACAGCTAATCGTACAGTTATCAAAACTATAGTATCAGTTAAATTATGTAATTCAAAGTATTAATGTAAAAAAACATCTCCTACCTTTCACATTTTAGTTTTTCGCGATCTGAAATACATTTGATTTACTTACTTGGCAATTTAAACAGGCTGTCACGAGGTCAGGTAGCTGATTGTCAATGTACAGTTTCAGCAGCTTCCGATTTGGAAGACTGTATGGTATAACACAGTGGATTATAGTTAAATGCTCTTGTAATTATACCTCTACAAATGATTGTTTTATCCTGTCTGGGCCCAGATGTTCAAATCATGACAAAATTGTTAACTAATGTGACATTAAAAGATCTTGAAATAGGCAAATACATTGATATTTTTGCTGAAAAAAATGTGAGTAGCTTGCTACTCACATTTTTGCAGCGAAGCTATTAATATATTTGAAAATACCTTAGCCACAACAGTTTATGAGTTTGTCATTAACAAGCTTGTTAAGTTAACAATGCTTTGAACAACTGGGCACTGGTAATTATACCCCTACAAATGATTGTTTTATCCTGTCTGGTGTTTATATCTGGAACAGCCCTAATGTAGAACCTACAAGCTTGAAATCATGTGAGCTACAACAGAAGAAAAGCACCCTTATCATGGCCTTATGTCATATGCAAACAGGGAAGGTCTACATAGGTTCAGTCTCATCAGGGCCTTCTTTATTCACTGGTGTATTCTGCAGTATGTAGCGTTCTGTAAACAAGCAGCAAGGCCTCATGTCAGACTGCATGAATGTGCAGGCTGATCTGCGCCAGTGGGGGTGGTTGGGTGTGGCAAAGGTGTCGTGTATTACATCACTGGGACGTCCAACTGATATTAGCTTAGAGCTGGGCAAGGCCTGCTATCCTTGTAGCAGGTAAGGGTAGAGGGAAAATGTTTTATTTCTTCTGTTTCTTCACTTTCATTCCTGTTCCTCTTTCTTCCCTGTCCCTCTCGTTCATCTCCACTACTATCTCTTCTATCTCTTTTCTTTCTTTCCCTTGGAGACGACACAAAATGACCCGCAAGGGTTGACGTGTCGTTAAACCCAACACAATCAATCAATCAATCTGAGCCTTAGTTTCACAAATATGCAGTAAGGGCCTTTCTCTGATGTTACAGCTCATAACTGCCCATTCCCTTGGCTTATCCATGTTTGACATTGCAGCTTTCTGCATTCAGTTTGGAATGATGTTATGAGAAAACAATTTCATAATTTTTGTTAAGAATATTATAATTTTAGTTAAGAATATTCTTAAGAAATTAATACTGTTATTAATACTGTAAAGACTTATTATTTGCGGCGTCAAAATTTGGTTGTTTGACCGCAATGGCTTGTTTACACATTTTAATTTTGGTGCACCATACTTTAGATGTATGCCACATTATATACATTTATTGAAAATTGAATATTGGCTGAGTTTTATTTTGGCAGCTTTTATCTAGATCACCAGTACCACAAAAATAACTGCCAAGAATAAGTCTTTTACAGTATTCAGCTCTTTTTGTTTATGAATGTATTTGTGAAGCTACAATATATCTTCTTTAGTCTTATTTGCCCTAAAAATTTGGATTGTTATATCTATAATTAAGCAAACAGTTAGACCGAGATCAAAATTACAGGGCAAATATAGTAGTTTGTTCATTCAAGTGTGGTATCAGACATGTTAAGTCATCCAAATTTTCAGAGACTAGAAAAATGTTTTCTTCAAACAAATAGTCATTTTCAACCAGCTTTACTGAAAATGAGGAAAACCCTTCTAATTTAATGTTAAATTTGAAATCTATCTCATTTCTTTTCAAAGTCTCAATGAAAAATCAGAACTTAACATGTCACTTTTCAATTTATTTAAGAATGCTGGTATGAAATTTCAGTTTAGCTCCAATTTGTTTTATTTATAGAAATTTTTTTGTCTACATCCGTGGGTGCAGACAATCTTAGTATTTGTTATTGCTCTTGAAGCATTTTATGAAAGGTCATGGACTGGTTCAATGCTATTTCCCATGGACTTCTCAGTGTTATTATAACCAAGTATTAGCTTTCACAAACAAGGTAGGTCTACGCTTAGCACACATTATGTGCTAAGAGTAGACCAAGCTTATTGTGAAAGGTAATACTTGAAAAAAATTATATCAGACTTTTGATTCTGTTTATGATCATAATTTTATGTTAGAACGGCTTTTATGGAATTATAATCAGACTTGCTGAGTCTGTTTATGAGTGTCTGTTTTGAGTTAATTTAAGAATGCTATTTGAAATAAACGTCAAAAAGATTGCCTTTGGAAACAAAGAACACACTGCAGATTAGAAAATGGGAGTCTCGGTTTTATTGAGACTCCTCATAAGAATAATGAAATTTGCAACACTGCTTACGCCCTCTAGCGTATACATGAGCAGAACTCCATTTTCAAATATACCACAATGGGCCCAATGATCCCAAAGGAAATGAAATATAATCTGCACTATGGTATGTATGGGGAGACGTTCTACCACTGCCATATTGCACAAACACCAGTATTTAAACAGTTCTTAAAGTAGGTTGTGTTGAATTTCTTCTTTCAATAATGGTCTTAGTAATTTTACATGAAGTTCTGAATTTGCTTAAGAATGTTGTTGATTATGTTTTATTTTGCTGAGTTCATATTCAACTTTATCAGTTTTTATCTTTTTTCAGGTATTATAATAATTAAAATAATTAAACTTTATATTCTCTCTATTGTGAAATTTTATATTTTTTTTGTTTTAGAGGTTTCCTTGGCAGTTTTTTGATATGTCTCATAAGTCATAGCTGATGAAATGTGTAAACTAGGGTCTTGAAGTTCATAAGCATGTTTCTTATGAAAAATAAGCTACACATATCTGTTAAACAGGGTTTCAATTTTTTTTTGTTTTTTGTTTGCCTCAGAGGTACAAATGAATTGTCACGCTATATTCTCTAAATATATATATATATATATATTTATTAAAAAGATATATATATATATCTTTTTAATTCTTTACTTTGTTTTATCCTACAATGGTTAAGGTTAAATTACTATCATTTTTTGTCATTGTTCATAGATTTTATATTGAAAGTTTAAATTGTTTATATTGAAAAGCTAACAACAAACCCAACAACCTGTTTTATACTTTAAAAAAAAGCTTTCAATAGACATTGTTCCTATATGAGCTTTCAGCAGGCATTGTTTGTCATCTTTCAGTAGACATTGTTTCTGTTCAATGTTACAACAGGCATTTGTTCTGTGTGATTTTTCAGCAGGTATTGTTTCTGTATGATGTTTCAGCAGGCATTGTTTCTATGCAATGCTTTAGCAGGCATTGTTTCTATGCAGTTGTTTCAGCAGGTATTGCCTCTATGTAATGTTTTTGCAGGCATTATTTCTGTGTGGTGTTTCTGCAGGCATTGTTTGTCTGCAATGTTTCAACACATTTTATTTCTGTATGATGTTTCAGCTGGCATTGTATCTCTGCAATGTTTCAGCAGGCATTGTTTTTATGCAGTGTTTCAGCAGGCATTGTTTCTATGTTATGTTTCTGCTGGCATTGTTTCTGTGTAATGTTTCTGCAGGCATTTGTGTTTTGCAATGTTCAGCATGTGTTGTTTCTGTATGATGTTTCAGCAGGCATTTTTTCTATGCAGTGTTTCAGCAGGTATTGTTTCTATGCAGTGTTTCAGTAGGGATTGTTTCTATGTGATGTTTCTGTGGGCGTTATTTCTGTATGATGTTTCTGCAGGCATTTGTCCTATGCAATAATTCAGCATGTATTGTTATGCCCCCGCCTATTCGAAGAAAAGCGGATGGGCATTAAGTATTACCCCTGTCCGTCCCGTACGTCTGTCCGTCCATACGTCCCACTTCGTATCCGGGCCATAACTCCCAAACCGTTTGGAATATATTCATGAAACTTCACAGGTGCATACATCACATTGAGACGATGTGTCATGAACAAGGAAGACAACTCTTGCATTTTTGGTTTTTGAATTATTTCCGCTTGACTTAGTTCCATATAGTTAACTGTGTCTGGGCCATAACTCCTAAACTGTATGAAATATATTCATGAAACTTTACCAGTGCCTGCATCACACTGAGACGATGTGTCATGAACAAGGAAGACAGCTCTTGCATTTTTGGTTTTTGAATTATTTCCGCTTGACTTAATTCCATATAGTTAACTGTGTCCGGGCCATAACTCCTAAACCATATGAAATATATTCATGAAACTTTACCAGTGCCTGCATCACACTGAGACGATGTGTCATGAACAAGGAAGACAACTCTTGCATTTTTGGTTTTTGAATTATTTCCGCTTGACTTAGTTCCATATAGTTAACAGTGTTCGGGCCATAACTCCTAAACCGTATGAAATATATTCATGAAACATTACCAGTGCATGCATCACACTGAGAAGATGTGTCATGAGCAAGGAAGACAACTCTTGCATTTTTGTTTTTTGAATTATTTCCCCTTGACTTAGTTCCATATAGTAAACCGTGTCTGGGCCATAACTCCTAAACCATACGGAATATATTCATGAAATTTATGGGTGCATGCATCACATTGAGACGATGTGTCATGAACAAGGAAGACAACTCTAGCATTTTTTGTTTTTGAATTATCTTCCCTTGACTTAGTTCCATATAGGAAACAGTGTCCGGGCCATAACTCCTAAACCATATGGAATATATTCATGAAACTATACAGGTGCATGCATCACATTGAGACGATGTGTCATGAACAAGGAAGACAACTCTGGCATTTTTGGTTTTTGAATTATTTCCCCTTGACTTAATTGCATATAGTTAACAGTGTCCGGGCCACAACTCCTAAACCATATGGAATATATTCATGAAACTTTACAGGTGCATGCATCACATTGCGACGATGTGTCATGAACAAGGAAGACAACTCTTGCATTTTTCGTTTTTGAATTATCTTCCCCTGACTTAGTTCCATATAGTAAACTGGGTCCGGGCCATAACTCCTAAACCGTATCGAATATATTCATGAAACTTTATGGGTGCATGCATCACATTGAGACAATATGTCATGAACAAGGAAGACAACTCTTGCATGTTTTGCTTTTTGAATTATTTCCCTTTGACTTAGTTCCATATAGTAAGCTGTGTCAGGGCCATAACTCCTAAAACTGTATGGAATATATTCATGAAACTTCTGCCTATTTGAAGAATAGCGGAAGGGCATTTAGTGTTACCCCTGTCCGTCCCGTCCGTCCGTCCCACTTTGTGTCCGGGCCATAACTCCTAAACCGTATGGAATATATTCATGAAACTTTACAGGTGCATGCATCACATTGAGACAATGTGTCATGAACAAGGAAGACAACTCTTGCATTTTTTGTTTTTGAATTATCTTCCCTTGACTTAGTTCCATATAGTAAACCGTGTCTGGGCCTTATTGATTAAAGCAAAGGTTTCTTAAAGGTTTAATTGTGTTCTCTTAAAAATGATATCTACCTTAATAATAACTTCATGCTATACCTGTTACAATTACATATAAACCCTTTTTTTGAATGGCATTTGGCGGGGGCATCCGTGTCCTATGGACACTTTTTCTAGTTTCTGTATGATGTTTCAGCAGATATTGTTCCTATGCAATGTTTCAATAGGCATTATTGCTATGCAATGTTTCAGCAGGTATTGTTCCAGTATGATGCATCAGCAGGCATTGTTCCTATGTGATGATTCAGCAGGCATTGTTTCCATGCAATGTTTCTGCAGGCATTGTTTCTGTGCTGTTTCTACAGGCATTATTCCTGTGCAATGTTTCAGTATTGTTTCTGTAAGATGTTTCAGCAGCCATTGTTTCTATGCAATGTATCAGCAGATGTTGTTTCTATGCCATTTATCTGCAGGCATTGTTTCTATGTATTGTTTCACCAGTCATTGTTTCTGTATGATATTTAAGTGGTCATTGTTTCTATGTAATGTTTCAGCAGATACTGTTTTTATGCAATGTTTCTGCAAGCATTGTTCCTATGTAATGTTTCACCAGGCATTGTTTCTGTGTAATGTTTCAGCAGGCATTGTTTCTATGCAGCAATGTTTCTGCAGATATTGTTTCTGTGGTGTGTTTCTTCAGGCATTGTTCTTTGCAATGTTGCAGCAGGCATTATTTCTGTGTGATGTTTCAGAAGGCATTTTTTCTATGCAATGTTTTAGCAGGCATTGTTTCTATGCAATGTCTCAGCAGATATTGTTTCAGATCAATGTTTCAGCAGGCATTGTGTCTGTATGATATCTTTGTTGTAGTTTTACATTTTCATGTATGTATGACTAATTCTAATAACTGTTTCAATACAAAACCATGTTAATATACAATTTTGACGCAAATGACCCACATGGGTTGACGCGTCTTTAAACCTGAACTCATCATCATCATCTGCATGATGTTTTGGCAGGCATTGTTTCTGTATGATGTTTCAACAGGCATGGTTTCTGTTTGATGTTTCTGCAGGCATTGTTTCTATATGATGTTTCAGCAGGCATTGTTTCTGTGAGAAGTTTCTCCAGGCATTGTTTATGTGTGATGTTTCAGCAAGAATTGTTACTATCTGATGTTTCAGTAGGCATTGTTTCTGTGCAATGTTACAGCAGGTGTTGTGTCTGTATGATGTTTCAGCGGGTATGTCTGTATGATGTTTCAGCAGGCATAGTTTCTGTATGATGTTCAGCAGACATTGGTTCTCTATGATGTTTCAATGGGTATGTCCTTATGATATTTCAGCAGGCGTTGTATCTCTATGATGTGTCAGTGGGTATGCTTGTATGATGTTTCATCAGGCATTGTTTCTCTATGATGTTTAAACAGGCATTGTTTCTATGTGATGTTGCAGCAGGCATTGTTTCTGTATGATGTTCCAGTAGGCATTGTTTTTGTGCTATGTTTCAGCAGGCATATTGTTTCTGTGCAGGCATTATGTACATGCAGTGTTTCAGCAGGCATTCTTTGTGTATGATGTCGCAGCAGGTATTTTTTTTTTCTACGTGATATTTTAGCTGTGATGTTACAGCAGGCATTGTTTCTGTGGGGTGTTTCAGCATTTCAGTTTGAGCTTTCTACATCAGATCAAGTTCTGCTTTGTTTACTATGATATTAGCAATTTATAGTCACACATTTGATTAATAAGTTTGTATATAACACTCCATTAAATCCAAGGAGTTGTTAAGAAGGACTATTTGAGGATAATTCTGAGATTTTTTTTTCCCAATTCTCAGTAAAAACATTTTTGGTATTCATTAGAAGTGCCTTGGCAAGCACTTCTAATGAGTACCCACAACACAGCTTTTTCATTATTTTTTTTAAGTAAAAGGCCAAAAATACAAAAGTAGGAGGCTACTTAAAGAATTTTAACCCTGGTCCTGCTGAACCAGAATATGCCCTGCCTTTGAAAACAGTGTAGATCCAGATCAGTTGGCTTCTGAAGAAGCCAACTGATCTGGATCTGCACTTTTTGTCTTTAAGTATGTGAATTTGTATCAAGAATTCAGATCAAGCAATAATTAGCTGAAAATTAGAAGTGGGATTGGTATCTTAATTTATTTAGCATGACAAGGGTTAAACATATGAAAAATTTGAAAAAGACTAAAGTAGAAGATTAAGCTACATGAGTAGAAGGCAGTTTAGCCTCCTGTCTCCTACTGTTGAAAAGGCTGCACAGCATATATTTTTAAGGAGAAATAAAAAAAAAATATCTCCAAATTATTGCTTAATACTCCCGCTTAATTCCTCTGCTGATTTAATAGATAATGAACCCTTTTAATTTGCAGGGTAGATGAGTTCTTGGAAAATGTCTTGGTATAAATGTGTTTAGAAAAGCTGTGATCATTAGAGTTATATTAGTTTTGTTTTCTTTGTTCTGTACAGGACACACAGTTTAATGTGGTACTCCAAGACAGTCTAGATTTCTTCAATATACCCGAGGATGAGCAGGGATCATACTTCTTAGTGGACACCAAGTCAAGTAAGTGAATAATTATGTACCATCACTCCTTTCCTGTCCAGTCAGATCTGAAGCCACACACAGTTTTTCTGCAGGGTTTGGAAATAGACAGCCTTCACTCATGTCCTATCCAGTCAGATCAGTAGCCTTAATATATCACTATAGACAGCTTTCACCCATGTCCTACCCAGTGAAATCAATAGCCTCTCCACCACAGACAATTTTTTGCCCTTGTCCTATCCAGTCAGATCAGTAGCCTCTCCACCTCTGTCATTAAAAAGGGGTTCCCTGAAGTTGAAGAAAGGGATGTGTCACATAGCACCCATTTCAGAACTTTTTTGTTTAGTTATAAAAGAGATAAATACAGAAAAATGATCAGCTGTATTGTACATCGCAAAAATTAATGGAGAGGTACAAGGAGAGACAAACAAAAAATTAAAGCAAATTCTTGTAAACCACAGCACATCCCTCCCCACCAGCCCCTAGGTCAAGGAAAATAACTAAGAATGTCCGCAGCATGGATACTGATCCCAGAATCCCAATTTTCTTCATTACTGACAGGCCTTAAATTTGATCAGTACGATACTGGTTGGAAAAATAATTATCTGGAGCACTGAGAACCAATCACCTGACATAGTATTTGGGTCTTCTTTGGCTTTTTTCTTTGTTCACCTGCTCTAGCAATGATCAATTAAAGGCACTTAGCTTTCAAGTACTGAAGTCTTTTCAGTGACTTTTAAAGCCGTGTGTTGTGAGCTACTTTCACTTCCAATGCAGTTTACACAGATTGGTCACAATTGCAGATGCGATTCTGTATGCATTCATCGCATGCATCAGTGACTTCCTCAGTTATGTTGCACACTAAATAAAGACAGTAAATCAAATGACGATGACTGGCTAAAATACCCAATTATCTTATTTAACGCAGTTCTGCAATCTCTTTCCTCATTCCTGGTTTTCTGGAAGCCATGTTTCTGCAATCTTGCGATTCTTTGTTGTTAACACTTAACTAGACAATTACACAGAGAACAGTCACATTTATGCACAGGAATTATGCGCAGACTTTTAACCGGGAATTTGTCACACTGTGTATCAGGGTGAAACTTTTGCAGTCGAAGAAATTACAGAAATTATCGTTTTGCATACAACCAGAAGTTGTTTTTGTTTTGATATGCTACAAATTGATTTTAAGTGTATTTTTCATTAAATATATTTGGGTATTTATGGAAAATATGCTGCCTATCTAAGGCACTGAACCTCTTCTGACTTGGGCTAGTTTATCTAAAAACAGACACGACGTTGCACTCTTACAGGTTACAGGCAAAACCGCACCGTATCAGTAAAATGCATCTGTATTCGGCACTGGCTATTTTTCAAATTGACCCATATTTAGTGCAAAAGGAGCCGTAATTTACAGCTGTATCGACGCTATCTGAAGCACTGTTCAGAAATATGTGTCTTTATTTATTTTTTTTTTTTTCATGAGCTTTACATACTTTCTAGCTGCCAGTATTATTTGGTTAAACCTCTACCACTCTCTTTACTAATTCAGCAGACAACAAATTGGTGATATTTTTCTTATTTTTCCAGAAAACAGGATTTGATATTTCATGCAAAATGTCTCCAGTGGAGACAGTTTGCAGGGAATGTCAAATACTGTTTTCTGGGAAAAATGAAAACAGGATTTGACATTCTAAGCATTAATTGATTGTTTTCAGATCAGATTCACAACATGAACTGCTATGTTCGGGACTTCTACTTCTTCCGACGTAATTTCTACCCACAGTTGAGTCTTGTGCATATGAACCCAGAAGAAGCTTCGGATAAACTACAGCATCAGGTAGAATTATTTTAATTGCAACATGAGAAATGACCCTTATATGTGTTTTAGGAAAAGATGGCTATGACACCACCAAAGATACATCTCTGTAAAAACAGAGGACAAAATTATCAGGACCTTAGTTACCCGCATATGAAATAAGGGCCATTTTCTCCTGACACAATTTATAAAATGCTAAGCATGTTAGGAAAAAAAAATCAGATTTTTCTTATTTTTCCCAGAAAACAGGTCTTGACATTTCATGCAAATTGCCTCCTTAGGAGAACAGGTTTTGACATTTCATGCAAAATGTCTTCTTAGGAGACCATTTGCATGTAATGTCAAAACCTGTTTTCTGGGAAAAAAAAAAAAAAGAAAAGCAAACTATTGTCTGCTGAATATTTTAACCAGTGCACTAAGAGTTAACAAAGCCTATTGCCATATTAATGTAGCTTTATGACATCATTCCATAATTTTCAAAAGCTGCCATAACCATAGCTGCAGATAAGGCTTTTTTCTTCAGCCAAAAAGTACTGGGCCAAGTTGTTCAGAGCATCATTAGCTTCACAAGCTCGTTAATGACAAACTCTTTAACTGTTGTAGCTAAGGTATTTTCAAATACATTGATTTTTTGGCTGCAAAAATGTGAGTAGCTTTTGCAATGCAAAAGCTACTCACATTTTTTCAGCAAAAAGTATCAATGTATTTGCCATATTTCAAGATAGAAATTTTAATGTCACGTTAGCTAACAAGTTTGTTAAGTTTTGAACAACTGATCCCAGATATTTTTCTTATTTCTTTATGAAAACACAATAGAAGCCTCTTGGTAAAGCACTTCTAATGAGCACCCACAACTTTCATGATGAAATAAGGAAAATGAGCCAGTGCATGACAACACCTACAATAAGACTTGTGTGACCAGCAAAGACTAGATCAGCCTGCGCATGCGGGCAGTCTGATCAGAGTCTTTGCTGATTGCATGTGCCTTCTACAGCCTCCGGGCTGTCAAAAGGGGATGAATGAGAACCCTTACCTTACTGGGTGGATGTACAGCCTGATCTGTCTTTGATGCTCATACAGGTCTTATTGTGGAGTTTTTGGCGGCGCTGGCTCAGATATTTATGTGGATATCCCTCCTATCTGGAGCTATGTTATCAACAAGACTAAGATCAACCTGTACATTTGAGCAGTCTCACCAAGGCCTAGATTTCCTGCTTCCTGTCAAATATATTAACTAATTTGGAAAGCCATAATCAGATTGGGGATGGACAGCCAGATCTGAGCCATTGTTACCTGCAAACATGATAAGGACACTTTTCTCATGGAATATCTGGTTCTTGCTGTGGTACAGTGGAAATATAGACAAGCCTGCTTTAGGGGAATGGATAAACTTTCAAGGGAGGCAACTTTGTCTGAATAATTTTTGCCTCCCTTTTGAAAAAAGATATACTCTAAAAAGAAAGAATTTGCTCCCAGGGGCAGCAAAGTATTTCCTTTTATATAAGATCTTCCTTCAGAAGGGTTTTGGGATGCTGGAAAACAATTTTTTCTTTGCATTCATAGCTTTAGATAAGCTGCATAAAAGGGATAACTGAGGGATAATTTTCCTCATTTCTCAAAAGAACCATATGGTATTAGATACTCATTACTCGAAGAGGCAATTATAACGAGTACCCACAACATATGTTTTTATTGAGAAATAAGAATAATTATCCCTCAATTATCCCTTTTACTCATCCTTATCTGGAGCCATGGAATTGTCTGTTAGGCTGACAATTCACATGAAATATGAAGCCTTATTTTCTCCTACATTTCTGATTAGCAATTTAAGGGTTAACAAGGTGTTTGATTATTTTCCAGGCATTTGTTCTGAAGTTTGGTGAGATTGGTAAAGTCCTGTTCACATTATCAGTCCTGCAGAGTACAGCACCTCATCAGGTAATTGAAGTTTCAGATGAAGTGGTTATTCAGAGGAATTATTAACCCTTGTCCTGCTGAAAAAATTAAGATGCCACGCCCACTTGTAATTTTCAGCCAATCAGATTATCTGATCCCAATTGTTGCAACAAATTCATATACTTAATGGCAAACAGTGCAGATCCAGATCAGTTCAGAAGCCAACTGATCTGGATCTGCACTGTTTGCAAAGGCAGGGTATATCCGGGTTCAGCAGGACAAGGGTTAAGGAGTATTTAGTGATAATTGGTGTATTTTTTCTTATTTCTCCATAAAAACATATGTTGTGGGTACTCATTAGAAACGCCTCGGCGAAGTGCTTCTAATGAGTACCCACAACATATGTTTTTATGGAGAACTTGAGAATTTGCCAGCCTCTGTGGCTCAGTTGGATATGTGTCCGACTGGTGATCAGGAGGTTGCGGGTTCAACCCCCGCCGGGTCAGCAACATTCTTTCGTGGATATCATGAAATATTTTCTACGGTCATTCTCTCCCTTCCACTGATTCAAGAAGGGCAGTTGTCAGTTTCTGGCAAAAGAATGTGCACAATACTGGTTAACTACTTAGAAGACTAAGCCTGCCCAGTAAATGTGTGGTTAGGTAAACTGACCGTGCTTG
Source organism: Anodontia alba (assembly GCA_964016985.1). NCBI lineage: Eukaryota > Metazoa > Mollusca > Bivalvia > Lucinida > Lucinidae > Anodontia > Anodontia alba. The sequence continues at coordinate 106,909,286 of OZ024821.1, read as the reverse complement.
ACATGACCCCATTGGGTTGACTGGGCTGTTCTTTGTTATTTCAAAGATAATTTTGTTGTTTAGGCAACACATATGTTGTTAATACCCATAAGAATTGTCCAACTGAGGTAGTTCTTTGGAAAATCCGTATATGTAAATTATCACCAAAGTTAATGCCAATATAAGTTTAATGGAGCTTTAATTGGTAATTCATGTTCAAGGTAACTTAACCCATTGATGCCAAGTGGACTCTTCTACCTTAACTTGTTGGACAGGTCCATTTTTATATAAGGGGTGTCTGGTTAGTTTTTATTATCATCATGTTTTGTAGAAATTTCTGAAGTTAATGCAAACAGTGTAGACCCTGATCCAGTGTCTGATCTGTGTCTGCATTGTTTGCCAATGCCCCTTTTATGGGACGCCAGGCTTAAATGGGTTAAAAAATATTCAAAGTGCTGAAATTATTTTAGAATTCTAGGTCATACTGTGGAATGTGGTTCATCTAGTCAGCATCTGTTGAATCAGCTTGATTCTTAAATACAATGGCCATGGCATTAGACTGAAATGAATACCCCCACCTAACATTGTCTACTGCCTGATAAATTATTTATTTACAACTAAGACTGGTCATTTTCAATAGTGCAAGTTAAACCAGATGTGGTTAATGTTACAAAAAAAATGTGCCAAAACCCGACTTGAAGTTACACATTGGAAATTGGAATTAACTCCACAAGATGATGATTTGGTGGCCAAATAACAAAATTTATCTTCCGTATACTTTCATCATCTGGACCTATATCAAAGGTCTAGAAAAGAGTGGGTATCAGGTAAATATTCTTCTTATTTTTCCATGAAAACATATGTTGTGGGTACTCATTAGAAGTGTCTCAGTGAGGCACTTCTAATGTACCACAACATATGTTTTTTTGCGTATATATAACCAGAAAAGTTTACTGTATGAACAACTAATGGTATTAGAAGAAAAAAAAAGATGTATGAGAACACTTTTGACCCTTTTGTCCTTGAGTTTCTGAAATGGACTCTTCCATCTCTGAATTCGGACACATCTGTTTTTGCAAATAGGGGTTTGAGTAAAAATTGATAAGAGAATGGCAAACAGTGTAGATCCTGATGAGATGGCTCATTACGAGCCATCTCATCTGGATCTGCACTGTTTGCAGAGGGATCTGTGTTGATCTTCAGGAATGAAAGGGTCACAGTATATCACATGTCTGTCAAGAAATATTTATTTTCACAGATGCAGAACCACATTTCTTTTCTCCATGAAGAACTGATAAAACTACCAGCCTTCCCTAGGAAAGCTCTGGATGCTGAATTCAGTCTGTATCAGGGTAGTCTTGGGAATGTAAGTACAACAAGCAAGTTGCATGTTATATGAGCAGATATGAAGGTGTCAAAAAAAATGTGAGCTTGAACGTAAGAAAATGGACCTTGTCATATGATGTGCAATGCAAGGAAAGATCCCTTATACATTTTTGGGCAATGTAGGTCCAGATCAGCTTGTGCAGTCTAAATGACAATGTTTTCTGGATGATATTGGACAAATGGGCAACAGAATATTACATTTAAGAGGTCTCAGAAGAGGTTTAAATTTTATTCTGGAGCACAACAGGCACATAACACTCATGGTAGTTTTATTGAAATTTAATTGAAAATAGCTTGAAATAAAAGAGGGAAATGCAGGTTTTTGCTGTTGTTGCTCATAGTTGCAAATGAAAACTAAAGTACCAGCCTTCCCCATTTTTTTGCCCAGGCTGATCTGAGTCTTTGCTTAACGCAGATGCCATTTTGTAGGTTTTGTCATACCCTGGCTCATATGTCTATGAAAATATTTTTTCTGGAGTCCTGTTTTTGCACATGTGAACAAATGATAACAAGATACATATTATAGGAATAAATTTCATTTTTGTGGATTTCATTGATGTTTTAACTCTGGCGAATCATTCACAAAAACTGAATAAAGCACGATGGGCTTTATGTCCAGTTTGTGAATGATTCACTGGAGTTTACACATAGATAAAATCCAAATATTTTTCGGGCTTAATATTCAGTTTGTGAGTGATTCACCACTTAAATCCACAAAAATAATAATTTTTTCATTATACTTCCAATTTAGTCGTCATAATGTCACAAATGTTGCCAATAATTTCAATGTTTGAGACTGTGGGAAGAAAAAAGATCTAACAGATGCGTGTTCTTGGCATTCTTGAAGTGTAAAACTTGGAGATGGAGTTGCAGTTATAATATAAAACAGTGAGAACCCATACCTGTCTGTATGATGAGTAGGGCTCAGGATCTTTTGGCTGCAGCTTCTTTACTGTTTGTCAAGGGTATTTTAGCTGTGTCATCAGAAAAAGTGCCATTTGGGCATATATAAAGTGTAAAGATCTGGCAGAGTCTGATATGTACCTTTGCTATATATTGAATTATTCTGAAGTTTACTATGATTTTGTATAGGTAGTGAATGCCCTGATCAGGCTGTGGGAATGAGCAGGCTGATCTGAGCCCATAGTTCCAGATAAGGTACTTTTTTTCAGCCAAAAAATTTACTGGTATTTTCTAACCTCCACAAAAACATATGTTGTGGATACTCATTAGAAGCACCTTGCAGAGGTGCTTCTAATGAGTACCCACAACATATGTTTTCATGGAGAAATAAGAAAAATATTATGAGGATACACCCTCTTATCTGGAGCTGTGGAGTTTTCACTGTATGTATCTATCCAAAGACACCTTTACTCAAAACATGGCTCCAAGTGGACTGTAAATATTCTGGGCCCAGTTGTTCGAAACTTAACAAAATTGTTAGCTAACATTATGTTAAAATTTCTATCTTGAAATATGGCAAATACATAGATATTTTTTGCTGAAAAACTCTTGTAGCTTTTGCATTGAAAATACCTTAGCACCTTAGCTGCAACAGTTAACGGATTTTTCATTAACAAACTTGTTAAGATAATGATGCTTTGAACAACTGGGCCCTGGTGTAAAACTCAAGAACTATGTCCTACGGAACCTATATATACTCTGCTTTTGCAAACAGTGTAGCTCTAGATCAGTTGGCTTCTTCAGAGGCCAACTGATCTGGATCTGCCCTGTTTGTCATTAAGTATGTGAATTTGTATTAACAACCGAGATAAAGTAATCTGATTGGCTGAAAATTAGAAGTGGGTGTGACATTTGAATTTTTTCAGCATGGGAAGGGTTTAAGCCTGTCTTTCATGATATTGTGCTGGATGAGGGCATAATTATGTATTTTGTGGACATATTTCTGGTTTTTGTTGCATAGTTTTTCTCTGTTAGATCATTACTGAGTATATTTGTGATTTTAGGAACTGTTTGGCCTAGACACACTACACAAGTACTCCTGGGTTAAGGTAAGAGAGCTTGGCATACAAAAAACAAAACAAAAAACAACAACAAAAAAAACAACATGGAATATGACTGTCTAATAAATGAAGGGTATGGTAATAACCCTAAGTATTGGGACAAATAGGCCTATACAAACTGTAGATCCAGATCAGATGCCACAAAATCTGATCAGTGTCTGCAGTGTTTGCCATACTCACAGCAATATTTTAGACACATCAGCAGGTAGCCCTTCTGACTTCGGATCATGAGGTCCCGGGCTTGAATCCTGTTATAGGCACAATTCAGCTCATGACTGCATGGTGCTTCATTGCACAGAGCCTTTCATTATCATCCTTCCATCATCTTGAAGTGACTTAACCCTTAAAATGCCAGGAAGACATGCATCTGAAAATGTTGTCTGTTTATGTCGTCTGCTGAATATTGTTGCAGACTTTTCAAACCTATTTTTGTATACAGGCAAAAGTGTGGACCCTGATCAGACTGGATCCACACTGTTCAGACATGCCATTAGCTGTTGACAGAAATCTGTGAGATTTTGCAAATTTTTAGGGGAGATTTGATGAAATTCTGTGAGATTTTTATGAAAAACACTTTCAAGGTTACATAAGTAAGTTAAAAGTCATTATTTTAATGAATTAAGCTTGGGATAGCCATGCTGATGTGTGATTTATGTCTAGTTCTTGAAATAATAGCTTATTAATTGGTATGAAAATTCTGTGAGATCTGAAAATCTTATGGGAAACGGGGTCAAGAAAGGCCACAATTCTGTGAGATTTTATCTCACAGTGTGAGGTATGGCATGTATGAAGTCTGTTTGCAAAAATGACTTTCAAAATCACAAGCAGATGACAAAGCAGCTGACAGTTGTTGTGATTGGCAGTTTAAGGGTCAAATAATGTTGAAAGAGATGTAAAACACCATCAGTTCTGGTGAGTGATATAGGACTATCATGGTCTTAGTGTTTTTTGCATCACATCTTGCTGTCTTTTCATTACATTGGTAATAAAGTTCTGAAAGTAGGGGCTACTACCTGTCAGGGCTAAACAAATAGATGGACTGACTGTGCCTCTGTAGCAGAGCTGCTATAAATCTAAGACAGGATATGTATCCATCTTTTGTGGCAGGTTGAATAAAGGTTTCCTGAAATTTGGAGGCAATGTATCAAGATGACTGGAATATTGTTGACTGTTTTAGGGATGTTAAACCTCAGCTCAAATCCCAGAAACAGTGCTGGCTGCAAACTTGAAACTTTCTGAATGATACAACCCCAGTCTGTTGTATTGTGTAAAAGACAGTGACCATACACAGATTATTTGTTAGTACTTTTGTTTGTCCGTTTTTTTTTCTTTTCTTTTCATGTATTGCAGTTGTAGATGTTTTAGTGCTAGCTGCAACCTTCAAATTTTGTTGATGCTACAGCCCTGACCCTTTATATATCATATAAAAGACAAAGGCCATACCTTTTTAACTAGTTCATAATTTTTTATCCATTTTTCTTTTTCTCCACAAAGTACAATAGTACACTTTTCATCAAATTTTTCTGTTACTGGTGTGCACAGGATACAAATTTGCTTTTTAAGCAGTTTTTTCCTGACAGTTCTAGTTTTTTTTGTTTTCAAACAGATTAGTTTAGCATAGCAACAGATAAGGCGCTTTTTGCATCTGAAAAATGCTGATATCTTTCCTATTTCTCTACAAAAACATATGTTGTGGGTACTCATTAGAAGCGCCTTGGTGAGGCACTTCTAATGTGTACCCACAGTATATGTTTTTGTAGAGAAATAAGAAATATATTATGTGGATACTCCCTCTTATCTGTAGCTATGGTTTAGTAAGAACTTTGATGTTTCAAGTGAATTGACTGTAGATATTAACAAAGCCAATTTAGAGAAAAACATTGTTCTCAAATAGCTGACAATAATTACATGCAATATCTTATTTTGACAGCTGATGCATACCATGTTTTCATTGATGACAAGTACCTTCAACTGGTCCCAGGATTTGATTCTCTTTTTGAATGTTATCAATGGTTGTATCATTCTACACAGTGAGGACACTGCCCTCCTGAGATATACTCTTGCTGTCATAATCAACACCAGTATACACTTCAAACATATCTTCTCTATGAATGGGTGAGTTACTTTTTATTCCTGAATGTTATCAATGGTTGTATCGTCCTACACAGTGAGGATACAGCCCTTCCTAGATAAAGTCATGCTGTCCTCATCAACACTAGTATACACTTTAAAGATATCTTGTCTATTAATGGGTGAGTTACATTCTCTTTCTTAACATTATCAAGGGTTGTATCATCCTACACTGTGAGGGTACTGCCCTCCTGCGGTATAGTCTTGCTGTCATCATCAACACCAGTATACACTTCAAACATATTTTGTCCTTGAATTGGTGAGTTATCTTCTCTTTCTGACCACTATATCATGGTTGTATACATTGAGGATATGCCCTTCTGGGATATAGTCTTTGGGGCATAGTGTTTTACAAACACACATTTCTAGTTAACAGAAGTTAACACACATTTCTAGTTAACAAAAGAAGTTGCAAGGTATTTGTTGATATATTCATTCGACAAAATTGAATTTCGTAGAATTTAAGGTGAATGAATACACCTGACAGATTTTTCTCATTTTAATAGCAAAGATAGACAACTTTTGCAGGCCAGACCAGAAGTTGCCTCCCTACTATTTAAAACCTTTCAGAATGGGGCTACTCCTGAAAGAAAGAATTTGCTCCCAGCTGGAGCAAAGTTGTCCCTTTAAAAATAGTCCCGAACAAGGAGGCAACTATTTCCATGTCAGAGTTGTTTCCCTTGAAAGTGTATCTATTCCTTTTAGTACAGTAATTCTCACATGGAAATGCTTTATAGTGGTGTTTGTTCGGGGATGTCCTTTGCAGTATCTCCTGATCAAACAATTACTGATTCACTGTGGCTTTCTCCAATTTTCAGGTTTCTGTATGTGATGCCAACCCTGCTGAAGGTGTATAGCAACAACCAACCTAACCCTGTTCTTTGTAGAACCATACAGTTTGTGTGTCGACAGTTCTACATTCTACACAGGAAACCATTTATGTTACAGGTAAAACTTGTTTTTAAAAGTACAGTGTTAACAGAGGAATTATTAAAGATGAGTTGTTGGTGATAATTCTGGGATAATTTTTCTTAAGACTTCAATTTACAGCTGAAAAAGAATTAATGGTCTCAGACTTGTTTCCAGTGAGCCTTTTTTTCATTTCTGGAAACAAATAAAAGTTGCAGGGGGCAAGGTCTGGGCTGTACCAAGGTGAGGGTGTGTGTGTGTGTGTGGGGGGGGGGGTGGGGGGGGAAACAACAGTTGCCACTTGAAGGAGTTAATAAGTCCTACTGTAGATGAGGCAATGAGAGGGGCATTGTCATGCAGAAGAAGGACATTTTTCTGGGCTAGCCCGAGACACAATTCTTTGAGTTTTTCTTTTGAGTTTTTTTCAAAATTACTTCTGAATAGTATCTAGCAGTCACAGTTTGATCTTAATGAGTCAGTATTATTCCACATGAATCCCAAAAAGCAACCAGCATAACCTTGCCAGCAGATGGAGACAGCTTAAGCTTCTTAGGAGGTGGGGAACCAGCTCATTTCCACTGGTTTGACAGCTTTTGTTTGACAGCTTGTGTTTCAGGTTAAGCATAATGAATCCATATTTTATTCCCAGTGACAATACAGTTCAAAAACTTATTTTCATCATGGTCAAAAGAAAGCCCCAAATGTTCTTTTGCTATGGTCACCCTGGATGTCTTTTGGTCTGTCAGCTGTTTTGGTGCCTACCTAGCACTTACCTTGCTCATATCTAGTTTTTCGTGTAAAATCTAATCTGCCAGCGCTTTACCAAAGCTGAAATAATTAGCTACCACCTGCAATGTCACTACGATCTTTGTTAACAAAAACAACATTCACCACCACTGTAGTGGTCACTGCCTCAGAGGGCCTCAGAGGTCCTGCCCTTTCTAAACTGTGAATCCAGTTTAAAAGGTTGAATGGCTTGTGCAGGCTTTAGAAGAAAAACTTTTCTGCGACTTTGGTTTCTACTGAAATTCTTGTTGTGATATTAGCTTGTAGCCGACCTCAATGGCTCAGTTGGATGCGTGTCTGACTGGTGATCAGGAGGTTGTGGGTTCGACTCCGTTCTGAGTATCAATATTCTTTCGTGATCATGAAATATTTTCTATGGTCATTCTCTCCCTTCTGCTGATTCAAGAAGGGTAGTTGTCAGTTTCTGGCAAAAGAATGTGCACAATACTGATTAACTGTTTAGAGGACTAAGCCTGCCCAGTAAAAGTGTGGTTAGGTGAACTGACCGCCCTCGACATGACCCCATTGGGTTGACTGGGCTGTAAAACTGATACACAAATAACCAATATTAGCTTGTGATGATATTTTTCTTATTTCTCCATGAAAACATATGTTGTGGGTACTCATTAGAAGTGCCTTATAATGACAACCCATGATGTATGTTTTCATGGAGAAATAAGGAAAATATTATGTGGATACCGCTATCATAGCTGTAAGTACGGGTTCTGTATAGAAAGAGCGAATTTCCTAGATTGAAATAGCCCAGAACAGAGCAATTAAACTGTACTGCCTTGACCACCGAAACAAAAGTTGAAGGCTTGTAAAATGTGTGGAGCTATGCAGAGGGCAGAAAAGTGACCATTGATGTTGGTTGTACAAGTAAGACATTAGAAGAGGACATTGTGTTGCTTTGCAATACTTGTGTATCTTGGTTGCTACTAAAGTCTAAAATTTTTGTTGTGATGTGAACTTCATCTGTGATTTCTACATTTGCAGATGTTTGGTAGTGTGGCATCTATCCTTGATCTGACATCTGCTTCCACAGGCCTCATGGATTGTAGCAAGGTTAGTATATACATGTAAGCTGAGGAAAGAATTTTTATACCCCAGTATGGGAAGTATGTCCTGGGAGTATATAGTTTTCATCATGCCATGTTGTTTATCTGTCCATACTTCATTCCTTCCTCCATCAGTAAAACACTTTGGTTGAAATTTTGCATCAAAGCATCTAAATGATTGTATCTCCTCACCCTGGAATAGATTCAATTCATGACCTTAATGGACTGATAGGGCCCTGAAACCTCTACTCAAACAGACAAAGATTCAATTCATACTTGATGCCATAGATGCATGTCCCGGCCCCCTTATTGACCATTGCGGTAAATGTCCTAGAATGTCAAACACTTTATTCCATACTATTTTGGCTTAAATTTTGCTTTTTGTGCAGTTGTCTTTTAAAATACTTAGTGGAATGGCATACAGTGTAAGCCCTGATCAGAGTGCTCCTTCAGGAGCAGTCTGATCAGGGTCTGTACTGTTTGCTTATGCCATTTTGTTAGCAGCTTTGGTGTACAAAATTTTAGGTCATTTACGGTAGATCAAGGTCATGGACTTTGAAAAAAAATATGTTCGGTTAAAGCTTTCAACTCATGTGTTAGCTTTGGTGGTGGCACCAACTGGAAGTATTAGGACAGAAAAACTTAAGAGAAATGAGTAGACCCATAGCAGATGCAGCATTCTGCTTCATCTGATCAGGGTATACACCATTTACTCGTACCAGCCCTTCTACAACTTTTGACATATCATCAACAGTTAATTAAATGGACTTTGTTCAAATTTTAGGAAAAGTATGGTAAGTATTTAAGGTGGTCCCAATATTTAGGTAATTAGATATTTGATTTTTTTTTTCACCAAAAACTGTTGAATCTGAAGTTACTGTAATGAGTAATATAATTTAATACAAAAATAAAAAATACTTATCATCTTCTGAATACCTCTTTATCTAGATTAATGCATATCTGTTTTTTCTGCACCCTGGCTTAGCCCTCAGTTTATCTGTGCACTGGCTTAGCATTAAGGTCATACAGTACTAACGTGGGCCTTCCAGGATTGATTATATGCAAGACCACTAAATGAAACACAGATCTATCTCCATGCACAAAGTAAAAATGGACAGCAAGTCTGAGTTGTTTGTATTCTTTATTAGATGCATTTTTGGACCCAAACATAATTATCTTATTTCTCCACAAAAGCATATGTTTTGTTTACTACAGTAAAACCTCAGTGGCTTGAGTATCTTTGGGACCAAGTAAATTTATTCCAGACATGGGTAATTCGAGCCACTGAGGTCTAATCATGGCACAAGGTCAGGAAGCAAATGGCGATAATTTAGGGAAGTCTTTTCAATCTTCTATACATTAATAGTATGTTGAGTGAACTCAGTAAAATCCCCTCAGAGGCAATTCTTATCAGTACACACAAGAAAGTTTCCCTTAATATTTATTGGGGTTTTTTTTGCGCTATTGGAAGAATTTCATAGAGACTCAAAAACAAGTTTGAATCATCCAAGGTAAACGAGCCATCAGTGTAGAGTCGTTGAGGTTTTACTGGAACTGGAAGCTTCACTCAGAGTTCTTCTAATGATTCCCCACAATAAGTATTTTTGTGAAGAAATGAGAAAGCTAATCATTAGGATACCAGTCTTATTAAGAGCTAGTTACAGGCTATTAACTGCTTTTTGTATGCATGAAAGGTCCAAGAATGAGATTCCTATTCCTATCCCTTAGTGTAATTTTATCTTTATTGTGTTTAGGTACAGCCAGATTGTTTGTTCAAGCTTCTCTTGTCCCTGGAGAAAGAGACTCCAGATAGTCTCAGTATACTGGAATTGGTCAATGCAGAGAAACCTTTCAAAGCTCTTGTAAGTAATCTAGTCTTTTGTTATTCTAACATAGAACAGTACAGCATCTGTAGCAGACATAAACAAGACTATGAAATTTTAGAGTGTTTGTTTCTGGGATTTCCACAAAACAAGAAGAGTAAAGGTTCTTGCGTAGACTGATATACATGTAAGATATTATCTTCAGACATGCAACAAAAATGCTCTTACAAGCCATTTCAACATGTTATTTTTTAGACCCCGTCACACGATAGTAGGGGGTTATTATGGTTTCATGTTGGTGTCTGTGTGTCTGTCTGTTTGTCCATCCACCTGTCCATCTGTCTGTCATACATCTGCCAGGGGGTCCGTATCTTGGTTTCACGGATGATAACGAGTAAATATCAGTGGATTTTCACCAAATATGGTATGTGCATTGATATTTTGAGGATCTGGTTTGGGATTGCTAATGGGTAAATTTCGTCCATTTTTGACAGAATCATCTGTCCAGGACACATTCTTTTTTCATTTCTGGATGATAATTTGAGTAAATGTCATTTGATTTTCACAAAACTTGGTATGTGCTTTGATATTGTAGAGATATGGTTTGAGATTGCTAATGGGCAAATTTCATCAATTTTTGATAGAGTTATCTGCCTACGACATAATGTTGGGGTAATGTTTCATGTTTTTCTTTTCTATTTCTGTCACAGGATTTCTGCTATGAGAATGACCCAGATAATTTCAGTATGATGGATGTGATCAACATGTGTATTACTGTAGTGGCCTATGCTCCCGACTCCTTCAGAAGTGTTCAGATGCTGGTAAGTACTTCTTACTTCACTCTTATAAAAAATCATGTGTGAATTCTGATGTGAGGTATTGCTCCCTTTTAAATGTTAAAATTTGGTTTCCTGGCATTGACCACTTTCTTTAATCCAATTCAAATGAAATTCATGCACAGACTTATATGAAATATATTATTTGCTAAGGTCAACATGTAATCATTGATTTAGATGTTTTTAGTTTCGACACGTACCAGTGCTTTGCAGTGTTTTTATGCCCCCAACTTTGAAGGGGCCAGATTGCTTTTACTTTGTTCACCTGTTCATCCATTGGTTCGTTCATCACACTTTACCTTGTGTACAAGGTATCGCAGAAAGTATTTGAGATAGGGCTTTTTAGAGCTAATTGGGGCTGAGGAGTAGATCACCTGATTAACTTTTGAAAAAAAAATATGTATTAATTTTGTGACAGTTATACCACTTTTTAAGTTAGGCATTTTGTAAGGCTAAGTGTATACAGTTGAACCGCAGTATCTCAAACACCAACCGCTTGTTTATTGTGGCTAATTGGAACTTGTTTTTGAGTCCCTATGTGATTCTTTCGATTTAGGGAAATTTACAAAATTTTATTTTGTGTATACATATTAGAATTGTCTCATTGAGGCAATTCTAATGAGTTCACTCAACATACCCTTATTGTATAGAAGATCAAAAAGACTTCCCTAAATTATCGCTATTCGCTCCCTGACCTGGTACCATGATTAACCTTCAGTGAGACTCGAACTACCCATATCTTGAACAAATTTCCATGGTTCCAAAGATGTTTGAGCCATTGAAGTTCCACTGTAGTATTGATTTCTTATGCTGGGACAACCCAGATTGCTAATTTGTTTACTTTGCATCATGTTTCATTTCAGACAATTCTTGAAGTTGTATTACCACGTTACCTAGAACACTTGAAAAGGGAGACAAACCAGCGAGACAACCCACCAGCAGCCAGGGCTGAAATCAATACAATCAGTGATATTGGAACATCATTAAAGGCTGTACTAACATCTTGTGAATTTTTTACTAGGTCAGTTCCTTCAACCCATAAAGGTCCAGTCACAACTGTAGCAGAAGACATTTTGAAGTATTTTTTTATTATTATTATTTTCAGATTGAATAGGCATGACATTGCGTGTGAATTGTCTGCCATGCAGACAATGCACATGAAATATCAAGTCTTTTTTCTCTGAATAATAATAATAAAAATAATGAAAAAAAAAAATCAACACCCTATCATCTGCTCTCTAATCAGGATCTGTGCTGACTTCCATTCCGATATTAGCTTTTTTGTCTGACATCCTTATCAGCAACAAAGGACATGTTCAAATTCAAATCGGAAGAATCCACTTGGGGCAAAGGAGTTGGAAGCGGGTTGTAAGTTAATTGTATGCAGGGCATAACAAAACAGTGGCATTATGGGCTGGTTCATCTTTTATAATGTATCACCTATTAAGTTTTGGCATTGGACACTTAATTGTACACACTCACAATGTTAAAATTTTATATTGAAAGTTTATAGTCTCCGTCTCCTGAATGTCTCAATGGCTTTATTTGATAATAAGTAATGTTAGCTGCTGGTCCAAAGTCTAGTTCAATGTAGTATCCCATTCCACAACCTATCACCTTCTCCCATCATTTACTTAGTTGTCAACTCCTCAGACTGAAAATTAAACTCAGGGCCCAGTTGTTCAAAGCGTCGTTAGCTTAACGAGCTCGTTAAGGTTCATTTTGTTAACTGTTTTAGCGGGTTCAATACACAATATTTTGATATTTTTTGCTGAAAAAATTTCAACATATTTGCGTATCACTAGATGTAAATTTTAACGAATCGTTAACTAACGATGTCATTAGCTTTGAACAACTGGGCCCAGAATGTTAATTTTATTTATAATAATCAGTGTATCCTGAATGCCTGGATTCATTTCATTGATACTTGGACTGATATTAGATAAAGGTGCAGTTATTAGATAAAGGTACAAATCTGACATTTCCACTTGACCCTTAGGTCAAAGTTCTGGACTGCACAGTCTTCCTAGGAGCTATGACATATACTATAGAGCCTCTACTAGATCAACAAATGTGCTGATTCTTGACATCTGCACTGAGTCTACTCCTATTCTACACTTATTCTCCACTTATCAATAAGTTTCTCTGCCTGGCATTGCACATGCATAGTGACAATTTGAGGCTCAATTCTGTTTGTCTTGTCATGTTTTGTCAAAATAACTTAGAAAATCTGGAGTTATATTTTTCTTATTTCAGGAGTATGAGCCTTCCACTGCGACACCTAGAAGCGGAGAAGTCTAATACTAAGGATAAGAACAGAGGTTCTCCAGTTGAAACCAGTGTCTTCTATGATGAAAAAGAGGATTCACATGCAAGGTTGGTTCGTTTTTTGTCTTCTTTCTTCTCTTTTTGACTCTCTTTCTGCCTTTCTCTACATCTCTGTTGTTAAGGGGTATGCTTTAAGTATTGTTGTACATGTTGTTTTTCATTTTTAACATCCTGAGCCCAGTTGTTCAAAGCATTGTTAGCTTAATGAGCTCGTTAGTGGTCAAAATAGCTACTCACATTTTTTCAGTAAAAATATTAGCATATATGCCACATTTAATGATCAAAGTTTTAACGATACATTAACTAATGCCATCGTTAGTTTTGAACAACTGGGCCCTGTTTTTTTAATAGTGGGTCTCTTTTCTTTATGCTCCCAACTTGGAAGAAGGAGCCCAAGTTGGAAGAAGTAGGGCCATATTGCTTTTGGATGGCTCATTTTTTCATCACACATAGCATACAGTCAAGAACCGTTGGAGGTAGGCTCTTGAAATTTTATATATGGAATAAGGAAAGAAACTGAGTGCACCTGTATTTTTTCTTTTTTCTGTCAGACGAAGTTCCAGAGTTATGCCCTTTTTCGGACTCGTGCATTCTAAGCCTGGGACACAATGAAATTTTGGTGAACTTAGTGGGGATGATGAGTAGGTCCCCTGATTAACTTTTGAAAAAAAAAAATAATAAAACAACATCAAACAAATCAAAAACAACAACAAGAGCAAAAAAAAAAAAAAAAAAAAAAAGGTTAATCTTGTCAGAATTATGCCCCTTTCCACTTTGGCATTTTGTAGTGACAAGCATATAGTTGGGGGCATAGTGTTTTTTTTCTAGTTTGGTTTTCTTTTTTTAGGAATATTAGTTAAGATGTTACTTTATAAATTGGCTTTATGGTGCAAAACATTCAAAACTAATATGGGTATTTATCATAATTTTGTCTTTCATGATGCTCATAATTTTTGTTTACAAGGAAAATTTAAATTCTGATAAAATAAATCTAGAAGTAATATTGTTTTTAACCCTTAAAGTGCCAAGCAAAATTTGTAGAAGACGACATTCTAAATTTTTTTTTTTTTTTTTTTCAGAGAAAACAAGTCTTGACATTTTATGTGAATCATCTGCCAAGCAGACAATTCACATGAAATTTCAGCATTTGTTTTCTCTGAAAAATAAAAAAAATAAATAAAAAAATTGTCGTCTGCTGCACTTGTGATTGGCGCTTTAAGGGTTAATTTAATAACATTTTACATGTTAGCTGTTTGTAAGGAGGAGTGTTTTGATATATCATTCCATAGCAGACACATGGAAGAGGGGCGCAGTAGAAACAAGAATTATTACGACCAAGATGATGAAGACATGCAGATGAGAAATGAGTTCAGGAAACCGAGAGACTGCCTGTTGAATGTTGTTGCTGAGTTTTATGCCACATGTCAACCCAGACTGAGGGAACTGAGGAAGATGGTGTCAGACCCTTCATTCAGACCTCCAGAATTGCTAGATTATAAATCACATAATGTAAGTGTCAGATAAGGCACTTGTTTAACCAAAGGTTTTGATATTTTCTTATTTCTCCACAACAATATATGTTGTGGGTACTCATAACTCCAGATAAGAGGGGTTATCAGGTAAATATTTTCTTAGTTATCCAGAAACACATATGTTGTGGTTATTCATTTGAAGTGCCATGATGAGGTACTTCTAGTGAGTACCCACAACTTAATTTTTTGCAGAGAAATAAGAAAAATAAGAACACTTTTTGGTTGGAAAAAGTACCTCATCAGGAGCTATGGGTACTCATTAGAAGCACCTTGCTGACTGACTTCAAATGAGTACCCACAACATAACGGAGAAATAAGAAAAATATTTGCCTGACACCTCATTTTATCCAGAGCTATGAGTAACAATGATAGCCTTTGTTGAAATGTTTAGTGATGGCAGTAATTAACCCTTATCCTGTTGATTGCTTGTAGGTGGTAGGCCTATTTGAGAGTGCCTCAGGACCTTCAGAAACAAGGCCAATCCTTTAGTTCTAGGTTTTCTGACAAACATGTGAACTCTACATAAACAACTTCCTGTGATAAATGTACACAAATGGTTGATGTAGCATAGCAAGTTGTCAAAGCTTTCATTTAGTGGCAGCTTGTGACACTAGACTCTTGGATTTTTCTTTTGTTTTATTTTTTATAAGTGCAAAATAAAACTGGTTTGTAACATGACTCACATTCACTGGAAACTTGCTTGATCATGATTATTTTGCTAATAGTTGGCCATACATCACATGTGCTAGTGTGAAATAAATCAATGGGAAACGAGGGAAATAACTTGCTCGGGTAAGCGTACCACTTCCAGATTAGAAACTTTCCTAGCACTTCCAGATTAGAAACTTTCCTAGCAGGATAAGGGATAACAGGGTGATGTGGTCAAGTATGAAAGTTTAATTTTTGGCCATTTTTTGTTATTTTCTGGAAGAAAATGTGATTTCCAAGGCAAATCCCAAAAATAGATTTTTCTTACTATTTTTCATATTAAGAAAAAGTGGTGGTATTGGTAGCGGTGGTGTTCTGGCGTTTTACAACCTTTTCAATAGTATTTCAGTCATATAATTAAATGTTGAAATTTAAGATTGTGTGTGTAGTCCCATGTCTTGATACTGATGAATACTGGTACTATACCATATTTACCTAAATATTTGGACACCTTAACTCCTTACCCGTACTTGTCATAAAATTTGAACAAGCCCATTTAGCTACCTGTTGATGTGTCTAAAAATTACTGAATGATTGGCAGATCTTGGTCTGATTCTGTGGCATCTGATCTCGGTCTACACTATTTGCTCAGACCTGTCTGTCCCAGTACTATAATGGTTATGATGGCAGTTAAAAGATGCATTTTGGACAGGCAGTAAAAACTTTGATTGAACTGCGAGTATGTACAGACTGATCTGGATATTTGTTGTTATTTGTTTCTCTGTAACACTTACCATGCTAGGGGCAAATTTAGCAGGTAACAAACTGATGATATTTTTCTAATTTTTCCTAGACTATAGGATTTGACACTTCATGCAAAGTGTCTGCTTAGGAGACAATTTGCATGACACGTCAAATCCTATTTTCAATGAAAAATAAGAAAAATATTTCAAAATGTCGTATGCTGACATTTTTACCCAGCATACAAAGTGTTAATAATGTTGTAATAATGTTGAATGCTGTAACTCCTCACCATACATGTCCTATAATTTGAATCAGATTTTTAGTATCTATTGATCTGTCTTAAAACAGCTGGATGAGTGGCTTTCTGTGACTTCTGATTTGGGTCTACACTGTTTGCTCTGGGCTGTCTGTCCTAATAACTAGGGTTAATATTAACCCTTGTCCTGCTGAACCCGGATATGTCCTGATTTTGAAAACAGTGTAGATCCAGATCAGTTGGCTTCTGACGAAGCCAACTGATCTGTAGCTGCTCTGTTTGTCAGTAAGTATGTGAATTTGTATCAACAGCCTGAATCTAGTAATCTGATTGGCAGAAAATTAGAAGTGGGCATGGCATCTTAATTAATTCAGCATGACAAGGGTTAATATATGGTAGGTTTTCATGAGTATCAGGATAGAATGTCATTGTATGGTATAGAATGTGGATGATGATATTCGCTATTGTAACTTACAGAGATTGGCAGAAATAGCTCACACCTTGTTGAAGTTGGCTCCTTATGACCCCGAGACAATGGCGTGTGCTGGTCTTCAAAGGTAAGTGGTATATCATGGATAACATTACTCTGCATACATGTACCTCTAGATACCATGTAATTTTGGTAAAAAGTTTGGACAGATTTTTGTGGTCTTTTTTTTAACAATAAACAAATGAATCTTGGCTTGCTGGGCAAGTACATTTTCCAACACTGTTAAAAGACAGTGTGGTGAGGGTCCAGAAGTGTTTATTATTCTAAATGAATTCTCATCTAATTTATTACTTTGTTTATACATTTAAATGGATTCATGCTGCAGAAAATTATGAGTATAAACTAATGAGCACATTTGTGGATTTGGTTGCAGACTGGACGACTATTTGTATGCACGGTGTCTGTGTCTGGGCGAGGTGACCTAGTTATGAATTATAACTAGACACCGTTTCAAGCCAAACCAGTAGTCCAGTAAAACTAATCCAGATTTATCTGGCGCTGCCTCTATGTGACTCAGTTGCCTGGCAGCGTTAAAAATCTGTAAACTGTAAACTGGATTTGGTTGTAAAGAAAATGTGCTGATATAACACAGCCTCTTTATAACACTATTGCTGGGATTGAAAATAAAAAAAATGTGTAAGCTAAACAGTTGTATTGTATCTGAACAAAAATTTATAGATGACCGGTATACAGAAAATAACCATTAATGATATATTTCTGTAGAATCTATAAATGTTTGGCTGGATCTTTAATTTGTGTTACATCCATAAATGTGCTATAAAGAGATTTCTATGTATAACAAACTGGTGATAATCTATGCAGGTTGCTGACACAATTCATGCACCTTAAACAGTCTATTGTCAAACATTCTAGGTTGACCAAGCTGTGTGGGTATGCAGGTTGACCTGGGTCTGTGCTAGTCATATACACATGTATGTCATAAGGTTGGGTTTCTATTTAGAGAGGCTCATTTTGAGTTTCATGCACTGTTGATAAACATCAGTCCTTTGGGCTTTATAGATATGAAACTAATCTTTTGTATTATCAGTGCTCAAAATATTTATTTCAGTTCTTAAATATACATATATTTTGCTTTCTTCCTAGATATATGACAGACATTTTACCAATCACAGATTGGTCCCAGGAAGCTGTTCGACCAGCTCTCAACCTGATCCTGAGACGATTAGACCGGCTTTTCAGTAAAATATCCAAGAAAAGCACACTAAAGGTACGTGTTGTTTCTTTTATTTTAACCCTTATCATACTGAATAATTAAGATGCCATGCCCACTTCTAATTTTCAGCCAATCAGATTGCTTCATTTGGATTGTTGCAATAAATTTACATACTTAATGGCAAACAGTGCAGATCCAAGTTAGTTGGCTTCTTCAGAAACCAACTGATCTGGATCTGCACTGTTTGCAAAGGCAGGGTATATCTGGGTTCAGCAGGACAAGGGTTAAGCTTTACTTGTAACTTTTTGCAGTTAGATTCCCTTTGTGTTCTAAATATGGTACAACGCCCAGCATTTAAAAATACACAAAGTAAAACAAAAAGTTTGTTTCTTCAGAAAATTATCCCTGTGTTATGCACAAACAGTGAAAGCCCAGACCAGCATGCACCGCTGCACAGTCCACTCTGGACCAGCTGTTTTCATTGATAAATTCAACTACATCTGGGCCCGGTTGTTCAAAGCGTCGTTAGCTTAACAAGCTCGTTCAGGGTCATTTCGTTAACTGTTCTAGCGGATTCAATACACAATATTCTGGTATTTTTTGCTGAAAAAATGTGAGTAGCTTTTGCACTGCAAAAGCTACTCACATTTTTTCAGCAAAAAATTTCAGCATATTTGCGTATCACTCGATGTAAATTTTAACGAATCATTAACTAACGACATCGTTAGCTTTGAACAACTGGGCCCAGATCTTTAGACAATCAAACCATGCCATGAGAAAACTGGCATGAAAAAACGGTCCCCATCACATCACAATTAACAGTGAGGGCTGGCTCAGTTGGGCATACCTGCATTGTCTGAACCAAACTCTCTCCAACTGTCTGTCTTTCTATAGACCTGTCCAAATAATTTTTCTGACATGGATTTGCAGTTGTTGTTTTTCCATCCAAACTGCTTATCAACAGGCACAATATACAAACAAATCATTTTTGAATGTCATACTTGGTATCTTGGTTCCATGTAACAAAATGATTGACCTGGTAATAGATATAGGTCAGTATGACTTATATATCATGGTCCAATGAATTTGCCTTACAGCTTGAACACTATTTGATGGATGAAAATCATACTTGGGATATTAGTTCTATGTGACACTAAGGTTGACTTCATATGACATTATGACATGTAAGTCTATGTGACCAATATTTTGCAGTCTAGTGATTTTAGTGACCTAAAAATGGTATGATACAAATATGCCTGAAAGGTGAGCTAAGTGTCTTTTGACAGGTCTTATCTATAGTTAAACTGTCATATTAACCAGGGCCCAGTTGTTCAAGGCATCATTAGTTTAACAAGCTCATTAGTGGTCAAAATGTTAACTGTTCTAGTAAGTACAATATCTAATTCACACTTATTTTTGCTGAAAAAATGTGAGTAGCTTTTGCAAATGCAAAAGCTACTCACTTTTTTTTCAGCAAAAATATTAGCATATATGCCATATTTAATGATAAAAGTTTCAACGATACGTTAACTAACAACATCCTTAGTTTTGAACAACTTGGCCGAGATTGTATAAAATGCACTGACTGTTCTAAGCCTCCCTTGTCTGCATACACATCAAAGGTACCTTTTCTGTATGATATGGCTCAGATGTATTTAGACGATTTGTTTTTCATTGTTTCAGAGAAAATGTAACTGGGATGCTGCAGCAAATCTTTTGAAAGGTAAGAACATTTCCAGCTATATATATTTAGTTTTGCATGTTCAGAATTACAGAATAACCCTGAACATTGGGACAGGCATGCCTGAGCAGGCCGGAGCAAACATTGTATACCCTGATCAGATGCCACAAAATTATATGGCATCTGATGAGCAGCTACACTGTTTGACATATAGTCCAACAGGTAGTAATATGGACTTATTCAAATTTTAGAACGTATGGTAAGGTGTCTCAATATTAAGTGTTTACCATGATCTTGCTGAACCCCTATATACCCTGCCTTTGCAAACAGTGTAGATCCAGATCAGTTGGCTTCTGAAGAAGCCATTTGATCTGGATCTGCACTGTTTGTCATTCTGTATGTATCAGCAGTCTGGATCAAGTAATCTGATTGGATGAAAATTAGGAGTAGACGTGGCGTCATAATTTATTCAGCATGACAAGTGTAAATATGGTACTCTGTTTGATTAATGCTTGTCATGCGCCCACTTCTAAATATCAGATTACTTGATCCAGATTGTTGATACAAATCACATACTGAATGATAAACAGTGCAGATCCAGATCAGTTGGCTTCTGAAAAAGCAAACTAATTTGGATCTACACTGTTTGCAAAGGCAGGGCATATCTGGGACTGGCAGGACCAGGGTAACAAATCTTTTGTTTTTACTTTTGTGCTATACACAGAAACTTTGATAGCAGTGTTGCCGACATCCATATTTTCTGAAAAAAAAAAAAAATATATATCTGAAAAATAAATCAAACTATTGCCTGCTGAAATTTTTATAAAGAATACTGAATGATGTTAACTGAGAAAGGACTGTGTCATTCTGTAAAGCATTGTTGTTCCAGTGAAGAATACCAAAAGTATATTACAGATATCCATCAGGGGGTAACAGGTCAAGAGCAATATGGGAATGAGAGTAGAAGTATTGTTATAATGTGACACAAAAGAAGTTTTTATATATAATATTAAGAGAAATAATATTAAGAGAAGACAGTTATAGGCCAGTTTGGTGTATGTATATTTTTTTAAAATTGTCAGAGGAATTGTTGAGGAGGAATAGTTGTTGATAATTCTGGGATAATTTGCTCCAGTTTTCAAAAAAAAACAAAAAAAACACACACACATTGTGAGTACTTATTAGAAGCATGTCATTGAGGTACTTCTATAAAAAAAAAAAATTTTCATGCTCAGACCAGCTGAGCATGAAATTTGTCCCGCTGATAAATATCAAATTTCTAAGAATTGCAAATTGTTTCTTTTTTACATAGCTGAGCATGAAAGTTTCTCTGCTAATGAATATGAAAATGCCAACTATTGTTGGCATTTTCATACTTATTTGCAGAGAAATATTCATGCTCAGCTGAGTTGAGCATGAAAAAAGTTGTATAGCCTCAGGGCCAGGTTTTGTTATTGAAGTATGGTACATGTGTGATTTGAGCTTTCCCATAAAAGGGACCAATAAAAATTCACCTCATTGCAGGAGTATTTCTGACCTTGAAGAAGTTCCAATATATAGCTCATCTGCCTCATCTGAAGGTGAGTATTTTTGTGAGATAAAACTTGTGATGTGAAAAATTACCTCAGGTTTTTCTTATTTTTAACAGTAAAAAGGGAGTACTGTTAAAGGCAGGTAATTCTATGATGGTTTTATTTCACTACCTGTTTCAATCAAATGTGTTTGTAAATAATTTCAAACTATATCACAGCAGGTAATCATTATTCATATTGGTGTAATATACTTTCTTCAGTGCAGGGAAGGAGGACTTTTGAAATAGGCTTCAGCTACATTTACATTTGAAACAAAAACTTAATAAAATGCATAGATTTATACTTTAATACATTTAAAATAAAAAAGAATTAATTTTAATACAGCAGATCTAATTTCCATTACTTGAAGAGAAACAACCAAGAGGTGATAACATATAACAAGTTAGCTTTACAAGGCTGTTCCTAAAGTGAATGATTCCATTAATAGTTACTGAGTGCAAGTGACCTCCAAATTAGCTTTACAAGGCTGTTCTTAAAGTGAATGATACCATTAATAGTTAGTTACTGAGTGCAAGTGACCTCCAAATTAGCTTTACAAGGCTGTTCCTAAAGTGAATGATAACATTAATAGTTACTGAGTTCAAGTGACCACCAAATTAGCTTTACAGGGCTGTTCTTAAAGTGAATGATTCCATTAATAGTTACTGAGTGCAAGTGACCACCAAATTAGCTTTACAAGGCTGTTCTTAAAGTGAATGATTCCATTAATAGTTACTGAGTGCAAGTGACCTCCAAATTAGCTTTACAAGGCTGTTCCTAAAGTGAATGATTCCATTAATAGTTACTGAGTGCAAGTGACCACCAAATTAGCTTTACAAAGCTGTTCCTAAAGTGAATGATTCTATTAATAGTTACTGAGTGCAAGTTATCACCAAATTAGCTTTACAAGGCTGTTCCTAAAGTGAATGACTCCATTAATAGTTACTGAATGCAAGTGACCTCCAAATTAGCTTTACAAGGCTGTTCTTAAAGTGAATGATTCCATTAATAGTTACTGAATGCAAGTGACCACCATATTCAAGGCTGTGATACTATCATCTTCAGGTTGTAAGCGTTAATATTATTAAGTTCTTGGATTAGCTTTGAATCTTCAGGAATTGTTGATCAAAGGACTATAACACTGTGCAAAAAATCATAGCTGTAGATAAGATACATACGTCTTCATGAAAACATATGTTATGGGTACTCATTAGAAGTGCCTTGTGTAGCAGTAAAAATGTCCTCTCACTTAGAGCTATGACAGTATAGATAATGAAAATGCTTGTTTCTCATTTTAGACCCTCATTAATGTGCTGATCAGCATAGTTTTATCTGGAGGCTCTCAGAATATAATGGAGTCCTTGCCAGGCATGCACAGTGCCTTTCGTACTGACCACAGCCTGTCAGTTGTCCCTCAGACATTCTGTTCTGCTCTAGTTAAACTGGTTGCCATGCAGATGCAAGCTTTAGGGGTAAGTACTTTTTTTTCAAACTTCTTACTTCTAATAAGATGCCAGATTTGTTGTATTAACCCATTTATGCCTTCCATGAAAAAGACATTGGCAAACAGTGTAGACCCAGATTAGATGTGGCAGAATGCGGCATCTGATCAGAGTCTACACTGTTTGCAATAAGTTCAGGAATTTCTATAAAATATAGTCGTAACAAAAACTAACCGGACACCTGCTGTTGGAAATAGATCAGTCCAAAGAGTTATAGCAGAAGAGTCCACTAGGCATAAATGGGTTACAGGGAATAGATACTCTAGTCATAGCTCCAGATAAGACATATTTTTTAACCTAAATATGCACTGGAATCTCTTTATAAGACAATTCATTATAAGATGGATCAGATATATATATAGTTTATATGTGGACCTCAAAAGTGTTGTATCGAAACAAAATGTCTAGATTATACAGAAAAATAACCATTTTTCTATATAATCTAGACATTTTCATTTTGATACAACTTGAACAAAAATGTCTTGATTATATAGAAAAATGACCATTTATATAATCTAAACATTTTTTATTTGGATACAACATGATTGTTTAGCTAACAGGGTTTTCACTTTGGATCTCAGCAATCATATTATAAAGTGGTTATGGTGTATTGAGATTTGTTTCTTATTTCTCCACAAAAGCACAGGTACAGGGTACTCATTAAAAGCCCCTCACCAAACTGCTTGGAATGAGTACCCCCAATATATGAGTGTTTTCAAGGAGAAACATTTCTCATTGAAAACCCCCATGTATTACGGGTACTTAGTACAAGCCTCTTGGTGAGGTGCTTTAATATGACAAATATTTAATTGGACATTCCTCTTATCTGGAACTATGTACACATGAAATATTTTGCTACTGTTTTACTAAAGGAAACAACTTTTTTGGATAGGAAGTTGCTCCCTAATTAAATTTGAAACCCTTCAGAAGTTAGGGTTACTCTTAGCCCTTGTTCTGCTGAACCTGGATATGCCCTGTCTTTGCAAACAGTGTAGATCCAGATCAGTTGGCTTCTGAAGGCCAACTGATCTGGATCTGCACTGTTTGCCATTAAGTATGTGAATTTATATCAACAATCTGGATCAAGTAATCTGATTGGCTGAAAATTAGAAATGGGCATGGCATCTTTATTTATTCAGCAGGACAAGGGTTAAAGGAAAGAATGTGCTTCCAAGAGAGCAGGGTCATTGCTTTATGAGTATTTACAATATGTACTTGGATAGACAAGCCTGAGCAAACAGTGTAGACCCAGATGAGATGCTGCAGAATGCGGCATCTCATCAGGGTCTACACTGTTTACCATTCATCCAGCAATTTTAGACACAATATTGGGTAGTAAATTATACTTGTTCAAATTTTAGAACAAGTATGATAAAGAGTTAAGGTGTTTGAATATTTAGAGTAAATAAGGTAGTTTTAATTTTGAGTAAGTAAAGTAAGGAATTGAGGTGCCCAAATATTTAGGGTAAATTGGTATGCTTAGATTACTATATTTACCCTAAATATTTGGACACCCCAACTTCTTACCATACTTGTTGAATAATTATATGTGACTTTCTTGTGACAAATTTATGTTGGAATCAATGTAATAATGTTTATTTGTATGATTGAATGTAATAATGTTTATTTGTATGATTTCTTTTTGTTATATACCCTAGCAGTAGAGGTTTCCAAGGCATTTATTGTACTTTCAAAATCTGACTGTAGCAGTTCATGCTCAGAATTCCCAGCAGAGATATCAGTGGCTAACTAGGATTAACCAAAGGCTAAACATTTGATGGGCAACACATGAAAAGGGCCCTTATACATTTTGCGGACAATCAGGTCCAGATCAGCATACGAATCTGTGCAGTCTAATCTGGGCAATTTCTGTTTGTCGATGTATACTACAGTATCCACTGATTCTGTAAGTGGACAACGAAAGCCCAGATCAGCCTGTGCTTATGCGCCAGCTGATCAGGGCCTGCATTGTGTGCAAATTACATAAGGGCCCTTTTCATTCATTGTATATCGTTTGTAGCTAAGATTAGCTATAGGTACCCTCTGCAGGATCTGAGAACAGTTCCCATTTTTATACCCCACCACTTATCCTGTGACTTCTTCCTGTACTTCACCTTAGTGCAAATTAAGCTTGTTTATTTCCTTTGCGATCATTGAGCCCATTCTGGTTACACTTCAACCTCTTTATAACACAGTTTGTTATAACACGGTTTTGGATATAGCACGGTTCAAAGATGGATCCCAAAAATGTATAGATTATATTGAAAAATGACCATAAATGGTCATTTTTCAATATAATCTATACATTTTTGGTTTGGATATAACACGGTTGTTTAATTAACATGGTTTGTGCTATGAACCCCAACAAAAGAGGTTGTGGTGTACTTCGAAAATCAAATACCGCTTAAGCCGGTGCTAGGGGGCAGTTGAAACCTCCTGAACTACAGCGTTGCATATCAAGAGCCTTAATAAAACTGAACCGCCAATTTTCATTCTTTTACACCACAATCTCTTTATAACACTATTGTTGGGGTCTATAGCATAAACCGTGTTAGTTAAACAACCGTGTTATATCCAAACAAAAATGTATAGATTATATTGAAAAATGACCATTTATGGTCATTTTTCAATATAATCTATACATTTTTGGGATCCATCTTTGAACCGTGTTATATACAAAATCGTGTTATAACGAATTGTGTTATAAAGAGGTTGCGGTGTATGTGTTTTTTGTTTCCAAAGACAATCTTTTAGATTTTTATGAGAAATCTTGGGCTCAGTAGTGTCATTAAGTATAAGCAAACAATTTGCATATCATGATGGATGTCAGTTCAGTGATTTCAACCTTTGTTAGATAGCTAGCTGTGTGTGAAGCAGCTTATTGTGGGTTATCTTTTGTGATGGGAGGCTGATGTGAACATATTTATAATGTGCTCAAAGAAATTGATTTTTTTCTTTGGTGCATGTATTTTAATGTGTATATTGAATACTAGTATTAATAATAATGATAATAGTTCATCTGTCATTACTGACAATGACCAATCTTAATTACATGCGAGAAATGCTACTGTTTGTGTGTTCTAAGATGGCTGATTAGACCAATTCTAGCTTTAAACTGTCTGGTGCAGATGGAATAACAGAGGTCAGAGTAAGACAGCTCTGTTGGTGATGGCTTAGCTCTGGCTTTGCTCTGTGCACGTTTCTGCTTGGCTTTGC
The DNA here is from genome assembly GCA_964016985.1 of Anodontia alba. Lineage (NCBI taxonomy): Eukaryota > Metazoa > Mollusca > Bivalvia > Lucinida > Lucinidae > Anodontia > Anodontia alba. The sequence continues at coordinate 106,883,213 of OZ024821.1, read as the reverse complement.
TGATTCTTTTTGCCTCCTATTCACTAGCACCTCTTCTGATGAGGCCTCGCCACTTTGCCAGATCCTGTGCAATTTGTTCCCATGACTCTGTTGGTGTGTTAAAATCCTTGAGGGAGGCTTTGAGGGTGTCTTTGTATTGCTTCTTCTGACCACCATGGGAGCGTTTGCCCATTTCTAGTTCTCCATAGAGGATTTTCTTTGGCAAACGTTCCTCAGGCATCCTGGTAACATGGCCTGCCCATCTTAACTGTGCCAGTTTCAGAAGAGTATGTACACTCTACATCCCTGCCCTTTTCAGAACTTCTATGTCTGGAATCCTGTCTTGCCATTTAATCTTTAAAGGTTTTCTAAGGCAGCTTGTATGGAAGTGGTTCAGTCTTTTGGTGTGCAGTTGGTAAATTGGCCAAGTTTCGCATGCATACAATAGTGTTGGCAGCACCACAGCTTTGTAGACTTTCAGCTTTGTGTCAAGCCTGATTCCACTACGGTCCTAAACACTACCACTTAGTCGGCCAAATGCTGCACTAGCTTTGGCAATCCTGGCATTGACTTCATCATCAGTGTGCACGACTCTTGTCAATGTGCTTCCAAGGTAGGTGAACTTGTTTACCACTTTCAATCTTTGACCTTTCACTGTAATGGTGGGCTCCTTGTAAGGCTTGTCAGGTGCTGGTTGATAAACCACCTCAGTCTTTTTGATGCTGATTGTGAGGTCATAGCTGTCACAGGAGTCAGGTATTTGATCTACACCTTTTTGCATCTTCTCTTCTGTTGGAGCACCCTTTGCCATGTCATCAGCAAAGAGGAACTTGTCTGGCATCTGTCTGCACCTTGGATTTGGCTTGCAACCTTCTTAGGTTGAAAAGCTTCCCATCAAAGCAATACCTAATAGTTATACCATTGTCACCACCCTGGAAAGCAGTTGTGAGCATGGCAGAGAACATCATGCTGAACAGAGTTGGGGCTAGTACACAGCCTTGCTTGACACCATTTGTCACAGGAAATGGATCAGAAAACTCACAATCATTTTGGAGCCGTGCAAGCATACCATCGTGGAACTGCCTCACCATTGCTATGAACTTGGTTGGACAGCCAAACTTCGCCATAATTTTCCAAAGACCCTCACGACTGACTGTATCAAATGCTTTGGTAAGGTCAACAAAGATCATGTAGAGGTCCATGTTCTGTTCCTGACATTTCTCTTGAAGCTGGCTTGCTGTGAAGATCATGTCAATTGTTCCTCTGTCCTTTCTGAATCCACACTGGCTTTCTGGTAGAAGCCCTGACTGTTCAAGGTGTTCATTCAGTCGGTTAAGTAGAACTCTTGCAAGGACCTTCCCAGCAATTGACAATAAAGAGATGCCACGATGATTATCACACAACTGAGGATTCCCTTTCTGTTTGAAGAGGTGGATAATGACGCATCCTTGAATTCTTGAGGGATGGCTTCTTTTCTTCGCATAATGTGAAATAACTCTGTCATCTTCTTTGCAATTGGAGTTCCTCCTGCTTTGTAGATCTCAGCAGGTATTGCATCTGATCCTGGAGCCTTGCCAGATGACGGAAGTGTTATTGCTTTCACTGTTTCAGCAACGGTTGGGAACTCGTCAAGCAGTAGATTACATTCCACCTGTGGTAGTCTGTTGATAGCGTACTAGTATTAAGATCGTCTTGGGTGCACCTACTTGTGAAAGGCCTTTCTGACAGTAGCAAGGTGACTAGGCTGGGGATTGGGACACAGTGGAATGCTTTGATCATGGATGTAAAATTGAAAATTTCACAGTTTTGATGTTTGAAGAAATTGTTTATTCAGAAAATATTACAGAAGCATCAGAATGCATCCATGTCAGGGTAGGATAATATGACAGAGATTGGATTTGGGATAGGGTAGGATTGAGTAGGCTCAGATAGAGGATCTCTGGAGGTTGATATTGAAGAAATGGCTGGATCTAAAATTGATTCTGTAAATGATAACTGTAATGGTCAGGGTAGTTAAGGGTCAGTTTGGGTGGGCTGGGGTAGGAATAAGACAAGGCAAGAAGTTAAGTTTTGGTATAGAATGGTGCTAAGTCATTTCATCCAACCCCATCTCCACCTGGCTACCATGGTAACCACCTCTCTTACCCATCCTAGCTTGCCCTTACCCCACACATCATCCATCTATATCACTTCATTCCCCATATACCTAAGCAACCCTACCCACACCAGCCTCTGGCTGGAGTGGGTAGGGTTGCTTGAGTATATAGTTCCTTGTTACATGACCACTTCCAGTAGAGCTCCATTTCCTGTAGAAACCTCTTGTTATATATGTTTTCATCGAAGGTCTAACTGTGAGTGTATCAACATTATATATGTTGGTGGTTATATTTTATTTTTTGTACATTTATTGTTTCAGTTGTTGATTTATTTTGTTGTTTACTTTGTTATTGAAGCATGGCACAAGAAAAACTGCATTAAGCCATATGCAAACAGAGAAGTCTCATATGTTTTGCGGCAAAGTAAAAAAAAAAATGTAGTAGTTGTAGATAAAGAGTGGTATCTGGATAAATGTTTGATTTTTTTTTTGTTTTGTTTTTTTCCATGAAAACATAAGCTGTTTGTACTCATTAGAAGCACCTCACTGAGGCACTTCTAATGAGTACTCATAAGGTATTTGTTTAAATGGAGAAAAATGAAAAAAAAAACAACCTATTTAGAGCTATGAATTTTCCTATGCTTATTCCCTTTATCCAGAACTACCGTAATAACCCTGAGTATAGGGACAGATAGGCCTTTGCAAACAGTGTAGACCCAGATCAGATGCCGCAGAATGCGGCATCTGATCAGGGTCTACACTGTTTGCCATTCATCCAACACTATTTTAGACACAACAAGTGATAGTAAAATAGACTTTTTCCAGTTTTAGGACAATTATGGTAAGGAGTTAAGGTGTCCCAATACTTAGGGTAAATACGATATGAGCCTGACTAAAACCAGCCAATCTATCCATGCTGTGTAATCAAGATCTTTGATTTTTGCCATATCTTGTGAGCTGTAACATCAGAAAATGTACCTTTGGACATGTGCACCCAGCAAAGATTCAGATCAGCCTGTGCATTTTCACATTCTGATCAGAATATTGAACAGATGCATTTTTGGATAGCCAAGGATGCAACGTTTCTTCATGCCAACAACAAAGACTCTGATCAGACTGTATAGATTTGCAGCCATAGCTCTTGTTAAGGCGCATTTTTCAATAAAAAATTATTGATAATTTTCTTATTTCTCCATGAAAACATATGCTGTGGTACTCATTAGAAGTACCTTGCCGAGGCGCTTCTAATGAGTACCCACAACATATGTTTACATGGAGAAATAAGATAAATATTAACCTGGGCCCAGTTGTTAAAAGATAACGACGTCGCAAATATGCTGAAATTTTTTGCTGAAAAAATGTGAGTAGCTTTTGCAGTGCAAAAGCTACTCACATTTTTTCAGCAAAAAATATCAGAATATTGTATATTGAATCCGCTAAAACAGTTAACGAAATGACCCTTAACGAGCTCATTAAGCTAACGATGCTTTGAACAACTGGGCCCTGATATCTACTCTTATATAGACCTATATGCACAGGGTGATTTGAGTCTTCATTTGGTGCACCGGTCAGTTGGTATGTTTTCTAAACATTGCAGCTCTTATTATCTTGACCAGGCTTTGACAGCTTTCATATGGCTTAACATAAGTTTCCTGGGCCATACTTCAATTATTTTGTTTTGTTTACCCAGTACACCCGCTACTTTGCTTGGGTTCAGCCAGAGTTACGAGCTCCACAAACTGCAGTAAGAGTCTAGTCTTAACAAACTGTTAGAAAATACATTGTGACAAGACAGATCAAGATCAGCCTGTATATCACCAGTTAGATAATCTGTTTGTTTGTTTGTTTGTGTTGAGGTTTTACAGCCAGTCAACCCAATGGGGTCATGTTGATCGTGGTCAGTTTACCTAACCACACGTTTACTGGGCAGGGTTAGTCCTCTAAGCGGTTAACCAGTATTGTGCACATTCTTTCGCCAGAAACTGGCAACTGCCCTTCTTGAATCAGCGGAAGGGAGAGAATGACCGTAGAAAATATTTCATGATCAATCTACACGAAAGAATGTTGCCAACCTTGGCGGGGGTTGAACCCGTGACCTCCTGGTCTCCAGTCGGACGACGCATCCAGCTGAGCCACCAAGGCCGGCATAGATAATCTGAGGCCTGAGATAATCATAATATTGGATGGATTTTCCCCATATTTCATTGAAAAAAGATATACAAAACAATTGTTTTAAGTGAGACATAGGTACCAGTACTCTTTCAGTTCCTCCAGGAAAACTTAGTAACTGTTCTGTTGCAAAATGAATCAAAAAAGAGATCCAAGTTTGGATCTTGGATCTCTTTTGATTCATTTGCAACAGAACAATTACAAGGTTTTCATTGAGGAACTGGAAAAGTACCAGTAACTTTGTCTCACTTTAGACAACATGTGGAGGGCCTAGAATGTGTACTTTTTTACCCTGCTGAGACTACAAAATCCATACCATGGTGTGTGGATAGCACAGACCCTGATAGAATTGGATTTGCAGGATGATCTTTGTCTATGCATGCATAAAGATAACCCTTTTCATTCGCACAGCTCAAAATATTTGTTGTCTTCTGCTCTATGTATCAGTGTCAGTTTTTCTGCTACAAAAAGTACCTTTTCTTAATCATTAACAAGCAGTCCATTATGATATTTATCTTTCGAACATGTCATTTATTTTATATACTGTAAAATTCCACTTAAGACCACTCAAAATTAAAACCACTCCGCTATTAAGACCAGCTTTTGCCAGTCCCAAATGGCATTTTCTTGTTATTCTGCATAGATCCAGATAAGATGGGGTATACACATTATATTTTCCTTATTTCTCCACAAAACATATATTGTGGGTACTCATTAGAAGTGCCTCGATGAGGCACTTTTATTGAGTACCACAACATATATTTTGTGGAGAAATAAGCAAAATAACAGTACTTTTTTGTTGAAAAAAAACAACAACAAAAAAACAAACCTTATTTGGAGCTATGTTCTATCAATATTAAGACCGCCTCGCTAATAAGAACACTTTTAGGCATTACCAAAGATGGTCTTAATAGCGGAATTTTTCTGCATATACCATTGTTAAATCATATTAATTTGAGAGCAGCTGACAACATTTGCCTGATCATTTCTACTTCTTACTTCACTGTTACTAATTGATATAAGTCATTCTAGAACTCTGCAGAAAAAATATATAGCTGATTCAGTATAAATATATAGAACCTGTTTTTTACTCATACACGAAGGGTAAATTGTTCACCATCATTAGGTAACGACTATGATTTAGTATTATTTTCTGCATAGTTCCTTGAGTTCAGGCTTCGAAAGTTTAATCTTAAAAACTTCCAGTTGGTTTTATTATTTTTTATCTGCATTCCTATCCAGTTATCTTCAGAAAGAATCAGTGGATTGCCATCAAACTTTGTATATGCACTGAGCTATAAATTTGGATTTTTCTTCAGTTTCCAATACAGTTCCAATCCCATTTTCACATCAGGAAAATACATGTATGCTCTGATCATGACAAGTTCTGGGTTGAAATTGTTACACAGCATTTGTTGTTGTCAGTTTTACACAGACTATCAATTACTGTTTGGTGTCAGAAAGGCATTTCTGCTCAATATCTTGAGAAAGATTTTGATAAAATACTGCATAATTATGCACTGATCCTGATGAATTCTAGGTTGGGATTATTACACAGCATCCTTCTTTTGTCAGTTTTAAAGGAGAAGGATTGATTGATCTTTAGCAAAGTTTGTGTAGTCCCTGAACTTGACAAGATCTAGGTTGGCATTGCTACTGGACATTGTTCATTGCTTTTCACATTACTGTACTGATAATGACCAGTTTTTGGTTGGGTTTGTTTTGCAATATTTTCCATCAAATTTCGACAGATTCTTGCTGTCAGAAATTTCTTTCCATTCAATACCATTGACAGAGTTATTCTATTTATTATAAAATAGTGGTTCTCTTTATGAGTGGATACTGTAAGCATGCTTATAAAGGTCTCTGATTGTGACTTCCTACTGTTTTACAAACTTTTTTGTGTAGAATTGTTAATGTGCTTTGTATGTCTTCTCTCTGATTGATCCATGCACACTTTATATCAGTATTTGTCTTTAACCTTTACCACTCTCTAGGCAGAATCAGCAGATGACAGACTGGTGATATTTTTCTTATTTCCAGAAAATAGGCTTTGACATTTCATGCAAATTGTCTCCTAGGAGACAATTTGCATGAAATGTCAAAGCCTTTTTCCTTGGAAAATTGAGAAAAATATTTCAGAATGATGTTTGCAGAAATTTTTATCCAGTATGCTAAGCATAAAACACTGCTCTGCTGGTGTTTATTCTCAGTCAAGGACATGTGAAATACATGTAATAGATAAATATACCAAATCAAAATGGTCTTTAGCCTACCAAAAACCATAGTAAATAGATTAATAAGTAAATAAAAAATAATAGTCCAAAAGTTATTTGTGTTACCATGTGCATGTCTCAGAATATGCAGCATAGCATTCATCACGTTGTTTACGGTTCGTTTGCAGCTTAATGTTCTTTTGACCCTTTCAGCCTGGTAGACCAAAACAAATACTTGTGCACACAGTGTAGATCCAGATGAGATGGCTCATAAGGAGCTGTCTCATCAGGATCTACACAGTTTACTATTTGGTTCAAGATATTTTGACGGATATCCCTGTTTGCAACAATGAATGTTTCCAAACTTGAAGGCAGAAGAATCCTAATTAAGCTCAAGAGAATTTACATGTTTCACTTTTCTCTAAGTTAATCACACATAACCCATTTGTTCTAGTTTTCTTAAATCCATTTTCTGTATTAACCAACCTTACATGTGTACTAATTAATGGCAGTTCTGGAAATTAATTGTTATAGGGTGGGAAGGACTTTTCCCAGCTTAACAACATTTATAAAAGTTCTTAGTATTTTTGGTCTGTTTTAAATCAGAGACTTTGTTTAGAGCTTAGCATGCTGATTAAAAATTTCAGCAGACGACATTTTGAAATATTTTCCTTATTTTTCCAGAAAATTGGGAAAAAGAAGAAAACTCATCAATTTGTTGTCTGCTGAATTTGTCCATAGCATGGGTTTTTCCATAGCATGATAAGTGTTAAACTCTGATAAGAGCTGCAAATTTCTTAGACCCAGGCAAAGGGAATATTCTTATGATAATTGTATTATATTTTTGCACCAAAGCATACCTTATGGGTATTTATTGGAATGGCCTCACTGGGATAATTCAGTTGATCACTTGGAACATATTATGTTTTGATGCAGAACATGAAGTCATCAGAATGACCTCTCTGGGACAGTTCAGTCAAAAGATATGTTTTAATGCAAAAACATGAAGAAATATCCAAAATTATCACCATTCCTTGAACCTAGGCATTGACAATTTTAATAGTGTCTTTACCTCAGTGAATGCATGGCGTGGGCTTAAGTCCCAGCTAGAGGATCTCCATTTTCTTCTGAGATATTTTTTCCTAGTTGGGTGGGGGTTCTATACTATAATTGCAAAAACAAAAATCTTTCCATAATTTGGTAAAGAAGAGGTAATTTTTTTACACTGACTATAAGCAAAAAAGTTCTACTAAATCTGCAGCAGACATAAAAAGTTGCACACCTCTTCCCATTCCAAGAATAGTGATTTCTAGAACAGCCTTTACTTCAAAATAACACTTCACCCGAATGCTAACCTTAGTTTAGTTCTGATCTAACATTGTCTATTTTCTAAGTTTTATCATGACAACATCCCAGAAAATATATCTCAAACCAAACTGTCCTGTGTGTAATCACAGAACTCCTAATGTCATTTTGAATGAAAAAAAAAAATCTATGTTTTACCTTGAAAATGATAGTTGATAGAAAAAAAGAGTATTATATGTTTTCATAGAATATGTTTTCACGGGAATATATATGTACAGTAAATGTCAAAAAAAATCGAACACTTTATTCGAAGCTTTTTTGGCTTAAATTTTGCTTTTTTACACAACTATCTCTTAAAATGCTTAGTGGAATTGCAAACAGTGTAGACCCTGATCAGACTGCTCCTTTGGAGCAGTCTGATCGGGATCTGGGTCTGCACTGTTTACATATGCCATTTTGTCACACTTTGTTCGAAATTTTATGACATTTATCGTACTAGCTGTGCCACATACAAGGAGGTCTCATGGCATATGCAGACATTGCAAGACCAATCAGACTGTGCATCATCACAATCTGATCAGGCCTATTCACACAGTCTGATCAGGCCTAGCCGCACAATCTGATCAGGCCTATTCACACAATCTGATCAGGCCTATCCACACAGTCTGATCAGGCCTTCATTGCTCACTCACAGAATCACAGGATACTGTAAATATATGTATAGCAAATGCCTTTACCAGATAGTGTGACTTTGATGACCGCTTCTTCCACAGCAAAGCTGTTATTATTATACTCTCCTATATGGTCGTATGGCCTTGGAAAATAAAGAATTAATATTATTATAAAAGGAACTCATGTGAATTATCCATTCTGTAGTCCTGTACCTGGAGTGTGTTGTATACTTTGTTCTTCATATATTAACAACACAGACAAGAAACATCCCAGCACATTAATAAGTCTACGTATTATATTCCCCATGTTCACCAATAATACATGTATATAGTAAAAACAAGGTTAGAATCCAGGAACACATAAATCAAACCACGATTTTTCACAAATGAATATGTAATTTGCCTCCTGAAGTTAGAGGTATATTGAAATATTGTGGAAAAGAGGAGAAATTAATTGCTCCTTAGGAGCAATTTCTCCTCTTTTCCATAATACTTTGTTACTTATTAGATTTTCATGTTAAAATAGGGACCAGATTTTCACTTCGAGATAATGAGTTATTTGAGCAAAGTAAGTGAACTCGAGATAAAGAGAGTCAATTGTAAACAGATTTTTCTTATTTCATCATAAAAACAAGTTGTGGGTACTAATTAGAATGGCCTCTGGGATGCTTCTAATGAGTATGAGGTGCTTCTAAATGAATACTTGTAACATAGGTTTTTGTGGTGAATTGAGAAAGTCTATATTTTTTCATAATTCTTCATTAAAGGCCTTAACAGAACATTAAAATAATCAAGATGATGATAGTATTTAATGTATTAAATCAAGTGAAGCAAAAAGAATGAATTAGAATTCAGATACAGTACTGATTCAATGTTTTGAAATTTTACACATGTTTTATCACCTGAATTTAATAGTCACATCAAGCATTTCTTAATGAGTTTTATTTGAGCCGGAAAGTGAGAAATTGTATGTCGAACATGTCCATGCAGTCTGATCAGCGCCTTCATTGTCTGTCTAAAAGAATCTTGGATACCTGGGCCCAGTTGTTCAAAGCATTGTTAGCTTAACAAGCTTGTTAATGATAAACCCGTTAACTGTTGTAGCTGAGGTATTTTCAGATACATTGATATTTTTGCTGCAAAAATGTAAGTAGCTACTCAGCAAAAAATATCAGCAATTAACCATATTTCAAGATAAGAAATTTTAATGTCACATTAGAAATTTTAATGTCACAATAGCTAGCAATTTTGTCAAGTTTTGAACATCCAGTCCCTGAATATCCAAAGAGTTCCCAGTAGAGTCTGATCAGACTCTGCAGATGTCCTGGCTGATCTGAGTCATTATAGTGTACATATATTTGAAGGTACATTTTCTCATGTTTGAAGCTCATTTGATAATGTATTTTCTTGTCTTAAACTTCCATAGGAGCAGTTTTCATTGGAGCAGATTTGTGGAGGGGTCGCTGTTTTTCCCACAAGTGAGAGATCCATCAACATGCTGGTGAATTTTATACTTCCACTGTGTATTAGAGTAGGCTGTGGAAGAAGAGGTAATTCATATTGGGCACCTCTTTTATTTGAATGAGACTGGAGAGTTGTTACTGAACACCTGTGATTTGTTTTCTATACAATTCCATCAGATTACTGTGCCTAAATGTTTGAAGCGTTTAGCCTTTAAAGTGCTATTCAAAACTGGAGCAGACCAAAACTGTCTTAAATGTTTTTTTGTTTTATTTATTTGATTTACTGTATTCAACCTAATTACCACTCATACCTAATTACTGCACAGTCAAGCAATTCTGTAGTCTTTAGATTACTAGTGTACATGCTACTTCTTTATAAAGGCATATGTTGTGGATACCCATTTGAATTTTAACCCTTAAAACGCCCAGAAAACCTGCATCTGAAAATGTTGTCTGTTTATGTCGTCTGCTGAATATTCTTGCAAACTTTTCAAACATATTTTTGCATACAGGCAAACAGTGTGGACCCAGATCAGACTGCTCCTAAAGGAGCAGTCTGATCTGGGTCCACACTGTTTGCAAAAATGACTTTTAAAATCACAAGCAAATGACAAAGCAGACGACAATTGTTGTGATTGGCGCTTTAAGGGTTAATGTTGTGACTGGCCCTTTAAGGGAAGAATAAGAATTCTGAAAGAATACAAATAATATTGACTATAATATTAACTATAATGTTAACTTTCATATCAGCATTTGATTTACTATATTCAAAAATGTTTTATTTATTTGTGTTTCTATTATCTTTTTGTTTCTAGACACCCCAAAGTTACGACAGATGGATATCAATTATGCCCTCACTGTTATTTTGAACGTCCTGAGTCCACCAGCCAAACTTTCATCTTCTCATCAGAATAGTAGTACCAAGTCAGCCATGCATCACTTGTCAATCTCTGAACATGGCAGGTGTAGCAGTTTCAGTCATACAAACAAGAACCCAGTAAAGTATCAGGGAAATGAATTGTTGATTCAGACAGCTTACCTTGGTAAGTCGGTGAAACAAGAAACAAGTAAAATAACTTAGTGATGTTGCATTACGAAAACGCGCCTATTCAAATATACTGAAAATATTACCACCATACAATGAAAATTTTCAGATAAAAAAAAATCTGATATTTTTAATATTCTGCTCAAAACATAGATTGTGGGTACTCGTTAGAACTGCTTGACGAGGTGGTTCTAACGAGTACCCACAAGCTATGTTTTTGAGCACAAATAAGAAAAATAATGTATACCTCTGTAAAATCCAGTTTTACTGTATAAAAGTGGAGTTAAAGGGGGTCTAAATTATATAGGCATGTTTTCGTGATGTTCAGACTATGGTAAATGCCCTAAAATTTCATACACCAAGGCCCAGTTGTTCAAAGCTAACGATGTCGTTAAAATTTACATTGAGTGATACGCAAATATGCTGATATGTTTTACTGAAAAAATGTGAGTAGCTTTTGCAGTGCAAAAGCTAATCACATTTTGTCAGCAAAAAATATCAGAATATTGTATATTGAATCTGCTAAAACAGTTAAAAGAAATGACAGACAATGTAGTCCCAGATCAGTCAGATCAGGATCTACGTTGTTTGGCTCAGTCTGATCAGGGTCAACTTTGTTTGCCATTCCACTAAGTATTTAAAGAAACAACTGCTTAAAAACAAAAAAGTTTAAGCAAAAAAAGTATGGAATAAAGTGTCTGAAAAATTTAGGGCATTTACCATTCTTGAGTATTAGTTTGATGAAACTGATGTTGCTAAAATTACAGCTAAGAATTGAAATTTGTTGGTTAAAGGTTCAAGGTTGAGCTACTGTTGGTATAACTTTAGTTTTTGTAGTCAGGATATTCCTATCATTATGTTGTATCAGTATGCTCAGATATCCCTTTCATCCCTGAGTTTCTAAAGTGGACTCTTCTGCCCTTTAGTTTGGGCATGTCCACTGATGCAAATAGGGGTTTCAGTCTAAAACCAAAAGCTGAATGGCAAACAGTGTAGATCCTGATGAGATGGCTCATTATGAGCTGTCTCATCTGGATCTACTCTGTTTGCACAGGTATCTGCTTTGGTCTGCTGTACTGAAAGGATTAAGACAGCCTATTACACAGGTAGGTTAGATAAATTAAAAAAACAACAACTAATAAATCAATTCAGACAGTTTAATTGGGTAAATCAGATGAAAAAGAAACTCCTTAGATTACAGTTATAAACTGTGAATTGTTGGTTAAGAAAGCTTACCTAGAAAGTCCTTTGAACAAGAAGCTAGTGAAATAACAGTGATGAATTTTTGGTTCAGATAGCTGGCCTAGGTGAGTCATTTGGACAGGAACTTGTAAAATATCAAGGAAATGAACTAATGGTTCAAACAACTCTTAGATGAATCATTTGTAGATGGTTACATTGAAATAACTGGGTGGTTGAATTGTTGGTTTGGACAGCTTAGACATATATCAGTTGAAGAAGAAATCAGCAAAGTAATAGTGTGATGAGTTGTTGATTGATTGAGACAGTCTGAGAGTTCATGAAATTAAATTAGTAAATTTCTATGCTGGTTTTATAGAACTATACATGTTCTATTAAAATATATATAGGTTACATTAAGAAGATTGACTGTTCTGAATATCCAAATATTTTTTTTTTTTTTATGTTTTTGATAAAACTGACTAGTTTATATATTGTTGTTTCAGGTTTGGAGATTATGATGGCATGTTTTGACAAAGCCTTGGCTCCTGAGTGGCACAGGGTTGCTAAATGTATCATTGATACAGGCATGAAAGGTAATAAACTAGGAGTAGATCCATGTAGAATGTATGCCTAACATTCCTTTCAAAGGTCAAGACATATAGCTTTCCTTGATTTCAATGCTCTAGGTAAAAGGAGATATTCAGGTTCTGAGCATAAACTGGAAGCTTGTATTTGTCATTTCCACTTCTTTCTTTAAGATCATGGATTCACACACCTAAGGACTGATCCAACTATTTCCAGAAATTCGCATAAACACTTGAAAGTATAAAGAAATGTAACTCTGGTCCTGCTGAACCAGGATATATCCTGCCTTTGCAAACAGTGCAGATGCAGATCAGTAAGAAGCCAACTGATCTGGAGCTACTCTGTATGTCATTAAGTATGTGAATTTGTGTCAACAACCTGGATCAAGTAATCTGGTTGGCTAAAAATTAGGAATGGATGTGGCATCTTAACCCTTGTCCTGCTGAACCAGGATATACCCTGCCTTTGCAAACAGTGTAGATCCAGATCAGTTGGCTTCTAAGAAGCCAACTGATCTGAATCTGCACTGTTTGCCATTCAGAATGTGAACTTATATCAGCAATCTGGTTCAAATAACTTGATTGGCCGAATTTGAAAAGGGTGTGGCATCTTAATTTATTCAGCAGGACAAGGGTATTCAGCATGGCAAGGGTTACTATGGGCTAGACACAGTGGTTTAAGAAGTTCTTAAATATTCTGTGATGTTATTCCTTCCACTGTTACTTCATCATGAAATTACTAAGGAATTGCACTGTTTAGATAAAAAGTAGACCCTTCCAACATCCATGACAGAATGTTTCATTAAAGATATTTAGACATTAATGGGTTAACCTTTTCAGCCTGGCAGACCAAAACAGATACCTGTGCAAAAAATGTAGATCATGATGAGATGGCTTGTTACAAGCTGTCTCATCAGGATCAACATTGTTTGTCATTCTGTTTTAGATTTTAGATTGAACTCCCCTATTTGCATCAGTGGACATGTCAAAATACAAGGATGTAAGAGTTCACTTCAGAAATTAAGGAATGAAAGGGTTAAAAATCTTTTCACAGTAAATCGTCTTGTATAGTTTTTTCAGATACCAATAGTGAATGATATTTACTTTTTTGATTACAGTTTGCCTACCAATGTGGAGATTTCTGGATTTTGTTGTAACTCACAGGCCATCTATATTTCTGCTCTTGCAGCCTTTTATAGAGTTCAAGGTGAGTTTCAGGACGTCATATACTTATAAGCTACAATTTTGTGTACAAGGTGATATGTTTTTGCTTCTAAAGTATATGTACCATACTTGCTTTAAGCATTTGGACAGACAGGCTGAGCAAACAGTGTAGACCCACATCAAACACTATAGTCTTCAATGTTTGCCACACATCAGCAGTCTTCAAATGTGTTAAATAGTAGTTAAATAAACGTTTAAATTTTAGGATATGTTTGGTATGGGGTTAACCTTTTCATCCCTGCAGACCAAAACAGTTACGTATGCAAACATTGTAGATCCAGATGAGATGGCTCATAATGAGCCGTCTCATCTGGATCTACACTGTTTGCCATTCTGGTTTCAGTTATAGGCTTAAACCCCTATTTGCTTCAGTGGACATGTTAAATTCGAGGGTGGAGGAGTCCACTTAAGAAAGTCAGGGGTGAAAGAGTTAAGGTCCAAATATTTAGGGTAAATACAAGAACTTAAAGTAACTGTAACACCTATTATAACAGTGTATACAAGATACATTACTTACAACCTAAAGCAGTTCTGGGATCCATTTTTAACACCTGGCCCTTGAGAATGGCCACTAGGTAGTCAATCTGCTGAGGTAGTCCTTAGCACAAGAACAAACTCTGCAGGGTAGGTTTCTATATATTATTTGGGTGTGAATCGGCAAGTTTAAATTATACATATTAACACTTAGCACTGCAGGTAAAATTTTTACCAGATGATAAATTGAAATGTTTTTCTTATTTTTCCCAGAAAACAGGTTTTGACATTTCTCCAGTGGAGACAGTTTGTATGAAATGTCAAACCTGTTTTCTGGGAAAAATATGATCAATTTGACATCGAATAAGCCCAGAGAGTGGTAAAGGTTAAAAAAATCCAGAAACTTAATGCTGGTTCTTCAGAATTTTCAGATTTTATAAGAGTCTATAAAGGTAAAAAGAGAGATAAACTTCTTTAGATTGCTGAAAAAAAGAAGTACTGATAATTTGAAATTTTATCTAATATCTTAGAAAGTGAACAGAAGAAGAAAGTTGTTGTTTGATTTTAAATACAGAGTTGGACAATGAAAATTTCTCATGTTCTTTTCATTTTCTTGGTCTTTGTCAAGTTTGTCATTAATTGCATAGCAAGATGTTTCCAAGTTTATTTCAGTATCACCACAAAGTAATATTAACCCTTTCATCCCTGAATTTGGACTTGTCCTCTGACACAAATAGGGGTTTCAGTCTAAAATCAAAAACAGAACAACAAACAGTGTAGATCCTGATGAGATGGCTCATTATGAGCCATCTCATCTGGATCTACACTGTTTGCCCAGGTACAGGTTTTGGTCTGTTAATAATGAAATTAATATTCACCTGTGTCTATTTTGCTAGATGATGCGAGTGAACTGTGACACAGCCCAGGAGTACTATATTCAACAGACAATCAAAGACAAGTTACAGGGTTACAGCTTTACCCATCCTAAATGTACTGGATCAGTACTGGTAGATCTCACTATGGAACTGAGACAGATCAAAGAAGAGTTCATCTGTTCTGGAGGTAGGTTACGGGTTGAGAATTTTACATGAAGTATGCTGGATCAGCACAGTTAGAATCCCCATGGAACTGGGGAGATCAAGGAAGAGTTCATCTGCTCTGGTGGTAGGTTACGGGATTTCTTAATTTGTAGTGGTTAATATGTAGTTAGTGTTACTACAGGATAGAGGCATGTCAGCTACTTCTGGATGGAGACAGATCAGTTGATATCATATTGCTGTAAAGCTCAAGGTCATGGAGTCATATTTTGTGTAAGCTTTGATAGTGACAACATATGTTTTCATGGAGAAATAAGAAAGATGTCAGTACTTGTGGATATTCAATCCAAAAGTATTGATATTTTTCTTTTTTCTCCAGGAACACATGTTGTTGGTACTCATTAGAAGCGCCTTGGCAAGGCGCTTCTAATGAGTACCCGCAACATATGTTTTTGTGGAAAAATAGGAAAAAATTTTACCTGATACCCCCTCTTATCTAGGCCTATGTGTATATATGGCCTGCTGTAGTTAATAACATGATACAGCAGATACTGTTCTCTCATTTCTTCCTTGTTAGACTGAAGGAAATTTTAGTCCAAATAATCATAATAATAATAAAAAGCTGCTCATTATTCCTCATGAACAGACAAAATAAAACCAAGTCTGCTATTTTCTGATTTTGAATTGTTCTTTATTGCCAAAGGATCCCTTTGGAATATTTTGTGAAGTGATTATTAAGCGTACCAGGGTTATTATGATTCCAACATCTCTTGCATCAAACTTTGTAGCCATTCATGTCTGATAATATGCAACTTGACATTTTGTAATTTTGTTCTTTTTTTTTATATAGGTGAATATAGGTCGAGGTCAGCAACCATGGCCACAGAGAGGTCAGATTTCTCCCAGGCGCATATTCCTGACACAAGAACTAAGGCTAGTGCTACTGAGATAACAGCAGAGATCATAGGTCAGCCTAAACCCACTCTAGCAACCATTGGCAAGAGGGCTAGCAGAGGTAATCACTTGTGTGTATGTTTGTTTGTGTTATCTTTAACAGTCTTTTAGGTGTGTAGATGTGATAGAGAGGAGAGTCTCAATTGCCTCTGTGGTGCCACCTTTGAAACCATCCTGACACTAGGCAAACCAGTCTTAGCTTTGCTTTAGAAGTATAGAACATCCGAGTGAATGAGAAGCTAGTATCACTTTTAGCCCTTAAAGTACCATACACAATTGTACAGACATCTTGAATTTTTTTCAAAAAGTATTTTTCAGAAATAATAATAGTAATAAAATATCATTGTTTGCTACAATCTTGCTTGACATTTCAAGGGTTCAAGTCTTTGTTGTGATTCAGATATGTGCAAGCAAAGTACCTCACATAATACCAGGGAATGACTGAAAATGTATGACTACTCAAAATTTCTGCCTGGAAGAAGTCTGGGTCCTAAAGAATCAATGAAAACCCTGCTCGGACTGCTTTTATGCACAGAAGACCGAGTTATGTCTTGATAGTTCTAGATAAAGCACTTTTTCTGTAAAAAAGTTTTGATATTATTTCTCCATAAAAGCACATACCGTATTTGACCTAATTACAATGTACTGCACTGTGCGCTTAGGTTTTTCAAAATTACTGGGAACACTCATTTCTGGTAAAATATGTATCTATCTGCTAAGGATACACTATAAAAAAAGATCAGAAAAAGGACTTATTTGATGATGATTATGTGATTGTTTCTGATTTTCTTTATAAAGGCATATGTTGTGGGCACTCATTTGAATTGCATCGACAAGTCGATGCAATTCAAATGAGTACCCACAACATATGCTTTTAAAAAGAAGTAAAGAAAAATTACACTGGCTGTAGTCTGAAGACTACGGAATTTCTTGACTGTGCGCTTATAGGGGTATGTGCGGTAATTAGATCAAATACAGTATTGTGAGTACTCATTAAAAACACCTCACTGATCATGAGAAATAAGAAAAGTATTTATCTGGATACCAGGGCTCTGGAAATTTTGAAATCTGAATCGGTCCAGCCGATGACGATGACGTCATCAATGAGCCCATTTCCAAAAAAAAAAAATATGTATATATCACCTGTCACGAAAACTAATGACAATTGGCAGTCCTACAACTCCTTTTAAATAATACACCTCAACCCCGTTATATGACGGAAGTCCGGGTATAATGAGCGTGATCAAAGATGGCGTCATCAATAAATACAGTCAGGTATGTAAAAAGAAAGAAAAAAAAAAACCAAAAAAAAAAACCCCGGTTTTGTTGTTATCCACAGGGTTTTCCTAAACTATTTATAAACAACTGATTCCCGTCTTGTATAGGCGCGAAGACGGCGGGAAACAGGTGAGACGGAACGAAACGACTTTCATGGACCTAATTAGGTCTAATAAAAAAGGCCTGCGCCACGGGTGCTTTTGCAGTTTTCAATGTTTCAAGATTTGACCAGTCTTGTCTAGCGCAAGTGGTGCATTACTTATTTTTACCGTGAAATCTACCTTGAATTATACTCGCGTGTTACGGCAATCAACAACAACAACAAAAAAAAGAATCAATCAATTATACCCAGATCAGACGCCGTTGTATGCGACATCTGATAAGGACGTACACGGTTTGGGAATTAATTTATCAAATCTGGGATCGACAAACCGTGTTGATCAAAACAAAAAAGAAGAGGAAGAAAACGGGTGCGTTCAAGCGGTGCATTCTTTCATCACTCTCAGTAAAGCGACCTTTGATCTTTTGGACACGCCGACTGCACCTGGATGTTTTGCAGTCTCAGTGTATTCACACGTGTCACACAAACGGATTAATTATCAGACTACCGTTACTGATGATTCGTGTCAATCGCTTGTTTACCGCACAAAGGTCAGTGAAGTGTTGTAATTAATTTGTGCTGCGGTAGGTTGCCGTTATTCAGCTGTCTCTCCAATATACATGTCAAATGACCGTTTAGAGCCTTTTAACTACCATAATATCGCATTTAAAAGGTGCGCGGACGTTGTCAGTTTGGGAAGACTTGACCGTTTGTGATTTTTTGGACATCATTGATTCGTGAAAATTGGTTGGTTGGGGAAAAATGGGGTTCAAGGCACAAACCTGTTGGACCGATTTATTAGCGTTTTGGGGTGTTTGAAATCGGTCCAGAATTCTTAATTTCGGTCGAGACCGGCTATTTTTCCGGTTTTCCCGAGCCCTGCTGGATACCCCACTTATCTTTGGGTAGAAGGGTGGTGGTAAGGGCCTTCTGTACTTGCGACAGGTGGGAGAAAGAGTTATGTTAGTATTTCTTCTGTTTGTGGCCGGTCATTCACTGGGTCCCACGCCTTCCTCAGTTTTCCTTTTTGCTACTGTGGTAAATGCCCTGAAATTTTAAACACTTTCTTCCATACTGTTTTGGCCTAAATTATGCTTTTTATGCAGTGTTTCTTAAAAATATTACAAAGTCAATGGCAAACTGAAGGAGCAGTCTGATCTGGGTCTACACTGTTTGCATGTGCCATTTTGTCTGAATCTTATGTGTTTGAAATTTTAGGATATTTACCATAGCTCTTCTGTCTCCCCTTTTTCCTATTTTCTGGGAGATGACTCGAAATTGAGCCACAAAGGATGACATATTGGTAAAACGAGAACTCAAAACTCCTCATATTGAGCTTAGTATGTAACACAGCTTTTTTATTATTTTTTTCAGCCACTATATTTTCTCAGACAAGTTCAAACACTAGTGCACCATTTAAGACAACTGTGGTGACCTCCAGTTTTGACATTGATAGTCCTGGAGGACAGAGAAAGACAAGCCGGAGAATCTCGGCCAAGGATGGTGTCACTATATTGGAGAAGTTCAGAAAACCTACTCTAGAGGACATATCTCCTTCAGGTATACCATATTTGGTGATAGAAAGATTTAGAAAGAGACATGTATTATCACAATCCACCATATTTGCCCTTTATTTATTCAGACTGCTTTACTCTTTATCATACTTCTCCTGAAATTTGAACAGCTAGCTTTTCTACTTGTCGATGTGTCTAAAAACTGCTGGATGAGTGCTAAACAGTTTAGACCTAATCAGGAAGTTACAAAAGAAGTCTGCCTTTTAAAAAAAGTGTATGGAGTCCCCTTAAGGCATATATTAACTAAACAGAATCCTCAGGTACTTAACCCTTGTCCTGCTGAACCCGGATATGCCCTGCCTTTGCAAACAGTGTAGATCCAGATCAGTTGGCTTCTGAAGAAGCCAACTGATCTGGATCTGCACTGTTTGCCTGTCAGTATTTGAATATATATCAACAACCTGGATCAAGTAATCTGATTGGCTGAAAATTAGAAGTGGGCATGGCATACTAAGTTATTCAGCATGACAAGGGTTAACAGTATACTGGGTTCTCCATTGCAGTATGATCTTTTGACAGTAATTTGTTTTCACTCTGTGTTGATTTGACAGTTTTGCATCAACGATATATGCAGGGTGATATCTGTGTTGTATGCGCATTCACGAAAAAAACAACTGAAGGTCTGACCAAGCCACCTCCACAGAATTCTTCTTATTACTATGATAGGCTCTGTACTTTTTTTGTTTTCTCACTTTGTAGATAAGATAAATACAGTATAAGAACACAGAAGCCTAGAGAGTTTGATTCAGAAATTTGAAAGTTCAAGAATTGTGTGACTGTTGCGAATGGCTCAGTTTATAGAGGGTCTGCTCTGGATGGGAAGGTTGTGATTTGATCCCCAGCTCGGTCATGCCTAATACTTTATTATATTGGTAGTAGCTGTTCTTTCACTTTGTGTTCAACATTAGGAAAAGAGCTAGGTCTGATCGCACTGGTGTCTGTATTATTCAACTGATGGTAGTATCATGTTAATCTTTCTGTGAGCAAATTCTTTCCTTTTAGAGTACAGAAATAAGTATTGGGACAGATAGACCTTTGAAAACTTTGTAGATCCTGATCAGATGCCTCATTCTGTAGACCCAGATCAGGTGTCACAGAATGTGGCATCTGATCAGGGTCTGCACAATTTGCCATACATACAGCAATATTTTAGACTCATCAAGAGGTAACAGAATAGACTATTTCAAATTTTAGGACAAGTATGGTAAGTAGATAAGGTGTCCCAATACATAGGGTAAATAGGGTACCTTCCTTTTGAGAAGGAATGTCCATAACCAGGAAAGTAAATCTGTTTCTGCTAGAGTAGTCTCCCTTAGAGAAGGGAGCCAAAATTTGTCATCATAGAGTGTTGCTCTTCAATATGTATCTTTTCACCTTAATCCATTTATGCCAAGTGCATTTGTCTATCTTAAATCTTCATCTTCATCTACCTTAAATCTTTGGACTGGTCATTTTAAGTAAAAGGGTGTCTGGTTAGTTTTTATTATTACCATGTTTAAACGAAATTCCTGTACTTAATGCAAACTGTGTAGACCCTGATCAGACACTGCAGAATGCAGCATCTGATCTGGGTCTACACTGTTTGCCAATGTCCGTTTTATAGATGCAAGGCATTAATCGGTAAAATACATTACAGAACAACAAACCCTAGAGGCTTCTCCGAAGGTAACAAGAAAACCAACAATATGTTTCCGAGGTGCTTCATCCACTCAGAACAGTTTTGACGAGCAGAATCCCCCAGCAGAAATCCTGTATGAGAATGAGGCTGAGGCAGAGTTCCCCAATGGTGGAGGTGAGACTTAGTTTGTCAAAACATGTAATAACCCTAAGTTTTTAGACAGACAGGCCTGAGCAAACAGTGTAGACCCAGACCAGAAGCCACAGTATGTGGCTTCTGATCAGGGTTTACACTGTTTGCAACTCATCCAGCAATATTTTAGACACATCAAAAGGTAGTGAAATGGACTTGTTCCAACTTTAGGACAAATATGGTAAAGAGTTACAGTGTTCTAATATTTAGGTTAAAACAGTATATGCCGGTCCAAATTGAAAACAACCTTATGAGAGGTGTGACCACCATAGACCTAGATCAGCATGCACATTCACCAAGAGAATGTTTTTATTCCATGTATTATGTTAATACTAAAGCAACAAAGACTGATTGGACTTTGCAGATGTGCAGACTAAGCTCTGTTCTGATGGCATTATGTCATGTGGTCAGCCTACTAGTTTTGTAGAAGCCAAATTACCTCTTTCACCTAACACCATTTCATTACAGTTTAACAGTTTTGTAACAAACAGCAAATGTGTGACTATCATGTGTACCCTGAACATTCCAACACCACCTTAACAGTTTTTCTTTTGTTATATGCCCGTTTGAAAAACGGGACATATTATGTTACGGGGTATGGCGGCCGGCCGTCCGTCCGTTAACTTTTTTGTTTCCGGCTAACTCCTCCTACAGTTTACATCTGATCAAGCTGAAACTTGGCATATAGTTAGACCATGATGTGGTGCAGCGCATATTGTTTCGAGGTTATAGTCCACCAAATGTTTGCAGAGTTATGTCCCTTAGAAAATTTCTGAACTTTTCATTTCCGGTTAATTCCTCCTACATTTTACATCCGATCAAGCTGAAACTTCATATATAATTAGACCATGATGTGGAGCAGTGCATATTGTTTCAAGGTTACAGTCCACCAAATATTAACAGAGTTATGCCCCTTTGAAAATTTCAGTAGACTTTTCGTTTCCGGCTAACTCCTCCTACAGTTTACATCCAACCAAGCTGAAACTTGATTTGTAGTTAGACCATGATATGGAGCAGTGCATATTATTTCAAGGTTACAGTCCACCAAATATTAGCAGAGTTATAAACCTTTGAAAATTTCTATTAAATTTTCGTTTCTGGCTAAATCCTCTTACAGTTTACATCCAGTCAAGCTGAAACTTCATGTACAGTTAGACCATGATGTGGAGCAGCGGATATTGTTTCGAGGTTACACTCCACCAAATATTAGCAGAGTTATGCCTCTTTGAAAATTTCAGTTAACTTTTCGTTTCCGGCTAAATCTTCCTACAGTATATATCCTATCAAGCTGAAACTTGATTTGTAGTTAGACCATGATGTGGAGCAGTGCATATTGTTTCAAGGTTACAGTCCACCAAATATTAGCAGAGTTATACCCCTTTGAAAATTTCTATTAATTTTTCGTTTCTGGCTAAATCCTCCTACAAAGTTTACATCCGATCAAACTGAAACTTCAGAAATAGTTACATGATGATGTGGAGCAGCACATACTATTTCGAGGTTACGGTGCACCAAATATTTGCAGATTTATGCCCCTTTGAAAGTTTTTGTAAACTTTTCGCAGCATATTGTTTAGAGATAATAGTGTGCAAATTTTATTATATAATAGGTATATTTTTTGCAAATAACTAAAGTTTTGGTCATATGGGTAAGATATTGATTTTTTTTTTTGTTTTGTTTTTCTTTAACATCTTCTTTTATTAAATTTGCAAGAAAAGTTGTATAAATACATAATTCTATTTGGATTTTTTTTTTTTTTTTTTTAATACTCTTCTGATTTGACTCCCTTGAAGAACAAAAATAAAATCAGTATTAAGCAAGTTAAAGGTTTACCCAAAAAATGTCTTGCAGCATTTTTTTTTTTGGTTGTTTATTTTTGTTTTGTTATTGTTTGGTCTGATATTGAAGTATAGGAAAAACAAATCAGCTCATATGAGCTTATAATATAGCCATGCTTCTGTGGTGTGTCCTCCGTCAGAAAGCACTTCTCCCTAGAAGCAGCAAACTTCTCCCTATTTTCCCAGGAGGGAGAGGTCATTTCTCCCTTAATTTCTGGGCCAGCTTGGACCCATAGGTTACAGTACACCAAATATCAGCAGAGATATGCCCCAACGGAATTTTTAATTTTTTTTTTTTTGTAATTCCACTTACAGTTTGTGTCCGGAGCACTGAATTATACAGGAGCCAGTTTATGTGCTACATCTTATTACTTGCCACGGGCGTATAATGCCCTGCTTGGTGGAGCTCTTGTTTTGTGTTTTTTACAAGCTAAGATCTGATAGTGTGAAGATCTCTAATAGTGTGAAATATGTCATGTATAAAATTTATAATTTGGATGCTTAGGTTCAAGGCAGCTGACTGCGTTAGAGGTGAACACCATGGCTGAAAATGACAATGATCATTAAAGAAAATGTGTCATATTTGTGTTCACCCTTTTGGGTATTTTTGGACCATTATCTTGTAAATTTAACCTTTTGGTAATATCAAATAAAAAGAAAAAAATGAAAGTGAATATGAATCAAGTTTGATTTAATATCTTCTTTTTAGAAGTAATAAAGACAACTATTGGTGGTCCAAGCCCTGACCTAAATCCCAAAGAACATAGACTTCAGAGACAGGATGCCAAGAGCAGAAAGACATTCAAGATGAAACGGCAGAAAACAAAAACTACGAGTGTGCGAAGATTCATGTCTCGTAGAGGACAAAATGACACAAGTGACACTGAGAGCAATAGTACAGAAGGCTCACCAACTCGTCGTAGCAGGCGAAAAAGATTTCCACCGGAGCAGGAAGCTTTGACACTTCATAGGACTGGAACTGGTACAAGGTCTCCAAGATCTGGTTCCCCACGCACTGATTCTCAGCTTGCCAGATCTGTAGAAACAATCCCAGAGTCCCTGGAAGATCCAAAGGTATTATTTCCCATGGTTTTTGAACTTCACATATGAAGTAGTCAGTGTAACGGTGGATATGGTGGTGGTTTTTTCGTATTGGTGGATTTTATTTTAAACTACAATTAGCTTAGCCAAAGAAAAATTTTCTCCAAGTAAAAAATATCCTTATGAAATATATGATCAGCGTACACACAGATCAGTTTGCACATCCAGACTCTGTTTGTATCCAGAGGGTTTTCAGGTGGTGGTACTGGTGCTGGGGTTTCAGTTTAATTCCTCTGACTTGAAAATTCATTTTCATGGAAAGTTTTGGATAAATTTGATGAATTCTGAATCTTTGTATACCTTTACTCTTTAACGTATGCACCTCCTAAGATTCAACAGGTCAATTTTACTACCTATGAATGTTTCTAAAAATTATTGGATGAATGGCAAATGGTGTAGACCGTGATCATATGCCACATTATTCCGCATCTGATCTGGTGCTATGCTATTTGCTCGGGCCTGCCTGTCCAAATACTGAGGGTAAGTATGGTGATTTGATCAGTTTGAACCTTTCAGAAATTTTGAACCCCCTGATAAATAATCCTAAAGCTGCCCTTGAAGTGTACATTGATTACTCAGACTCTTCAAGGTTCCTCGATTATGATAGTCTCCGGGGTAGACTCTGATCAGTTTGGGTTATAATTTGTATGTGCTCAGTAATGCTGATTATCATATCCTGCACAAGTATCTTGGGTTTTGGTACTTTGGTAATCACTTAGGATAGCCAGGTATAATGTATATTTTTCTTATATCTCCACAAGAACCTGTCTTATGAGTATTGACTGCATAGCTTCAAATAAGAGAAGGTAATGTACATTTTAGGTGAAATACAAAAAATGTCAATACTTTTTGGTTATAAATGTCATGTCTGTAGCTATGGGATACTCATTCAAATCACCTTGCTGAAGCAGTTCCAAATGAGCCACAAAATATGTTGTTTTGGAGCAGTAAAAAAAATATTCATACTTTTTGTTTGTCAAAGTGCAGTCGAACTTCAGTAGCTTTGAACACCGATTTGTTTACCATGGCTCATTCAAACTTGTTTCTGAGTCCCTACAAAATTCTTCCGATAGTTCAAGAAATCAAATATTTAGGGAATTTTTTTTATTTTATCATGAAATTTTATATTAAATGTACTCATTAGAATTGTCTCAATGAGATGATACTAATTAGATTCAACATACATTATTGTATAGAAGATCAAAAAGATTTTCCTAATTTATTGCCATTTGCTTCCTGACCCCGGCGCCTTGAGTAACCCTCAGTGACTAAAACAACCCATATCTGGAACAAATTTCCATGGTCCCAAAGATGTTCATGCCATTGAAGTTCAGCTGTATATCATCTAGGGCTTTGGCTCAATATCAGTATTAGACCTGTTTCCTCAAACAAAGTTTTAATCCTTCGCAAACTTATGTCCTTTCAAGTTTTGAATTATAAGAGATTTTATTATATACTTGGTTTCTTTGGCTTTGCTACATTGTAAAGTTAACTTTTAATGGCATGTTGATAGCTTCATGAATTGTAAATGGTTTTGGATTTCTAGAATTTGTTTTAGTGGGTCAGGCATAATGACATTGTGATGGTGATA
Organism: Anodontia alba; assembly: GCA_964016985.1. Taxonomy (NCBI): domain Eukaryota; kingdom Metazoa; phylum Mollusca; class Bivalvia; order Lucinida; family Lucinidae; genus Anodontia; species Anodontia alba. The sequence goes on along the minus strand of OZ024821.1, from coordinate 106,857,523 downwards.
TACTGTTTATTTGCATGCTGGTGTATTCCTACTTAACAGTTTTAAAGTTCTAATATGGGGAATTTGAAATTTCCATCTGGATTGTTCAGACATGAGATTTCAGATTTTTTGGTAGATTTCAGATTTTTTTTTATTCAAAATATGGTTTATAAAGGTGCTAGATATTTTCTAAAAATTATACTTACATTTTTGGAAAGGGTGGTGTTTTTTTTTTCCCCTACAGTTTTAAAAAGTTTTCTTCAAGACTCTTGTCTCATGCCTGATTGTTATTGTTTTAACCCTTAAGGTGCCAATTACAGCTGCAGCAGACAGCATTTTTATTTATTTCTTTTTCAGAGAAAATAAAACTTGACATTTCATGTGAATAATTTGCTAGAACTTTGCATTTCATGTACATCATCTGCCAAGCTGATGATTCACTTGAAATGTCATCTTTTTTTTTTCTTAGAAAAAGAGTAGGGTAAATGTCCTAAAATTTCCAACACTTGATTCCAGACTGTTTTGGCCTAAATTTTGCTTTTTTATGCAGTGGTTTCTTAAAATACTTAGTGGAATGGCAAACAGTGTAGACCCAGATCAGACTGCTCCTTCAGGAGCGGTCTGATCTGGGTCTGTATATGCCATTTTGTCAGAAGCTTTGTTGTTCGAAATTTTAGGACATTTACCGTAATAGAAAATTGATGTCTGCTTCAGTTTTGCTTTGTACATGAAGGTTAAAAGAAGAACTAAAACAAAACAAAGCACAGAAAAAATTTCTTTCTCTTTTTTTTTTGCTTTGTCAATTATTTTGTCACTTGTTTCATTAATGGTCTGAATTGTACAATAACAAAAATATTCTTACAAAATATGCTCAATACTGTTACAGCTGTAGACAGATAGGAATTTGATAGCATACTAATCTCATTCATGATAAAATATGCATGCGTGTGTAATAAAATTATAATTTTTATCTTGTATATTTATATTGATGCTTACAGCTGTGATTTTATTTATGTATTTATGGTCTAACAGATCTCACCTGAAGCTGCATGTGATTATTTTAATAGCAGTCATGTGAAAACCTGCCCTGTGCCATATTTTAACAATGGAGGTCGAGACCAGCTTGTGCAGTGTGGGCAGGGACACTGAGGACCGAGAACAGCCTGCACACTGCAGTTTTATTGGCATGTCTACTTTTATCATAGCTCTAGATAAGAGGATATTCAGAATGAAAAAGTATGTTGTAGGTACCCATTAGAAACACATCACTGAGATTCTTCGTAAGGGACCTGGATATGCTTGGTAGGTTTTCCACCATTTTGTATCAGGGAGATAACTTTCTTGACTTCCTCTTTGTCTTCCTGCACACTCAGTCCTTTCTGAAAAGGGGTCTAATCTAAAAGGGAAGAATTTGCTCTCAAGGGGAGGGTCTAATCTAAAAGGAAAGAATTTGCTCCCAAAGGGAGTGGGTCTAATCTAAAAAGAAAGAATTTGCTCCCAAGGAGGTCTAATCTGAAAGGAAAGAATTTGCTCCCAAGAGGAGTGGGTCTAATCCAAAAGAAAAGAATTTGCACCCGAGGGGAGTGGGTCTAATCTAAAAGAAAAGAATTTGCTCCCAAGGGGAGTGGATCTAATCTAAAAGGAAAGAATTTGCTCCCAAGAGGAGTGGGTCTAATCTAAAAGGAAAGAATTTGCTCCCAAGGGGAGCAGGTCTAATCTAAAAGGAAAGAATTTGCTCCCAAATTCTTCCTTTTAGAGTAGACCCCTTTAAAGAAGGGAGGCAAAACAGTTTTGACAGAGTTGCCTCTCCTGAGAATGGATCCATTCCCTTTAGTATGTTTTGATTAAAAAAAAAAGCCTTATCTAGAGTTATGTACCGTAACAACCCTAAGAATTGGGATAGATAAGCCTGACCAAACAGTCTAGTCCCAGATCAGATGCAGCAGAATGCAGCATCTGAGCTGCGTCTACACTGTTTGCCACTTGTCCAGCAATATTTTAAACACATCAACAGGAAGTGGAACAGACTTTTACAAATTTTAGGACAAGTATGGTAAGGAGTTATGGTGTCCCAATATTTAGAGAAAATACAGTAGATGTCCTAAAATTTTGAATACTTTAATCCATACTTTTTTTGGCTTAAATTTTGCTTTTTATGCAGTTGTTTCTTAAAATGCTTAGTGGAATGACAAACAGTGTAGACCCTGGTCAGAGTGAGCACTCTGATCTGGGGCTGCACTGTTTGCATGTGGCATTTTGTCAGAGTCTTTGTTTGAAATTTTAGGACATTTACCTGGTAAATTTAACTGGGAGATTCTATAATATCGGTGTTCTACCTGTGTGCAGGCTGGTTTGTGACTTTCCTGTAACATATGTTCAGTGATGCAGATCATAAGATGTCATATTTTAATGATTTGTGATTGTGATTAATAGGTCGTACTAACTGTAAATTTATGCTTATGTTTACCTACAAGTTGTTGTTGTGGAAAATTTGATTTTTACATTACTTTTTAAAACGTGACATAAATACTGATGAAAAATAGCATAGTATTTTATTACTAGATAATTCAATTTTTTAATCTGTTGTTGTAAAGCTGTGTGAGTCTAGTGTAGTTTTGTATAATTTTGTTTTAGTGAAATTTGTGGTGTGTTTGTGTTGTAAATTAGGCTTTATCAACTGAAATGGTGTTTTGGGGACATAAACAGACATTCATGCAGTCTGATCAGGTCCTTTACAGAGCTTCTGATGAAACTGTGAGTACAGCAGGCTGATCAGGATCTGGGCCTTCACTGTTTGGATATGCCCTGAAAACGCATTTTGTTGCTTGACAAGGATCAATTATTGTGATTAGAATACGGTAAATATCCTAAAATTTCAAATACTTTATTCCATTTTTTAACGCTATGTGATTTAGATATTCTGAGAGAAAAATGGTTGAACTATTTGCAAACAACAGAGACCCTGATCAAACGACACATTCTGCTGTGTCTGATCTGGGTCTGCACAGTTTGCCAAATACATATGTACCCTTTTAAGGGTCTGCAGGCTACAATGGGTTAAAGTGCTAATCAAAGTAACAACAGACAATATTGATTTTTTTTTAGAGAAAATAAGACTTGGCATTTGATGTGAATTGTCTGCTAGTGCCCAGCTGACAATTCACATTAAATGTCATATCTTATTTTCTCTGACAAATATAAAAAAACTAGAGCAAGTCGATGGCACCCCATTGCATATCCCCGCACCAGTGCCATCGCCTATCTCTGCGCACATCAAAATTTCAAATGCGTTCCTCCGGTCCTCATCAATAGGGCTATTACCTGTGACAGTTTCAAGGTTCTCGCTCAAAAAGCCTAGGAGGAGTTGCATGACAATCCAAAAAAAGGACCCAAAATCCTACTTTTTGACCTCTGATGACCCCATTCATACCCCCGGGGCAAAATTTTTGCACCACTATATTCTACTCTTCTTTACCTTGGTTTGATATGCAACATGACTGTTTGTACAAAATGAATATTGGACCCTTGGGGCCACACCCCCCCTGGCCCTGCCCCCAAGGGTTACATCAAAATTCCGAAAATTCTGAAAGTGTTCCTCCAGTCCTCATAATGTATCAAATATCAAAATGTTGTCTGCTACAACTTTGTTTTAGCATTTAAGGGTTAAATTGTTGTGATTAGTATGTGTAGTACATAGTTGTTGCAGTGTTTGTGTGTGGATATACATATATAACTTTGCATGAAGTTAGGTTTAGTAAAGTCAAAATAAATACCTTAACACTAAGCATTCGATGGGCAAATTCAGCAGACAAGAAATTGATATTTTCTTCTTTTTTTTTCCCCCCAAGAAAATAGGATTTGACATTTAATGCAAATTGTCTCCATAGGCAACAATTTGCAGGAAATGTCAAATTCAATATTCTGGGAAAAATGAGAAAATGTTTCATAATGTTATCAGCTGAAATTTTTACTCAGAATGCTATCTATTGAAGCATTAATAATCAGCATGACATGCACATGGAAAATCACTCAATGCTTTAGGATTTACCACGATACCATGCAAACACTTGAAAAAGAAAAAAGATGCAGCAATGGGGATACATACCTGTAAGAAGAGATTGTATAATTTTCACTCTGACGTATTTTCAAAAAGTATGTTATGTTTTGTTCTGTAGTGTCGTCATGCAGGAAAGTACACAGTAGCTCCAGTATATCGTGAATCTTGGGGTCCAAGATATGATATCATGATGTAGGTAGTGAAAAAGGCATACTGTAATAACCCTAAATATTGGGACAGATCGACTTTGCAAACAGTACAGACGCAGATCAGCTGCCAGAGAATGTGATGTCTGATAGGGTCTACACTGTTTGCTACAAATACAGCAATGTTTTAGACACATCAAGAGGTAGTAGAATGGACTATTTCAAATTTTTGGACAAATATGGTAAGTAGGTAAGGTGTCCCAAAAACTTAGGTAAATAGGATATTCAATTTTTAGGACATATATGGTAAGGATTTAAAGTGTCTGAGTATTTAGGGTGTATGGCTTCGGTGGCTCAGTTGAATGCGCGTCTGACTGGTGATCAAGAGGTCGTGGGTTCGCCCCTTGCCGAGGTCGGCAACATTCTTTCGTGGAGATTGATCATGAAATATTTTCTACGGTCATTCTGTCCATCCGCTGATTCAAGAAGGGCAGTTGTCAGTTTCTGTCGAAACAATGTGCACAATACTGGTTAACCGCTTAGAGGACTGAGCCTGCCCAGTAAAAGTGTAGTTAGTAAACTGACCGAGCTCAACATGACCCCATGGGGTTGACAGGGCTGTTAAACCTCAACACAAACAAACCTAGGGTGTATACAGTAGGAACTAGGACACGGCTAACCCTACAGGACACTAACTGTGCAGTCTGGTCAGGGAAGTTATATTTGTTTTGTTTTGGTTAATTCCAAATATTGTTATTGTAAAGCATATGACCAGACTGGGAGTTTAGACTCAGTACATATGGATGACAGATTGTGATATTTTTCCTCTGCCTAGAAAATATAATCTTATACAGTCAAACTTCAATGGCTCGAACATCTTTAGGACCATGGAAATTTGTTCGAGACATGGGTAGTTCGAGCCACTGAGGGTCAATCATAGCGCAAGGTCAGAAAGCAAATGAAAATAATCTAGGAATGTCTTTTCCATCTTCTATAAAATAATGGTATGTTGAGTTTACTCATTAGAATCGCCTCGAGTACACACAACATACATTTTCATGATAAAATAAGAAAATTTCCCTTAAAATCCCCAAATATTTCTTTTCTTTAGCTATCGAAAGAATTTCCTAGGGACTCAAAAACGAGTTCGAATCATCGGTAAACGAGTCATCCGTGTTCGAGCCATCGAGGTTATACTGTAGTTCTTCATCTCCAGAGGAGATAATGCACATGGATTATCAAACCCTATTATCTTTGAAAAATAAGGAAAATAATACAAAATGTCTGCTTATATCTATAGGTGCTTCAACTCTCTGCATGCTGTGTATAAATTTCAGCAGATGACATTTTGAAATATTGTTCTTATTTCCCCCAGAAAATGGGCTTTGGCATTTCGTGCAAATTGTCTCCTCAGGAGACAATTTGCATGAAATGTCAAAGCTCATTTTCTGAAGAAAAAGAAGACAGAAAAGTACAGTCGACTCTCGTTATCTTGAAATCCAAGGGACTCTATGAAACACTTCGAGATATCCAGACTTAGACATATCAGATTTGCGGAACTGAGGAAAACAATTAATCGAACAACGACCTTTAACAGAATGAATCTTTAATTTGATTTCCAAGTTAGAGACATATTGAAAATATTGTGGAAAAGAGGAGAAATTGCTCCTAAGGAGCAATTTCTCCACTTTTCCACAATAGTTTGTTGCCTGTTGGTAGATCTCTGTGTTAAAACAGGGACCAGATTTTCACTTCGAGATAAGCGGTTATTCGAGATAAGGAGTTCAAGATAACGAGAGTCGACTGTATTGTCATTTCATTGTCTGCTGAATTAAAGATTTAAGGTTAATAACTGGTGTATGTGTAGGATATGTCATTGTCTGTCCTGTGGTTGTAGTGTTTGTCACGTCTTACGTGTTTTATGTCTGTTTCTGATTCTAGCCAAGCCGAACTCGTTATATTCAGCGATCAAAGTCACATGATGATCCACACGCTGACATTCATGCACCAGCTGGTACAGTACGTGGCAGGATAGCGCGCCAGGGTGCGAGGATAGTGAGGTCAAGGTCACCGTCATCTAGTCCAGTTCGCTCCGCAATGTCACCAACTGAAGGACCTACCAGTCCATCTGCTACATCGCCAGACCAGGAACCAGCTGAAGTCCCTATCACAGTTAATTATGGTGGGATACCAGCATCTAGTAGCCCTCCCCACAGTGCTAAATCCATTAAGGAGACAGTCAGTCCTTTTAAATTCAGTTACCGAGACAGTATGAAGAGGTATGGGAGAAAGTCTCCTGTGGGTCATGATAAGCATGCACCACTCAATAAATCTGAACCATCCATTGCATTGGAAACGAGGCCAGTAAGTCCACCCACTAGTGTTCAGGCTAAAATAAGACAGTTTAATTCACGTGATAGACAGCGTCCTATTAGCCCACCTAGCAGAGACAGACACATGATTAGTCCACCAAAACAGCATCCTGTCAGTCCTTCTAGCACAGACGCACACCCATTTAGTCCACCAAAGCAACATATCAGCAGCTTTCCTCCTATTTCTTTCCCCAAATTGGAATCCAAAGTTCCTGATAAGTTTAAAGCAAAATCTGAAGTTTCTGATCATAGAACCCCTAAACCACACACATTTGATGGTGGCACAGGTAGATTTTCCCCAACCTCCTCAACATCGACAGAGTCTAGTTTAAGTTCTGTTGGGTCAGCTACGACAATTAAAGCGTCTGCTGGTGGGGGGTTTGGCCAGGCATATGTGTCCTCCTTGTGCTCTTCAGACGAGTCCTTGACAGAGAGCTCTTCTCTCTTGAAGGATGAAGAAAAGATTACTTCTCCATCTGCTCTCTGCATCTACTTTGACAAGAAAGGTTTTCCAGATACCTTAGTTTAATCTGCTGGACATAACCCTTTCACCCCTGAGATTATGAAGTGGACTCTTCCACCTTTGAATTTGGACAAATCCACAGCTGAAAATAGGGGTGACAATCAAAATTCAAAAAGGAATGGCAAATCGTGTAGATCCTGATGAAAAGGCTAGTTACTAGCCATCTTATCTCGATCTACACTTGTTGCATATGTGTTGGTCTGCTGGGTTGAAAGGATTTTCAGCAGATGATATTGAAATATTTTCTTATTTTTCCCAGAAAACATGGTTTATGGGAAAAAAAAATATAACCAATTTGTCTTCTGCTGATTTAGCCAAGAGATTGGTAAAGTTAAAATAACTATTGTTATTTTTGTAGAAAATAGGGCTCAGCATTTCATACTTCCTGAGAAAATTTGCTTAGAATGTCGAGCCCTATCTTTAGGGAAAATAAGAAAAATATTATACATTTATTGCCCTTGTGTGAGAGCAATATGACAATTTGTTCACCAGAGGCAGGTAATGTTACCTGAGGGCTTGCCTGAGGGTAACATTAACTGTCTAGAGTGAACGAATCGTCATATTACCATCACACAAGGGCAACAATTGTTTTATTATAACGAATTCTTACAACTGCAAATACAATATGAAATTCCCTTATTGAAGTAACATCAGAGGGAAAATTATTTGTGAGGGTAATAATACAGGGTAACAGAGATGCTGTCAAATATATCTTACCGGGTAAGCTACCAGCAAATAGAATTATTAATGCTTAGCACTTCGGGTAAAATTTTCAGCAAACAACATACTGAAATATTTTTCTTAATTTTTGCAGAAAACAGGTTTTGACAATTTGCATGAAATGTCAAATCTTGTTTTCTAGGAAAATTAAGAAAAAATATTATCAGTTTTTGGTCAGCTGAATTAGCCTAGATAGAGTTATCAGTTAAAAGTGATCATTTAATAGAGGTGATCCTTTGATACAGAAAAGGAAACAATAGTGTTAAAATATAGGATTATGTAACTATACCATGGCTGCAAATGCATTGCAATTTACTTGTTTGATGAAGTATGATTGGCAAACAAGTGACTTCAGTTTGTAAAATCTTATTTAACCACTTTTTGCACAATTGAGATGGCATAACTGTCCGGTTCTGACTTCTAGACTTTCCCCTGGAGCACTTCGAAAGCTGCATGGTTCGTTTTTGGTCATTTTCATACTGTATGCTTTAGAAATCATCATATTGTAATCATAATCGGATTTTTGATTAACATGCAGGTATAGGGGCAACATCCACACCAGTGGGCCCCTTTCCAGATAGCTGGCTTGCTGCACGCATGGGCATCCAACTGATATTGGCTTACAGTTGGGCAAGGCCTGCTATCCTTGTAGTGGGTAAGGGTAGAGGGGGAATGTTTTTATTTCTTCTGTTTCTTCACTTTCATTCCTGTTCCTCATTCTTCCCTGTCCCTCTCTTTCATCTCCTCTACTCTCTCTTCTATCTCTTTTCTCCCTTTCTCTGGGAGACAACACAAAATGACCCTCAAGGGTTGACGTGTCGTTAAACCCCAACACAGTCAATGCTGCACGCATGGCAGATCTCACACCAGATCTCCAGGTATGTCTATCATGAGGGTTGATGACTGAGAGCTTCCTCTCTCTGCAATCCCTCTCTGTCAGCTGTTTCCATGTTATCTTGGGCCTCCCAGGCCCATGCTTTCCATCAACCTGTATGTCAAAGGCTGTCTTGACTGCACCATTGGAGCGTTCCATATGTCCATACCATCGGAGTCTTCTCTCCTTCCGAATGAGGTCCAGATCCTCAATGCCAAGCCGCAGAAGTAGCTCATTGGACCTAGTGGTAACAGTGTCTTGTGGTTTGACATTGCAGATCTGTCTGATCATTGCCCTGTCATTTCGCTGCAGACGCTGGAGGTTTGGCTTTGTCAATGGCCAAGTCTCGCTGGCATGGAGCATTGCGCTCCACACACAAAAGCTGTACACACGGCCACGTGTTTTGAAAGAGAGGTGGCGTGAAGAGCGAACTGGTAGCAGATAGGTAAACATATATTTATTTTTATGATATTGTTACCTGCAATAGGGTAGTTGTGTCAAAGCCTTAACCTTGCCCCAAGGATGTTAAGGAAATGTCGTACAAGGAGTTGGTGAGACCAATCCTTGAATATGCTAGCCCTGTTTGGGACCCACATGGAATAGTTGTCCAGGAAGAATTAGAAAAGGTTCAGAATCATGCAGCTAGGTTTGTGACTGGTAACTACAACTTTGAAACTGGAAGTATGACTAACATACTTGAATAGTTAGGGTGGGAGTCTCTTCACAAGAAATTCAATGGTAGTAAACTCATATTGCTATTCAAAGGTCTGAAAGGTAGAGCTAGTATACCTTGCGACCGCCTTCAACCCCCAAATAGGCGCAGTAGGAATCAGCATCCAATGGCATTTCAAGTGCTAGAACTGACATTTACAAGTAGTTTCTTGCAAGACACCATTAGGGACTAGAATGCACTCGCTGCATCTATAATATCCTCTGCTGAAAGTTCTGATGACCCTGTCGGTAGATTAGCATCACTTGTGAGATCTAATGACTAATCTTTGCAATCGTTGGCCCTGATGAATGAGAGTCTGTTGATGCATCACCAGTAAAATATTCTGATTCTGATTCCTTGTATTTTACTGATAGTGTGCATCACTGTTACCATCATTAGTCTTCCTAATTTTTAGGAGCACTCTCAAATTTTAAGCTTTCAGAATCTAAATCTCAGTCTTCCTCAAAACTTGGATAAATTTACCTTTATTAAATGAAAGAATTATTTTGTTATTTTTCTTTTTTAACATCCAGTTTTTTTTTAATCTTGTTGTAAGGTGTAACAAGTCTTTGTGCAATATCTTATATTGTTGACTGGATTAAATGGATCATTAACCCTGAAAGCCCCAATCACAACTGCAGCAGACAACAATTTTTTTTTTTTATTTTATTTTTCATAGAAAATAAGTCTTGACATTTCATGTGAACTGTCTGCTAGGAAGACAACTAACATGAAGTGTCAATACCAATTATCTCTGAAAAAATAAAAAAATAAATATATATAAAAATGTATAAAAAATTTAGAATGTTGTTTGCTACAAATTTTGCTTGGTGCTTTAAGGGTTAACTACTGGGACTAACTACTGGTGCAGTTTTCATAAAATGGCAGTTAAAAACCCTGCTATTTTGTCAAAAAATATTTTTTAGCATCAAACTCCCACATGCACATCCTCAATAAGTGTAGTGTATGTCCAAAGTTTTGAAAAGATCCAGAGAAACCTGTAAGAAGAGTTGATTTCAAAACATATGCACTATCAGTCAAACATCTTATTTAAAGAACTACAAAGAGGGATAACTTGTAGAAGTGCCCCTTCTGCCCCTACTTTCCTATCATGTGCTTTGTCAGATGGTTAAGGTGTGGTGAAATTTTGAACAAAATCGGGCAAAGGCTAGTGAAGTATAGAGCCAAAATCTTAAATGTCGATGGAATGACAGAATGACGGAATCACAGAATCATGAGCATGCTCAAAACAGTATACCTTGCTAAAACTTCAGTCTGCAGGGGGGTATAATGAGTGCTGATCAAGGTAAAGATGAACCCCCATCCCACCCCTCTTTCCTGTACTTTATATAATAAAACCACAGTAATGGTTGATGTCTCCTGTATGGGTATAAACTCATCCTGGCAGGTACTATGTATATGGAAGATATACTTTGTAGTCAGAACCATAGGTCTAGATAAGAGTGGGTATCAGGTAAATATTTTTCTTATTTCTCAACAAAAACATATGGTGTGGTACTCATAGAAGCTGGAACCTCTTTATAAGGTGATTGATTATAAGATGGTACGGCTATAAGACGGTTTGAAGGTGGACCCTAGATGGGGTGTATCAAAACAAAGGTATATAGATTATATAGAAAAATGACCATTTATGGTCATTTTTCTATATAATCTAGACATTTTTGTTTGGATATACATGTAACTGTTTGTTTGCATATGACTGTTTAGCTAACACAGTTTTCACTTTGGATCCAAGCAATTGTGTCATAAAGAGGTTATGGTGTATATGTTTTTTGTGGAGAAAAATACCGATATATCTGTACTTTTGGATTGAAAAAAGCATCTCATCAAGAGCTAAGCAGAACTATATACACTACAACCTCTTTATAACGCGGTTTGTTATAACATGGTTTTGGATATAACATGGTTCAAAGATGGATCCCAAAAATGTATAGGTTATATTGAAAAATGACCATAAATGTGGATATAACAAGGTTGTTTAACTAACACGGTTTATGCTATGGACCCCAACAATAGTGTTATAAAGAGGTTGTGGTGTATTTCCCAGAACAGGGATCTGACCAATTCTGGTGATGTTTTGGATAGCTGATAAACAAACGTATGTATAAAGTTTTCTAGTATTAGGCGCTTATTAATGACACAGAACAGTTCCCATAAGCCAGATTATGTTTTCTTGGAGAGTAAGAAAACTATTGATCAAAATACCCCTCTTATCGAGAGCTAAGCAAGCGATATATAACTGCCAACCCCTGAATCATATTTCTATAAATGCCAGCCTGGATGCGCATCCAACTGGTGATCAGGTTGCGGGTTGAATCCCAGCCGATAACGGCAACAGTCTTTCATGGAAATTGATCAGGAAATATTTTCTTTGGTCATCCTCTCCATTACACTGATTCAAGCTGGGCATTTGTCAGTTTCTGGTGAAAGAATGTGCACAAGTACTGGTTAATCGCTTAGAGGACTAAGCCTGCCCAGGAAAAAGTATGGTTAGGTAATTTGACTGCACTCGACATGACCCTAATGGGTTGTCTAGGTTGTAAAACCTCAACAAAAACAAACAAATGCTTCTATAAATTATTTTGTGTAGTCTGGTGGACCAGAACCAGTGTAAAGGCAGAATGAAACAAAGACAAGTAACTATCTTCCAGTAGTCAGTATTCTCATCTTAATCAAAAAAGGACTTTCCAACCAGTTTTCTAGAGCTAAACATGTGATATATAATTCTGCCTTAACCCCAGAATCATATTTCTATAAATTTTCTTACCGTATTTAACTCTAAGTATTCTAACAACTCAACTCCTTACCATACTTCTAAAATTTGAACAAGGACCATTTACTACCCGATATGTCTAAAAACCAATTTACAACTCAATGTTGTGTCTAAAAATTGCTGGATGAGTGGCAAACAGTGTAGACCCAAGTGAGAAGCCTCGTTTGGTGGCGTCTCATCTGGGTCTACACTGTTTGCTCAGGCCTATCTGTCTGAATACATAGGGTTAATATGGTATGTAATCAAGTTTACCAGAACCAGAATTGTAGAATCAGTATTCACTTCTAAATCAAAAATCGGTGTTCAAACCAGTATTCTTATTAACCCATTTTTGTCTGGAGACCCCCAAAAGGGTAATTTGCAAACAGTCAGACCCAGATCAGGGGTGTCTGGCCGGGTCTACATTTGTTTGCATTAAAAACAGGAACTTCTGTTAAGCATAGTAATAACAAAAACTAATCAGATGCGCTGCTTTTGGAAATAGACTGGTCTGAAGAGTTGTGGTAGAAGAGTCCACTTGACGTAAATGGGTTTACATTAATTTCAGGAGTTAATGTACATGTACCAGAGGAGTTGTTAAGGAGGTGTATTTGAGGATAATTCTGGGACAATATTCTCTAGTTCTCCATTGAAACATATATTGTGGGAACTCATTAGAAGCTTCTAGTTCTCCATAGAAACATATGCAGAGGCACTTCTAAAGAGTACCCACAATGTATGTTTTTGTTTAGAAATAGGAAAAAAATATCTCTGAATTATTAACAAATACTCCTCTTTATAACTCCTACCTTTATCAGGGGTGGATTCAGTCGAACTCCCCCTTTTTCATTTTCATGGGAAATTTTGGATATATTTTGATAAGTTTAGGACACTTTTCCTTAAATTTCTCTTCAACAAGTCCATTTTATTACCTGTGAATGTGTGTAAAATTGCTGGATTAATGGTAAACAGTGTAGACCCAGATCAGACATTCTGGGGCATCTGATCTAGGTCTATACTGTTTGCTCAGGCCTGTCTGTACGAATATGAAGAGTAAGTACGGTAATAGGATTTAATGGAACCCCTCTTAGAAATCCTCCTGGATCCGCCCCATTTATGTAAATATACATGTATTGATATTGGTGATTGTTATAGCCGTTTGTGTACATATTGTTAAATCTGTTAACGCTTAGCATTCTGGGTAAAAAATTCATCCGGTGACGTTTGGATATATTTTTCTTATTTTTCCCCAGAAAATTGGCTTTGAATTTTCATGCAAACTGTCAGAGACAGTTTGCATGAACTCTGACAGTTTGCATGAAATGTCAAAGCCTATTTTCTGGGGAAATAAGAAAAATATCACTCAATTTGTTGTCTGCTGAATTTGCTCAGGGTGTGAATGGTTAAATTTTTTGTGTTTAAAGGTAAAAGAGTCTTACTGTAGTTACCTTAAATAAATGGAAAAATGCTTGTGCAAACAGTGTAGACCCAGACTAAAGTGTCTTAACCCTTGTCCTGCTGAACCGGGATATATCCTGCCTTTGCAAACTGTGTAGCTCCAGATCAGTTGGCTTCTGAAGAAGCCAACTGATTTGGATCAGCACTATTTGTCATTTAGTATTTGAATTTGTATGAACAACTTGGATCAGGTAATCTGATTGACTGAAAATTGGAAGTGGGCCTGGCATCTTAATTTATTCAGTATGACAAGCTTTAATGTACATTTTGAGCCATGTCTACACTGATCACTCTTCAGCCAGCACTTTTTAGATACAACACCATATTAGCCATTGCACAACAAAACCTTCAATAAGACTTATGCAGCCAGTGAAGACTCGGATAAGCCTATGCATCTGTGCAGTCTGATAAGAATCTTCACTGATTGCATGTGCCTTCTACAGCCTCCAGGCTATCCAAAGAGGGATAAAGGAAAACCCCTACCATACTGGAGGATGAACAGGCTGAACAGAGTCTTTGTTGGTTACACAGGTCTTACAGTAGGCATTGTCATGCGCTGGCTTAATTTTCAAGTTTTGGGGTAAGTATGGCAAAGTATTAATGTATTCAGATAGTTAGGGTTCTTATGGTAAATGACATACACCTTGCTTTATACATTAAGTTTGTTTACATTACATTATTTGTTAAATTGTCATATTTTACAATGCAATTTTAGCATCTTTCCTCTCAAACAAGAGTTAATTTAACAATGGGAAATGTCTAAGGAGTCAAATGGCTTGATACATGTATTTCCGACTGAATATCTGTCGTCAAAATTCATTTCAGATACATGTATGTAAGAGGCATATTTTTGCCAAATATACGGTAAATTACCAAAAAAATTAATACCTATAAAAAAAAATCGAAAAATGCCCTAAAATCTCGATGGTGGATTTCTAAAATTTCTAACACAACTTTCTTCAGGTATTTTTTTTATAGGCACACTATAATTCTGGTAACTTTTTTTACCATTATGGAATCAGAAAATAGAGTAGTGTTGAAAGCTACCATAATAGTGGAAAACAGAAAAAGTAGTGTTGAAAGCTACTATAATAGTGGAATACAGAAATATACTTTTAGTCGAATACAGTGAATTTATGTAGAAATATGGACCAGGAATCATATTTTAATTTGTAACAAATACCAACTGAAAATAAAAAAGAAACCACAGACTTCCATCACCACATTATATATTTCCACATGACAGTTGCCTGAATGCCCACGGATTAGTATTAGATTATGCGCAGGCGATCTGAGGTGTGGTACTTGTTGCAGACATGAGAAATGTACAAGTTGAAAAATAAAGGCCTGGATAAGTTTATGGATCTGCGCAGTACAGTCAGAGTGTTTACTGTTCATTCATGTACATTACTATTCACTATTCTCTATCCGATGACTGTAGTCTTATCACAAGTCAGTTTTGTTACATTTTCTATAATGTCCTTGCATTTTCATTGTGATCATATGGAGAAGTACTTCAGTAATGTCATAAAATCTCAAAAGGCTGGTAAAACTGAACAAATTTGTATGAACACAGGTTTTATTGCATGTTTCCAATAGTTGAAGTTTTATACCGTAGTTACCCAAAGCATATGAACGTACTGAGGAAATGATGTACACCCAGATCATTTGATGCAGAATGGGGCATCTGATCGAGTCACAAGTGGTAAAATGAACATTCAAATTTTATCCCAACAATACTAAGATTCCCATAAAAAGGACATTGGCACACAGTGTAGACCCAGATCAGATGCTGCAGAATGCAGCATCTGATCAGGGTCTGTACTGTTTGCATTAAATAAATGAATTTTTATAATGCATAAAACATGGTAATAACAAACACTAACCAGACACCCCTTCTGGTAGTAATAACCCTGTCCAAAGAGTAGGGGTAAAAGAGTCCATTTGGTTTAAATGGGTTAAGATGGGTATGATAAAGGTTAAGTCCAGATATATAGGGTAAATATGGTACATTATGAAAAAATATATCTTTGGACATATCCTGATGATGCAAGTATCTTTCATCCCTACAGAACAGATACCTTTGCAAACAGTGCAGATACAGATGAGACGGCTTGTAAGGACCCTTCTCATCAGGATCTACACTGTTTGCCATTCTGCTATTGATTTTTGACTGAAACACCTATTTGCAACAATGTATGTGTACAAATTCAGAGATGGAAGGGAAAAGTCCATGTCTCGGGGGGAGGGGGGTGGTGAGGGGTAGTTAAAGGGTTAAAGTACTAAGGGATCCAAGACCAGAATGTAGGTACTCTAAGTACTGGCACAGACAGGCTTAAGCAAACAGTGTAGACCCAGATCAGATACTGCAGAATGCAGCATCTGATCAGGGTCTATACTGTTTGCCATACATACAGCACTATTTTAGACACATCAGCAGGTAGTAAAATTGACTTCTTCAGATGTCAAGAAAAGTCAAGAAAAGTTAAGGTGTCCCAATACTTTGGGTGAATACAGTAATGTCTAAATATTTAGGGTGAATGTCATTTTGTCAGGGCAGTGAAGACCGAAATCAGATTCATCTATCAGTTTTAAGATGCATCAACAGGTAGTACATCACAACCTCTTTATAACACGGTTCGTTATAACATTGTTTTGGATATAACATGTTTCAAAGATGGATCCCAAAAATGTATAGATTATTTTGGTCATTTTTCAATATAATCTATACATTTTTGTTTGGATATATTACGGTTGTTTAACTAACAGGTTTTATGCTATGGACCCCAACAAAAGTGTTATAAAGAGGTTGTGGTGTATAACTTTGATGTGATTTCATTGCACTGAGACATCATCAAAAGCAACATGTAATGGTAACTTTGGAAGGCATCATTGTAAGTGTGCAATATCAAGTAAGCATACTGTAAATGAGTGATATCTGCACGCTTTCTCCTTAAACTTTATCACACAATTGTAACCCATTGTAGACTGAATAAACTCTCCTACACTATATGTAAAAAGAGTCCAGTTTCAATTTAAGGTATGTTTGGCTATGAGATTCAGATATTCCTAGAAAAAAATGGCTAAACCATTTGCAAACAGTGGAGACCCTGCTGCATTCTGTGGCGTCTGATCTGGGTCTGCACTGTTTGTCAATTACCTATTACGGGTTCCTAGACTACAATGGGTTAATCAGTGGGTTAATCAATCAATATTTATGGCTATATAATAAACTCCTTTATACTGCTGACTACCTGTATGTCTTTCTGTCTGATCTGGGTCCTTTTTGGTACATCAAATCTTATCTTTCCAAAACACATAGTCTGATTTTATTCAACTTTTGTATGTTGTTTGCCACGAGCTCTCAGGGTAATGAATTGTGGGCAGATTTTAAAAATACTAGCTTTCAACACCATTTGCAAGAACTTCACTTTTTTGTTGAGTCTGGTTTTATATGGTTGATTTGGTGGAGCAAGATCTTAATGGGACTAAATTATGTTATGTTATGTTTTTTTGTTTTTTTTTTTTACTTGTTGCTCTGTTTTTTTGTTGTTTTTTTTTGTGTGTGTGTTTTTCTTTTTTATTTTTCCAAAAACTGACAGGAACTCAAATGTAGAATCCTGTACTTGCAAGTTAAGATAATTAACCAGGCACAAAGCCAACACTGAAAAGTTTGATAGCAGCTGTTACATGTAAAAACTGCTAGATTCAGACTGGTACATAGCTCATTGTATATACTGACCAACTAAATGGCTGTTAACATTGCTGTATATTGATGTTAGAATTTTTGTAATAATTTATACAAACTGGTACAGGTTATTTATGGCTACTTTACAAGCAGGTTGAACTACAGTGCTGTGAGGTCTGAGGTTATATAGTTACTGCATAATTTCAGATAGGAGGGTTAGCCAGATGAATAATTTTCTCATTTCTCCATAAAAACCTATGTTATGGGTACTCATTAGAAGTGCCTCATTTAGGTGCTTCTAATGAGTACCCACAATATGCATTTTAATCTCTCATGGGGAAATAAGAAAAATATCAATAGTTTTTGGTTAAAAAAACTACGAGTTAGGTCTGGTTCTAAAGTATCCATGTTTTGTTGTGATTGGAAGTGCAATAATTTTTAATGTTAGATTTAATATTAGATAGTTTTATTAACATTGTTTAGCGCGTTGGCTGATAATCATTATATATATCTATAAATAAAGGTAATAAATAAAATTTAAGTTTCTGTGTCTGTATTCTGACTCCCACAGGTAGAGAATGTAATCAGAATTTATTTCCAAGAGAGGTATTAATCCTTTACCACTCCACTCTCTGGGTAAATGGAGCAGATGTAGTGACAAAATGATGGTATTTTCCCCAGAAAACATGCTTTGATATTTCATGCAAATAAGGAGACAATTTGCTTGAAATGTCAAAGCCTATTTTCAGGGAAAAATAAGAAAAGTATTTCAAAATGTTGCCTGCTGAAATTTTTATGCAACATGCTAAGAGTTAAAGGAATTCCAGTAACAGTGCAAACCCAGAAATACTTTTATTTCCAAGTAGTGCAAATGTTTGATCAATGCATCCACCCCGATTTTCACTTAAAACACATAAAAATTATCATCATTTACTAATTCTCATATCAAAAACAACTTGACCAGCTTATGGTTGATGTCCCATAAAATGGACCTCATCAAATTGTACACACTGGTCAGATACTGCAGAAAGTGGCATCTGATAGGATTTGCATTGCTTGTAATAAAACTGCTGCTCTGTCACAGTGTGTGTGTGTGTGTGTGTGTGTGTGTGTGTGTGTGTGTGTGTGTGTGGTTGGTTGGTTAGATTAGATGGTTCAATGACCCAGTCAATATTATTAAGTTCATGTTAAGCCGGTCAGTTTACAAGCTCAATTTTCTTGGGCAGGATTAGTCCTCTAAGCAGTTAACCAGCACTTGTGCTCATTCTTTCGCCAGAAACTGATGACTGTCCTTCTTGAATCAGTGGAAGGGAATATCTCCACGAAAGAATATTGCCGGACCCGGCCGGGATCGAACCCGCGAACCCAGTCGGACCATCACGAAAACATGCCTATATAATTTTGATCCCCTTAAACCCCACTTTTATGTAGTGAAACTGGGGTTTACAGGGGCATACATTATTTCTCTTATTTCTGCTCAAAAACATAGATTTTATGTATATTTTGAGCAGAAATATGAAAAATATCAGTTTTTTATCTGAAAATTTTCAGTTTTTGGAGGTGAAACTTTCTATATATCTGAATAGGCACATCCGACTGAGCCACCGAGGCCAGCCTCTGTGTGTGTGTGTGTGTGTGTGTGTGTGTGTGTGTGTGTGTGTTAAATGGATAAATGGAAAAATCCATTTAGACACTTTAGAAGGACCAGCCGATCCGATCCTTTACTGATCACATCTGCACAAGTCTTCACAGTGTGGTTGAATTAAAGGACACTATTTCGTAATGCATTTTGAAGATTTTTTTTTCTTTATTCAGGCTCAAATTTAGGAACTAATAAGAACTAACACAAAATTCTTCACCGGTTTAAAATCAGCAGCTTTCCAGCATCCCTATGACTTCTGAAAAAGTCCTATTTTTAGGTCTCCTTAAACGCTTTAAAACACTTGAAAAATAGGCAAAATTCCCCCACCTACTTACCCTAGGCAACAGGGGGTATGGTGGAGGGGGTAAAATTCGTCCCCATTCCCTTACACTACACCTCCCTTTTTCAGGTCAGTGTTTTCCAGTTTTCAGCTATGGATATAATTAAATCTTGGTAGGAAATGCTCAAAAGGATAACGACACTATGCAACTGTCTCAATTTCCAAAATAAAACTATATAGGTTTAGCCATCAAATGTGGTGCAAGGTGCAAATAATCCTAGCTGTTTGTTTAAATAAGACCTACTGTTAGCCCTTTTTAGGCCGAATACTGCTGTAAAGCCTGAAACTGATGACATTTGAAACATTTGAGGAAAATTGGCTGTGTGCTCCCTTGTTTAAAATGCTTTATTTTTTTTCTCAGTGTATGATAGGTTATTAATAATAATAGATATGGACTACAGAGAGGTGAAGACAAGTCGCCCCCTCGTCTGACAACATCAGATTATGACTGTGACAATCATAATTTATCATTTCTTTGAAGTTTTGTACAAACACATCAGGTCCCATATCTCGAATTTATTTGATTTTTCTCATTCCATATGCTAACCTATTTCACTCAGTTCGAAGTCGGCGATTTTTTTTTTGTTCAGGTGATTTAAATGTGTTGCTAATCCGCTTGTTTCTTCTCTGGACCTACTTCAAAGAGCTCTGGTAGTAACTATGTTAACGCCGACAGTAATCGGTAAAGCAACCAGCAAAATTGTAGCAGACGACATTATAATTCTACATAATTTTTCATAGAAATTAAGGCTTGACATTTCTTGTGAATCGTCTGCAGACATTCTAATTTTCATGTGAATTGTCTGCCGACATTCTACATGGTCTCTATAGCATTATGCGTATGCCCTGCCAGTCTGTATGTGAAGAATCTTAGCTCTTTGTTTATTATAGCAAAGGTTTCCACACGATGCTCGTTACTTCAAGCTTTACAACTCTCTGGGCTAACTCAGAGGCCGACAAATTGATGACATTTTTCTTTAATTTTCTCAGGAAACAAGATTTGATAGTGTATGCCAATTGTCTCCACTGGAGACAGTTGGCATGAAATGTCAAAGTCTGTTTCTGGAAAAAAAATTAGAAAAAAATATTTCAATATGTCGTCTGCTGAAAATTTTACCCAGAGTGCTAAGCGTTAATTTTCGGTTTTGGAAAACTTCTTCCTGACAAAGACTTACCAATATCGAAGTCTGACCAAGGACGTTCTATGCAGTCTGATCCGGGTCTAGCTGTTCGGTTTTTAGGCTTAGAAAGTTCAAATATTGCCCTGGCCAACCCTGTGTAAATGGACATTCTTGTCCAGGCCTGTACTGTTCTGATATAATGTAGCGTTGTTTCTAACGCACCTGTGCGTTGGCTTTTTTTTTCCCAAGCTAAGTTCAACTTATATGATTTTATTTATAATCTGGATATAACGATGATTTAATTTTGACGCTTAACATTTCAGAAGACAACATTTTGAAATATTTTTCTTATTATCCACAGGAGACAATTTGCATGATATATCAAAGTCAGTTTTCGGGTGGTGGTGGTGGTGGGTGGGTGGTGGGGGTGGGGGGAGGGGGGGGGGGGGGGTGCAGGGAAAGAAATAAGACAAATGTTATCAGTTTGAGATAGAATCAGATAAAATCTGATATAAAGGATGCTGTTGGGGCTGAGATCACTGGAGCTAACTTTACTGCACGACGGAATTGTCCAGGCAAATAGTACAGACTCGAAGCAAACGGTGTAGACCCTGATCAGACACCGCATTCGGATAGACAGGCCTGAGCAAACAGTGTAGACCCAGACCAGACGCCGCAGAGCAGCGTCTAATCAGGGTCTACTCAGTTTAATACTCTCCAGCAGTTTTTCAACATATCAGTAGGTAAATTATGGATTAGATCATTTTTTAGAAGTACGATAAGGGTTAAGATGTTCCAATTCCATTATGATACGGTACGTTACATTTTAGATGGCCGGCCTTGGTGGCTTAGTTGGATGCGCGTTCGAATGGTGATCAGGAGGTTGCGGGTTCAACCCCCGCCGGGTCAGCAACATTCTTTCGTGGAGGTTGCTCATGAAATATTTTCTACGGTCATTCTCTCCCTTCCGCTGATTCAAGAAGGGCAGTTGTCAGTTTCTGGCGAAAGAATGTGCACAATACTGGTTACCGCTTAGAGGACCAAGCCTGTCCAGTAAAAGTGTGGTTAGGTAAACTGACCGCGCTCGACATGACCCAATTGGGCTGAGGGGGCCGTAAAACCTGACGCAAACAAACATTTTAAATGAATTTGTCTATTCGTGGGTACTCAGAATGTATTAACTTATAACCTCTTGAGAAATATATTGTAAAAGGAGCAATGGACATGCACACAAGAATTAAAATAGCTGACGTGTCATGTTTTCTGAGCCAGACTGTCAAGGTTCGGCAAATTCAGCCTCTTCAAATCCCGGAATGGGCTCAATGATCACAAAGATCAGAAAATATAAACTGCACTATAATGAAGTACCAGGGGACGTTTTACGGCCGCAACACGGCACTATTCCGTCTTACTGTACATTTGTGCAGTTTGGTGAGAGCATGTGCGGTTTATTGTTTTTAAGTGTGAAGTAAAATTGTAGCAGTCTATTTTATTATTTTTATTTTTATTATGGAACAGTCTGTTTTATTATTATTTTTCAAATAATTGTTCAAAGAAAATAAAGCTTGTCATCTTATGTGAATCGTCAGCCAGGCAGACGATTCACATTAAATGTCAAGCCTTATTTTCTCTGAAAAAACAACAACAAAACAACAACAACAAACAAACAAAGAAAAAACAAGACAAAAAAATATTTCAAATGCTGTCTGCTGCAGTTGTGATTGGCAGTTACAGGGTAAAAAGCACAGTCCAAATGGATCAGACAACGCATTTTTATATTTGTTGGGATGAGACTCGTGTCATGTCCTACCATGTAATGACATCGAACACCGTCAATAGGTCGGATTTTTATCTTCATTACTTTGTGGAACGTAATAATTTTTCATGTTAAGCCTTTTTATCAGGACAATAAAGATCAATAAATCCTTTCGTAACTCAATAAACGAATAGCATCACCAATATAAGGTCGTCATGTAGATTAGCTGTGTTCGATTGTTGTTTCAGTTACATTTGGAAGACCATTCGCGGTAAATGAACTGACAAGGAGTACATAAGGCTTTGCAGAATGCTTATGCAAACAGCGTGAGTGAGTGTTTTTGTGTGAGTGTTTGTGTTTGGATGTACTTGTGGGTGATTGCTTATTTTTTATATGTACATTTAGAAGCATTTAGAGATCGAAACTAATTACCCGAAAACCACGACTCATTCTTGCATTCCGTTTTCGGTAAAAGCAAGTTTTAGGACTGGGTTTCTCTCTCTTTTTTCTTTTCTTTTCTTTTTTTTTTTTTCATTGTACTGAATGGTGCTACGGCCTTTTTCGTTAATAATGAAAAAAGGAGTGATGGCAGTCGGGCGTATGGCAAATGTATGGCAAAACTGATCTAGTGTTTTATTTGAACGAACTGTATGTGTGTGCGTGCTTTATTTTGTTTGCATATTTTTATTGTTTGTATATATTTTGTTAGGTGGGCCTCAAGGAAGAGTAGCTTGTAGCTAATTGTGTTACCCACTGAAAATAAAGTCTTTATTATTATTATTATTATTATTACATTGTTTCATCATAATGTTTGTGAATTTTAGTGTGATTGTTTCACTCTGATGTTTCTCTGATAAGGTAGCGGACACCGATGCGAAACGAATATATATGTAATTAGGAGCTGTATTAGAATTAAGGATGAAGTTTCACGCGAGTACATCACGATAACATGCCTATATAACTTTGACCCCCTCAAACCCCACTTTTATATAATAAAACTGGGATTTACAAGGGTATACATTATTTTTCTTATTTTGCTTAAAACATAGATTGTGGATACTCGTTAGTTCTTTTTTGTTCGTGCGTTTGTGGTTTCATATGTTTATTTTTTTTTGTTTCTTGTCATTATTTGTTCCTCATCTCATCTTCGTTCGGCCCCTCGGGAAGGCTGTGCTTCGTGATTGTGTCATTTCCCGGGTATCTTCACAGCCTGATACAACAGAAACATTGTTAATAGACACCGCCAAACTTATAAATGACAAGCAGAACTATCCCACCCCTTACTTAAGGTTTCGTTCGAATGCAACTTAGGTCAGGAAATAAATTGACTGTTGGTTGGTACCGGAGAATTTGATTTGATCAACAAAGTAAGCATTTATTTATTTATTTATTTATTTATTTATTTTACAGTTATATCCAGAATTTTATGTTTTGATTATCAACCAAAGAGTTTTGATGATTGATTCCAACACTTTAGCTGATGGTGGGTTATCAGAATATCCACAAACTTGGACAACATGTAAACATTTAAAATGCTAATATATGATTTCAGTTTGTAAAAAAATTATTTAACTACCTTTTGCACAATTGAGATGGCATATCTATCAGGCTCTGACTTCTAGACTTTTCTCTGGAGGCATTTCGAAAGCTGCATGGTTTGTTTTGATCATTTTCAAACTGTATGCTTTAGAGATAGGTAAACATATATTTGTTTTTATGATATTGTTACCAGCAATACGGTAGTTGTGTCGAAGCCTTACCTTACACCCAGGACGTTAAGGAAATGGCATACAAGGGGTTGGTGCGCCCAATCCTTGAGTATGCTAGCCCTGTTTGGGACCCACATGGAATAGTTGTCCAGCAAGAATTAGAATTATCCTCTGCTGAAAGTTCTGAGGACTCTGTCGCTAGATTTGCATTACTTGTGAGATCTAATGACTACGCTTTGCAATCGTTGGTCCTGGTGAATGAATGTCTGTTGATGTATCACCAGTAAAATATTTTGATTCTGATTCCTTGTATTTTACTGATAGTATACATACATCATTGTTACCATCATTATCAAAATCATCATCGTTGGATTTTTGATTAATGTGCAGGTACAGGGGCACCATCCACATCAGTGGGCCCCCCTTCCAGGTAGCTGGCTAGCTGAACGCATGGCAGATCTCACATAAGATCTCCAGGTATGTCTATCATGATGGTTGATAGCCGAGAATTTCCACTCTCTGCAATCCCTCTCTGTCAGCTGCTTCCATGTCATCTTGGGCCTCCCAGGCCCATGCTTTCCATCAACCTGTATGTCAAAGGTTGTCTTGACTGCATCATTAGGGCATTCCACATGTCCATACCAGGGGAGCCTTCTCTCCAGAATGAGGTCTAGATCCTCAATGCCAAGCCGCACAAGTAGCTCATTGGAACTGGTGGTGACAATGTCTTGCGGCTTGACATTGCAGAACTGTCTGATTATTGCCCTGTCATTTCACTGCAGACGTTGGAGGTTTAGCTTTGTCAATGGCCAAGTCTCATTAGCATGGAGCATTGCGTTCCGCACACAAGAGCTGTACACGCGGCCACATGTCTTGAAAGAAAGGTGGTGGGAAGAGAGAACTGGTAGTAGCTCCTTGAACTTCTTCCAGGCGGTTTTCACATGTGTTTTGGTTGAAAGGTCACAGCCACCGGCTGCTGAGAGCATGTCTCCTAGGTAGCAAAAGGAAGCTACCACCTCCAGCTTGTCAGGTCCGACTTGGACTTCCCTCTGTGGTCTGCACTTAGGAGCACTCTCAAATTTTTAGCTTTCAAAATCTAAGTTGTCAACTAATATTCCTCAAAACCTGGATAAATTAACCTTTATTAAATGAAAGAATTATTCTGTTAACTTTCTTTTTTTCACATCAAGTTGTTTTATCTTGTTGGAAAGTATGACAATGCTTTGTGTAATAACTTATTTTGTTGACTGGATCAAAGTGGATCATTAACCCTTAAAGAGCCAATCACAACTGCAGTGAACAGTTTTGATTTTTTTTTTTAATTTTCATAGAAAATAAGTCTTGACATTTGAAGGAATTGTCTGTTTGGCAGACAGTTCCGATGAAATGTCAAAATATCAAGACTTATTTTCTCTTAAAAGATATATATAAAAGAATGTTGTTTGCTACAAATTTTGTTTGATGTTTGATAAGGGTTAACTATTGGTACAATCTCAGTCAACTCCCACAAATTTCCTATGAATTGTTGCTTTGAATGGCTCCACAAGAGTTATTTTCATTTACAACAACAACAAAAAAAAAAAAACAAACAAAATAAACAAAAAACAAAACAACAACAACAACAACAAGAATCTGTCAATGCTAAGCATGCGATATATAACTGCCTTAACCCAAGAATCATATTTCTATAAATTCTCTCATGTAGTAAAAGCAGATGTAACAAAGACTATCATCCAGAATCTTATAGTCAGTATTCTCATCTTAATCAAAGAAAGGACTTTACATCCAGGGCCCAGTTGTTCAAAGCATTATTATCTTAAAAAGCTCTTTGATGACAAACTTTTTAACTGTTGTAGCTAAGGTATTTTCAAATACATTGATCCCTTCTGCTGATTCAAGAAGGGCAGTTGTTAGTTTCTGGCGAAAGAATGTGCACAATACTGGTTAACTGCTTAGAGGACTAAGCCTGCCCAATAAATGTGTGGTTAGGTAAACTGATCGCACTCAACATGACCCCATTGGGTTGACTTGGCCGTAAAACCTCAACACAAACAAACAAATACATTGATATTTTTGTTGCTAAAATGTGAGTAGCTATTACAATGCAAAAGCTACCCACATTTTTTAAGCAAAAAATATCAATGTATTTGCCGTATTTCAAGATAGAAATTTTAAAGTCACTCTAGCTAATACTTCATTAAGTTTTGAACAACTGGGCTCAGTTTTCTAGCTAAACAAGTGATATATTACTCTGCCTTAAATCATATTTCTATAAATTTTCTTACAGTGTTTACTCTAAATATTCTGCCACCTCAACTCCTTACCATTTGAACAAGTACAATTTACTACCCAATAGTTGGATGAGTGGCAAACAGTGTAGACCCTGATGAGAGGCCGCATTCTGAATCTACACTGTTTGCTCAAGTCTGTCTGTCAGAATACATATGGTAAATACGGTGTGTAGTTTAGTTGACCAGAAACAGAATCATAGAATCAGTATTCACAGCTTAATCAAAAATCAGCATTCAGACCAGTATTCTTATAAACCCATTTTTGTCAGGAGACCCCCAAAAGGGTAATTTGCAAACAGTGCAGACCCAGATCAGTGGTGTCTGGCCAGGGCCTACATTGTTTGCATTAAATACAGGAACTTCTGTTAAGCATAGTAATAACAAAAACTAATCAGACACCCTGATTTTGGAAATAGACTGATCTGAAGAGTTGTGGTAGAAGAGTCCACTTGATATAAATGGGTTAACATTAATTACAAGAGTAAATGTACATGTACCAGAGGATTTGTTAAGGAGGAGTATTTGAGGATAATTCTGGGATAAGTTCTCCATTGAAACATATATTGTGGGAACTCATTAGAAGCTTCTAGTTCTTCATAGAAACATATGCAGAGGCGCTTCTAATGAGTACCCACAAAGTATGTTTTTATGGAGAAATAGGGAAAAATATCTCCAAATTATCACCAAATACTCCAGATACTCCTCCTTAACAACTCCACTCATGTACCTTTGTCAGGGGCAGATTCTGAGGGTTTCAGGGGTCCAGTTGAACCCCTACTTCGACTCAAAATTTCATTTTCATGGGAAACTTTGGATACATTTTGATAAGTTTAGGACACTTTTCCTGAAACTTCTCTTCAGCAAGTCCATTTTACTTCCTGTGAATGTATGTAAAATTGCTGGATTAGTGGCAAACAGTGTAGACCCAGATCAGACGCCGCTGAATGCAGCGTCTGATCTGGGTCTATACTGTTAGCTCAGGCCTGTCTAGTAGAATAAGAAGAGTAAGTATGGTAATATGATTAAATTGAACCCATTCAGAAATCCTGGATACGCCCGGTTTATGTAAATATACATGTATTGATATTGGTGATTGTTATAGCCATGTGTGTACATATTGTTGTCACTCATTCTCAATAAAGCGGTGCACTTTGATTTCAAGATAACAAACAAATCAACTTCATTTTATCCTAAATATATATGTCAGGAAGGAAAGTTTGACCATTGAAGAAAGTCCATTTCAAATATTTTCAAGATGAATTGTCAGGCTTTCGTTTGACAGTCCATGAAAAAAAGCCAGGTAAACAACAACATTTTTTTTAAATTGAAAGGTTTGTTGCTTTGTTCCGTTTGGTTTGTTGTATATTAAAATCATGTTATGGTATTCTCAAAACAGATAAGACCTTATACACATCATTATCTATTAAAGTAGTTACTCATAGTATGTTCGACCGTGTGTGTATATGTTTTCTGTATTAGTAAACACTCATTTCTAGATAGGTTATATTTCATGTATTAAACAGTATACATGTATGGTGAAAAGTACATTTTATCAACTGTCAAATTTAAGTTTTGCAAGTTTCTGTTGTTGTATTTAACTCATATAATTGAAATTTTTATCAATCTAGATTAATGTATCAATCATTCTCTTAGTATAGTGTACCTTTAATTAGTTTGAGGCACATATATTTTTACATGGGTAAAATGTAAGGAACCTTTCTGTAAAAGTACCTTTTAAAATAAAGTACTAATTAAATGATGAGTAAAACCAAATATGTACGAACACTATCGTTTTTTTGTTTATTTAATATGTTTAAATCTTTTAAACAATGAAACATTACTAATCTAAAATACAACTCATGTTATAGTGAGAAAATGAAAGGTTCGTTATATTATAGAAACTACTTGTCAACACTTTATTAGATTTTACATCAGTTGATATATACCGATTGAATTAAGCAGAATACAAGCAGTGCTTTTTAATATCATCTTGTAGTCTTTTGTAATTTAATTAATATAAAGTAACTCTAACTGAACTGCTGTTTGTGAACACAGAATGAAAGAAAGGTTCGTAACCAAACTAATTAAAGACTTTTAGTCTACACACATCAATTAACTTTATTTTATTTTCTTTTACATAAATAAAAAATATAATCCTGGTCTTTTCAAGAACTTTTTCATTGATTTCGGGCATTTTCCTTGACTTAACGACTGTTGAAGATTTTGTATAAGGTAGGTCAGATAAAACACACACACACAGATCACTGTAACCTACTTTTGAAATGCGATAGATATATCCACTTAACACATTTTGTAATCCCAGTATGTAAACTTGTCTGGTGCATGTCTACTGTACTGTACAGCAGATATGCACCAGACATTTTTTATCTCCTGTATAAAGAAGATCAGAGCTAAAATTACATGTCTCAGTGACCTACATTTGATACTTAACACAGCGTCTTTGTTAGATATACCTACACATCAAATTGCATAAACATTGACCTTATAGTGCATAAAATAAGCGCCAGAAGACTTGTTCTGTATAATGTAGGCCAGAGGGTAGAAATATATAAACTAGTGACCTACTTTTGGAACGCGATTTGTCATTTTCCTTGTTATACCCATTGCATGGATCACCTGTCATTACTGACGACGACCAATCCTAATCAAATGTGTGAAGTGTTACTGTTTGTGTGTTCTTAGACATACCCATACACCAAGAATGGATATGGTATGCCCAGGTCATACAGTTCAAGAGATATACTCCGAACAATACCTAGGACTGACGGAACGCAGGACAGATGAACTACAAACCTATAATTCCCAGCCCGTATCTGTTCTTCTTATTAGAGTTCAGATAGGTCATTACCAATCAGACATACCGCAGAGAAATAGAAATATTCTTATATGTTTGTACAAAATTATAAAGAGCTGTATACAACTTTACATCCCAATCCCAGTTTTGTAGGCTGTGTAAGTTTATTTTGTGACCACAGGATTAATTATGAAAAAAAAACACGCCATGCTTCAGATTTTTTTTATTTATTATTTTTTTTATTTCTGAAAGGTAAAGTGCTATATTTAAATGGATTCATATAATTTTTATAGTTGATAGCACCATAAATTATACCACTTAGTTTTGATCTAGTTGCATATTAATTTAGAACTTCTAGGCAAAAACATCCCTATTGATAATGAATGACATGCATCTCAAATATGGAATGGTTCATTATCAACAGGTAACGAACCTTTACAGGCATAATACTCATACTACTGACTTCAGTAACCAAGTCATGCGTTTCATCTGTGTAGAGTCGTGTTTCATCTTTATAGAGCAGAGGTGAATGTAAAAATCAATGTTTAGAGCATCGAAAATTATTTCAATGTTAGTATTTTTGTCATATAAAAACACCTTTGAACACTCAGCGTATTCATAAACTGGTGTCTTGTTATAATCATGAAATAAATGCTTGTAGAAGTTTTGTATTCAGTTCATTTTCAATCATATATGATATCTCTTATTTAGTACTTCCTTTAGAGGACGTGTGAATAATGTCAAAACACAAACAATAGCCATATGCCGAGGTAGACACATTTTTTAAAAGGTTCGTTACCTATGATCGCGAACCTTTCTCATTGTTTGGTGCTTTCCACATGCATTTATGGTTAAGATAATGTTTAACAGTTGTTTGCAGATAAATAATATATTGACTGGTTTCTAAAATATATTAAAACAATTCATTATGTAAATATATGTGTGCGGGCCCCCGTAGCCTAGTGGATAAGAGAGTTGACTCTTAATCCATTAGGTTTCTCACCGCTGTGGTTCGAGCCTCGCTCGGGTCATATGTGGGAAAGCCAAGTTCTGCTTACGGATGGTCAGGTGGTTTTTCTCCGGGTTCTCCGGTTTTCGCCCACCTTCGATGAACGATCGGCTCGATATAAGTGAAATATTCTCGAAAGGGCCGTAAAACCAAAAAAAAAAAAAAAAAAGAAAAAAATATATGTGTAAATGCATCTTACCATTTGTACCGAACCAAAAGAAAAAGAAATAATCTCAGTTCTCACATGTATATGTGATCTCTGGGAAGGTAATTTCGAAAGAATGAAACGTCATCAAATTTATACCGTCACTGAAATTTGCGGACAAAGTAACTGACATTTATTAAAACATGTACATCAATACTTTTGCTGGTTTGTCAAACGATGTTAACGAACCTTTCATTACGAACCTTACTTTTATTTCCCTTACCTTCAGCACTGTATAAGAATCTTGCTTTAAATGTCTCTTATGGGGATATGCGTCCTTGTACTGATTGAATCAGCACATGCTTTATGTACATTGGATGTAACCAAGACAGGTAAGTCTAATTCGGAGTAACAAACCTTCATGCTTAACTCAAACTTTTTTGTAATCGTTTTTGATAAGAAATTCGATAAAAGTAGGATCTTCTCAGGTGCTTCTAGCAATCTTTTATTGTTGGTATTATAAAACAGTATAGAATACTACATGTTTTGTATCAGTCGCTCAAAATGCCTATAATTAAACAAGTTTTCAATCTATGTAATGAACCTTTCTACTGATTTGACGACAACAGGGAATGCTGGACTAAAACCGCAAAAAGATGATGAGTTACATACACGTTATCTCCTATGGAGGTTGAAGCATGTAGGACTTCACCAAACACAATTAATTTACTAATTTGTCATGTAATACTATGAAAAATATAGTCTAAATGTTGAAAACTGGAAAGCGACAGTAACGAACCTGTCGTTTTGGCATCTTTTCAAAGCTGATACAAAATAGAAAAGATCGACAGAAAGATAATTATTAGCCGATTAGGACTGCTGGGGTGTTGAGCAACTGTGGATAAACTAATAATGTTTCCAAAACGTTCAACGGTTTTGTAAAGTACCGACGACTGTCTAAAATTCAATGTGCACCGGTTTATTGAGAATGCGTTTATATCTGTTAACGCTTAGCATGCTGGGTAAAAAATTCATCAAGTGACATTTTGATATGTTTATCTTATTTTCCTCGGAAACTTCGGTTTTGACATTTCATGCAAACTGTCTCTTAAAGAGACAGTTTGCATGAAATGTCAAAGCCTATTTTCAGGGAAAATAAGAAAAATATCACCGGTTTGTTGTCTGCTGTCTGCTTTACCCTTGTCCTGATGAACCTGGATATACCCTGCCTTTGCAAACAGTGTAGGTCCAGATCAGTTGGCTTCTGAAGAAGCCAACTGATCTGGATCTGCACTGTTTGTCAATTAGTATTTGAATTTGTATGAACAACTTGGATCAAGTAATCTGATTGGCTGAAAATTGGAAATAGGCGTGGCATCTTAATTTATTCAGCATGACAAGGGTTAAACAAACAGTTTGATCCCTGTCTACACTGATCACTGTTCAGCCAGCACTTTTTAGATTTTTAGATACAACATCATATGAGCCAGCGCACAACAAAAATTACAATAAGACTTGTGCAACCAGCAAAGACTCAGATCAGCCTATGCATCTGTGCAGTCTGATCAGAATCTTCACTGATCAGGTGTGCCTTCTACAGCCTCCCAGAGAGGGTTAAAGGAAAACCCCTGCCATACTGGGTGGATGTACAGGCTGAACTGAGTCTTTGTTGGTTACACAGGTCTTATTATAGGCATTGTCGTGTACTGGCTCAATAATAAAATTTCAAATTTTAGGTAAGTATGGCAAAGCGTTAATCTGTCCATACAGTAAGGGTTCTTATGGTAAATGACACATGTCATGCTTTATAAATTAAGTTTCTTTACATTACATTATTTGTTAAATTGTCATATTTTACAATGCACTTTTAGAATCTTTCCTCTCAAACAGGAATTAATTTGAAAATGGAAAATGTCTAAGTAGTCAGATGGCTTGACATTTCCAACTGAATAAGT
The DNA here is from genome assembly GCA_964016985.1 of Anodontia alba. Lineage (NCBI taxonomy): Eukaryota > Metazoa > Mollusca > Bivalvia > Lucinida > Lucinidae > Anodontia > Anodontia alba. The sequence goes on along the minus strand of OZ024821.1, from coordinate 106,825,438 downwards.
GTCATCAAAATTCATTTCAGATACATGTATGTAAGAGGCATACTTTTGCCAAATACATTACGAAAACAAGTCTATTCAAATATACTGAAAATTTTACCACCAAAAAATGAAAATTTTCAGATAAAAATCTGATATTTTTCATATTTCTGCTAAAAACATAGATAGTGGGTACTTGTTAGAACTGCCTCAGTGAGCCAGTTCTAATGAGTACCCACTACCTATGTTTTTGAGCAGAAATAAGAAAACATAATGTATACCCCTGTAAACCCCAGTTTTACTGTATAAAAGTGGGGTTTAAGGGGGTCAAAATTATATAGGCATGTTTTCATGATGAGTTTGTAAATTATCAAAAAATTAATACCCATAAAAAATCGAAAATGCCCTAAAATCTCGATCAGTGGATTTCTAAAATCTCTAACACAACTTTCTTCAGGTATTTTTTTTACAGGCAGACTCAAATTTTGGTAACTGTTTTTACCATTATGGAACCAGAATATAAAGTAGTTTTGAAAGCTACTGTAATAGTGGAATACAGGGCTTAGTTGTTCAAAGCGTCGTTAGCTTAACAAGCTTGTTAAAGGTCATTTCGTTAACTGTTTTAGCGGATTCAGTATACAATATTCTGATATTTTTTGCTGAAAAAATGTGAGTCGCTTTGCACCGCAAAAGCTACTCACATTTTTCAACAAAAAAATTCAGCATATTTGCATATCACTCGATGTAAATTTTAACGAATCGTTAACTAATGACATCGTTAGCTTTGAACAACTGTGCCCAGAAATTTACTTTTAGTCCAATACAGTGAATTTATGTAGAAATATGGACCAGGAATCATATTTTAATTTGAAACAAAACCAGGAGATACCAACTGAAAATAAAAAATAAACCACAGACTTCCATCACCACATTAACCATTTCCACATGACAGTCACCTGAATGCCCACGGATTAGTATTAGATTATGCACAGGCGATCTGAGATGTGGTACTTGCTGCAGACATGAGAAATGTACAATTTGAAAAATAAAGGCCTGGATAAGTTTATGTATCTGTGCAGTACAGTCAGAGTATTTACTGATCATTCATGTACATTACTATTCTCTATCCGATGTCTGTAGTCGTATCAAAAGTCAGTTTTGTTACATTTTCTATAGACTGGCTCCAGTCGTTTTTGTTTTATATCTATTTTTCTTTTTCTCTACAATATTTTTTTATCATGATCCTCTTTAATCCAATTTCAAGTTACCTATGGCTGAACAAAGGGACTGAAGTAAACAAAAATTCTACAAGCTATACAAGTGTTGTGTCCCCTCAAAAAAAAAAAAAAAAAAAAAAAGAAGAAGAAAAAGAAAGAAAAGAAAAACAAAGAAAGGGTCTGGGGTCGAGTACCATCAGTGCAGAAAAGACTCAATTTTTTTCTGACAATCTGTATTAACCTTTGTCATACTGAATAAATTAAGGTGTCACGCCCACTTCTAATTTTTAGCCAGTCAGATTGTTTGATCTGATTTGTTGCTAGAAATTCTCATATTTAATGGCAAACAGTGCAGATCCAGATCCAGATCAGTTGGCTTCTTCAGAAACCAATTGATCTGGATCTACACTGTTTGCAAAGGTAGGGTATATCCAGGTTCAGCATGACAAGGGTTAACCTCCTTAACTAAACACCCATGGCAATCTTACAAAGTAATTCCCCACTACCCCCCCCCCCCCCCCCCCCACACACACACACACACATTCCCCCAAACCCAGGATACTGACTCTCTTGATGCTTACGTATTAGCTAACAGTATTTTTAATTATTGCCTGATAGTGCTTCATTACCCATAAAATTAACTGTTACCATTTTTTCTGAACAATTCAGCAGACAACAAGCAGGCAATATTTTTCTTATTTTTCTGACTTCCAAGCACCCAATATCAGAAATTTGATACAGACCATTAACTTTTCAGCAATGACAGTCTAAGTTTACCTAACAGATTTTATTACCCTCAGCTGTTTGGTGAGAACCATTAAGTATTGCAATGAGAGAAAGTTTAAAAGGTCAGCAGGATGAATTCTGCCTAGACCAGTTTCACTTGTTACCAGACCCTTTCTTTCTAGCCAAGGGACTGAAGTAAACAAAAATTCTACAAGCTATACAAGTGTTGTGTCCCCTCAAAAAAAAAAAAAAAAAAGAAGAAGAAAAAGAAAGAAAAGAAAAATAAAGAAAGGGTCTTGGGCCAGACTACATTTTCTATAACATCCTTGCATTTTCATGTGATCATATGGAGATGCACTTCAGTAATGTCATAAAATCTCAAAAGGCTGGTAAAACTGAACAAATTTGTATGAACACAGGTTTTATTGCATGTTTTCAATTGTTAAAATTTTATACCGTAGTTACCCAAAGCATATGAACGTACTGAGGAAATAATGTAGACCCAGATGATTTGCTGCAACATGGGGCATCTGATCGAGTCTACGTAGTTTTTAGACACACCAACAAGTGGTAAAATGGACATGCAAATTTTAACCCAATTATACCAAGATTCCCATAAAAAGGACATTGGCAAACAGTGTAGACCCAGATCAGATGCCGCAGAATGCGGCATCTGATCAGGGCCTGTACTGTTTGCATTAAATAAATGAATTTTTATAAAACATGGTAATAACAAACACTAACCAGACACCCCTTCTGGTAGTAATAACCCTGTCCAAAGAGTTTGGGTAAAAGAGTCCATTTGGTTTAAATGGGTTAAGATGGGTATGATAAAGGTTAAGTCCAGATATATAGGGTAAATATGGTACATTATGAAAAAACCTATCTTTGGACATATCCTGATGATGCAAGTATCTTTCATCCCTACAGAACAGATACCTTTGCAAACAGTGCAGATACAGATGAGATGGCTTGTAAGGACCCTTCTCATCAGGATCTACACTGTTTGCCATTCTGCTATTGATTATTGACTGAAACACCTATTTGCAACAATGTATGTGTACAAATTCAGAGATGGAAGGGAAAAGTCCATGTCTCGGGGGGAGGGGGTGGTGAGGGGTAGTTAAAGGGTTAAAGTACTAAGGGATCCAAGACCAGAATGTAGGTACCCTAAGTACTGGCACAGACAGGCTTAAGCAAACAGTGTAGACCCAGATCAGATACTGCTGAATGCAGCATCTGATCAGGGTCTACTCTGTTTGCCATACATACAGCACTACTTTAGACACATCAGCAGGTAGTAAAATTGACTTCTTCAGATGTCAAGACAAGTGCCGTAAAAGTTAAGGTGTCCCAATACTTTGGATGAATACAGTAATGTCTAAATATTTAGGGTGAATGTCATTTTGTCAGGGCAGTGAAGACCGAAATCAGATTCATCTATCAGTTTTAAGATGCATCAACAGGTAGTACATCACAACCTCTTTATAACACGGTTCGTTATAACATTGTTTTGGATATAACATGTTTCAAAGATGGATCCCAAAAATGTATAGATTATTTTGGTCTTTTTTCAATATAATCTATACATTTTTGTTTGGATATATCACGGTTGTTTAACTAACAGGTTTTATGCTATGGACCCCAACAAAAGTGTTATAAAGAGGTTGTGGTGTATAACTTTGGTGTGATTACATTGCACTGAGACATCATCAAAAGCAACATGTAATGGTAACATTGGAAGGCATCATGGTAATTGTGCAATATCAAGTAAGCATACTGTTAATGAGTGATATCTGCACGCTTTCTCCTTAAATTTTATCGCATAATTGTAACCCATTGTAGACTGAATAAACTCCCTCACACTATATATTGAAAGAGTCCAATTTCAATTTTAGATATGAGATTCAGATATTCCTAGAAAAAAATGGCTAAACCATTTGCAAACAGTGGAGACCCTGATCAGATGCTGCATTCTGTGGCGTCCGATCTGGGTCTGCACTGTTTGTCAATTACCTATTACGGGTTCCTAGACTACAATGGGTTAATCAATCAATATTTATAGCTATATAATAAACTCCTTTATACTGCTGACTACCTGTATGTCTTTCTGTCTTTCTGTCTGACTAACATCTGGGTCCTTTTTGGTACATCAAATCTTACCTTTCCAAAACACATAGTCTGATTTTATTCAACTTTTGTATGTTGTTTGCCACGAGCTCTCAGGGTAATGAATTGTGGGCAGATTTTAAAAATACTAGGTTTCAACACCATTTGCAAGAACTTCACTTTTTTGTTGAGTCTGGTTGATATGGTGGAGCAAGATCTTAATGGGACTAAATTATGTTATGTTATGTTTTTTTGTTTTTTTTTTACTTGTTGCTCTGTTTTTTTTTTGTTGTTTGTTTTTTTGTGTGTGTTTTTCTTTTTTATTTTTCCAAAAAAATGTAGAATCCTGTACTTGCAAGTTAAGATAATTAACCAGGCACAAAGCCAACACTCAAAATTTTGATAGCAACTGTTACATGTAAAAACTGTGCTAGACTCAGACTGGTACATAGCTCATTGTATATACTGACCAACTAAATGGCTGTTAACATTGCTGTATATTGATTTGTTAGAATTTTTGTAATAATTTATACAAACTGGTACAGGTTATTTATGGCTACTTTACAAGCAGGTTGAACTACAGTGCTGTGAGGTCTGAGGTTATATAGTTACTGCATAATTCAGATAGGAGGGTTAGCCAGATGAATAATTTTCTCATTTCTCCATAAAAAAAACATGTTATGGGTACTCATTAGAAGTGCCTCATTTGGGTGCTTCTAATGAGTACCCACAATATGCATTTTAATCTCTCATGGAGAAATAAGAAAAATATCAATAGTTTTTGGTTAAAAAGCTATGAGTTAGGTCTGGTTCTAAAGTATCCATGTTTTGTTGTGATTGGAAGTGCAATAATTTTTAATGTTAGATTTAATATTAGATAGTTTTATTAACATTGATTAGCGTGTTGGCTGATAATCATTATATACGAGGGATGTTCGAAATGAATTGCTTATTTCTATGTGAAGACTTCAAATTTCAAGTTAGCCCAAAAGTACTCATTTCATGCCCTCGAAGTACTCCCCGTGGCTAGAAATGCAAAGTTTCAGCCGATGTATCCACTTCTTGAAGGCGTCACGGTACGCTGATTTAGGCACATTAATAAGGTACTGATGAATGGCAGATCCAAGTGCCTGTCGGGACTGGTATTTCCGCCCAGCAAGGAATGCTTTCAATTTCGGAAACAAAAAGAAATCACATGGGGCAAGGTCTGGGGAATACGGGGGGTGAGGCAAAACAGTTACTTTTTCTTTCTTTAAAAAGGCCGTAACTATTGCGGAGGTATGAGCTGGGGCATTGTCATGTAGAAGACGGACATGTTTAAAACCAGTGGCAGGGCGTCCTTTCTGATAATACTTTTTCAGTTTCTTCAGTACTACGTCTTTGTAGTACTTTCTGGTGATGCTTTTGCCCTTTTTCTCTGGCACTTTTATTGCGACTCCTTCACCAGAGAAGAAGATTGCATACAAAACCTTCTTTGTACTCAAAGAAAGTTTGGCAATTATTGGGCGTTCGCTGTGTTTAGTGGCCTAGATCTTATTGCCTTTCTGACGGGTTCAAAATAATGGACCCAGGTTTCATCACCTGTGACGACATTGGCAAACTGCTTTTTGTCATATTTTGGAAACATTTGAAGCAGCGTTTTGGCCACTTTAACCCGTTGCCTCTTTTGCTCATCAGTCAACAGATGTGGCACCCATCTAGCAAAAATCTTTCTGACTTTCAAATGCTTCTTCAAAATAAGGTGAACCGTTGATAGTGATATGCCTACCTTTTGTGCAATATCACGAACTGTAAATCTGGCATCTCCTTCAATGATTTCCTTTATTTTGGAAACGATTTCTTTACGAGATGCAGATTTTAGCCTACCTGATTTCGGTGCATTTTTGATGGACTCTACACCAGACTCAAATTTCTTTTTCCACCGCCGAACTGTGTCATAAGACACACAAGAAGGTCCAAAAGCAGTAGAAATTTCATTCATCAGCTTCTTCAAAGAACAACCAAGTTTTGAGCGAGCTTTGATGTAAGCCCGTATTTCATCTTTTTTGTCGACGCTTCTACCAACCATTTTTACTGCAGTGGTCAATGACTGCGTGTATTCAAATGGCAAATTTTATGTCTTACACTTAGTCTAACATGTACATTTATACACCATTGTGTAGATATTGAATAGCCCTATACAGGTATGTATTGGTTTTTTATCGTGCCCCACGTTAATATCGAGCTAGAGGACAATAAGCAATTCATTTCGAACATCCCTCGTATATCTATAAATAAAGGTGATAAATAAAATTTAAGTTTCTGTGTCTGTATTCTGACTCCCACAGGTAGAGAATGTAATCAGAATTTATTTCCAAGAGAGGTATTAATCCTTTACCACTCCACTCTCTGGGTAAATGGAGCAGATGTAGTGACAAAATGATGGTATTTTCCCCAGAAAACATGCTTTGATATTTCATGCAAATAAGGAGACAATTTGCATGAAATGTCAAAGCCTATTTTCAGGGAAAAATAAGTATTTCAAAATGTTGCCTGCTGAAATTTTTACGCAGCATGCTAAGAGTTAAAAGGAATTTCAATAACAGTGCAAACCCAGAAATACTTTTATTTCCAAGTAATGCAAATGTTTGATCAATGCATCCACCCCGATTTTGACTTAAAACACATAAAAATTATCATCATTTACTAATTTTCACATCAAAAACAACTTGACCAGATTATGGTTGATGTCCCATAAAATGGACCTTATCAAATTGTACACACTTGTCAGATGCTGCAGAAAGTGTCATCTAATCAGGATTTGCACTGCTTGTAATAAAACAGCTGCTCTGTCACAGTGTGTGTGTGTGTGTGTGTGTGTGTGTGGTTGGTTGGGTTGGATGGTTCAATGGCCCAGTCAATACTATTAAGGTCATGTCAAGCCGGTCAGTTTACAAGCTCAATTTTCTTGGGCAGGATTAGTCCTCTAAGCCGTTAACCAGCTTTTGTGCTCATTCTTTCGCCAGAAACTGATGACTGCCCTTCTTGAATCAGTGGATGGGAATGACTGTAGAAAAAATAACATGATCAGTCTCCACGAAAGAATGTTGCCGGACCCGGCGGGGATCGAACCCGCAAACCCAGTCAGACCATCAGAATATTGATATTCTTTTTTTTCCACATCAAGAAAACACGCCTATATAATTTTGACCCCCATAAACCCCACTTTTATGTAGTAAAACTGGGGTTTACAGGGGCATACATTATTTTTCTTATTTCTGCTCAAAAACATAGATTTTATATATTTCAAGTTGAGCAGAAATATGAAAAATATCAATTTTTTATCTGAAAATTTTCAGTTTTTGGAGGAGAAATTTTCTATATATTTGAATAGGCACATCCGACTGAGCCACCAAGGCCAGCCTCTGTGTGTGTGTGTGTGTGTGTGTGTGTGTTAAATGGATAAATGGAAAAATCCTTTACTAATCACATCTGCACCAGTCTTCACAGTGTGGTTGAATTAAAGGACACTATTTCGTAATGCATTTTGAAGATTTTTTTTTCTTTATTCCGGCTCAAATTTAGGAACTAATAAGAACTAACACAAAATCCTTCACCGGTTTAAAATCAGCAGCTTTCCAGCATCCCTATAACTTCTGAAAAAGTCCTATTTTTAGGTCTCCTTAAATGCTTTAAAACACTTGAAAAATAGGCAATATTTCCCCAGCTACTTACCCTAGGAAACTGGGGTATTGTGGAGGGGGTAAAAGTCGTTCCCATTCCCTTACACTACACCTCCCTTTTTCAGGTTAGTGTTTCCAGTTTTCAGCTATGGATATAATTGTCTCAATTTCCAAAGTAAAACTATATAGGTTTAGCCATCAAATGTGGTGCAAGGTGCAAATAATCCTAGCTATTTGTTAAATTAGGCCTATTGTTAGCCCTTTTTAGGCCGAAGCCTGCTGTAAAGCCTGAAACTGATGACATTTGAAACATTTGAGGAAAATGGGCTGTGTTCTCCCTTGTTTAAATGCTTTTTTTTCACCTCAGAGAGGTGAAGACAAGTCACCCACTCATCTGTCAACATACCAGATTATGACTGTGGCAATCATAATTTATCATTTGTTTGAAGTTTTGTACAAACACATCCGGTCCCATATCTCAAATTTATTTGATTTTTCACATTCCATATGCTAACCTATTTCACTCAATTCGAAGTCGGCGATTTTGTTTTGTTCAGGTGATTTAAATGTGTTGCTAATCCGCTTGTTTCTTCTCTGGATCTACTTCAAAGAGCTCTGGTAGTAACTATGTTAACGCCGACAGTAATCGGTAAAGCAACCAGCAAAATTGTAGCAGACGACATTATAATTCTACATAATTTTTCATATAGAAATTAAGGCTTGACATTTCTTGTGAATCGTCTGCAGACATTCTAATTTTTCTTGTGAATCGTCTGCCGACATTCTACATGGTCTACATGGCATTATGCGGATGCCCTGCCAGTCTGTATGTGAAGAATCTTCGCTCTTTGTTATTATAGCAAAGGTTTCCACACAATGCCCGTTACTTCAAGCTTTACAACTCTCTGGGCTAACTCAGAGGACGACAAATTGATGACATTTTTCTTAAATTTTCTCAGGAAACAAGATTTGACAGTTTATGCCAATTGTCTCCACTGGAGACAGTTGGCATGAAATGTCAGTCTGTTTCTGGAAAAAATAAGAAAAACATATTTCAATATGTCGTCTGCTGAAAATTTTACCAAGAGTGCTAAGCGTTAATTTTCGGTTATGGGAAACTTCTTCCTGAACCTACAAAGACTTACGAATTTCGAAGTCTGACCAAGGACGTTCTATGCATCCATGCAGTCTGATCCGGGTCTAGCTGTTTGGTTTTTAGGCTTAAAAAGTTCAAATATTGTCCTGGCCAACCCTGATAATGGACACTCTTGTCCGGTCCTGTACTGTTCTGATATAACGTAGCGTAGTTTCTTGCGCACCTGTGTGTTGGCTTTTTTTTCCCCAAGCTAAGTTCACCTTACATGTTTTTATTTATTTATTTATTTTTTTATATATAATCTGGATATAACGATGATTTAATTTTGACGCTTAACATTTCAGAAAAAAAAAAAAAAAAAAAAAAAAAAAAATTGAAATATTTTTCTTATTATCCATAGGAGACAATTTGCCTGATATGTCAAAGCCTATTTTCTGAAAAAAAAAAAAAAAAAAAAAAAAAATAATAATAAGACAGATGTTATCAGTTTGTCGGCTGATGAATATGTCCAGAGAATGGTATGATAAAGGTGAAATAAAATCTGAATAAAGGATGGTGTTAGGGCTGAGATCACTGGAGTTAACTTTACTGAACGACGGAATTTTCCAGGCAAATAGTACAGACTCGAAAACAGCATAACAGAAATAACCTTAAGTATTGGCACCGACTACTCTGAGCAGTGTAGACCCTGCTCAGACATGTATTCGGATAGGCGGGCCTGGGCAAACAGTGTAGACCCAGATCAGACGCCGCAGAATGCGGCGTCTGATCAGGGTCTACACAGTTTAATACTCATCCAGCAGTTTTTCAACATATCAGTAGGTAAATTATGGATTTGATCATTTTTTAGGAGAAGTACGATAAGGGTTAAGATGTTCCAGTTCCATTATGATACGGTACATTACATTTTAGATGGCTGGCCTTGGTGGCTTAGTTGGATGCGCGTTCGAATGGTGATCAGGAGGTTGCGGGTTCAACCCTCGCCGGGTCGGCAACATTCTTTCGTGGAGGTTGCTCATGAAATATTTTCTACGGTCATTCCCTCCCTTCCGCTGATTCAAGAAGGGCAGTTGTCAGTTTCTGGCGAAAGAATGTGCACAATACTGATTACCACTTAGAGGACCAAGCCTGCCCAGTAAAAGTGTGGTTAAGTAAACTGACCGCGCTCGACATGACCCCATTGGGCTGACTAGGCCGTAAAACACCAACACAAACAAACATTTCAAATGAATTTGTCTATTCGTGGGTACTCAGAATGTATTAACTTATAACCTCTTGAGAAATATATTGTAAAAGGAGTGACCCTTGAGAGCAATGGACATGCACACAAGAATAAAATAGCTGACGTGTCATGTTTTCTGGGCCAGACTGTCAAGGTTCGGCAAATTAAGCCTCATCAAATTCCGGAATGGGCTCAATGATCACAAATATCAGAAAATATAAACTGCACTATAATGAAGTACCAGGAGTCGTATAACGGCCCTTCACGAAAACTCGCCTATATAATTCTGATTCTGATGTGCGGGTTGTTTTTAAGTGTGAAGCAAAATTGTAGCATATGAGAGTCTATTTTATTATTGTTATTTTTTACATAATTATTCAAAGAAAATAAATCTCGTCATCTCATGTGAATCGTCAGCCAGGCAGGCGATTCACATTAAATGTCAAGCCTTATTTTCTCTGAAAAGAAAAGAGAAAAACATATTTCAAATGCTGTCTGCTGCAGTTGTGATAGGCAGTTACAGGGTAAAAAGCACAGTCCAAATGAATCAGACAGCGCAGTTTTTATATTTGTTGGGATGAGACTCGTGTCATGTCCTACCATGTAATGACATCGAACACCGTCAATAGGTCAGATTTTTATCTTCATTACTTTGTGGAACGTAATAATTTTTCATGTTAAGCCTTTTTATCGGCATACTGGAAAAGCAGGGCTGGACCCATGGGGTGGACCGATGGGATGGGCCCTTTGGCTGGGCTGATGGACTGGACCCATAGACTTGGGCTCAAGGTTAAGACCTGAATAAGGTGGGTGGACCGATGGGATGGGCCCTTGGGCTGGGCTGATGGGCTGGACCCATAGACTTGGGCTCAAGGTTTAGACCTGAATAAGGTGAGGACCTCTAAGTTGTTGGCTAATGTTTATCTGCTAGCACAATAAAGACAGCTGACCACTCATGAACTTTAGCATTGCTGATAAGGAAGTCCCTTGAGACAGTGTGTCAAAAAATCTGAGCTACTGCCATATACTCCACTAAAAGTGGAGCCTTGGAGTTGATTAGGAACGATGTAATCATGTTCTATTTTTTACAGCTCATCAGTGGTATTTGGGTATGTTGGGAATATGATAAAATATTAAAATCATAAAGGTTCTGTTCAGATGAACACTATATATACACAGGAATGCCAGATCATGTGGTTTAACTCCCTCTTCCTCCACCCTACGCTGAACCACAATTTTGATAAGTAGACTCATTTTGGATAGGTCCTTTTCCAACAGATGGGGTGTCTGATTAGTTTTCATTATTATTATGTTTTATAGAAATGCCTATATTTAATGCAAACAGTTTAGACCCTGATCAGATGCTGCTTTCAATGGCATCTGTCCTGGGTCTACATTATTTACCAATGTCACTTTTATTGGATGCTAGCAAACAGCAACTTCAAGGCAATTTAGTGATTGTGTAGACATGTGTGGGCCTTTACTGTTCACACATACACTTAGGCAAAAACCTTGACGTCTCTGTGGATGGAACCTTACAAGCAGCAAGGTTAGAAAATGTACTTTATAATGTGTCAAGTCTCAGGTTAGTCTGTACATTCCACTGTCTGATCAAGTCTTTGCTGTCGCTCTGGAAACGAAGGGTGTAAGATGTCATCAGTGAGGAGGAGGGGGCAAATGGGACAACTAAGACTCACAACAAGCTACCCGGATGTACAGGCTGATCGGAGTATTTGTGTAGTGCTATTTCTATACATTGTAGCTCATACCGGTTTGCGAACAGTACGCAATTGCAAATACAATGTATAAGACCAGAAATGCCCCATTTTGTCCCTGAGACAACGATTTTTTCCAGATTACATAGCCTTATGTGTTTTCCCTATCCTTTTAATATGGTGACCTTAGAATAAAAACACTGGTGGCCTTAAACTGTTCAGATAACCTTGTATCACTAGTCTAATTTGTTTCATTTTGACCTTAAAATACAGGACAAGTGTGGCACTAATGAGTGTCCAGGGACTTAGGAAAATTGTATTCTTATAGGAGCAGTTTAGATTGTAAACCAAGTAAACGTTCTGAGTAAGTGTGGTCAAAACAAAATTTCAAATACTTTGCAGATACAAACACAGACACCGATCAGGAGGCACATTTGCGCAGTCTGACAAGAATATACGCTGTTCACTTGTGTTCAAGGTCAATACAGTATGTCAGCTAGGTGCACATAACAAAACTGTGAGATACGCAGGCTGATCTGAGTCTGTATTGATTTCAGGTTTATATTGAAAATGAATACAGTACTGACCCTAAATATTTGGACAGAATGTGTTAGAAAAAAAAATGTTGACCAAGATCGGATGCCACATTTCTGGTCAACACTGTTTGCGACTAATCCATCAGTTAAAGGCACATCAGCTGTTAACAGAACTAACTTGTTCAAATTTATAGACAAGTATAGTAAGGAAAGTACGAAGCCCGCATATTTAGAGTAAATACAGTAACTGTGATTTGTGGGCGGTAGGATGGTGCGCCCTCCTGCCAACCCCGACGCCGCCACACTCCCCCCCCACCCCCTCTATCACTGGCTTTTCGTAGGAAGTTTCTTGCGTTCAAGGGCTTGTATCTCATCTATACCATTCTTCTTTACTCTCTCCCTCCCACCGAGAGAAAGCTGTACATGACTAATATTCATGGTAGAGTATTAAACTTGAACTCGTTTCTTAATAATAATATTCACACAGGAATATCCGCCAGAGCATGAAGAATACAAAACTGATGCTAGGGGAGGGGAGGGGGGCTAGTATCGGTCTCAGAGAGTCTGACATATTTGAGACTAAATGTCGTTTTAGCTATTATATGAACCATATTGCTCAACTGACTAACGATTTCTGGGTCAAGCCTCTTCATTTTATCCCCCACCCATCACTTCGTCCTTATTTAAGGGGAATGCATACACTTTCAAGAGAAGCGACGGTTTTGCTCCCTTTTGAAAAGGGATCTATGCTAAAAGAGGTTGCTCCCCTTGGGAGCACATTCTTTCCTTTTAGAGTAGACCCTTTACAAGCGTGTGCCTACCGTTCAACCTCCCCCCACCCTTCCCATCATTAAATTACTTGACAACTGGGCATTTGTCTGGCATATATCTGAAAAAAGGTAAACATGTCTGGCACAGATGAGCGGATATGATGCGTAAGCAGGCTTACCATTTTAAATCAAACAGTCCCGTAGGCAGCAACAAAATTAAGGAACCCCAACTGTTTGTTAACTTGTCAAGCTATATCAGATATAAGAACAGTAATGTCCTGTTGGGTCATTGAGCGAAATACGTTTATCCATATTGCCTAGCCTTCTGTGTTTTCCTTCTCCTTAGAATAAAAACACTTGTGGCCTTAGAACTTTTACAGATGAACTTTTATCACTGGTCTAATTTGTTTCCACTTTGACCTTAAAATACAGGACAATGGTGGCACTAATGAGTGTCAAGGGAATTGGAGAACAGTGTGCTCTTCTGGAAGAAGTTAACCAAATCTGCATTTACTGTAAACAAAGTAAGGAATAATGTGTTTTCTAAGCCACATAATAGACAGTGCAATATGAACCGTACATTACTATGAGCAGAATGCAAAAATGACTGTAGTCTGGTCAGGTCTGGCATTGTTCTTTGCACACAGAAAACCTGAACTAACATATTTTAGTTGGGAAACCCCTAAAAGGTTAAATGGCAACAATGTAGACTCAGATCAGACGCCACAGAATGCGGTGTCTGATTAGGATCTACCTTCTTTGCATTAATTGCAGGAATTTCTATATAACATAAGAAAGTAAAAACCAACCAGATACCCTGCTATTGGAAACAGACTGTTCCAAACAGTTATGATAGAAGAGTCCACTCGACATAAATGGTTAAATAAAAACAGACAACAAAATATGACCTGTACATTAATTTGTGTTGTGTGCAATAAATGGGTCTCTTCTTTTAGCACAATGAAACTAGGGTTTTGCTGAACAGGAAAGGAAATGAACTGTGTAAATAGAAGACTGGTATATTATGAACGTTGTTGGATATGAACTATGTATCTCTCGATCAAAAGTATAATGCACTGTCACCACAGTGCTTGTTACTTTTTTAACATTAAGTATTTCTTAAGCCAAAATCACTATTACATTGTAATATATCGTGTATATTAACATGTAATATATAAGCTGTTGCTAAATATATCAAGGACCCAATACCATCCGAAAAATAGAACTGGTGCAATCTTATTTGTCGCATTTTGAATGTACTTCTTAAATAATTGCATTAATTAAAGGGAAAAGCAAGGTTGGTAAAGAAGATACCTGAGAGGTAAGATCATGACAAACTGTCAATTTGGATGCAGATTTGATAAAAATTAGACGAAGAATAAGAATTTGAAAGTTATGAAGCTTTGAAAATAACAAAATTACTTTTATGGGCGTCTATATGAATGCTTAACGAGAATTAATGATGTCTAAAGCCTTAATCAATAATGTAAATCTGAATAAATAATATCTGTGATAATATTTAACCTCTTTGTTTATATAGCTTCTTCATTAGGTATTGATTTTGCTCAAAAGCTATCAGAAAAAAAAAATCATTTAATATTTAGAAATGTTTAGAGCCTCGTTAAATATTTAAAATGGCAGTAGTCTTGATAATGGCTAAAATTCTCTAAACGTATTTATCGTTCCATAGTTTTTATCCAGTTTTGTTCAGCTTTGCACCTTTTGCGTGATTTGTCTAAATATTCCATCTCTCCTACAATCTTCACCAACATTGCTTTTGCCTTTAGGCTGCACTCAGCCAGCTTTAATAGCTTTTCAGTAGTTTGTGTTCTTGACACCTATTATATACAGATCAAATCTGTGTAATGCTATATGCAGCGAATGAAAGCCAAAACCAGTCTCTCGGTCAACATAGATATGTACACACACAATAACAGTGAAAGCCAAAGGTGTTTTGTGCTCTGTCTGACTGTTCTGAACTTTCATTTTTTTATACTAGACACAAGGCACATGTCTCAAAATAGCGTTAGCATTTTGGTAAAAAGTTTCTTTTCAAGAACGCTGTCGTCTTGAGGTGTAATACTGTTCACTCTCATTATCTCAAACACTGATAACTCAGACTACTGCTTTAGTCAAACTGAATTTGGGATAAAGTTTATTTTAGTTTTTGCTTTATGTTCTTTATATATCAATACCTGTTAAATCAAACTACTGTAATCTCAATCTGGAAATTCTGGTCCCTTTGAGTTTGACATAATGAGAGTCCACTGTAATTTTAATTATATTATTTAACTTTTGACGGCGATCATACCCACACCATGCAAGCCCTGACAAATGGCCAGAGCTTGCATGGTGTGGGCTGGAGCCCCGTCAAATGCACTGAGAAAGTTTTCAGAGGATTAAATTTCCACTATTGTCTGGTTAAGACGAGAGTCGCAGCCAAATTTCGAGATAATAGAAATAACACATATAAAGCATATAAATGTATTTATTTGTCTTATAATTTGTATGTAAAGGACTCAGATGAAGACATTTCAATTTTTTGGATCAGTTTTCTCTGTTCAATAAGTAAAAGACGAAAACCAATACCAGCTTTACACCGCCTTCTTATTGAGCTCTGTGGCTAACCTATAGGTATGGTCTGGATTTCTATCTATTTGAGACAACCACAGAAGAAAAGTTCACCTATAGACTAGCTAAACACCGACTCAGTCTATTCCAATATGCCAGGTTTCTTTAAAAAATATCAGGGAACCTGTAACAGTACACAAAATAAACCTCTCAGCATGAAGTGTAATTATCCCTGACTTTGACCTTATTTTACTCCAATATTCACAGATGGCAGTGATTTTTTACCTGTGAGTTCCCGCTTCATATCCTCACAACCTTGTTCTTTGGACTCACAAAATTTATGCACGTGAGTCCCAAAACTCACAAAATACAATAGAAAACTGCTCAAAAAATATGTAAAGGACTCTTGATTTTATCCTGGGACTCATCAAATATCTATCATGTGAGTCCCTAGGACTTAGTAGAACCAAAAGATAAATAAATCACTGAGACTGTTCCTACATAACTAATATATCGCTTCCCCAAATCCACACAAAATGACAGCATGTAAACAATACAATCAGAACAGTGAATAATCCATCTATTGGTTAGTAAGTTTCCTTAGGAGACAATTTGCATGACACCTAGAAACCTATTTTGTGAAAAAAAAACAAAACAAAACAAAAAAAACAACATTTCAAAGTCAAATGTTTTATGCGGAATTAAGATAAATATCCCAAACTGATCATCAAATATATCTCCTTAATACTTATCACTCTGGATAAACTTTTCAGCAGACATCATAATGAAATATATTTCTTATTTTTCCCAGAAATAAGAAACTGACGCTATCAGGCAAACTGTCTCATATGGAGACATTTTGCATGAACTATCTGGGATATATAAAAAAAAATATCATCAATTTTGTCGTCTGCTGAATTTGCCCTGAGAGTGGTTAAGGTTAAGACAACCAATGCCTTTACCTTTGGATATTACTTTAGGTAGACACAAAACCCTGATTGTAACCCTTTGCCTGCTGGGTAAAATTCAGCAGACGGCATTTTGACTGATTATATAGCTATAAATATTAATTAATTAAAATGTGCGATAAAAGCCGAGGAGCTAGCGTGCTGGGTAGTCTGTAAAACCTGGGCTGGTCTCATTGGGCTGGGCTCGAATTTGGGCTCAATTTTGGGCTGGGCTCGAATAGAAATAGGAGCATCTAAGGGGAAAGGTTAATTAGGGTGAGTACCCAGACATCATTTATCTCGTAAGGTCAGGTCATTGCACTTGAAACCTTTAGGTCAGTGGTGCTGTTTATATCAATATCCCATATATCCCATGGGAGGTGGTGTCAAAAGTTAAGTCTGACTAAGATAGGATGTATTGCAATGCTAATCCTCCAAGTGTTTTTTTTTTTTTTTTTTTTTTTTTTTTTTTAATTAAAGTTGCTTATCATATTGGTAGTAAGTTGCTGTAGTAATTTAGTTTCATTGCCCTTCAAAATTAAAAGTATTTAACTCGTATTGAGCCAAGTCAATGATTTAACTATTAGATATACAGACCCAAATAAGAAGCGTCGTCTTGTGACAACCATACTCGAGTTTGTATTGAATTCAAATATGTTTGAAGATATTGATTTAGCGTTGCCCTTTACGATTATCAAAAAAACAACAGCTTTCAGTTTACTTCCATGATGGTAAACGAAGTGTCCACCATGTAAATATTTACTTTTTACATATGCAAAACATGAATTTTAAGACGACGTTTCTTTTTCTTTATTATTATTATTTTTTTTTTTTTTTGGTGTTGGGGGGGGGGGGGTGGGGGGGGGGGGGGGCGGGGGGGAGGGGGGTGAGTGGGTGGAGAGGGGTGGGGGCGGGGGCTCAGTATATTATAGCAGATCGAAGGCCAAAAATCCTCTCCTTCTGAACTTTACTGGTAGGGTTGTGCACCCTTACCGTGAGGGGAAGTCATGTAGCACCTTTGGTTGAATTCTGCCCTGTGGTTTAGGAGATATCGTGATGGACGGACAGACGGACGGACTGGTAGAAAAAATGAATGTCATTTTTACTTTACCCATAGATTTGTCCTAAAAATTTCTGACTGAGTGGCAAACAGTATAGACCCTGATCAGACACCGTGTTCTGCGGCGTCTAATCTGGGTCTTCACTGTTTTCTCAGGCCGGTCAGTCTGAATACTTAAGACAAATATGGTAGCTGTAGCTGAACGCTGCTGTTCAATGTCCTTTCAGAAGCGTCCTATTTGCTGTTGAACAGTGAATATTTATAAATCTTTGACAAATGGTTATGCCAACACTTTCACTAATTGGCAAAGGGACTAATTTACTGGCTTATATTTGGCCAGTAGAAGCCGAGGTGTCTATGCTGACAACATTATGAAGCCTTTGGGGCAGTGTTTTCATTAAAAATGGGTTCTGATAAAATCAAGGAACTTATCTATACTAGTATGGTTCTAGACTGGCATTAGTCTATTGAATTAAATAATGACTGCATAAAAATCATTATCTGTACCTATAGATTTAAATGAAACTAAACTTTTCTCTCATACCAATTTAAAAAAAAAGTGATGGGCTTATTGTGAACGCCTCCGTCTGTCCGTCCGCCCATCCTACCACATACACGAATGGGTATTTATGTGTTTGCAGATTATGGACATCTTTAATGTATTTGAATGGGATTTATTCCGATTATTACTTATAATTTGATCTTATGTGGCTAAAAAGTGATCTTATGCCGCTATTTTCTAACCACACAGGTATGCCTTTTACTGATGGTAGCCACATAACTGACCATTTGTTACAATGTGCGTCCATCCGTCCGTTCATCACGCTATCTCCTATATCACTGAGCGGAATTTGACCAAATTTGCTACGTCATGGCGTCCCTCCATCTGTCTACTACTAAACCAATGGGCGCAATTTAACCGAACTTGCTACATGACTTATCCTTATGGTAAGTGTGTGCGAGAGCAAAATTATTTTCCATCCCTCCGTCTGTCCGGCGTCCGTCCATCTGTCCGTTATCTCCTCCTTAACCACTGGGTGCACGTTCACCAAACTTGCTATATAACTTCCCCTCAAGGTAAGAGTATGCGAAAGTAAAATCATTTTTCCGTCCGTTTGTCCTTGTCCATTCGTTACAATGTCTGTCCGTCCGTCACACTATCTGGATCCGCCTAAACCATTGGGCGGAATTTAACCAAACTTGCTATATGAATTTTCCTCATTATAAGGGTGTGCAAGAGCAATATTTTTAGTCCAGCGTTCGTCCGTCTGGTGTCCGTACATTTGCCCGTCACACTATTTCCTCCCAAAACAGTGAGCGGAACTTAACCAAACTTGCAATTATTGAATAAGCCTTCCTTTCAAGGTAAGAGTGTGTGAGAGCGAGTCAATCCACCTGCCATCTGTCTATCTGTCCATCTATCATGCTGTTAGCAACATTAGGTCGGATGCGGGGGAGTGGGGTGGGGTTTGGGGGGGGTGGGTACGGGGTGTTGCGATGGCGCGCCATCGACTGCGCATTCTAGTTTTGATTATTCAGGATTATAAGAATAACTAGAATGTGCAGTCGATAAAGCGCCATCACAAATCCCCACGCTCGTTGCCAATGTTGCTAATAGCATGACTGACTTCCTCTTGCACACCCTTACATGAGAGGAGGTCATGTAGCTAGGTTGGTTAAATTCCGCCGAGTTGTTTACGAGGAGATAGCGTTACGGACAGATGGATGGACGGACGAACACCTGAAAAAAATTGTTTCTCTTGGACCTATTACCATGAGGGGAAGTGATGTAGCAAGTTCGGTTGAGTTCTCCCCAGTGGTTTAGTAGGAGGTAGCGTGATGGACGGACAACAGGCGCACGGACTCACTGAAAAATAATGTTGCTCTCGCACATCCTTACTATGAGGGGAAATGATGTAGCAAGTCTGGTTAAATTCCACCCAGTGGTTTAGGATGGGTAGCATGACGGACAGATGAACGCACGGACTGACGCACAAACGGAATAATAATGCTGCTCTCGCACACCCTTATCGTGAGGGGAAGTGATGCAGTAAGTTTAGTTGAATTCCACCCTGTGGTTTTGAAGGAGATAGTGTGATGGGCAAATGGACAGATGATGGATGCACGGACGGGTGAACAGATGGAAAATATAATGTTTCTCTTGCACACCCATACTATGAGGGGAAATGATGTAGCAAGTTTGGTAGAATTCCACCCAGTTGTTTAGGAAGAGATAGCATGACGGACAGACAGTCGGACATTCTCGCACGGACAGAAGGATGTCCGGACATACATACGGATGGACGGACAGATTGAGCAGCAGTAGTCTTTACAAGGGTCATGACTCTTATCATCCATTATCAGCCCTCAAGGGAATTGGCATACTGGAAAAGCTGGGCTGGACCCATGGGCTGGACCGATGGGCTGGGTCCTTGGGCTGGACCCATGGGCTGGGCTGATGGACTCGGGGTTATTTCAGGTGAACATAAGGTCAGTACCCACAAACTCTGTTTATGTTTAAGGTCAGCTCAGTATCTGACTTGTGGTGTTTGTTTTCTTTGCAAGGTCATTAGTTGAGCTCTTGCAGAAAAGTGCTCCCTTGGGACATAATGTCATCTTTGATAGCTGTCTGGTTTTGTTTCTCTCCCAACCAAGAACTTGTGTTCTTCAGGATGGTGAAAACTATAAGTAGTCTGAATTTGACCAACTAAGATCTGAGAGCCTTATAACAAAATGGTTTTTGGCCTGTTCAATATTGTTTCAGTTATATGTGACCGGCTAAGTATATGCTTGAAAGCGTTTGTACAGCTTTGTTTACGTGCGCCTTTCATGCAGATATTGATTTTGATATACCATATTTTCTGTAAGAATTGGGACACCTTGTCTACTTGCCATCAAATTTGACATAGTCCATTATTCTAATATCTTCTAATGTGTGTAAAATATTGTTGTATGTATAGCAAATAATGTAGACCCTGATCAGATGCTGTGTTCTGTGGCGTCTGATCTGGGTCTACACTGTATGCAAGGGCCTATCTGTCCCAATATATAGGGTATTTAGGTATATTTACAGTATTATGGCTCCTAATTAACTTTATAAATAGTTTCATTGCTATAACTTCTATATCTTTTTATTCCATCATTTTCTCTTTTCCATATACTTCCCTTCAACTAGTCTATTTTACTATCTATGATTGTGTGTAAAATTGCTAGACAAATGGAAAACAGTGTAGACCCTGATCAGACGCCGTGTTCTGTGGCGTCTGATCAGGGTCTACACTGTTTGCTTAGGCCTATCTTTTGTAGAGTAAGTAAGGTTAATTGATCAAAGGGAATCCCCTCAGAAATTATCCTGGACCCGCCCCTGTACTGGCATTTCATCTCAGACCCATTTTATTAGATTCTGTGGACTTTGTAAATCTCGACCATTTAACCCAAGTATATTACAATCTTAAATCTGTTTTTTATACCCCGCCACTATATAGTGGCGGGTATTATGGTTTCACGGAGGACGTCCGTGTGTCTGTCCGTCTGTCTGTCCATCGTACATCCGTCCGTCCGTTTTTCGTTTTTGGATGATAACTTGAGTAAATATCAATGGATTTTCACCAAATCTAGTGTGTGCTTTGATATTATGGAGATCTGGTATGGGATTGCTAATGGGCAAATTTCATCAAATTTTGACGGAGATCTGCCCAATTTTTTTTTCATTTTGGGACAAAACTTGAGTAAAAGTCAAGGGATTTTAACCAAACTTGGTATGTGCATTGATATGAAGGAGATCTGGTTTAGGATTGCTAATGGGCAAGTTTCGTCAATGTTTGACAGCGTTATCTGCCTGCGACACTATAATGGCGGGGTATTTTAGTTTAACGTTTTTATTTGTTTTCTGTGCCTAAGTAGATCTGTATACTTTCAAACACTGAAATCTACGATGTATTGTTCAGTACAAAAAAAAATAAAAATGGACTTGTCATTTACACTGCATAGTTGGTAATTCACTGTTAACAGGTCGTACTTCATACTTCATACTTCACAATTTTTAAATCACCGTATACTACACAGTTCATACTTCATACTTCACTATAATACTTCATAATTCAAAATTCAAAGTTCCTACTACTATGACTAGCTACTAGGCCAATATTTAAGTATGTTTGTCACTTTTTGTTTACTTATTTTTTTTCATTTATATTCTACTTTGTGAGTCCACTCAGTTCTTTTATGACAAAATTTTCCTCAGTGCTGAGGAATTAGGTACCAGTTAGTTTTATAGCTCTTATCAGGATATCAATTAACCCCTACAGGTCAGCTAATGAGAACTTCGCGAAATTTTTAGTGATTTCGAGCAAAGAAGACAAACTCACGACCTGTCAGTACTGCTGAATTCTGCAAAGAGGCAATAAAATAGCCTGTAAACATACTGATTTTGAAACATGCAAGTTAATTATAGTTATGAAACACTGTGCTTTTAATCCTTAAAGCGACAATCACAACTGCAGCAGACGACACTTTTAAATATATTTTTATTATTTCTCCTTAGAAAATAAGTCTTGATGTTTCATGTGAATTGTCTGCTAAGCAGATGATTCACATTAAATTTCAAGACTTACTTTCTACGAAAAAAAAAAATTTTTTTAGAATGTCGTCTGCTGCAAATTTTGCTTGGCGCATTATGGGTTAAGTAAATTATGACACAATTCATTCTTAGAAAATTCAAAATTAATGTTATTCAGACTCTGTATAATATCCTATGATTTCCACCACTGGCTAAAGTAATTATTACTCATTACCATGATATTTTGTGGCTGCATGTTTTCTCAAACCTTATCCTAAATATGAGGGCATCTTTGAGGAAACAGTTTAGACCCAGATTAAAGCTGAAGCAGTTTGATCAGGGCGTGCTATACACTGTTGGCAATTCACCTAATCTGTTTAGATACAACACCAAGCTTGCAAAATAGATTTGCTTCAGTTTTATGGTAAGAATAAGGGCTTTAGTTTGGAGTAATCACAGTAGTCTTCTTTCTGACTTTCAGAAAGCCAAAGGCCAAAGTGCAAATGAAAAATGAGTATTTAGTTTTCTTGTGCCTGTGCATGTTTACCGCTTAGCACTCTGGACAAAGTTTTCAGCAGATTGCATTTTACAAATCTGAAATATTTTTTTCTTATTTTTCCCAGAAAAAAAAATTTGACATTTCATGCATACTTTGGAGACAATTTGCATGAAATGTAAAACCTGTTTCTTGGAAAATTATGAAAACTTTTACAAAATGCATTCTGCTTATCTTATTTTTCCATGGAGACAATTTGCCTGAAATGTCAAAACCTGTTTTACTTGGAAAAATAAGAAAAAGTATTTCAAAATATATTCTATCTACTTTTCTTATTTTTTCCAAGAAAACAAGATTTGACATTTCATTCAAACTGTCTCCCATGGAGACAATTTGCTTGAAATGTCAAAACCTGTTTTCTTGGAAAAATAAGAAACAATATTATAGGGTTATTGCACTGATATTGGTGAATATTGTCCCAAATTGGGATATCGAGCTTGCGCGCGTCCGTAGATATCCCATCGAGGGACAATATTCACCAATATCAGTGTGATAACCCTTTTATTATATAGCTATAAATATTTATTTCATTTCTCGGTGTTTCTAACCTATAAAACGCTGTTTTAATAACAAAAAATGTAAATTCTACCAATGTGCCTTACAAGGTTTGGCGCGACGTCACTGCATTACGACGTCATCAAAAGCAACGTCATGTAACGGTAATATGAGAAAGCGTCCGAGTAGGTGTGCAATATCGAGTAAGTGTGCCGATGTGATATCGCACTCTAGCTCCTCGGCTTTTAGCGCACATTTTAATCATTTAATATTTATAGCTATATAATCAGTCAAAATGCCGTCAGCTGAATTTTTACCCAACAGGCAAAGGGTTACAATCAAGGTTTTGTATCTACCTCAAGTAATTTCCAAAGGTAAAAGCATTTGGTTGTCTTAACCTTAACCACTCTCAGGGCAAATTCAGCAGACGACAAATTGATGACATTTTTCTTATATATCCCAGACAGTTCATGCAAAATGTCTCCATATGAGACAGTTTGCCTGATATTGTCAGTTTCTTATTTCTGGGAAAAATAAGAAATATATTTCATTAGGTTGTCTGCTGAAAAGTTCATCCAGAGTGATAAGCGTTAAGGAGATATATTTGATGATCAGTTTGGGATATTTATCTAAATTCCGCATAAAACATTTGACACATTGAAATGTTTTTTTTTTTTTTTTAAATGTTTTTTTTTTTGTTTTTTTTTTTTCACAAAATATGTTTCTAGGTGCCATGCAAACTGTCTCCTAAGGAAACGTACTACACCAATAGATGGATTGTTCAGTGTTCTGACTGTATTGTTTGCATGCTGTCATTTTGTTTGGATTTGGGGGAGCGATATATTGGTTATGTAGGAACCATCTCAGTGATTTATTTACCTTTTGGTTCTACTGAGTCCTAGGGACTTACATGATAGATATTTGATGAGTCCCAGGATAAAATCAAGAGCCCTTTACATATTTTTGAGCACTTTTCTATTGTATTCTGTGAGTTTTGGGACTCACATGCATAAATTTTGTGAGTCCCAGAGACAAGGTTGTGAGGATATGAAGCGGGGACTCACAGGTAAAAAAATCACTCCCATCTGTGAATTGGAGTAAAATAAGGTCAGAGTCAGGGATAATTACACTTCATGCTGAGAGGTTTATTTTGTGTACCGTTACATGTTCCCTGATATTTTTGAAGAAACCTGGCATATTGGAATAGAGTGAGTCGTGTTTAGCTAGTCTATAGGTGAACTTTTCTTCTGTGGTTGTCTCAAATATATAGAAATCCAGACCATACCTATAAGTTAGCCACAGAGCTCAATAAGAAGGCGGTGTAAAGCTGGTTTTGGTTTTTGTCTTTTACTTATTGAAGAGAGAAAACTATTTACACAGTTCATTTCCTTTCCTGTTCAGCAAAACCCTAGTTTCATTGTGCTAAAAGAAGAGACCCATTTATTGCACACAACACAAATTAATGTACAGGTCATATTTTGTTTGTTTTTATTTAACCATTTATGTCGAGTGGACTCTTCTGTCATAACTGTTTGGAACGGTCTGTTTCCAATAGCAGGGTATCTGGTTGGTTTTTATTTTCTTATGTTATATAGAAATTCCTGTAATTAATGCAAAGAAGGTAGATTCTGATCAGACACCGCATTCTGTGGCGTCTGATCTAAGTCTACATTGTTGCCATTTCACCTTTTGGGAATTTCCCAACTAAATTATGTTAGTTCAGGTTTTCTGTGTGCAAAGAACAATGCCAGACCTGACCAGACTACAGTCATTTTTGCATTCTGCTCATAGTAATGTACTGTTCATATTGCACTGTCTGTTATGTGGTTTAGAAAACACATTAACCCTTACTTTGTTTACAGTAAATGCAGATTTGGTTAACTCCTTCCAGAAGAGCACACTGTTCTCCAATTCCCTTGACACTCAGTAGTGCCACCATTGTCCTGTATTTTAAAGTCAAAGTGAAAACAAATTAGACCAGTGATAAAAGTTCATCTGAAAAAGTTCTAAGGCCACAAGTGTTTTTATTCTAAGGTCACATTTTTAAGGAGAGGGAAAACACAGAAGGCTAGGCAATATGGATAAACGTATTCGTATTCGCTCAATGACCCAACAGGACATTATTGTTCTTATATCTGATATAGCTTGACAAGTTAACAAACGGTTGGGGTTCCTTAATTTTGTTGCTGCCTACAGGACTGTTTGATTTAAAATGGTAAGCCTGCTTACGCATCATATCCTATCATCTGTGCCAGACATGTTTACCCTTTTTCAGATACATGCTAGGCAAATGCCCAGTTGTCAAGTAATTTAATGATGGAGAGGGGTGGGGCTGGGGGGAGGTTGAACGGTAGGCACACGCTTGTAAAGGGCCTACTCTAAAAGCAAAGAATGTGCTCCTTAGGGGAGCAACCTGTTTTAGCATAGATCCCTTTTCAAAAGGGAGCAAAACCGTCGCTTCTCTTGAAAGTGTATGCATTCCCCTTAAATCAGGACGAAGTGAGGGTGGGGGATAGAATGAAGAGTCAGTTGAGCAATATGGTTCATATAATAGCTAAGACGACTATGGTCTCAAATATGTCAGACTCTCTGAGACCGATACTACCTCCCCTCCCCTCCCCTAGCATCAGTTTTGTATTCTTCATGCTCTGGCGGATATTCTTGTGTGAATACTATTATTAAGAAACGAGTTCAAGTTTAATACCCTACCATGAATATTAGTCATGTACAGCTTTCTCCCGGTAGGAGGGAGAGAGTAAAGAAGAATGGTATAGATGAGATACAGGACCTTGAACGCAAGAAACTTCCTACGAAAACCCAGTGATAGAGGGGTGTGAGGCGTCGGGGGCGCCATCCCCGCGACAGTTTTGGCAAGAGGGCGCACCATCCTACCGCGCACAAATCACAATTACTCTATTTACTCTAAATATGTGGGCTTCGTACTTTCCTTACTATACTTGTCTATAAATTTGAACAAGTTAGTTTTATTACCAGCTGATATGCCTTTAACTGATGGATTAGCCGCAAACACTGTTGACCAGAAATGTGGCATCCGATCTTTGTCAACATTTTTTCTAACCCATTCCGTCCAAATACTTAGGGTCAGTACTGTATTTGTTATGTGCACCTAGCTGACAAACTGTATTGACGTTGAACACAAGTGAACAGCGTATATTCTTGTCAGACTGCGCAAATGTGCCTCCTGATTGGTGTGTGTTTGTATCGGCAAAGTATTTGAAATTTTGTTTTGACCGCACTTACTCAGAACGTTTACCTGGGCTGGTTTACAATGGTAAACTGCTCCCATAAGAACACAAATTTCCTAAGTCCCTGGACACTCATTAGTGCCCCACATGTCCTGTATTTTAAGGTCAAAATGAAACAAATTAGACTAGTGATACAAGGTTATCTGAACAGTTTAAGGCCACCAGTGTTTTTATTCTAAGGTCACCATATTAAAAGGATAGGGAAAACACACAAGGCTGTGTAATCTGGAAAAAGTCGTTGTCTCAGGGGCAAAATGAGCCATTTCTGGTCTTATTCATTGTATTTGCATTTACGTACTGTTCGCAAACCGGTATGAGCTACAATGTGTAGAAATAGCACTAAACAAATACTCCGATCAGCCTGTACGTCCGGGTAGCTTGTTGTGTGTCTTAGTTGTCCCCTTTGTCTCCTCTTCCTCACTGAAGACATCTTACACCCTTCGATTCCAGAGCGGCAGCAAAGATTTTGATTAGACAATGAAATGTACAGACTAACCTGAACTTGACACATTATAAAGTACATTTTCTAACCTTGCTGCTTGTAAGGTTCCATCCATAGAGACGTCAAGGTTTTTGCCTAAGTGTATGTGTGAACAGTAAAGGTCCACACCTGTCTACACAATCACTAAATTGACTTGAAGTTGCTGTTCACACACAATATATTGGCCGTGCTATGCTCAGACGTGTCTTCTGGCATAGGTGAACGTCGAAGACCCTGATTAGCGTGTGTATCCCTGCAGTATTTTCAATGACTTCACTGTTAGTAAATAGAATCATTGGATACTACAGAATGTATGAATGATTAACAAAGGCCCAAATGATACTTTCACATGCTAGATGATCTGAATCTGCACAATTTGCACATGTTCAAAGACACATTTTCGCTTGATGCGGCCCATGAAACATTGTTAGATATTTGGAGTCATGACAACGGACATGCCTGCCTGAGACTTATGTTCACGCTCACCCTAACCCTTTTATGCCTAGCATTCAATAAAAGTGACATTGGTAAATAATGTAGACCCAGACAGATGCCACTGAAAGCATCTGATCAGGGTCTAAACTGTTTGCATTAAATACAGGTATTTCTATAAAACATAATAATAATAAAAACTAACCAGACACCCCATCTGTTGGAAAAGGACCTATCCAAAATGAGAGTCTACTTATCAAAATTGTGGTTCAGCGGTGGGTGGAGGAAGAGGGAGTTAAACCACATGATCTGGCATTCCTGTGTATATATATAGTGTTCATCTGAACAGAACCTTTATGATTTTAATATTTTATCATATTCCCAACATAACCCAAATACCATTGATGAGCTGTAAAAAATAGAACATGATTACATCGTTCCTAATCAACTCCAAGGCTCCACTTTTAGTGGAATATATGGCAGTAGCTCAGATTTCTTGACACACTGTCTCAAGGGACTTCCTTATCAGCAATGCTAAAGTTCATGAGTGGTCAGCTGTCTTTATTGTGCTAGCAGATAAACATTAGCCAGCAATTTGGAGGTCCTGACCTTATTCAGGTCTTGACCTTGAGCCCAAGCCCATCGGTCCAGTCCAAGGACCCAGCCCAGGGGCCCATCCCATCGGTCCACCCCATGGGTCCAGCCCAGCTTTTCCAGTATGCCCATGTAGATTAGCTGTTAGACTGGCTCTAGTCTCTAGTGACAAAATATTTTTCTTATAATCTATTTTATAATCCACTAAAATAAAACCAAAGTAACATCATGACTGTAAAGGCTGGTCACTAGAGACTGGTGAAATCCACCAAGTCCTTATGTAATGCATGAAACTGGCTTAAGTGTTTTAGTGGTTTATCATCATGGATTTGTTGATCTAACCCCAGCAGGGAACTCCTAATGGTCTGTGAAAAATTAGATTTATATCTTTACAGGAATCAAGTTGTGGTCAGCTGTTGTTAAGGTCAGCTGATGTGTATTCTTTTATTTCAGAAGGAATGTCTGAAGTTTCAATAGGTCTTTATATACATGTATATGAAAACTGTAAACCTATGCCTGCCTGCATCTTTGGACAATCTGGCATATGAAAGCATCTTTACTGGTGACTGCAAGTGCTCTAGAAATTACATAATTATTTTAGCCATTCACTGACTAGGTAATTAGGTGATTTTGTCCAAGTTTGGATTAATAGTATTAATAATAATAATAATAATAATAATATTATCGCTGTTAGTGTTGTTGTTATTATTGTTTTGTCTTTTAATAGTACATCTACTATATCTTTGGATATTTAAAAAAATGATATTATTTTCTTAGGACTGTCTGTCCAATATTTGGAGTATAAATCATATTCTACAGCATCCATTTATTCGATATAAGGTGGCATCTGATATGGGTCTACACTGGTAGCTCAATACTGTCTGTCCAATAATTAGGGTATATATAGTATTCTACAGTATGCATTTATTAGATGTAAGGAGAAGCCTGATCTGGGTCTACATCGTTAGGTGAGGACTGTCTGTCCATTACTTTGAGAATAAAGACGAATGGGCTCTATACTCAAAGTATCTGGGTCTATCCTGCTAGCTCAGGACTGTCTGTCAAATTCTTAGGATATTTACGGTATTCTACAGTATCCATTTACATGTATTAGATCTAAGGTGGCGTCTGATGTGGGTCCACACTGTTAGGACTGTTTGTCCAATACTTAGGGTATATATGGTATTGTACAGTATCCATTTATCAGATGTAAGTGGACGTCTGGTTTGGGTCTACTGTTAGCTCAGGACTATCTGTTCAATAGTAAGTGTATATACGTTATTCTACAGTATCCATTTATTAGATGTTAAGTTGCATCTGATCTGGGTCTGGACTCTCTGTCTAATACGTAGGGTATATAAGGTATTGTACAGTATCTATTGTTTAGATGTAAGGTGGTGTCTGATCTGGTTTAATTTCAAGCTCAGGACTGTCTGTCCAATCCTTAAGGTATATATCATATTCTACAGTATCCACTTATTAGACATGGGATTTGATCTGGGTTTACACTGTTAACTCAGGACTGTCTGTCCAATTCTTAGGGTATATTAGGTATTCTACAGTATCCATTTATTACATGTAAGGTGGGGTCTGAATCTATACTATCAACTCTGGACTGTCTGTCAAAGTCTTAGGATATATCCGGTATTCTAGAGATTCCATTTATAAGAAGTAAGCTAGCATCTGATCTGGCTCTACACATTTAGCCTTAGACTTTCTATCCCAATCTTAGGGTACATGTATATTTGGTACTCTACAGTATCTGTTTATAAGATGTAAGGTGGCTTCTAATCTGGCTCTATCCTGTTAGCTCAGGATTGTCTGTCAAAGTGTTAGGATATAAACGGTATTCTACAGTATCCATTTATTACATGTAAGGTTATGTATGATCTGGGTCTAAACTGTTAGCTCAGGACTGTCTGTCAAAGTCTTATGATATATATGTTATTCTATAGTATCCATTTGTTACATGCAAGGTGGTGTCTGATCCGGGTCTACACTGGTAACCCAGGACTGTCTGTCCGATTCTTAGGGCATGTACGGTATTCTACAGTATCCATTTATTAGATGTAAGTAGCGTCTGATCTGGGTCTACAGTATAAGCTCAGAACTGTCTGTTCTATACTTAGGGTATATACGGTATTATACAATGTCCATTTATTTGATGTGATGTCTGATCTGTGTCTACACTTGATCACAGGACTGTCTGTTCAATACTTAGGGCATATACCATATTCTACAGTATCCATTTTTAGATGTAAGGTGGCATGAAAGCCCTGAGCAGACTGCGTGATATTCCGCTACCTGTAGTAGAGCAAAATATTACATTCTGTCCTTTGATTATGCACAGTAAATACTTCTTTGGTTCTCTGATTTCTTCGTATGTTAATTGTTGCTGTCGAAATGATAATAACGCTTCCATTATAAAATATCTTAAAATTCCCATAAAAAATTATGAAATCTGTTTTGTTTCCTATGATATTTTATGACCAGTATACACAACACATACTTAACTGCAGCAGACGACAGTCCTTTTTTTATCATTTTTTATAGAAAATAAGTCTTGAAATTTCAGGTAAAACAGATGATTTAAGAAATGTCAAGACTTATTTACTATATATATATATATATATATATATATATATATATATATATATATATATATATATATAAAATTGAATGTCATCTGCATCAAATTTTACTTGGTGCAAACACTATCTAATAAAGTGTAATGTAACTCTCTTTCACTGGTCAATTCAAGGTTTAAGATTTTTGTGTAAAAAGCACAAGCAGCAAGTTACAAATAAATCAGTGGGATAAATTATTATAGCAAGTGCCAGTAGTTAGGAGAAACTTGAACTCTGCTAAGAGGTTAAACTGATAAGAATTTATTATCCCTTGTCAAACACCAACCAGCTATCAGGTTGGACAAGACTGGACCTCACCAGTCTCTAGTGACCAGCCTTTATAGTCATGATAGTTTTTTTGGTTTTATTTTAGTGGATTATCAAACAGGATTATGAGAAAAATATTTAGTCACTGGAGACTGGAGCCAGTCTAATTAGCTGTGTTCGATTGTTGTTCCAGTTACATTTGGAAGCCCACTCGTGGTAAATGATCTGACAAGGAGTGCATAAGGCTTGGAAGGCAGACCAAAGCAAATGCTTATGCAAACAGCGTAGATCCTGATGAGACGGCTCGTGACGAGCCGTCTCATCAAGATCTACACTGTTTGCCATTTGTTTCTAGAAATGTTGATGGATTTCCCTGTTTGCAACAATGGAGGTGTCCAAATTCAGTCCAATTTCAAAGACGGAATACGCCATTGCAGAAACTCAGGGATGAAAGGGTTAATATGTTTCAGAACTTGACTAGCAATGTCTGTGGTCGGGCCCAACGTGGTCCTGGTTATAGTTTTCTTGTTTTCTGGTATCAGATCGCCATTGAGCCCTTTACATTGTTTCATCATAATGTTTGTGAATTTTAGTGTGATTGTTTCACTCTGATGTTTCTCTGATAAGGTAGAGGACACCGATGCAAACCGAATATATATGTAATTAGGAGCTGTATTAGCATTAAGGATGAGGTTTCACGCGAGTACATCACGATAACATGCCTATATAATTTTGACCACCTTAAACCCCACTTTTACATAGTAAAACTGGGATTTACAGGGGTATACATTATTTTTCTTATTTTGCTAAAAACGTAGATTGTGGATACTCGCTAGTTCTTCTTTGTTTGTGCGTTTGTGATTTCATGTTTATTTATTTATTTTTTTTTTGTTTCTTGTCATTATTTGTTCCTCACCTCATCTTTGTTCGGTCCCTCGGGAAGGCTGTGCTTCGTGATTGTGTCATTTCCCGGGTATCTTCACAGCCTGATACAACAGAAACATTGTTAATAGACACCACCAAACTTATAAATGACAAGCAGAACTATCCCACCCCTTACTTAAAGTTTCGTTCGAACGCAACCTAGGTCAGGAAATAAATTGACTGTTGGTTGGTACCGGAGAATTTGATTTGATCAACAAAGTAAGCATTTATTTATTTTACGGTTATATCCAGAATTTTATTTTATTTTGATTATCGACCAAAGAGTTGGTAATTAACGCGTTGATGATTGATTTCAACACTTTAGCTGATGGTGGGTTATCAGAATATCCACAAACTTGGACAACATGTAAACATTTAAAATGCTAATAGGCTATGATAAATATGATGTTCAGAAATTAATGAATATGTTAATGGAAACAAAAATGAAATAAAGTAAAAGATGAACGAAATTCAAATGATTTTAAAGAAAACTGACAAAAATTTGTGATCGGAAAGCTAAAATCGAAATTCTAATTTAGTTATTCGTACATGTATATTTCTACCGGGGTATTTTTCAATTTTCACAGAACTGCCAATAGTTTTTGTTTGTGTTGAGGTTTTACGGCCCAGTCAATCCAATGGGGTCATGTCGAGCGCGGTCAGTTTACCTAACCACACGTTTACTGGGCAGGCTTAGTCCTCTATGCGGTTAACCAGTATTGTGCACATTCTTTCGCCAGAAACTGACAACTGCCCTTCTTGAATCAGCGGAAGGGAGAGAATGACCGTAGAAAATATTTCATGATCAATCTCCACGCAATCTCCATGAAAATTTTCAGATAAAAAACTCTGATATTTTTCATATTGCTGCTCAAAACATAGATTGTGGGTACCCGTTAGAACCACCATGGCGAGGAGGTTCTAACGAGTACCAACAATCTATGTTTTTGAGCAGAAATAAGAAAAATAATGTATACCCCTGTAAACCTCTGTTTTACTATATAAACGTGGGGTTTAAGGGGGTAAAAATTATATAAGCATGTTTTCGTGATGTAAACGAAAAAGAATTCTTTCCTCTTAGAGCAGAGCATTTTTCAGAAAGGACTTTGAATATAAGAAAGTAAATAGGAAGTCACAAAAGTTATCTCTCTTATAAAAATGGCGGAACATACGAGTATACCAGGTCTGCGTTCAGTACAGCAAATCAATCGCAAGAATTTTTCAAAAACTATTTTGCATCATCTGAACGGTTATATCAAACCCGTCTTACATGTATGTTACCTCAAATTAGAGAGTAGCAGTTATTGTCGTTGACGAGACTTGATATTAGATTGAATAAATTATATCAATAATTACTAATTTGAAAAAGGATCGTATGTATAATATCAACCCAGTAAACATTTCCATATTTTCTGTTTCGTACAAAACTTTTAATCACATAGGCCGCCAAAAGACAGCTTGAAAATAGTTTGGGGATTACCCTCAGCCGAAAACTGTACAACTGAACGGAAAGTTTGATTTTGTTTTGCGAACGACGAACTTTTTCTGTCAACAGAACGCAGCCCTGGACCCTGTTCCTGTTGGCGCTCGTTATTAGGTACAGGGATCAAGGGCAAAACGTTCTTTATCATTCTGCATAACTAAATGCAGCCCAGATGAGTCTTGTCCCCTGAAATGTCGCAACATGCACGAGGATTTGTTGAGTCTCAACATGAGAAAATGTACAGTACTTGGCCAAAAGTGAGTCATCAAACTGAAAATCTCCATCGACTTGCAGGCATTTGTCAATGTGCAAGGACCTGCTTGTAAACACTTTCACCTTTGAGTTTCTGAATCGGACTCTTCCATCTCTGATTTTGGACATATCCGTTGTTGCACATCAATAACAGAATAGCGAACAGTGTAGATCCTGACAAACGAGCCGTCTCATCTGGATCTGCACTGTTTGCAACTGTACATTACGAAAACATGCCTATTCAAACATACTGAAAATTTTACCACCAAAAAATGAAAATTTTCAGTTAAAAAATTCTGATATTTTTCATATTTCTGCTGAAAACATAGATTGTGGGTACTCGTTAGAACCGCCTCGGTGAGGCGGTTCTAACGAGTACCCACAATCTATGTGTTTGTGCAAAAATAAGAAACATAATGTATACCCCTGTAAACCCCAGTTTTACTATATAAAAGTGGGGTTTTAGGGGGTCAAAATTATATAGGCATGTTTTCGTGATGATCTCTATTGGTCTGTAGGGATAAAAGGGGTTAATACTATATTGATTTTGGTATAGTTTAAAAACTAAAATACTTTCTTTTCAAACACAGCTCTCTAATGCTTAGCATGCTGGGTAAACATTTAGCAGACGATAATTTGATATACATTGTTTTTCTTATTTTTTTTTTAAGTAAAATAGACTTTGACATGTCATGCAAATGGTCTGATGACATGACAAAACCTATGTTCTTGGAACGATAAGAATACATCACCAATTTGTCGTCTGCTGAATTTGCCCAGAGAGTGGTAAAGGTTAAAATGATTGAAATTTATTTTGGTATACTGTTGATGCCATCGCCATAGACGTCAATGTAAAAGTGTGAATTTATGAAAACTTCGTTTCATTTAAATTTTATTTTTACACTTATACAGCAAAGGTTAATTGATGAATTATGTTTATTTATTTGCCTGTTCTATTCGCTCTCTTTGGTCGCATTTGGCCAAATATAGTTTATAGGGGTCTATAAACGGAGTTAACTTTGATTCGGCGATATTTTTAGGGGGCGGAGGAGGGGGGGGGGGGGTGCTAATTTTAGAAACACCCCCTAGTCTAAAATAGAATCGAGATAAAGATGCTGATATATATATAAAGAGATGTCATTTAACGGCATAGCACTGTCAAACTAAACTTCTGAGGAATACACCCTCAAGAAAAGTAAGACATATTAGATTATAAAATCAACGTCGACTCGTGTGTTATTTGTTAGTGGAGAGGATTTGGGTTTTTGTTGGATTAATAAAATAAAGGTAAGGTAAAAAGTTTTTTTAGTTTGTTATATTTTTGTTAATAATTTTTGGTTAAATTTAAAATTTACTATATATTTTACTAAGCGTACAAACTGTAATACACCTTATTTTATGTTTGCGATTTTATACCGGAGGATTTAAAATTGTTTTTTTTTTTATTCAATTTCTAGGTGTGACCTGCCCAAACTAGACTACTGTTCAGACTTTCGTCTAAGATAGACTACTAACTGAGTAAAAAGATGTCTTCAACTTCAACTCAGAGTTCTTCTGTTAATGCTGGTGCTGTTGCTGGGCCATCATCGGTCACTTTCGATGTAAGTATTATAAATTTTTATTCTTGTTTGACTTTCTATAAAGCTGTTTATATATCATATACAAATCGTGCTATCGTTTGACTTTGACTCTAGAAAACCATTGTTGCTACAGACCAAAACAGTTTATTACAAACCATGCTATCCGAATTATGCTATCTATTGCGATCAAATAGCGATATAATTTTTGACTTTGTAGACTTATTGCGACTGCCTTTTTAACACGTTTCGTTGTTCTTATGGTTTGTTCTTTTTTTTTTTGTCTTTTCAGAGGAAAAAGAGAAGTCAACTTCTCTTGAAACTATACAAATCTGCGGGACTTTTTGAAAGCTTGAAGGGGCGCTACTCCAAGTACGTAGAAGCTGCTGGGATGCCCGAAGATGGTTCAGAATACAGCCTTGCCTTTTTGATTCGTGTGTTTACTTGGACTCCGGATGCAAAACAGCCTTTCACTGACAATTGTGATGAAAAGATAAGATTAATTAGGGATAATTTTTTAAGGTCTTTAGATTGTGGAGAAGAAGATAGGGATAGCTGCGATAAGATATTAAACCGATTGAGTGGTAATAGCTTTTTTGTGGTTTGGTTACAAAATTTGACGAACGGGTCTTTGACCGATATTCCCAAATGTCCGTCAAAGGTCTTTTCTCTATTCCATGCTTTTACGGTAGAGATGAATATAAACTTTAAGAAAATGATACAAGACCTTATGGCCAAGAGTGCTGCTATCAAAATGGTTATGAAAAAATGTCCTTATCAACTTACCCTAGCGTTGCTGTTTAGAACTTCTTTACCAGAGAGTCACCCTTTATATTTGAGAATGAATGACTTTCTGAGTTATTTGAATTTTATGGCAAAAATAATTGACTTAGAGTTCAACCTGACCGATGACTACATTAATCACCGCATTTTACAATTCATTAACTCGAATGAAGCTAAACATAAGAAGTATTGCGATAACTCTGATGTTTGGTCCGAGATTTTTAGCTCAAATTTACCTGATAAACTTGCTGAAGGTTTTGCTTCGATAGCTTGGTCTGACGGTGAAGATATTTCTTACACTGGGACTACGACTGAGACCGAGAATGCCATCCAAAATCTGCCAGCTACTGAGAACTTGTGGAATGGAGCCTTTAACTTGCCCAATAATAATGAGCACTGTCCCCTTCAGAAACTAGTCGAAGAAACCCTTGATGATGATCAATTCATTACTTCGAGTATCCCTGCTCGAAAGGCATCTGCCCCTGTTGCCAGTTGTTCTGGATCTGTGACCGCAGAGACTGACAATCCAGATGGTCGTTGTAAGGTGGGCAAATCTAAAGAGTCTGTAAGTAGTAGCTTGGAATCCGACTCGGACTCGCAGTCGGCCTCTGATAACGAGGAAAATAGGGAAAATATAGCGAGAGTTGTGGAGAAAATAGAAAATTTAAAAAGGGAGCGAGAAAAACTAAATAAAATAGCTGAAGTACTAGAGAATCAAAAAAGATTAGAGGAGGAAAAAATGGAAAAAGAAAAGGAAAAGAGATTGGAGAAAAAGAGACTTAGAAAGATAGAGAAGGAAAAGAAAAGGCGTGAGGCCAAAGAGAGAGAGGAAGCTAAGTTAAAAAAAGAGGAAGAAAAAAAGAAAGAAAAGAAAGCTGAGAGAAAGAGAAAGGAAGCGGAGAGTAAGGCTAAAAAACAAGATAATATTAACAGTAGCAGCAGCAGCAATAACAATAATACCATAACCATTTCTGATATCGAGGTTGATAATGCACCGTCGACTCCAAAACCTCAGAAAACCGAGTCGGTCGACTCTTCCAGAAAGAGAAAATCTTCGACCGACTTGGATCATTCTGCGGCTGCTGCTACTGCTGCTAAAAAGCCTAACATGGGTCAGATCCCATCTGATGATAGGGTTAATTTTTTAAAAGAATTGAAACAAATAAAAAACTCTATTAAAATTCTTAAGAACGACATGTATAAGTCAGAAGAATTTAAACTAGCCACCATCAAAGTAGTCAAAGACATGGGACTCGGCGGTGGTTCCATGGACTCTATACTTATGCCACCACCCGCCATGTCTTCGACTTCCTCTGGCCCCCAAGCACAATCCTCGCCCAGCTCTGGAGGTAGTAGAAAAAAGAATGCCAACAAGACTGTCTCGGACTTTCTCAATAACACGTTTAGATTAAACGTGAAGGCCATTCCGCACAACGGGAAGCAGTTGCCTGTTCCCGATTTGTCCAAAGACGAGGCTTTCAGCCACCTTCCCGCCTATCTCATGATAGAAAAAGACAACCCCGCACTAAAGGAGTTAAACCTGCAAGCTCTAACCAGCACTGACTTCAGGTATCTTCTGAGGTGGGGTGCAAACTGGGACTCCGAGGCCAACGAGAAACTAAAGCATTCTCTTCAGTTGAGTGATGATGATATCGATGTTCAGTTCTACATGAACGACACGATAACTAAAATTTATAACAAACTCAGTGCCTCCATGGAGGCGAACCAAGTCAACAATTTGACCGAGATGATAATCTTTAGATTGTTATCCCAGATCAAAGAAATGTCCTCTGGCTCCTTTTCTCAGGTCAGTCATCATATGAACTTTAAAAAACAGAAAACGACTGCGAATGAAGTCCGAGAGACTATGACTGAAAGGCTCTGTTGCGTGCTTTGTCAGAGCGCGAGAGTCCAGTACGGCTGGTATAACAAAACGGAAGACAAACTTGTCTTGAAGTTTTGCTCAGCTTGTTTGTACAAAGAAAAGGCAACGTGCGTTGATCTATGCGCCAAAGATGCGGCCATGATAGCCCACGGGTTCATAGTTAAGGACAAATCGGACTTAGATAAAGCCTTTCAGTTGGTCAGCTATGGTGGTAAAAAAATGTCAATAAAAAAAGGGTTTCAGGTGGTTAAGAAAGGTTTGACACCGGTAATGGCAACTCCGTACAGAGTTAAAACTTTTGAAAACTACACTGTGGATATCTCGACCGATGCTAGTAACTAGTACAGCCCAGATACCCATGGAAACTGATGAACCAAACGTCAGAAGACGTACCTTCTGACATGTGCGCCCAACGAAGACTCAAATCAGCCTGCGCATCCCCGCCGTCTGATCAGTCTTCGTTGTCCACATGAAAAACAAACTTTGCACCCTTGGCTATCCAAATTGCCCCGAGTGAAGATTCAGATCAGACTGCGCAAATGCGCAGTCTGATCTGAATCTTCGCTGGGCGCACGTCCGTTTTCTGACTGCGACTCAGTTAAGCTTTCATACACCGGTGTGCTGCGGGCATTCGGTTGAAAGATCCGGTGTAAATCATTGTGTGTGAAACGCCTTTCTCACTATATTTATATATAGACATCCTTCATTTCACCTTTTAATGTACACATATACTTGTATAACTTGATTTACTTACCTTTTTAAATAGTACATATACTTACTTATCTTACTGTACAAACTGGTTTAAAGATTGTATTGTGTTATTTCTTTTGGGATTTTCTTTAATTCTGGGATTTCAACGGACTAACATATATATATATATATAGAATATCTCGTGTTTAAAACTAGATGTGATATATGAAAACTACATAAAACAGTTTAACCACTACCTCTCTCTGGGCTAATTCAGTAGACGACAAACTGGTGACATTTTTTCTTATTTCCCCCAGAAAACAGGATTTGACATTTCATGCATATTGTATCCACTGGAGACAATTTGCATCAAATATCAAAACCGTTTTTTTTTTTTTCTGGGAAAACTATGAAAAAATATTTCAAAATGTTGTCTGCTGAAAATTTTACGCAGAGTGCTGAGTGTTAAGCAACATTTCCTCTACTTAGTGGACTAGATAAGGCTTGAATACTAAACTATCAGCATGCAGAAAAGAAAACAGGCTGACAAATTGTTTAGGCATTATAGTGATTTTCGCTGAAAATATCGCTTGATTTTTCGCTTTCTCCATAGAAATGTCAAGTGCTTTTGGAGACAAAAATTAGAAACGTATCACACATTTGTTGTCTGAAGTTAAATACGAGCAGACGACGTTTCTAAATAAATCATTTATTATCCTCTATTAGTATAGATCGATATATCATTTCTTCTTTCGAGGCGGTTTGAACAATTTAAAATGTTTATGAACGAAGCCTCTGGCGCTATTTTTAGCAAAAAGAAAAATAAGCATTTGGGGTGTCTGTTTTTTTTTTTTTTTTCGGGAGCACACTAAACGTTAATCCTTAGAGCGTCAGTCACAACAGAACTTAGCAGACTATATTTAACATTTTTGTATTTATTAGAATCTGGTCTGCTATAATTTTGAAGCAATGTACGTACCGCATTACGAAAACACGCCTATTCAAATATATAGAAAATTTTCTCTCCAAAAACTGAAAATTTTCAGATAAAAAAACTTTGATATTTTTCATATTTCTGCTCAAAACATAGATTGTTTTTGACAGAAATAAGAAAAATAATGTATACCCCTGTAAACCCCAGTTTTACTATATAAAAGTGGGGTTTAAGGGGGTAAAAATTATATAGGCATGTTTTCGTGATGGGCTACGATGACATTATCCATAAAACTTGATAAATGAAGGCCTCTGTTAATGAGAAATTCAGAATTAAAAGTGACACTGAGCTATTGCATTCATTAGACTAGTTGCCATTTTGTTGATATTTAAAACAACGAGATCAACATGACTATCTCAGATCTGAACAAAGATACGTGCGAGAAATGTAACCACATTTCTGCCACAATGGATTTACCACCGTGGCTTTGGGACTCATCTGTGGGTATCGGGTCCGGGCCCACCAATCATGTCACATGGTGTAAAAGGAGAAAGTTGTACAATGCTTTTAAAAGTGTAAGTATAATTATTCACTTAACCCCTGTCCTCCTGAACCCGGATATACCCTGCCTTTGCAAACAGTGTAGATCCAGATCAAGCCACCTGATCCAGATCTGCACTGTTTGCCATTCAGTATATGATTTTATATCAACAATCTGGATCAAGTAATCTGATTGGCTGAAAATTTGAAAAGGGCGTGGTATCTTAATTTATTCAGCAGGACAATGGTTTAGTTTATTATTCACAATGAAAAATATCGTATGATAAGATTTACGGGAGGCCAGTTCTGGCATATGCGACCGGAGTAGAGTCAAATATAACGAGTAACCTCATCCGCGTAGGCGTGTTAGAATCCTGTTTTCGCTGCAGGGTTTCAACAATGATTCGATAGCGAAGACCCGCATTTTCAGTCTTCGCATTCAGACATCGTATGACACCGATAAGAAAAGTTGTCGTATGCGAACAATTAACACTTTAAGCGCTAAGCAAAATTTGTAGCAGACGATATTCTAATAAACTTTTTTTTTTCAGAGATAATGTCTTGACATTTCATGTGAATCGTCTGCCACACATACGATTCGCATGAAATGTCCAGACCTATTTTCTTTAAAAAAAAATCAAAATGTCGTCTGCTGCAGTTGTGATTGGCAAACTTTCATTTCCATGAGTAATTTTGGATTAATTTTGATAAATTTACCCGAAATAGATACCTTAAATATTCACACCCATTCCCTTTTACCTTACACTTATTTCAACAGTCCATTTTATTACCAATGGACGTGTGTAAAATTGTCGGATGAGTGGCAAACAGTGTAGACCCAGATCAGACGTCGCGTTCTGCGGACACGTAGGCTGATCTGAGCCTTCGCTGTCCGCATAAGACACGAACGTACGTTTTCAAATGACGCGATTTAGATGTGATGAAACATGGCGAAAAGAGTCCTAATAGCTTATGCCGGCGGTGAAACTCACATCAGACTGCACTGTCTAGTTTAGATATGCAAACTGATCAGTACCTGGGTAAACAGTAAAGGCCAGTATCAGACATCACAGAAGGCACCGGAACTTTCGCATAACTTTTTTTTAACACTTAGCACTCTTTGGTAAAATTTTCATCAGACGACATATTGAAATATTTTTCTTGTTTTTCCCAGAAAACAGATTTTGACTTTTCATGCAAATTGTCTCCTAAGGAGACAATTTGCATGAAATGTCAATCCTGTTTTCTGGGACAAATAAGAAAAAAAATCATCAATTAGTCGTCTGTTGAATTAGCCCAGACAGTTGTAAGGTAAACTTCTTTATGATTGAAAATGGCCGAATTCAAGTTCGAAGTAGACACATATAGGGTAAAGCTATGGGAATGATTTAAGTCAGAGATTAATATGCTGAATAAAGATTGATTGTTTGTTTATCATAATCCTCTCCCTGACTCCCAGCATTATTACTACCTACACCTCCCCAGTCACGGAAGAATAAATACATATGACTGTATACAAAGAATTAGTAGAGTTTCCATCCTCAATTTTCCCCCGTTGTGGGATTTCCCCCACCTGTCACCCTCACAGCAACCCTTACCATGGCTAGTTTTTCGTCCAAAGCACACACATGTACGCACGCACGCGCGCGAGCGCACGCGCGCACACACACGCGCGCACACACACACACACACTAGGTGTATAGCGAAGACGCCTTTAGTACCTCGCAGGACACACAGTGTGTATTCAAACGGAGATGTTTGTCTTACAGAGATCCGTGTGTGTTTCCGACACCTACTTGCGAGGTAACACACAAGTCCATCCGAACACACTTGTGTGGACATCCGAGCCGAGATCCGAGCACACTATCTTTCCGAGGCCCATTCCGACCACTTACCGGGTTCCGGGGTCCACCCTAGCACCGGGTTATATTCTCCTAATTGGACATACTACCCGAAAACGAGGCAAAGGTGAAACGAGGTCCAAGTATTGGAGCCCGCTTTAACTTCGGACCTCGGTCTTTATGTGTGCAAACGTTTTTCGGACATCGAAAGCTGGTTAAAACACACACACACACACACACACACACACACACACACACACACACAGAAATACTGCTTTATTGTAAATGCCATTTTTTTATACTTGGCGTGGAAATGTATGCAAAGTGCAGTTTTGATCCTCTATTCATATTTATTTCGTCCCCAGTCAAGCAAATCCTTTATTATTCTCCGTTTACATTATAGTGTTAATCTCATCTTATCACCAGACCAACCGCAGACAGACAGACTTAAACGACTGTGCATTATGTTTATTTTTAAAGAGAAAATAGCGATAGCAAATTATTCTGTTGTTCTCATATAATCGCGCTTGCACGCATGCACGGACACATTCCTACCGATAGCTATAGGAAACCAGAGTACATAGACAAACTCGCTTGACACAACTGACTTTCTAGAACGTCATCAAACTTCCAGGGAGAAACTGCTGCGAAAAAAAAAAAACAAAAAAAAAAAAAAACGCCCTTCATCATTCAATGACGTTGCAGTTGGCTGCATCCCCATATCACTGACTATTAAAGCATCATAAGTTTAAGTTTTTCAAAAAGCCATCTTTTCAGCCCTTTTTTTCAATGTAGATGTTTTTTGCCTTGTAGCATTTTTAGCTGTTTAGCTGTCAAGACCAAGCCCCACCCATCAAATTTAGTGAAATGATATCTGATCTTCAGTCCTGTCCCTGTTATTGGGATCTCAGGCTCAGTG
Organism: Anodontia alba; assembly: GCA_964016985.1. Taxonomy (NCBI): domain Eukaryota; kingdom Metazoa; phylum Mollusca; class Bivalvia; order Lucinida; family Lucinidae; genus Anodontia; species Anodontia alba. Next base: position 106,782,727 of record OZ024821.1, on the reverse strand, counting down.
TTGCCATTCAAGAATTTTAGAAAGTAATTCAGTTCATATTGTCTACTCGAGAGTCATTCTTTCCACGGCAAAGGGTGCTAAATGGAAAATACCTAGAAAATGAATAATACCAAGGAAATGAAACTTTTATTGATAACCATCAAATAAACAAACAAACAAAGGTAAAATACTAAACTAACAAACTAATGACTACGGTTTGATTGTTTTAATAATAATAATAAAAATAACAACCATGCTTTAAATTATTCAAGGATGAGGTACTAATGAAAACAAAATGCCATTTTTAATACTGAAACATATATACGACTAAAAGTTTGCAAAAAAAGAAAGAAAAAACAAAAACAACAACAACAACAACAACAACAAAAAACATATTGATACCATATATACTGAAAGTCTGTATCTTGGTAATTACTGTTTGAAACTTTGTTGTATGCTTGCCATAAACTTCAGCTCGATAACATTTGATCGTATGCTAATATTTCACGGCTGCAAACCATGTTGTTGTTTGCTAATCATGTACTCAGCACATTAATCTTTTACCTATGCCAATATTTCCTTGCTGCAAGCCATACGTTCTTGTTTGCTAATCGTGTATTGCAGCACAGTAATCTTTTATCGTGTGCTTATTTGTCTACCTAAGACATTTAACCCTTAAAGCGCCAATCACAACAATTGTCGTCTGCTTTATCTTCTGCCGGTTACTTTAAAAGTCATTGTTGCTCTTTAGGAGCAGTCTGATCTGGGTCCACACTGTTTCCCTATATGCAAAAATAGGTTTGAAAAGTTTGCAAGAATATTCAGCAGATGACATAAACAGACAACAGTTTTAGATGCAGGTTTTCTTGGCGTTTTAAGGGTTAAGTTATTGCTTCTATATAGCTGTCAACCGAATCTGTGTAGCAATATCTAGAGTAGATGGAGCTCTCAAGCCCTGGTTGGCAATCCATCTAGGAGTTGGCAACTCCAAACAAAACCCTGCATATCTGGATTTGCCTGTTTCAGTTATGTAAAGTCTGTTTCGGCAGCTGGGGCGGAGGAAAGCATTACTATGATTCAACGGCCCAAACGGCGATGCAGCAGCATGTTGTGGAGCATGGAGAGCATGACAAGGCATAAAAGAAGTCATAGTCATCCACTGCATCCGGGCTTAGCTCCAGATGTCCTGACACTGTCTTGCCTCTGGATCCAGCTAGATCAGGACGAGCGCGCCTCTCCCTCGCTCTAATCCAATTCACAGCGCATGTCATCTTAATCAGCAACACACAATCACAGCAAGCACACATATGCAAGTCATACAAAAGCCATGTGGCGATGGGCGAGCGGCGAAGCAGCAGGTGAGGAAACACTGGAAGCTGTAGTTGCGGGCCTGCACACAGGCGGCTTGGTTCTATATGGTCGCTTTTCTTAAGAGCGAAGCAGTATGGGGAATTCGGCAGCCGAACTGAGCGACTGAGCAGACCTTTTTAGGACCGCACTGCTCACCCCCGTAGCATGGGGAAGAGGCTAGAAAATGTGCCCTAAACAACTGCCTGCTGGCTGGTTAACCGCGATCAGCGGGAATCCCACTTAGCGGTCGAAGAAGAAAAAAGAAGATGAAGGTGATACCTTTAACCATCAGCGCTTGGAATGTGCGCACCCTAATGGGCAATTCTGGTTCTGACAGACCTCAGCGTAGAACAGCTCTAGTTGGTAGAGAACTTGACAGATACAAAGTCGAGATTGCAGCTCTGAGTGAGACTCACCTTGCAGAGGAAGGGCTTTTAAAAGAAGTTGGTGCTGGCTACACTTTCTTCTGGAGTGGACGCAAGAAAGAAGAGCGACCTGAAGCAGGAGTAGGATTCGCCGTCAAGTCACACCTCGTCAGCAAGCTCTCAGGACTTCCAAAAGGTATAAATGACCGCCTGATGACGCTGAGACGTCCCTTATCTGGCAAGAGGCATGCAACAATTGTAAGTGCCTATGCACCCACAATGACCAACCCAGATGAGGTTAAAGACAAGTTTTATGATGATCTGGATTCTGTGATTTCTGCAGCACCCCAGACAGACAAACTCATCCTCCTCGGGGACTTCAATGCCAGTAGGCACAGACTACCAAACATGGGAAAAATTGATTGGATCTGAAGGTGTAGGGAAATGCTACAGCAATGAACATCAGCTTTTAAGGAAGTGTGCAGAGCATGAATTACTGATCATCAACACAGTCTTCCATCTACCAACTCGCAGAAAGACATGTATTCACGCTCGCTCCAAACAGTGGCATCTCATTGACTATGTCATAGTGCGTCGGAAGAACAGACAGGATGTCAGAGTGACAAAGACTATGTGTAGTGCAGACTGTTAGACAGATCACATGTTTGTTGTCAGCAAACTCAAACCATTCAGCCTGTACGACGACCACAATGCAAAAAGGTGCCAAAGAAACTGGATGTCTCCAACTGAAACAAGACAGCAAGAGGCAAGCATTCGTCAACGGTCTCTGCAGCCGTTTAAATGCACTGGAACACAATTCAGAAGATGTAGATGAGAGCTGAGCAGTCTTCAGAGACACTGTTCAATCTTCGGCAATGGATTGCCTAGGACCAGTATCTCGCAAACAGGGACTCTTTGAAGAGAAACACCAAATAACACAAGTCTTACCTCAGAAATACCAGCTCAATATCTAGTAAGACTGCTTATTCAAACATATGCAAGACAGTGCAGACTAGGCTCAGAGACATGCAAGACTCCTGGCTGAGCAAAACGACGGATGAAATCCAGTCCTTTGCAGACAGAAAGGATATGAAGAAGTTCTTTGATGCACTCAAGACAGTATATGGTCCCCAGAGCTCAGGAACCACCTCACTTTTTAGTGCAGATGGAAGTAGTCTTCTGACTGACAAAGAAACTATCTTGAAAAGATGGGCTGAACACTTTGATGGTGTCCTAAATCGGCCATCATCTATCAATGATGAAGCTATCCACAGACTTCCACAGGTGGAATGTAATCCGCTGCTTGATGTGCTCCCAACCGTCTCTGAAACAGTGAAAGCAATAAAACTCCTGTCATCTGGCAAGGCTCCAGGATCAGATGCAATACCTGCCAAGATCTACAAAGCAGGAGATCCTCCAGTTGCAGTTATTTCACATTATGTGGAGAAAAGAAGCCGTCCCTTAAGAATTCAAGGATGCAACAATTATCCACCTATTCAAAATGAAAGGGAATACTCAAGTCTGTGACAATCATCGAGGCATCTGTTTATTGTCAATTGCTGGGAAGATCCTTGCTAGAGCCCTACTGAATCGATTGACTGAACACCTTGAACAGTCAGAAAGCAAGTATTGATTCAGGAAAGACAGAGGAACAATAGACACGATCTTTACAGCACGACAGGTTGAAGAAAACTGCCAAGAACAGAATATGGACCTCTGCCTGACCTTTGTCGACCTTACTAAAGCATTTGACAAAATCATTCGTGAGGGACTTTGGAAAATTATGGCAAAGTTCGGCTGTCCTGCCAAATTCATAGCAATGGTGCAGCAGTTCCATGATGGCATGCTTGCAAGGGTCCAAAATGATGACGAGTTTTCTGATCCATTCCCTGTGACAAACTGAGTTAAGCAAGGCTGTGTACTAGCTTCAACACTGTTCAGCATGATTATTTCTGCCATGCTTACAGATGCTTTCCAGGATGGTGACAATGGTATACCTATTAGGTATCGCTTTGATGGGCAACTCTTCAACCTAAGAAGGTTGCAAGCTAAATCCAAGGTGCAGACAGAAGTGCTATATTCTTTGCTGATGACATGGCAAAGGGTGCTCCAACAGAAGAGAAAATGCAAATAGGTGTGGATCAAGTATCTGATTCATGTGACAGCTATGATTTCACAATCAGCATCAGGGGTAGTATATCAGCCAACACCTGGAAAGCCTTACAAGGAGCCTACCATCACAGTGAAAGGTCAACGACTGCAAGTGAGGTAGACAAGTTCACCTACCTTGGAAGCACATTGTCTAGAATTGTGCACATTGATGATGACGTCAATGCTAAGATTGCCAAAGATAATGCAGCATTTGGCCGGCTACGTGGAAGTATTTGGGACCAAAGTGGAATCAAACTTGACACAAAGCTGAAAGTATACTGATCGGTGGTGTTGCCAACACTGTTATACGCATGCGAGTGAACCTTGGACAGTTTACCAACGGAATGCCAAAAGACTGAACTACTTCCATATAAGCTGTCTTAGAAAACTTCTAAAGATCAAGTGGCAAGACAGGATTCCTAACATAAGTCCTGAAAAGGCAGGGATGCAGAGTATACATACTCTTCTGAAATTGGCACAGTTAAGATGGACAGGCCATGTTACCAGAATGCCTGGTGAGCGTTTGCCAAAGAAAATCCTCTATGGAGAACTACAAGCTAGAAAACGCTCCCATGGTGGTCAGAAGAAGTGATACAAGGACACCCTCAAAGCCTCCCTTAAATACTTCAACATACCAACAGAGTCGTTGGAACAGATTGCACAGGATCGAACAAAGTGGCGAGGCATCATAAGAAGGGGAGCTGGTGAATACGAAGCAAAAAAATCAGCGAAGCCGAGAAAAAACGTGCACAGCGGAAAGCCAGAGCTAAGGCATCACCAACAGAGCTTTCTTCCTCAGACCTCTCTTGTTCTACTAATCATATACTGCAACAATGTAATCTTCTATCGTGGTCTAATATTTTCCTCTGATAACCATGCGGTGTTGTGTGCTAACCATTAAATGCAGCAAATCAAAATTATATCTCGTACTAATATTTCCCTGCGGCAAGCCATATGTCATGCAAAAAGTTCTGTCACTAATAGGCTTTCTTGGTTTTATCCACTGCACTTGAATGGTGCGCTCAATAGCTAAAGATACCCGTTTATTTTGTTCAAATTGCTTTTCAACTGACCGATTTATTTCAAATTGAAATAGATGCAGTCATATACACTGACCAATTTACTTACAGTAAGAAACGACCAAGCAAAGGATGGTCGGGAGTCCACCTTTTAAATGGCAAACGCCTCATCTCATAAGTGTGAGGTTGTTAAGGTTTTTTTTGGCTTTTGAAAAGGTGGAAGTTTTAAACCATCCTCCTTATTCATCTGACCTGAGTCCCTGTGACTTCTTTTTATTTCCAAGGCTTAAGAAAATGCTTTCTGGAAATAAGTATACGTCTAGAAGTTCTCTTGGTAGCGCTATTTATCAGTGTCTCCATCAGACCAAAAGAAGACTATTTATCTGCTTTTCGCGACTGGTTAAAAGGTTACAAAAATGTGTTTCAGTAAAGGGGGAATACTTTGAAGGTTTGTAATAAAAATATGTTTGATAAACCGTAGCACTGAAGTTATCCGAACACAGCGACAAAACTTTTAGCAGGACCCTCGTATCATAAACTGCAGCAAGGTAATCAATTATCGTGTGCTTAAATGTCCCTGCTGCAAACCATACGTTGTTATAGGGATCAAACAAGGTTTTTCATCCATTAACATTTGCCAGGTCCCGTGAGAGGTGTTGAAAACCGCGGCCGGAGGCCGCCGTTTTCAACACATCCCAAGGGACCTGGCGAATGTTAATGCATTGAAAAAACTATGTTCGATAGCTATTATTGCATAAAACTGAAAAACTTTGCTACATTTTGGGCCGAAACGACAATAAATCTATTAGTATCAGCTTATACCCATTGTGCAGGTGGTGCAGAGGTACACATCACAAAAGCTATCAGTTATATAGTGCAATCTTTCACGAAAGATGGCAATAATAAGAAGTCCATAAAGGAATCATACCGGTGGTTAAAATGGCCGAAAAACTCAACCAAATAATTGACCAAGGACCGAAACGACAAAGGACCCGTTGGTATCAGCTTTTACCCAATATGCAGGCGGTCTCAAAAGCTATCAATTATGTAGCAATAATAAGAAGTCCTAAAGCTCTGATCGCTTTCCCGAGCCCTAAGTACTATAAATGAATGCATCATCATTCATTGGCAATGGCCAGCCACAATAGGGCTGCTAGAGGTCATTCATTGTCAATTTGGATAAACTGCCAGGTAGGTCATCTCTCTGTACTAGATCTTTCAGCACGCATAGCATATTTACATTAGAGACAAGATAAAAGCTAATGATCCGGCTGTCAGAAACAAGATACCAATATTAAAGCTGCACACACACACACACACACACACACACACACAGAGAGAGAGAGAGAGAGAGAGAGAGAGAGAGAGAGAGAGAGAGACTACATGTTTATACCATGTAAGACAGAGCAGCACCAGACTTTTAATGGCTTTTGGTCTGATTTGGCCTTATCTCAAATATTACTCATTGAAAATGATTTAAGACACTGACTGCGACCACATACAGTAACAGTTTTGCATCTTCCCTTGACAAGGCCCTGCCAGTTTTTGACTCTAATGATGGTCTCAAGGACTTGTATCAAGGCATCTGTTTTTTTTATTCCAACTATCATAGGAGTCACAGAGAGGTCACAGCTTCACTTCGTTGGACTTTTTGCCTTAGCTAATCCAAAAAGTCACTCCAGAAGCAACTCCACTCCAAAGCCTGATTCCAGTCCATGTTTTAGTATATGTCGTCTCTGGTCTATATATCGTGTGACGTGTGATATCATGTGACAGCGATCATGTGGCGCGAAAGTGAAAATACACTGCGTAAAAATTCTAAGACGGTTTTCACATAGTACAAGAAAACATTGATGCAAAGCATCAATACGCCGGGAAACTAATCTATCATGCATTAGCTCCCTATAGATCGTAGTATAGTGAAAAGATGTTATAATTTATGAAAGGTTGTAATTATATAAATTATCGCAATACTCAACGATAAAAAAAATTAGAGACATTATCAGAGCTATGTAAAAGGAATCAACTATGATCGTCTGTTTTCTAGCCCGCATACATAATTACATGTCGCCATCCATAGCCTAGGCCGAACATACTATATCCGAAATCATCTATGTAGCAGTGTTTCGTTCTTTTCTCCACTCATAACGTTTTCTTTCGGCCCAGATCTTTCCATGCTTGAATATAAAATTAAACTGTATTATTAAACCAGCTTATAATCCGTTCGATTTGAGAATGCATATTTCCAATCGTAAACAAAGAAAAATATCTTTTGTTTCTTCTTCGTAGTACGACGAAAAAACCGAAATGAAAAGATTCAAACGTGTACGAATATTGACTGCAACAAGCTCATTTCAGGTTGAATGGTCAAATTGGGGCTCCTACGGGAAAACTGCTCATTTCTCTTTTAAATGAGCAAAACCCACATTGCTACATTCATTCTACACAGTACTTCCCACATTTCATTTAACTATGTTACCAATAGCACAGTTCTCTGCTGCAAAAGTGTGACTTTGAATAATAATAAAAGAGTGTGTGTGGTGGTGGTGGGGGTGAATAGTTATACGAGGGATGTTCGAAATGAATTGCTTATTGTCCTCTAGCTCGATATCCACGTGGGGCACGATAAAAACCAATACATACCTGTATAGGGTTATTCAATATCTACACAATGGTGTATAAATGTACATGTTAGACTAAGTGTAAGACATAAAATTTGCCATTTGAATACAAAGAATTGACCACTGCAGTAAAAATGGTTGGTAGAAGCGTCGACAAAAAAGATGAAATACGGGCTTACATCTGAAATTTCTACTGCTTTTGGACCTTCTTGTGTGTCTTATGACACAGTTCGGCGGTGGAAAAAGAAATTTGAGTCTGGTGTAGAGTCCATCAAAAATGCACCGAAATCAGGTAGGCCAAAATCTGCATCTCGTAAAGAAATCGTTTCCAAAATAAAGGAAATCATTGAAGGAGATGCCAGATTTACAGTTCGTGATATTGCACGAAAGGTAGGCATATCACTTTCAACGGTTCACCTTATTTTGAAGAAGCATTTGAAAGTCAGAAAGATTTCTGCTAGATGGGTGCCACATCTGTTGACTGACGAGCAAAAGAGGCAACGGGTTAAAGTGGCCAAAAAGCTGCTTCAAATGTTTCCAAAATATGACAAAAAGCATTTTGCCAATGTCGTCACAGGTGATGAAACCTGGGTCCATTATTTTGAGCCCGTCAGAAAGGATAGCAATAAGATCTGGGCCACTAAACACAGCAAACGCCCAATAATTGCCAAATGTTCTTTGAGTACAAAGAAGGTTTTGTATGCAATCTTCTTCTCTGGTGAAGGAGTCGCAATAAAAGTGCCAGTGAAAAAGGGCAAAAGCATCACCGGAAAGTACTACAAAGACGAAACTGAAAAAGTATTATCAGAAACGACGCACTGCCACTGGTTTTAAACATGTCCGTCTTCTACATGACAATGCCTCAGCTCATACCTCCGCAATAGTTACGGCGTTTTTGAAGAAAGAAAAAGTAACTGTTTTGCCTCACCCCTCCGTATTCCCCAGACCTTGCCCCATGTGATTTCTTTTTGTTTCCGAAATTGAAAGCATTCCTTGCTGGGCGGAAATACCAGTCCCGACAGGCACTTGGATCTGCCATTCATCAGTACCTTATTACTGTGCCCAAATCAGCGTACCGTGACGCCTTCAAGAAGTGGATACATCGGCTGAAACTTTGCATTTCTAGCCACGGGGAGTACTTCGAGGGCATGAAATGGGTACTTTTGGGCTAACTTGAAATTTGAAGTCTCCAGATAGAAATAAGCAATTCATTTCGAACATCCCTCGTATATAACCCCACTAAGAACCCAATAAAACTAGAAGAAAACCGATGTTCTCGAAATGCATACACATTTTACAAAAACAACCTCAAATCGTAAATAAATATGTCTGAATTCCTAAATTTAAGGAGTAAATATTAATTGAACATCTGGCATTTAGCCCATTTTCAAGTAAGAAAAAATTGACAAGTTTGCTGCTTATGGGTGGTAGTCTAGACCTATATTTAATGCCCCTGAGTGCTGAGGCTGCGTTGGGTCTACACTGGTCTCGTACGTCTGAATGTTGATTTCTGTATTTGGAGGGGCTAAATTGTTTTCGTTTAGTCAATGGATAAAACAACATGCGAATCTTTTTACAGCAGATCCTCTGAATGATGCCTTTAATTCAATAGATTCCTGTCTGTATCATCTAATCACCATCTTATCAGCTATATGAAGGAAGCCACTTACTAGGCATATAAATGCGTACTCTTTTTAACAGAACAAGAGATCTTGTAGACAGAAAACATATTAAACACACGAAAGTACGAGTAGCAGAATCGGTTTTATTGAGTCTGTTCACGAACAGTAACGTGACATGCAATTCTGTTCACGTCTCAGAGCCTTAGGTTAAGCTATATTCTATTTCAAATAAATCCAAATGAGATCAGTCGCCCCAAGGGAACAGGGCCCACTTACTCAAAACTTAACGAAGTTGTTAGCTAATGTGACGTTAAAATTTCTATCTTGAAATATGGGAAACAAAATTGATATTTTTGCTGCAGAGTATGTGAGTAGTTTTTGCATTCATTGCAAAAGCTACTCACATTTTTGCACCAGAAATACCAAATGTATTCAAAATACCTTAGCTATAACAGTTAACAAGTTTGTCATTAACGAGCTTGTTAAGCTAACAATGCTTTGAAAAACTGGGCCCTGATAAAATAGACGTCACTAATGTGAGGTGCGAGGAAACATTTAACTCCCACCACATCACATTTATCTTTAACTATAGGAAAGATGAATAGATTCTGAAACTATAGATCATTTGGAAGCAGAAAACATCAAATAAACATCAAATAAAAATAGCAGACTTGGATTTACTGAGTCTGTTCTTGTACAATTATGCAACGTTCAACATTGCTCACGCTTCCTAGACTTAGGCCAGACTGATATTCATTTTTCGTATACACCCAAATGAGCTTAGTGGCCTAAAAGACTAGAAAACATAAATAACATTTGCCAGGATACAGCTTGTAAATTTATACGGTTGAAATGTTAAATGCTTGCATCATGAACAAAATTTACCAACAGTAAGTTTGTATTTTTTAAATAGTAAAATGGTGTAGTTTGTTTTTCTATTGCCATATTAGAAACAAACCAATAATACATAGGAACCTTTTATAAGACGGTTCATCGTAGGACGGTTTCGGATATAAGACGGATTAAAGGTGGACCGCAAAAGTGTTTTATCCAAACAAACGGTATAGATTATATAGAAAATTGATCATAAATGTTCGTTTTTCTTTATAATCTATATATTTTGTTTGGATATAACACGACTGTTTATCTGAAACGGTTTTGCTTTGGATCCCAGCAACAGTGTTATAAAGATTGTGGTGTACAAAAATATCCATCTCAATGTTTATTAAAGTGTTCAGAGTCTCAATAAAACCGAGACTTTCTATCTGTAATGTTTTCATTGTTTCCAAAGGCAACCTTTTAGATTTTTGTTTTATCTCACTGCATCTCGTGTTGGTGCCGTGTGGTGGCCGTAGAACGTCTCCCCGTACTTCACCATATTGTATATTATACTTCCATTTGCTTTGGAAAGATTGAGCCCATTGTTGTATCTTTGAAAATGGAGTTGTGCTCATGTTAACGCTAGAGGGTGTAAACAGTATTGCAAACTTCATTACTGCTTATGAAGAGTCCCAATTAAACAGAGACTCCCATTTTCTATCTGTAATTTTTTTTTTCAAAGACAACCTTTTAGATTTTTATTTGAAAAAAAAATCTTTAATGCACCGAACGCCTTTTCTAACATTAATACCTGGGTATTTTTTTAAGATCTTGATCTTATAAGAAGCTGTTGCTACTGGTTTTGTCACTAAATCCAAAATATACGAGTATATAGTTAGAAAGAAAGAAAAACAGAGGAAAGTACAAATGTTTTATGTTACGGAACTTTTTGTCATTAGATATTACGGAATTTCCACGTACTTTCTTTTACGGTATTTTGTCTGACAATCATTCGACCTTTTTCTTTTCACGGTAGATAATTACGGGGTTTTACAATGTACTCGGATACCGTTTGGTTTGACCAATGCGCCATCGACATTCTCCAACTGTTATCTAATTTTTCTAAAAAAAGTAGATCTAACACTCAGGTGATGTGTCTTGGTGGTACTAATCTTTGTCTGTACAGTGTTTGCGCGGAGCGTGAATAGCGTTCGTGTACCTAGGATATTTACAATAGTATGAACCTCCAGTGATATTATTTGGTTTCATTCAATGACGAACACCGATGGGTCGATTACCGTCGCTGATTCAAATTTCTTTTTGACTCCCTAGAAAATCTAGACAGCTCAAGAAAACAAATATTTAGGGATATTTAAGAGAAATTTTCCTATTTTATCATTAAACATCGAGGCGATTCTAATGCGTACACTCAGCGTATCATTATTTTATCGAAAATCCAAAAGACGTCACTAAATTATCACCATTTCTTTCCTTATTTGGCGCTATACTATTACCCCTCAGTTGCTCGAAGTTACCATGTCTAGAACAAATCAGGCGCGGATTCAGAGGGGTTTCAGCCGATTCAAAATTTCATTTCATGGGAAATTTTGGATAAATTTGATAAATTTGGGTTACCGTATTTGGCCGAAATATTCACACCCCTTAATCTTTACCTTATACTTTCCTTCAACAAGTCCATTTTAGTACTTGTGTGTAAAATTGATGGATGAGTGGCGAACAGTGTAGACCCTGATCAGACGCCGCATTCTGCGGCGTCTAATCTGGGTCTTCACTGTTTGCTCAGGCATGTCTGCCCGCATACGTAAAGTACGATAATTTGATAAAATCAACCCCCACCCCTCAGAAATCATCCTGGATCCGCGTGTGAAAATTTCCATGTTCGAGCCGCTGAAGTTTGACTATAGCCCGCATATCATAATTGAGCCAGCGCACGACAAAACCTACAATAAGACTTGAGCGACCAGCGAAGACTCAGATCAGACTTTGATCAGAGTCTTCGCTGATGACATGTGCTTTCTACAGCCTCCGGGCTATCCAAAGTGGAATAAAAGAGAACCTTTGCCACACTGGATGGGTGTACAGACTGATCTGAGTTTTTGCTGGTCACACAGGCCTTATAGTAGGTTTTGTCGTGCGCTGGGTCAATTATTATCCTAAATATACAGTCGACTCTCGTTATCTCAAAGTCCAAGAAATACTTCGAGATATCCGTACCGCCGACATGTCAGATTTGCAGAATTGAGGAAAAAATAAATCGAACAACCACATTTAACAGACAAATATGTAATTTGACACCAGAACTCAGAGATATCGAAAATATTGTGGAAAAGAAGAGATTCTCTTTTCCACAATATTTTGTTACCTGTTGTTAGACTTCCATGTTAAAGCTGGGACCAGGTTTTCACTTCGAGATAAGCGGTTATTCGAGATAAGCGAAGTCGAGATTACAAGAGTCGACTGTATTGTAACTCCTTACCATACTTATCCTAAACTTGTATCAAGGCCTGGCGATTTCTCTAAATGACGCAACGGAATGACAGTTTAGACCATGAAACAGTTTGATCTGGATCAACATTCTTTACTGAGTCCCGTCTGAATGTTCATTGATAAGTACGGTACTATTTTAATTACGGGAAATTCCGTCGTCTCCAATCATCCTGCCGTTTGTTTAATTATAAATGAGCTGCGTCACGAGAAAGAGGACATAGCAGAACACCTGATGGACAAATCCTTCCAGGCTTTACCACCGGATGTGGTAAGCAAGGACATACTGACGAAAAATAGGAGCCTCTGATCAAACCATGGATACTCAGACTGATCTGGGACCTTGATGTTTGCATATAACAAAACTCAGTTGGTCGCCCTGCACCTTGAAGTCATATAGAGATATTCCTCGATATAACATAAAGCGGTGTCCTCTGTTTGATCTTCTATATAGTAATACTGGCAGTTGTTGAGTATATCGATCACGATATTGTAGCATGTTTCATTGTGGTTTATTGAGTGAATCGATCACAATCTAGTAATTTTCACAGAAAAAAAAGACTAGAACGTATATATCCTTATAATCTGACGTACTAAAGAAAAAAACATCAATGGCCCGAACACCGATGCCTCGTTTACCATGGCTGATTCGAACTCGTTTTGAGTCCCTAGGGAATTACAGTCGACTCTCGTTATCTCGAATTCCAAGGGACTCTCTGAAATACTTCGAGATATCCGTACCTCGACACATCAGAGTTGCAGAATTGAGGAAAAAATATTTCGAACAACCACATTAAACAAATATATTTGTAACTGGACTCTTGAGATATATTGAAAATATTGTGGAAAAGAGGAGAAATTGCTCCTTAGGAGCAATTTCTTCTCTTTTCCACAATATTTTTACTTGTTGTAAGATTTTCATGTTTCGGCAGGGACCAGATTTTCACTTCGAGATAAGCGGTTATTCGAGATAAGCGAGGTCGAGATAACGACAGTCAACTGTATATAAATTCTTCCGATAGCTCAGAAAACAGATATTTAGGGATATTTTAGTGTTTTTTTTTTTATCGTGAAAATGTGTCTGTGTGTACTCATAAGAATCATCCCATCGTCATTTAAATGCATTTAGTTAATGTATGCCCTTCGGGGGACCATTTTTCAGCAGAACGCAGAATATTCGTATTCCGCATTACGAAAACACTTCTGTTCAAATATATAGAAAATTTCACCTCCAAAAATTGAAAATTTTCAGATAAAAAACTCTGATATATTTCAAATTTCTGCTCAAAACATAGATTGTGGGTACTCGTAAGAACCGCCTCGGCGAGGCGGTTCTAACGAGTACCCACAATCTATGTTTTTGAGCAGAAATAAGAAAAATAATGTATACCCCTGTAAACCCCAGTTTTACTATATAAAAGTGGGGTTTAAGGGGGTCAACATTATATGGGCATGTTTTCGTGATGGTGTCACCTGATGTATCAATTTTGTGAAACATCTTAAACTCAAAGCTCCAAATTGCAACATACCCCAAATTCATTGAAACCGGTTGGTGGCTGTTATTTCTTTTATGTGATTGTTTGTAATCATGTAGAGACTGTCAGGTGTGTTACACTTGTTTTTGTTAAAGGCGTCCATCTGATCCCTACCCCCCCCCCCCCCCACTCTCTCTCTCTCTCTCTCTAATTGTACTAGATGGCCTTTAACTTGTACTCGAAACAAAAAGTTATAGATTCCCGAACAGTTCTGAGATTTTCTGAACTTTTCAACATCTTCTGAGGTCCCCATGGTCGCTGTTAATCTTTGAAATGTGTGTTGACCTTTATGTTAACCTTTAATATGCTGTTGACAACATCGGTGTTTGGTGTTGGAGCGTTTTATTGTTTGTTCATAAACGGCTTACCATTTCGTTTAACCCTTGTCCTGCTGAATAAATTAAGATGCCACACCCACTTCAAATTTTCAGCCAATCAGATTACTTGATCCTGATTGTTGCTATAAATTCACATACTTAATGGCAAACAGAGCAGACCCAGATCAGTTGGCTTCTTCAGAAGCCAACTGATCTGAATCTACACTGTTTTCAAAGGCAGAGTATATCCGGGTTCAGTAGGACAAGGGTGAACCCGGATATACCCTGCCTTTGAAAACAGTGTAGATCCAGATCAGTTGGCTTCTGAAGAAGCCAACTGATCTGGATCTGCTCTGTTTGCCATTAATAATGTGAATTTATAACAAGAATCAGGATCAAGTAATATGATTGACTGAAAATTTGAAGTGGGTGTGGCATCTTAATTTATTCAGCAGGACAAGGGTTAAAAGGCACTTGAGACACACAGAAGCAGTATCGAATATGTTCATGAGTTTGTAGTTAAACAGAATTGCTTGCATGGATCACCCATGTATCCGTGGTGTAGTCTGAACAGAAATAGGAAAAACATCCAGGAAAAATTTTCAAACATTCTCCCTAGCATCGTGTCCAAAAGAGAAGCTATTCTGAAAGGAAAGAATTCGCATCCAGAGGGAACAAATTCTTATCTTTTCTTGGAAGCGGTTAATTATTTCCTTTATGAGCAGTCCGCATAGTAAAGAGGCAAAATGTGTTAAGTTAGTTGATGTTTCTTTATTGCAAATAATATTGTTATACGCAGATCACGCACGTTACGCACATGTGTAATATGCATAATGAACGCTGAGCCTATATGTGTACGCCACTTATAGGAAGTCGCAAGGGAGGTGCTTGGTGACAGTGAGTGTGCCACTCACTGTCACAAAGCACCTCCTTTTCGACTTCATACTCAACCCAGTGTACATCGAGTATGAGCTAGGTGTACTATTCCTGAAACATTATTACTCCAGCTCATTCGAACCAACGACCTCCCGCTTGCAAGTCGACAGCACTCCAATAGGCCAAAAAAAAAAAAAAAAAAAAAAAAAAAAAAAAATAAATAAATAAATAAAAATAAACAACAAAAAAACAAAAACGGTTCACCAAAAACACTGCTGCAGAGTCTTATAATTTGTAAATAACAGAAAAGCGGTTTTTTGAAGAAAAAGCGTCAAACGAATGTAACATTCAATGTTTACATTTATGAAAGAAATAAATGGGGCACAACATGAGAAAACGTACCTTTCGACCTGTGCGCACAACGAAGACTTATCACAACCTGTGCATCCGCGCATTCTGATCAGAGTCTTCTTTGTCCACATGAAGACACATTGCATCTTTGACTATCCAAAATGCGCCCAGAAGAGATTCTGATCAAACTGCGTGAATACACAAGCTGATCTTAATCTTAGCTGGAAGTACGTCCGAGGGGTACGTGTTCTGACGGTACGCTCATTTGATTTTTTATCTCTTTCGGCGCCAAATTTCAGACGACATTTGTCGTCTGCTTTTTTATTTTGACAAACTATCGCTTGGAAAGACGTTGATATATAAAGTTGATAGACTGAACGTCAAACAGCGTAGATCCAGATGAGACGGCTCATTGAGCTGTCTCATCTGGATCTATGCTGTTTGCAAAAGCCTATTATTATCGTCTGTGGCAGTGAAAGAGTTAAATAATGTGAATGTTTTTCGCTTATAAAATTCCTGCTTTGGCGAAATGAACATAACCTATCAAAGTTGTGTCTCATAAAATATTCACAATGGTGTTTGTAAGTAGTTTCCATTCATTCAGCTTTTATAGCTTCACAGCTTGGGATATGTGTTACTGTGTGAAACAATACTTTGCGAGTTCAGCAACCAGTGTGCCCTCACAAAGCGACTGTTTTGTTAACACGTCTATCACGCAGTTATTTCAGCTACGATACAACAAAAGTTTGTCTTGTTTTTGAATATCAACCAGTCTCTTGTCTCTTGGTTGCTTGCGAAATTTGTTAAATGATGTATTTTAGGCAATAATTTTGTTTGGATATTTTTCCTGATACGACTTCGAAAATTACTTAAAATTCAAAGACTAACTGTCAAATAGCGTAGATTTTGATGGGATATTTTGAGTTGTCTCCTCTCTGTCTACGCGGTTTCCGAAAACCTCTAATCATTCCTTATGATGTTTGTTTGTTTTCTTTTAATAATAATAATAATAATAAAACCACTCCGTATGGATTCATATCTGTTCTGTTAAGAAATCAAAGCATTAGCCATAAATATTAGAAACATGTCCTCGTTCAGTGTTTAAATTTGTATTTTCAAGTAAAATCATGGATTCTGTTTTGTTAAAAAAAACAACAAAACAATAAGCCGCAACACAAGAAAAAGACCCTTATCGTATATGTGAATAATTGAGGATTATTTCACGATGAGGACCTTCTACTAACGTAATCTGCTAATATACCGTAATAGCCCTAAGTATTGGGACAGATAGGCATTCAAGTGCAAACAGTGTAGGCCCAGATCAGACGCAGCAGAACTCGGCGTCTGATCAGGGTCTACACTGTTTGCCATACATACAGCAATATTTTAGACACATCAACAGGTAGTAGGGTGGACTATTTCAAATTTTAGGACAAGTATGGTGAAGAGATAATGTGTCCTAATACTTTGGGTTAGTACGGTAATCATGGATACTACAGAATATACGTATAATTGGTGACTAAAGAAGTCATGCTCAGACAAACAAACAAACAAACAAACAAACAAACAAACAAACAACATCAACAATAACAACATCTTGCAGATTTAGTTCGGAAAGAATCCCATTCAACAGTGACACATATCCTTGAGAGTGCGGTTCTGATAGTGAAGGGTGGGGTTAAACTGAATCTATTAAATCGATACAAACACAATCTAGCAAATCCTTAAAGAGACAGTAAAATTAGCCTCTTGTGATGTTTAAATGTTTACAAACTGGGCATTATGAGACGTTATCAAACTTTTGACTTGCAAATGTTTGCTTACCTTTCATCGTAATGAAATCAATAAGTGTTACTCTGGCGGGTGACTGTTAGGTCAGATGGACATGTTATAATCGACGAGAGTTTAATTTTAACGTTTTTACGGGTAAAACAGTTTAAGGAAATTCAGTAACAGCTTTTTCATACGGAATCAGTGTGTTTGCTTAAAGCGTAAGTCAGATTTTGCTTTCATTTAATTATATAATTTCGTATTCACGTAAGACAGCAATATACACATTTTTACTTTGTTTTTCTATGATCTATTTTTCATCACGAAAACATGCCTATATAATTTTGACCCCCTTAAACCCCACTTTTATATAGGAAAACTGGGGTTTACAATGGTTTACATTGGTTTTCTTATTTTTACTCAAAAGCATAGATTGTGGGTACTCGTTAGAACCGCCTCATCGAGGCGGTTCTAACGAGTACCCACAATCTATGTTTTGAGCAGAAATATGAAAAAGTATCAGAATTTTTTATCTGAAAATTTCCATTTTTTGGTGGTAAAAGTTTCAGTATACTTGAATAGGCATGTTTTCGTAATGTTCTTCCAAAATGCATTTCTACAGCCATTGTATTGTTTCCAGAACGAAACTTAAACAAACGTCCACATGCAAAATGGTATCTTGGAGTCACCTTTCAAAAGTGAAAATGTGATTGTAATCTTTACTGCTAGTTTTTTTAACCCATTAAAGACTGGATAAGCTCTCCCACATTATAAATTGGAAGAGTCCGTATTCGATTTTAGGTATGCCAGGCCATATGATATAGATATTCATAAAGAAAAATGGTTGGACTATTTGCAAACAGTGGCTACCCTGATCAGACGCCGCGTTTTGCGGCGTCTGATCTGGGGTTGCACTGTTTGCCATTCACCTGTTTACGGGCTCCTCGCAGTTTTTCAGTGGGTTAAAATTCTAAAATGTGGCAACGTACATACGTATATGAAACTGTGGAGTAGACGTAATATGGTATGATTGACAAAGCAACAAGTTATACTCAACCCAATACAGAAATTTGCTAGACTAAAACTTATTTTGTTTCTTTTAATGTATCTCTCTAATTGGCGCCAAAGATAATGTCACCAAAATGGCACCACTAGTTCCGAGTGTAGGCGAATTTTCAGATACAGGTGGGAAGACCGATTATTAAGCAAAACTACGCTTTATTTCGGACTGTTACTTTCTCTTTATAAGTAAGAGAACCGTTACAACAACATGGGAGGTACTGACAAATTTGTTGTCACAAAAGGAAAAAGTATCGATATACTGTTTTGTTAACATCAGAATCATGGTGACTTTATTGAACTGTTATAACTACTTCAAAAATTTCAACTACTTCAAACTCCAAACGAAAACACATATATCACACTTCATTGTAGTCAAGTATTACTTGTACCTATGGTGTTATTTTACTTGCAGACATATTTCATACATGCATTATATAAACGTCATGTGCCCGCTGAGATATTGGGCTATAGTCAACCCTCTTTATACCGACGTTCGATACAACGACAAAATTCGTTATAATGACAATTTGAAAGTCACAAAACCTTCGCTCAAGAGGTGACAGTTAATGAGAAATGCAAGAATATGCATTAAAGCTTCAAGCAGCATATATTTTGGATATTTGTTAGAATCGCATCATTGAGGCGATTCTAACAAATATTCAAAACATATGTTCTATGAGGAAATAAGAATAAAACAAGGTTTTTCTTACATATCACTCTGTCCATTAAGGATTCTTTGCAACAGCAAATTCACTTTAATGACAACTGGGAACAAATGCTATCGTTGTAACGAGGGTTCACTGTAATATATTATATGCAGTCGCATCTATAAACTTGTTTATTGTGCTGCACCTGTTTTTTCAGATGCTCTCGTTCTTAAAGGATTGCTTATTGAGCTGCAGACATTTATTATTATTATTATTGTTATTACTACTACTACTACTACCACTACTACTACAGATACTTTCTGGCGACAGAATGCGCACAATATTAGTTAGCCGCTTAGAGGACTGACCCTGCCCAGTAAAAGTGCGGTTAGGTAAACTGATCGCGCTCCATATGACCCTATCGGGTTGACTGGGCCGTAAAACCTCGACACAAACAAGCAAACTAGAGATACAGATACAGTCGTACCCACAGGGTTGGCACTGGGGTGCAGACCTTCATACGCTCCAAATTCTTGCTTGGACCTGATAATGTAAACATTCGAAGTCAACTAATGCTTATTGTCACCTACTAACATAAGGTTTTTCTTGGGATTAAAAATATTTATTTTGTTACAAAAAATGTTCAATCGATTGCTGGTGTTAATAGTCTATTGACACCATTCTACAGCTGTTGCTTATCAACCCTTAAAGCGCTAAGCAGAATTGTAGCAGATGACATTCTATATATTTCATATATATAATTCATAGAAAAAAGTCGACAATGGAGGAGTTGCAATGGAGACAATTTGCATGAAATGTCAGATCCTATTTTCTGGGAAAATAAAAAAAAAAATATCACCAATCTGTTGTCTACTGAATTAGCCCAGAGTGTGGTAAAGGTTAAACCATGTGCAAGTACAAAGACATTGAGAATGATCTGAACCCATGTACAATCTGTTAAAGAACAATGGAGACTCGATGAAAGCGGAGTCCGAGACTGTCGCTTCACTGTTCGTGCATATACAAGTTGATTTTCCAACAGCTGGCACCATGTCCTGTTGTAACAGAGTTGACATCACGAAAACATACCTTATAATTTTGACCCCCTTAAACCCCACTTTTATATAGTAAAACTGGGATTTACAGGGGTATACATTACTTTTCTTTTTTCTGCTCAAAAACATTGCAGGTACTCGTTAGAACCACATCGGCGAGGCGGTTCTAACGAGTACCCCCAATCTATGTTTTTGAGCAGAAATATGAAAAATGTCAGAATTTTTATCTGAAAACTTTTAGCTTTTGGTGATTAAATGTTCAATATATTTGTTTTCGTAATGACTGCAAACGCTTTATTTTATGTAGCTCTAGTTTAGAGATGATTTTGATATTAAGTCATATTTTTCTTAATTCTTCATGAAAACATGTTACGAGTTGCTATACTCACGAGGATCGTCTTGGTATAATTTGTCCGGTTACACTTATTATCCGGAGTTCCCACATCTCGCAAACTCCAAGACCGGTTTAATGAAATGAAAATGCAATCAAGGAGCTTCTAGACGATAAACACCCATCACGAAAACACACTTATATAGATCTGACCCCCATAAACCCCACTTTTATATAGTAAAACTGGGGTTTAAAGGAGTATGCATTATTTTTCTTAATTTTGCTCGAAAACATAGATTGTGGATACTTGTTAGAACCGCCTCGCCAACGCGGTTCAAACGACTACCCAGAATATATGTTTAGAGCAGAAATATACTACAGTTGACTCTCGTTATCTCGAATTCCAAAGGACTCTATTAAATATTTCTAGATATCCGTATCTCGACATATAAGATTTGCAGAAATGAAGAAAAAATTATTCGAACAACCACATGCAACAATATATATGTAATTGAACTCTTGAAGTTAGAGATATATTAAAGACATTGTGGAAAAGAGGAGACATTGCTCCTTAGGAGCAATGTCTCCTCTTTTCCACAATATTTTTTGCCTGTTGTTAGATGTTCATGTTTCGGCAGGGACCAGTTTTTCACTTCGAGATAAGCGGTTATTCGAGATAAGTGAGTTCAAGATAACGAGAGTCGACTGTACCATATTTTTTCATTGGAAAGTTTCATTTTTTGGTAGTAAAATTTTCAATATATTTGAATAGGCGTGTTTTCATAATGGTCACAGGTCTTGCCGGGCTTCATAGCGTAGTCGGTGGTGGGTCTGACTTCAGGTCTTGATTGCAAGTTCGATTCCCAACTCGGCCTTACAACTTCATGGAGATTGATCATGAAATACTTCCTTCGGTTGTTCTCCCCTTTCCGCTGCTCCAAGAGCAGTTTTCAGGTACTGGTGGAAGTATGTGCACGAGTACTAGTTATCTGCTTAAAGTACTAAGTCTGCAGAGGAAAAAGTGGGAGTAATTAACTGACCGGCTCGGCTTGACCTTAACAGTGTTGACTGTGCCGTAGAAAATCCAAATCAAACAAACCGCACGACCTGTTCCACGTTAGAGAAATGATTAGCCTGTTGTTCCGTCTTGTACGACGGCAAAAACAAAACCGAAACTGACATAGGAAGGCAAAACACCGTTACCGTCTTTAAATCCATATGCCTATTCGCGTCTGAGACTTCAAGCGTAACTGTAGATTCCTTGGAATTAACCCAGCTAGCATTCTACGTAAATCTACATCGGGCCGTCAGCTACCCTGACGGCCCGATGACGGCCCGATATAGATTTACGTAGAATGCTGACTGGGAAGGTGCTGCCACAAACTAATGTAGTTTCATTAGGAAAACACGCCTATTAAATATATTGAAAATTACACCAACAAAAACTGAAAGTTTTCAGATAAAAATTCTGATATTTTTCAGATTTCTGCTCAAAACATAGATTGTGGGTACTCGTTAGAACCGCCTCGACGAGTCGATTCTCTCGAGTACCTACAATCTATGTTTTTGAGTAGAAATAAGAAAAAATAATGTATACCCCTGTAAACCCCAGATTTGCTATATAAAAGTGGGGTTTAAGGGGGTCAACATTATATAAGCATGTTTTCGTGATGTTTGGGAGCAAATTATTTCCTTTTAGAGTACACGCCTTTTTAGAAGGGATGCAAAAACATTTTGACATAGTTTTCTCCCTGAAAATGCATCCACTCCTCTAAAAACATGCACATTAAGGACTGTACCAACCATTAAAGAGCAGTCCAGGACAGGTCAAAATGGAGAAAAAAAAAACGATTTCAAAGTTATTAGTGAACAACCGACAAGGTTAAGGGACTGAAATAGTGGCGTGAAGTGCCGTCTACGAACATGCAATGATGCAAAAAACAAACAGAATTGTTATGGATAATATTGGTCAAGGTCTGTCAAGATTTAACATAGCACTAGATAATATTGGTCATGGTCCGTCAAGATTAAACATAGCACTAGATAAAACTGGTCATGGTCTGTCATGAGTTAACATAACACTGGATAATATTGATCATTGTCTGTCATTATTTAACATAGCGCTGGAGAAAATAGGTCATGGTCTATCATGATTTAACATAGCACTAGATAATATTGGTCATGATATGTCAAGATTTAGCATAGCACTAAATGATATTGGTCATGGTCTGTCATAGTTTAAGATGATACCAGATAACATTGGTCATGGTCTGTCATGATTTAACATAGCGCTGGATAACATTGGTCATGGTGTGTCATGATTTAACATAATGTCGGATACTATTGGTCATGATCTGTCATGATTTAACAAAATGCCGGATAATATTGGTCATGGTCTGTCATGATTTAATATAAGAGCAAATAATATTGGTCATAGTCTGTCATGATTTAACATAGTACTGGATAATATTGGTCATGATATGGCAAGATCTAACATGGCACTAATTAATATTGGTCATGGTCTGTCATGATTTAATATAATACCAGAAAATATTGGTCATGGTCTGTCATGATTTAACACTGGTCATTTAATATTGGTCATGGTCTGTCATGATTTAACTAGATAATATTGGTCGTGGTCTGTCATGATTTAACATAGTACTAGATAATATTGGTCATGGTCTGTCATAACTTAACATAATACCAGATAATACTGGTCATGATATATCATGATTTAACATAATACCAGATAATATTGGTCATGGTCTGTCATGATTTAACATAGCACTAGATGATATTGGCCATGATCTGTCATGATTTAACATAGCGCTGGATAATATTGGTCATGGTCTGTCATGACTTAACATAGCACTGGGTAATATTGGTCATGGTCTTTCATGATTTAACATAGCACTAGATAATATTGGTCATGGTCTGTCAGGATTCACATAACACTAGATAGTATTGGTCATGGTCTGTCATGATTTAACATAGCACTGGATGATATTGGTCATGGTCTGTCATGATTTAACATAATACCAGATAATATTGGTCATGATCTGTCATAATTTATCAGAAAACCAGATAATATTGGTCATGGTCTGTCATGATTTAACATAGTACCAGATAATATTGGTCATAGTCTGTCATGATTTAACACAGCACCAGATAATATTGGTCATGGTCTGTCATAACATAGTACTAGATAAAATTAGTCATATTCTTTCATTATGTACAATAGCAGCAGATAATATCGGTCGAGCAGTTGAGGAGATTTCTGTTAGGTCAAAATGGACGGAGAAAACAATTTCACGGTTTTAGTGGTACCCCAATACCGATAAGGTGAAGGGAATGAATTGGTGAAGTGAAATGCCATCTAAGCACATGAACATGCATTGATACAAACACGCAAAAGATTTGTATGATGTCATACTTTACATAACACTATATAACCCATTGTCTGTCATGATTTAGCAAAATACTAGGTGTACTAACTACCGGGTGGGGTTCAATCCGTCAATACTCGCTGTGCAAGCTGAGAGCGAACGCCTGCAAATAAAAGCGACATACATGTATAGAAATAATTGTAAACTGGAAATAAAACGCCTACTAAGCTTATGAACCAGATAGGATCACTGTATTTACTCTAAAAATTGGGACACCTTAACTTTTTGCCACGTTTCTCCTAAAATGAACAGTTCCATTTGAATACTTGTAAATATGGTCTAAAAATAGCTGGATGTGTCGCAAACAGTATAGACCCAGATCAGACGCCGCGTTATGCGGCGTCTGATCTGAGTCTACACTGTTTGCTCAGGCCTGTCTTTCCTATTACTGAGGATTATTACGGTAAGCTTTAATTATGATTCAACTGCATTGATTTGTTAAATTCATCCGTCACGTGAGACAATGTACCATGTAAAATGTACGCTCATCGAATACTCAGATCAACATGCGCATCCATGTAGTCTGAACATAGTCTTTGATGGGCGCCCTGTAGATTGACAAGAATTCGGCGGACAGTAAAGACTTATCAAACTGTCTGCATGTGCAGGCTGACCGGAGTCTTCGCTTCGCACACGTCATACGGTACATTGTTTCATTCTGAACCGCATTTATCGATTAAAAATCGACTTTTGCACATTTCACGAACCAGGTGTAAGTTGTCGCAGACATGACAGTTCTTTTTATTCCATCCGCAACAGGTAAAAATGCACCTAACCTTACTGCGTCCATTTCTTCTTGCAAAACACCAAACCAGTGTGTTTTGTCGAAAGTCAGGGGCGGATCCAGACTGATTCCTGATGAGGTTCGATTTAATCATATTACCGTACTTATTCTATGTATTCGGAAAGACAGGCCTGAGCAAACAGTGTAGACCCAGATCAGACGCCGCACAGCGCGGCGTCTGATGAAGGTCTACACTGTTTGCCTCTCACCTGCAGGTAGTAAAATGGACTTGTTGAAAACAGATTTCTCATTGAAAAGTGTGTCTGTGAGTGTGGGTCCGCCCTCTGAATCCGCCCCTTTAAAGTCACAACGAATAACACAGACAGACAAATGCACGACAAAGCAGTTTGGTTTGTCAATAAAGCTGATGAATCTGCAGATAAATTCACAGAATATTAACTTTCTGAGCAAATTCAGACGACGACATTGATGATATTTTTCGTGTTTTCCCCAGAAAATAGTCTTTGACATGTCATGCAAAATGTCCGTAAAGAAAGGAGACACCTGCATGCTATGTCAAAGATTATTTTCTCGAAAAAAAAAAAAAAAAAAAAAAAAAAAAAAAAAAAATAAATAAATAAAAATAAAATAAATAAAATAAATAAATAAAATAAAAATAAGAAAAAAAATCAAAATGTCGTCTGCTGCATTTTTACCCAGCATCCAAAGCATTTAACCCACTGAATGAACTCTCCCACACTCTATATTGGAAGAGTCCAATTTCAATTCTATATATGTCTGACTATGTGATTTAGATATTCCTAGAGAAAAATTGTTGAACTATTTGCAATTAGTGGAGACCCTGATCAGACGCCGCGTTACGCGGCGTCTGATCTGGGTCTCCACTGTTTGCCAGTTACCCTTTTAGGGGTCTCCAGAATACGCTGGATTAAATATTCATCGTGCCAGTACATAAACATGATCCTTCCATGTCATAGAGAAAATTCGTCACTCAGCCCCATCCCCACCCCCGCCCCTACCCAAACCTCCACCTGAAAATGTAGTCATGGCGCTATGTATAAGCACTGATATGAGTGAGACGGTTGATGAGTGCATTCGTGTCTCAGTAATGTGATAAGGTACTTCTTGGCGTGTGGCGTGCAACTCGTGCATATTCTAAAGAGTGCATAATATTGTAATTCTCTTTATTAGTGTATGCATGTGACAATAAAGAAGATATACTTATTTTGGAAATCAGATATTAGAATAATTGTACGCAAACAATGGAGACACAGGATATTTGAGGCGGTTACCCAAAATGCTCTGTCAGATTTTAAGATTACTGGTTTCTGGGAAGGCATTAGTGGACGTACGGTAGACAGTGAACAAATGGTAAAAACTCATATTTAACGCTTAAAGCCTCCATGTTTATCAAAAATAGACATTTGTTTAAAACAAATAAAATGATATATCGTATTAATACAATCATAAAATGTGGCACCTGACATCCTGTAAAATTTCAGTCAGTCTCGATCAAAAATGAAATGATTTTTCATCGTATCTCTGAATTAATGTTGCCAACATAAATTCAGAGATACGATAAAAAATCATTTGCTTTTCGATCCAGTTAAAAAACAAGAGATTAACTGGAATTTTACAGGCTGCCAGATGCCACATTTTAGGATCTAATTAATACCATAAATCAATTTATTAAACCTTCCTTGGATAAAAATGTCTATTTTTGAAGAATATTGAGTCTTTAAGCACTGTGGATAAAATTTTCAGCAGATGACATGCTGAAATATTTCTTATTTTTTTTTCTCCAGAAAACAGGATTTGACATTTCATGTAAATTGTCATCATTGTAGCGTTAAGACTGTTGTTTCTTGTTAGAAAGCGTTAGCGGCCGGACGGTAGGCAGTGGACGAAACATGTAAAATCGCACATTTAAATGAATTGAACATTCGGATATTAACAAATGATTGTGAATCATTAAGTGTTAAGTGGAAGATATAAGTGTACAGTTGAAAGATAATAAGGAAAACACTCGTTACTCATTATAATTGAGCCGAGTTAGGCAAAAAGGGACTTTAACATATACATCACGAAAACACGCCTATATAATTTTGACCCCCTTAAACCCCACTTTTATATAGTAAAACTGGGGTTTACAGGGGTATACATTATTTTTCTTATTTCTGCTCAAAACATAAATTGTGGGTACTCGTAAGAACCGCCTCTTCGAGGCGGTTCTAACGAGTAGCCACAATCTATGTTTTGAGGAGAAACATGAAAAATATCAGAACTTTTTATCTGAAAATTTTCAGTTTTTTGGTGGTAAAATTTTCAGTATATTTGAATAGGCATGTTTTTGTAATGAATGCGAACAGCGAAGAGTTCGCATAAATATGTTAGGTACCCATCTAGAAGAGGCGGCACATGAAGATCTCGCTAACAAAGCTCATTATCCATTGATTCTCAAAGCGTGATCAAACGGCACATATAAACAGACTGATCTTAACCTTCTTAGGTCACATATTAGACTGGCCCCAGTCTCCAGTGACTTTTTTCTTATTATTATCCTATTTGATAATCCACTGAAATAAAACCAAAAATAATATCACGACCAAAACTTGTGACCAGGCTTTAGAGTCATAATATAATTTTGTTTTATTTTAGTGGACTATCAAACAGGGCCCAGTTGTTCAAAGCGTCGTTAGCTTAACGAGCTCGTTAAGGGTCATTTCGTTAACTGTTTTAGCGGTTTCAGTATACAATATTCTGATATTTTTTGCTGAAAAAATGTGAGTAGCTTTTGCAGTGCAAAAGCTACTCACATTTTTTCAGCAAAAAATTTCAGCATATTCGCATATCACTCGATTTAAATTTTAACGAATCGTTAACTAACGACGTCGTTAGCTTTGAACAACTGGGCCCAGGATTATAATAAAAAAAAAAAAAATTTTTAGTCACTGGAGACTGGAACCAGTCTAGTCGCGTTTGCATTAAGACCCTTTGTGCTTGACAATGATCAGATCATATTTTCCGTTGTTACAATTGTCCATGCTGTATTTAAATACTAATCATTTAAATAATGCAAACAATTAAAGGAAGTTTTAAAAATTTTATTAACACAAGAAGTTTTATTTATTTGTATTTATCATACTGAGGTAAGCTGGTTTTTTCTCTTTATTGACCTTTTCCACTCTCTGTACAAATTCAGCACACGAAAATTTGACAATAATTTCATTATTTTCCCAGAAAATGATTTTGACATTTCATGCGGGACAATTTGCATGAAATGTCAAAATCTTTCTTTTTGGTAAAATATATACATATAAAAAATATTTCAAAATGTCGTCTGCTGAAAATTTTACCCGACATGCAGAGCGTTAATTAATGGTTCTGTGTCTCTAAACGCCCTAATAAATGTTTTTCCTTCCCTTACTGTTTATCTTATTTTATGTTGTATATAGCTCATTTTTCCCATTACGAAGACATGCCTATTCAAATATACTGAAAATATAAGAACCAAAAAATGAAAAATTTCAGAAAAAAATCTAATATTTTTCATATTTCTGCTCAAAACATAGTTTGTGGGTACTCGTTAGAACCGCCTCAACGAGGCGGTTCTAATGAGTGCCCACAATCTATGTTTTTGAGCAGAAATATGAAAATAATGTATATCCCTACAAACCCCAGTTTTACTATATAAAAAGTGGGGTTCAAGGGGGTTAAAATTATATAGGCATGTTTTCGTGATGCCCAATTTCTCTGTCCCTTTCCGCTTAATATCTGTTTGACCGACCCCATCACGAAAACGCCTATATAATTTTGACCCCCTTAAACCCCACTGGGGTTTACAGGGGAATACATTATTTTCCTTATTTTTGCTCGAAAACATAGATTGTGGGTACTCGTTAGAACCGCCTCGCCGAGGCGGTTCTAACGAGTACCCACAATCTATGTTTTAAGCAGAAATAGGAAAAATATCAGAGTTTTTATCTGAAAATTTTCAATTTTTGGTGGTCAAATTTTCAGTATATTTGAATAGGCACGTTTTCGTAATGGGAACAAAGACAGTACCATGTGGGCGGATCGGAAGTGGGAAAAAAGAAAATAATTTAGGTCAATGTAGACTGGCTCCACTCTTCAATGACTAAATATATATTCTTGTAATCTTATTTGATGCTCAACTAAAATAAAACCAAAATAATATCACGACTATGGAACTTTGCCTCTTAACGCTTAGCACTCTGGGTAAAATTTCAGCAGACGACATGCTGAATTCCCCCCCCCCCCCCCCCCCCCCCCCCCCCCTTTTTAACAGGTTTTGGCATTTCGTTTAAATTTGTCTCAAGTTTTTGTCTCAAATATTTTTTATATAGTATTTGTCTCATTTTTTTTTGTCTCAAATATTAGTTGTAATTATTTTACCCAGAGAACTGACATTTACAAGGGCTCATTCTTCCCTCAGACAATCAGAGATTGGAATGTCCTTCCATATTCGATTATTACCTCTGCTGAAGGTGCTCTGGTGAGAGCTAGGCACTAACTTCCCATATCACAGGTCCTGGTGAATGTTTGTCATTAGACGTGTTACCAATAAATAGAGGATATTTACTCTTTTTCTGTAAATACCATAAATATTTTTCATCGAGTGTAATGAAAACATCAGTATTTTCACGAGTGCGAAGCACGAGTGAAAATTGAATGTTTTCATTACACGAGATGAAAAATTTTTCATGGTATTCACTGAAAAAGAGTAAATTTTCTTTTTATTTTATTGTTTACACGCCAATGCGCGTTTCTGACGTCATAACTAATGTCACCAAACAAAACATGAACGTCATCGCGTAGACGCTCAGTGCTTAACACGTGAAACGCTGGAGAGACAAAAGCAAAAAAAAAAAAAAAATCGGCAAATCAAAATAATTTTGATACCAAAATGTTCCTTACATTCTAACTAAGAAAATGCATACCAACACTTGATACTTTAGTTAAGAAACAAAGAAGTTAGAGGTGTTCAAAAATCTGAAGTGGAGGTAAGATCCACTTCTGAAAACAATGAAGAAAACCGAAGTCGCCCGAAGCGAGGAGTGAAAATATAAATCGGATCGGTCACCAGTGAAATGATACGATATCAATTCACTAGTGATTGATACCACTTTTATTTTCACCAGATATACACTGATTTCACCGCTGACAATAAAATAAAAATTCTGATTCTGGTCTCCAATGGAGACAATTTGCATGCAATGTCAAAGCCTGCTTTTCAGAAAAAAAAAAAAAAAAAAAAAAAAAAAAAAATATCATCAGTTTGTCGCCTGCTGAATTTGCTCAGAGAGTGGTAAAGGTTAATGACACAGTTTAAGTATTAACGCTGGCAGAACAATATTCATAATCATGTTTTTTTAATATCTGGGTTATTTGTTGTTTAAGACGGATTAATAAGTTGAAAGTTGGAACAACGGCCTGTGATTAAATGTGTGTAAAATGGGTTTGTCTCAATTTTTGGAAATAAAAGTTGTTTAAATGAAAGGTAACATAAGTGGCAACTTCATAAATTGTGTCTTCGTGGCATGTGTGAACAACAAATACCTAGATCTTACTGCACACCGAGCAGTCTGATCAAGACCAATGCTA
The DNA here is from genome assembly GCA_964016985.1 of Anodontia alba. NCBI lineage: Eukaryota > Metazoa > Mollusca > Bivalvia > Lucinida > Lucinidae > Anodontia > Anodontia alba. Next base: position 106,752,536 of record OZ024821.1, on the reverse strand, counting down.
TTTATTAGTATAAATAATTTTATAAGCAGATTTTAATGGTCAGTTTATGCGAAGATTTTTACCTTTACCACTCTCTGGGTTAATTCAGCAGATAGCAAATTGGTGATAGTTTTCTTATTTTTCACGGGCAACGGGATTTGACATTTTATGCAAATTGTCTCCATTGGAGACAATTTGCATGAAATGTCAAAACCTATTTTTTGAAAAAAAAAAAAAAAAAAAAAAAAAAAAAAAAAAAAAAAATTAATAATAAGAAAAATAGTTCAATATCTCGTCTGCTTAAAATTTCATCCAGAGTGCTTAGCGTTAAGCCCCAGTTATTCCCATATTCAGTAAACTCTTAAAGCGCTAATCACAAATACAGCAGACGAAATTTTTTAAGTTTTTTTTTTTTTTTTTTTTTTTTTTTTTTTATAGAAAATGAGTAATGACATTTCATCTGCATCGTCTGCCTAGACGAGTCACATGAAATGTCGTCTAATTTTCTCTGACAAATAATAAAATCAGATTTAGAATATTGTCTGCTACAAAGTTGCTTTGCACTTTATAGGTTAAACACATAATCTTGTAACAACCTCACCTCGACATCAGGACGTCATGACGTCGCGACGACGTCTAAAACGACGCAATATGTTTGTTGGGTATTATGGCCCTACTTCTTATTTGAACCTGTATTCATATATGCATAGCTCCAGATAAGAGGGGGTATCTGGTAAACATTACGAAAACCCGGGACGAAAATATTTAGAAAAAAATGACCTCCAAAAAATGAAATTTTTCGGATAAAAAAATCTGATATTTTTCATATTTCTGCTCAAAACATAGATTGTAGGTACCCGTTAGAACCGCCTCGATGAGGCCGTTCTAACGAGTACCTACAATCTATGTTTTTAGCAAAATAATAAAAAAAAATAATGTATACCCTGTAAACCCCAGTTTTACTATATAAAAGTTAAAATTATATACGCATGTTGTCGTGATGACATTTCCCTTATTTCTCCATGAAAACATATGTTGTAGGTACTCATTAGAAACGCCTCGATGAGTATCACAACATATGTTTTCGTGGAGAAATAAGAAAAATATCATTTTTTTACTTGGATGCTAAAAATGCCTTATCTGGAACTAGGCAGTGCGATCATTTCCTTGTGACAGACGTGAACTAAAATTCCTATTTTTTCTGTGCGCTTTGGTCGTTGTTTACATAGTTATACTGTGTATCGCGACTCTTCCCCAATAAGCATTCTTTATAAATCTATAGCGGGCCGTTATCCGGGCCCGTCAGGGTAGCTGAAAGGCCGATAACGGCCCGCTATAGATTTATAAAGAATGCGAGCTGGGTCTACCCGTCAAGTCAGCACTTTGATCCTCTGCTTTGCAGATTTTTCTCTACATTGATTCTGTCATTGTTTATTTTATTCAGGAACCAAGTATGCCGGACAAACAGTTTATAGATGAAATTGTGAAGGCACACAACGAATACAGATCACGACATCAGGTAGGCTTCTTTAAAGCGCCTCTAAGCAAGGTTTCAGCAGACGGCATTTTAAAAATGATTTTGTTATTTTTTTTTTCAGAGAAAATAAAGACTTGACATTTCAGCCTTATTTTCTCTGAAAAAACAAAAAAACAAAACAAAAACAAAAACAAAAAAAAAAAACAAAAACAAAACACACATACACACACATACACACACACAAAACAAAACGGAGTGGCTTTTACCAGTCGATTGGTAAAAGCAGCCCTTATACGTGAAAATGGCCATTACCAGTGGACTGGTAACAGCCATTATACGTTAAAAAGGCTATTACCAGGTGACCGGCTATTGCGCTTTTAACGTAAAAGCGCTATTACCAGTCAACTGTAAATAGCATACATGTATTTCTATATTGAAATTCTTTTTCATCAGTCTAAAATGTTATTTTTATTCTCTTAACGGTACATTATAATGTATGTATATTCTAAAACATTTGACCAGATGTAGTTTGAACTCATTTCTCTAAGTCCTAATCATTTGCCATCTCAAGGCGTTAGCTCTTCTTCACTCCATGAAGTGTTCACCCCAGTAAACTCTTCGCAATTTAGAGATAAAGTGGGTTTATAAGGGTAATCATTAGTTTCTTATTTCTGGTAAAAAACATAGATAGATAGATAGATAGATAGATAGATAGATAGATAGATAGATAGATAGATAGATAGATAGATAGATAGATAGATAGACAGACAGACAGACAGACAGACAGACAGATAGATAGATAGATAGATAGATAGATAGATAGATAGATAGACAGATAGATAGATAGTTGAATTACCTATGTTTGGACAATCTGTAAGAAAAAGATTAAAAATACTTTGATGAAAATTATCACACTTTAGTGCAAAAAAAAAAAAACAACAACAAAAAACACACGAAAAAACACGGCGTGGTAACATTAACGTATTTTATTTATGAAAGCTAAAAATATGACGAGTGGTTTTACAGAACACAACATATGTCTTTGCTCTAGATACTATCTGTTTCTGGAGAACCAACCGATTAGATTTGTAGCCTACAAAACTAACGGCAAAACTACCAGCTCGCTCTTCCTTACAAGAGGTGATCTTAATGCTTTATCAATTAAAAGTGTCGAATAACGACTAACTAGTAAAATATCATCCGGACCGGTAATAGCAATTGCCATCGACTGGTTATAGCCATTTTATCGTAAAATGGCTATCACCAGTCGACTAGTCGACTAGCCCTTTCAAAAAAAAAAAAAATGTTGTCTGCTGTAGGTGTGATTAACTAGATAGATAGAATCAATATCCCCGCCCCCCCCCCCCCCACCCCACACACACACACCCCGTACAGGAGAGCTAACAAAAAATACAAATACAGGATGACAAGAGAACAAATAAATGCACACAAAAAGAAAATAATTGTAAACACATATAAACGGAAGACAAATTCAATAACTTAATCCTTGCCTTGCTGAATAAATTAAGATACCACGCCCATTTCTAATTTCCAGCCAATCAAATTACTTGATCCGGGTTTTTGATAGGAATTCACACATTTAGTGACAAACAGAGCAGATCCAGATCAAGATCAGTTGGCTTCTGAAGAAGCCAACTGATCTGTATCTACACTGTTTGCTAAGACAGGGCATGTCGTGTTTAGCAAGTGAAGGGTTAATCAATGAAACATCAGAGAACAAACATCGTGTAAAATCAAATTAAATCACTGCGATGGAACAAGGATGAGGGCTCATGACAATCACCTCAGACACTACAGCTTAAAAAACAAACACTAGCTGAACCACGCGGGGATCAAACTAAGGCATAACAAGAGATTACAACGAGAACATGTATAATAGCAAACAATGCACTCGCCGACAATGGCCGATTCGACCAACGTTTAACGGGTCGTGCAATCCATTTTATGTTCGCACACCAACTCTCTACGAACACACAAACGAACATTTGAAGCGCTTGTGATGGTCAGATAGTGAGTAATACTTTCTCTTATGTTCTCAGAAAATAGGGTAAAAAAATCGTGTCAGTCGTATCCAAAAGAGACAATTCGTATATATCATTACGAAAACAAGCCTATTCAAATATACTGAAAATTTTACCAACAAAAAATAAAAATTTTCAGATAAAAATTCAGATTTTTTTCTTATTTCTGCTCAAAACATAGATTGTGGGTACTCGTTAGAACCGCCTCGGCGAGGCGGTTCTAACGAGTACCCACAATCTATGTTTTGAGCAGAAATAAGAAAAATAATGTATACCCCTGTAAACCCCAGTTTTACTATATAAAAGTAGGGTTTAAGGGGATCAAAATTATATAGGTATGTTTTCGTGATGGTATTGTCAATAAAATACTTTGAAATGGCGTTTGCATTTTCAGAACTCAATATTTTAAAGGCTTAAATGCATTTTAGTACACAAAATATAAAATTTTTATTAGCAGGCAGCTAATCCATATGCATGTATGCTTGCTTGTACATGTTAAGGTATTTAACTTATTCTGTGCAGGCTTCCTCACTCACACATGCCAAAGACCTCACAGATTTTGCCCAGAAATGGGCGGACCACCTGGTAGCCACCAACAGCTTCCAACACAGTGACTGTAACCACAAGGGCCAGAAACTGGGAGAGAACATTGCCATGAAGTGGTCCTCCAGGCCGGATGCATACACAGGTTTGTACTATTTATTGCGCGCATGTCTCCACCAGTGGCGTAGCAAGATGAAAAATCTTGAAAACTATGCCTAGAATCGCTTCCAAAATAGGGGCTACTCTTAAAGGAAAGAATTTGCTCCCAGAGGGAGAAAATTCTTTCCATTAAGAGCAGCCCCTATGGTAAAGAAGCGAAGTATTTTATGTAAATGACAATTATGAATATTTATCTTACGCATGATACGCATATGCGTAATTCGCGTAATGAGCGCTACGCCTACGTATTGCGCTTGTGTCTCCACCATGATCACTCCATTCTGTATTACCCTTTATATTTAGTCATGTTAACTCCTAACCAAGCCGGCCTCGGTGGCTCAGTTGGATGCGCTGTCCGACTGGAGATCAAGAGGTCGCGGGTTCAACCCCCGCCAAGGTCGGCAACATTCTTTCGTGGAGATTGATCATGAAATATTTTCTACGGTCATTCTCTGTCTTCCGCTGATTCAAGAAGGGCAGTTGTCAGTTTCTGGCGAAAGAATGTGCACAATACTGGTTAATCGCTTAGAGGACTAAGCCTGTCTAGTAACGTGTGGTTAGGTAAACTGACCGCGCTCGACATGACCCATTGGGTTGACTGGGCCGTAAAACCTCAACACAAACAAACTCCTAACCATACCTATCCTAAAAGTTGGACAATAAATTCTAAAAGGAGAGATCCTTTGGAAGCAAGAAACACATCGAATACACATTCGAACTTTCCTTGGGACAATGGAAATTTGTTCTAGACATGGGTAGTTTGTGCCACTGATGGTTAATCATAGCGCCAAGTCAGGAATAAATAGGAATAATTTAGGGATGTCTTCTATAAGATGATGGTATATTGATTTTACTCATTACCTCGATGAGGCGATTCTAAGGAATACACACAACTTACAGTTTCATGATTAAGTAAGAAAATGTCCCTAGATATCCCTAAATATTTGTTTTCTTGTGCTATCGGAAGAATTTCCTAGGGACTAAAAAACGAGTTCCATTACAAAAACACGCCTATTCAAATATATAGAAAATTTCACCTTCAAAAACTGAAAAAATTCAGATAAAAAACTCTGATAATTTTCATATTTCAGCTCAAAACATAGATTGTGGGTACTCGTTAGAACCGCTTCGGCGAGGCGGTTCTAACGCGTACCCACAATCTACGTTTTTGAGAGGAATATACCCCCGTAAACCCCAGTTTTACCATATAAAAGTGGGGTTTAATGGGGTCAAAATTATACAAGCATGTTTTTGTGATGCGAATCTGCCATGGTAAACATGCCATCGGTGTTTGAGTCATTGAAGGTTTACTGTACAAAATAACAGAATCGAGTTCGTTCATGAACAACAATGTAACGTGCAACACAGTCCACGCCACGCAGCACTTGGTTGAACGGTCTATTTTTAAATAACTGCACAATGATCCCAAAGAATACAGTAAAGTGAAGTCCAGGGAGACGTTTTATGGCCACCACACAGCACTTAGGACTAGCCGACTACTTGAGGCACGTGGAGGCAGCGGCGAACCTGTTATATACATGCGTTTATAAGCCTTGCTTTCATGGATCACACATGCACACTTGGTGCCGCTGTCAGTCACCAGGAGCCTCCCTCTCTACTATATACTCAATGCGCGGCAAATCTAGCATCAATGAGCTATGTGTACTAATGATCAGAATTTTTTTCCATTCAAGCGGGGTTCGACCCCGCGACCTTACGCTTGCAAGTCGTGACTAACCCAGCCCACATTGTTTTGTAATAAATAAAAGGGAAATAACCCGTATGTATCTCGATGTGATGAAAAGTTGGAGATAATGCCCACGCATTTTTAATTTTTATTTGAATCATGCGCGAAAAGAACTCTTACTCTATATGAGAACAGCGTATTCCCAGACCAACTTGCACATTCTATGCAGTATAATCAGGGCCTCATCTGTTCGTCGATTTTGTCCATAATACATGTATTTAATGATTCTGTATTGGGGAAAGAAAGGCCCTGATCAGTCTGTGCTAACGTGCAGACTGATCCGGCCCTTTGTTGCTCACATATGGCATAAAGCCAATTTCACAAGTTTCGCGACATCTATTTTTTACGGAAATAGAAGTAATTGTCATACTTGTCATATATCCGTATATTTAATGTTTTGTCCCATTTAACATATACAACATGACTAAGGCTATCCTGCTGGTAACAAAATATCACAAAACAATTTTAGGAGCTGAACAAAAGTTAAAATGAATTTCACAGGACGAGGTAAGATTAAAAGTATTTTTTAACCCTAGTCTTGCTGAACCTGGATATACTCTGCTTTTGCAAACAGCGTAGAGCCAGATCAGTTGGCGTCTGAAGAAGCAAACTGATCTGGATCTGCACTGTTTGTCATTAAATATGTGAACTTGTAAATATAACTTGGATCAGGTATTCTGATTGGTTGAAAATTTGAAGTGGGCGTGACATCTTAATTTATTCAGCATGACAAGGGTTAAGAGGAATCGATACACTCTCAAGGACAGGTAACTCTGTCTAAATTGATTTTGTCTCTCTGCTGTAAAAGGAAAGAATTTGCTCCCATTCTTTTCTGTTAGAGCAGAGTCATTGTAAAAAGTGCTTGACGTACAGGTCACAAGAGTCACGTCCCTTGTAAAAAATGCCGGAAAATTCGACCAAGTTTTTTGGTCTCTTTAACCCTTAAAGCGCCAATCACAACTATTGTCGTCTGCTTTGTCATCTGCTTGTGATTTTAAATGCCATTTTTGCAAACAGTGTGGACCCAGATCGGACTGCTCCTTTGTCTGATCAGGGTCCACACTGTTTGCCTGTTTGCAAAAATAGGTTTGAAAAGTCTGCAAGAATATTCAGCAGACGACATAAACAGACAACATTTTCAGATGCAGTTTTTCTTGGCGCTTTAAGGGTTAATGTAGAAAGTATTCATAATTTGGGCCTCGCCAAGCGAAAATGTCTTAGAGCATTCGCCAAATACACAGATTCAGGTTCATCCCACGCATGCGCAAAGTCTCCATCGATGCATTCTGTAGTGTCTAATGATTCTGATCGCGGACAGCGCAGGTCCTCATCAGACTGTGCGGATGCGTGGGCTGATCTAGGCCTTCGGTGTCAGCAGATACACGGCGGGGCTCATTTAATAATATCTGTTGCTAGGTCAGCATTGTAAACATGTATTGGGGTATTGGTACTTCTGATGATTATTCTAACGCTTGCCATGCTGAGTAAAACATTCGACAGACGACAATTTGAAACCTTTTTCTTATTTTCCCAGAAAATAGTCTTCGACCTTTCATGCAAATTGTCTCCTCAGCAGACAATTTGCATGAAATGTTAAAGCCTATTGTCTGAGGAAAAAGCGAATAAATATCAAGTTTTTGGCTGCTGAATTTGCCCAGAGAGTTGTAAAGGCTAAAACTCTGTTTTAAAGGCCAGGAAGTGACTGACCAGTGGTACAGCGAAGTTAAAATGTATACATTTGGTGTGGAGCCCAGCACATTGCAATCTGGTAAGTAATGCTAAACTGGCGATCTGTTTGGTAATACACAAACAATTAGAGACCTTGAAAATCGTATTAGGAAACTGCTTCGGTTTGCACTCGATCCATATGGAGCCCAAACGTTTAACTTGACCGGATCAAAAATCTTCAGTTTCGTGTGAACACATATCCAGTTCGGAGTAAAGAAAGTATAATAGTGATAACAACATAAAATTGGCCTCGTCAAGCGAAAAAGTGCCTTCAAACATGCGCAAAAATGTGCGGATTCATCACGAAAACATACCTATATAATTTTGACCCCCTTAAACCCCACTTTTATATAGTAAAACTGGGGTTTACAGGGGTATACATTATTTTTGTTATTTCTGCTCAAAAACATAGATTGTGGGTACTCGTTAGAACCGCCTCGACGAGGCGGTTCTAATGAGTACCCACAATCTATGTTTTGAGCAGAAATATGAAAAATATCAGAATTTTTTTATCTGAAAAAAATTGCCATTTTTTGGTGGTAAAATTTTCAGTGTATTTGAATAGGCGTGTTTTTGTAATGCACATCATCCTGTACATGCGCAAAGTCTCAACCGGGCATTTACTCTCTATTGAAACATTCTATAGTATCCAATGATTCTGTTTGTGGACAGCGAGGCCCTGATCAGACTGCGTAGATGCGCAGGCTGATCTTGGCCTTCGCTGACCGCATTTGCTCGAAGACACATTGTCGCATGGCGCTGCCAAAATAATGAAAATGACATGCTAGGTCAAGGTTTACTTTGTAAAATTACAGTTCGAATAAACATTATAAATAAAAGTTTGCTGCTTGCATTTTGCTTACAGACAACGGAATGACCAGCGAAGACTAACACTAGAGATCGTAGAAATCATGTCTGATCTGTTGTATAATGGTGATAAAGCTGTTTTGTAGATCAAATTGTAGTAGCCACGTCACATTCAGATGTCAGGAACAAGAAACTGCTATCTGGAAAGCCAATACTCAAAATAAAATTCGTCCACAAAATCTACTCAGGGTTCTCATTAACTTCAAATATAGAGTCCTGGACTACTTGTTTGGTCATTGGGACTCCTACTTTTCAGAGAATTTTAGTGAAATTACATTGTGGGGCTCCTAGTTTTTTAGGAAATGGCAACTGAGGGTTAATCAGCCAGTTCAGGAGGCAAATGAGGATAGGGATGTTTCTTTTCCCATCTTCTATAAATAATGATGCATTTACTCATTAGAATCATCTCCTTGAAGCGATTCTAATGAGTGCAATGACAAATATCCTTAAATATGTCCCTATTTGTTTTCTTGAGCTATCGGTAGAATTTCCTAGGGACTCAAAAACGAGTTCCATCACGAAGACATGCCTATATAATATTGACCACCCTTAAATCCCACTTTTATATAGTAAAACTGGGGTTTACAGGGGTAGACATTATTTTTCTTATCCATGCTCAAGAACATAGATTGTGGGTACTTGTTAGAACCGCCTCGCCGAGGCGGTTCTAACGAGTACCCACAATCTATGTTTAGAGCAGAAATATGAAAAATATCAGTTTTTATCTGATTTTTTTTTCAGTTTTTGGAGGTGAAATTTTCTATATATTTGAATAGTCGTGTTTTCATAATGAAATCAGCCACGGTAGAAGAGCCATCGGTGTTCGAGTCATTGAAATTTTACTGTTTTTGCGATGTTTTTTATTAGGTCATTTTACACAAGTGGTGTGGAAGGGGAGCAAAGAGATCGGAGTGGGCAAGGCGCAAAGCAGGGACGGTAAAACAATAGTAGTGGCGAGTTATCGCCCTGCCGGAAATATGGTCGGTAACTTCAGGGATAACGTGCTTCCACCAAAAGATGGCAAAATATTATTACCCGTACAGAAAGGTAATATTATTATTTTAAGTATTTTCATAATTGACAATTGTATAAAGTAATTCTGTAAAGGTTCAATATTTATATGTATTTCTTCATAAGCGGCGTCTCTAAATAAATATTATTTTCTCATCACAAAAACATAACTATAATATTTTGACCCCCTTAAACCCAACTTTTATATAGTAAAACTGGGGTTTACATGGGTATACATTATTTTCCTTATTTCTGCTCAAAAACATAGATTGTTGGTACTCGTTAGAACCGCCTCGCCGAGGGGTTCTAACGAGTATCCATAGTCTATTTTTTGAGCAGAAATTTGAAAAATATCAGAATTTTTTATCTGAAAATTTTCAATTTTTGGAGGTGAAATTTTCTACATATTTGAATAGGTGTGTTTTCGTAATGTTATGTCTTCATATAAACTTAAATTGCCTCTTCGAGGTGACTATAATGCCTACACACAACCAAGCTTCTGGGAGAGATAAGAAACATATACATTAATAAATAAAGTTTTATCTAGAACGAATGTGTGCAGTGATATGTAGCCTTTCCTAATCCGCTTAGACGGTCATATATACAAGGAATTTAGATTTACTTTGTAATGGAAGCATGATTAGTTCTGTGTCCACCAATACCTTCCACAATTTTACAGAGTGCCAAGTCTTAATTCAGACTGCACGGATGCGCAGTTTGATCATATGATTTGTTGGACGTTAGCCTATGTTTTTTTGTTTGACCTACAAGACCATATTTCACTTGGTACAGCCAAGTTCTAGAAGATACAAATTGAATAAAGGCTTAACCCTTGTCCTGCTGAATAAATTAAGATACCACACCCGCTTCTAATTTTCAGCCAACCAGATTACTTGATCCGGATTGTTGCTATAAATTTACATATTTAATGACAAACAGTGCAGATCCAGATCAGTTGGCTTCTTCAGAAGCCAACTGATCTGGATCTACACTATTTGCAAAGGTAGGGTATATCCGGGTTCAGCAGGACAAGGGTTAAGTAGGAAAATAATAATCAATCAGCCTTGCGAAAATTCGAAGCCAAGGCTCCTGCTGTGGAAAATTCTTCAAAGAGGTGATTCTGATTAGAATCCAAACAGATAAAGCGACAAAAATGTGTGTGCATATGTGGCACATACAACTGGTTCAAATTACAAACAAGCAGAAATATAATCTACTTCTGGCCGGAGAACATCACGAAAACGCGCCTATATAATTTTAACCCCCTTAAACCCCACTTTTATACAGTAAAACTGGGGTTTATAGGGGTATACATTATTTTTCTTATTTCTGCTCAAAAACATGGATTGTGGGCACTCGTTAGAACCGCCTCGCCGAGGCGGTTCTAACGAGTACCCGCAATCTAGGTATCGAGCAGAAGTATGAAAAATATCAGAGTTTTTTTATCTGAAAATTTTCAGTTTTTGAAGGTGAAATTTTCTATACATTTGAATACGCGTGTTTTCGTAATGAAAATTTCGATCACACGCCAATTGCGGCCATAGCACTTAGCAATCCAGAATCGCTGTTAGAACCATTAAGCCGACTACGCTCGCTCATAGACGAGTTTCTTGGAGCAGTGGTATACAAGATTTCTCTGAATTATTCGTTGCACAAGCGCACTCGTTATATACAAGGAATCTCCGGACCCGAAGCATACTGACATTTGGTGGAATTAACAATTCAAGATAATAACAATTTCAACGGAGAACTCCCGATGAATTTGATATGAACATATATTTGGACTAACAATTTCAAACGATTTCAATGATGATATGTGCACGTTCGCTTTATGCCGCCCCTGCGTTAACCTGGGCTCTTAGGCATGCAAGTTTTCGTCCGTCCTTTCTTTCGTCCGTTCGTCCATGTACTTACGTCCCTCAAGAGTCCACCCTAAATGAAGTCTACAAACTGTAAAACTTAATAGACAGTTTCACTTCACTGATTGTGTTAATCTCACTGAGCTAAACAAGGATGACAATTTTCACTCTTCTGATGCCTGTTTTCAATTTAGTGCGTAGGTGCGACATTAACCAACGAAGTTCTTTATATTTCTTTATAGGGATCAGTTACCCTGAGATTATTGTGTAAAAATAGCACAACAATATGCTAATGCAATAGGCTGTCGATCTATATTCACAGCAGTAAAATGTATTTGTGTTGTTTTCTTCAGAGCCGTCAAAATCATCAGACTCTCCGTTTTCCAGCAGGTTTGATGATGCAAGGAAGGGGTTTGGTGACTCTGATGGTGCTAGGGGTGGTACAGAAACTAAGTCAACTAAAACCTACACCGTAACTGAAGGTATTTAAACTTTAAATTCATTTCAAGTCAGTTTAGTCCCAAAACCTTGAAGGTCGTTGGACACCGCTGGTGATGTTGCAATCATTCTTCATCTTTCCGTATATTCCGCTGTCCTCACCAAATCTCCAAACCTTACACTTGTCCATTCCTTGCTATCGTCTTTCCAATGCTTCTTCTGCATTCCGTCTTCTTTCACCGTTCCCTGCAAAACTATCTTCGACATACCGGAGGAACTTGACTCATGACCATACCATATCATTTCCACATCTACACCATGGCTAGGAGCTCGTCTTGAAACTCTGATTGTATCCCGGATCCTGTCGCAAACCGCACCATTCGTCACATGGTCATTCAGAAGCCTCCGATTGCATCTCATCTAAAGATCTTGGATTCTTCTTTCATTTCTGCTCTAAAGAACCAAATCTCACAGGCATAAAAGAAGACCATTACGAAAACACGGCTATTCAAATATACTGAGAATTTTACCATCAAAAAATGAAAAATTTCAGATAAAAAATTCTGATATTTTTCTTATTTCTGCTCAAAACATGGATTGCGGGTACTCGTTAGAACCGCCTCGACGATATACCGGTATACCCCTGTAAACCCCAGTTTTACTATATAAAAGTGGGGTTCAAGGGGGTCGAAATTATACAGGCATGTTTTCGTGATGGGTTACGATGAGCATCCACTTTAGCTAAACTTGAGAAGGAAGCGAGATGTTTTTGTCATTCCATATTACAAATGTACTTTAATTAAGTCTGGAAAGAGCTGTTTGACAATCCTTAAAGGAATTTTTTGGATTGGAACCCTTGATAAAGATAATTGATCCAAGATATGTTAACTTCCCTGGTGCTTCTCGTCCCTGGTCATATAGCTTGATCTCCTTTTGGAAGCCATTAGGGTTGTTTGTCATCATTTTTATTTTGTCAGAACAAGAACAGCAACTTCTTCTTTCTCTTCAGCATTTACAACAATGTCACCAACAATGCGAAAGTTTGTAATAATCCCTTCTTCGATGCTGACACTACCTTAATCTCTCTTTGGAAGCCACCAGGGTTGTTTGTCATTATTTTTTGTTTTGTAAGAACAAATCTCCAGAACATCAACTTCTGTCTCCTCTTCAGCATTTACAACAATATCATCCACAACGCAAACGTCTGTAATAATACCTCTTTGATGCTGACATTACCTTCATAGTCTCCCAGTGCTCCATTCATGATTCTCTCTAAGAAGATGTTGAAGAGGGTTGGTGAGAGCTGACATCCTTATCGGACTCCAACTGTAGTTTTGATCCAACCTCCTGTGGTGCCATTGAATAGTACTGCACTTTATGCCTTGTCATAGGATTTTCGACGACTCGTATGTTTGTAACGATATTGTTGCCCATAAGGTTTCACACCCTACCCTGTCAAAGCCTGAAAAATCTATAAAGACATGTTACAGGTTTTGCTGATGTTGTAAAATGAAAATCTGCTCTGTGGTGCTCCTGCAATGATTTCTTCAATTTGTGGCTTGAGTCTTATCAAGATAATCTTCAGCATAACATTACCAGGATGGCTGATAAGGCTGATTGTTCTGTAGTTTAGGCATAGTTGCAAGTTTTATTACTTTGGGAGTGTAACAACAACAAGAGAACGAGTCTATGTAGTTGGCCAGTCACCTGCCTACAGATTGTGTTGCAGTTTGATGTAAGGAATTCTGTCATAGTTTCTTTTGCTTGGACTAAGTCTGCTGGTATGTTGTTTACTCTAGCCGATGTTACCGTCTTCAATGTTTCGACTGCTGCTTTTATCTCTGCTCATACAATAGGGTATGCTCTCTGTCCAGTATTGATCAGTGGGTAGTCAAATACCATTATATCGCAATCAATCACACAGTTGTAAAATTTTGAGCAACTTACTCTGTCCACCCGCTTAGTATTTCATGTTCCTCTGGAAGACACTTTTCTCGATTTGTTTTGTAGAGCTGTAAATTTACCTTGTTTCTTTATAGTCAAGTCCTTGACTAGCTTGTATGCTTTGATGCTGTTTTTTTATCTTTCTGAGGCCTGCTTCCACTTCTAGGCACTGATCTTCCATCAGGTCTAGTTTGCCATTTTCATTTCTGCTTTAATCTTTCTTTTGATCTCTCTATATCTTTGCATCACGAAAACACGCCTATATAATTTTGACCCCTTTAAACCCCACTTTTGTATAGTAAAACTTGGGTTCACAGGGGTATACATTAAATTTCTTATTTTTTCTCAAAAGATAGATTGTGGTTACTCGTTAGAACCGCCTAGCTAACGAGTACCCCCAATTTATCTTTTGAGCAGAACTATGAAAAATATCAGAGTTTTTTAACCTAAAAATTTTCAGTTTTTGTAGGTGAATTTGTCTATATATTTGAATAGGCGTATTTTCTTAATGGGCTCCTTGATGCACATCTCTCTTTTTTCTGCAGGTTTGGTCACAATGGTCAAATATTTCAGGGGTAACCTAGGTATTCCGCTTCCAATGTCCGAAGTTAAGCTGATATGTTGAAATGGGTGACTATGAAGTCCGCCATGGCGAGAGGTTCAAATCTGCTGTTGCCTGGAAAGCATTCATCACTGTGGATCATACAGCTTCTCAAGGTCAAACCTTATTCTTGACTGGGTCGGTTTCTTAGACTTTTGAGGCGTACTTGGAAAGTTATCATCCGCTTTAACTTGGTGTACTTAAATAGTAGCTAACGAAAATTTAAATTGCTCATCTGAGTCATGGAGGGAGAGGGTCTTATTAAGAATGAATATCTTTCTAAGAAATCCACCAGGTCTGTTTTGTCACCTTTTCAGTCCCACAGAATGAAAGGAAATGAGACAGAAAACAGAATAGATTATAAATGCCAAGCAAGGAAAATAGATGAATCTACTTGTCCCATCACAGTCACTTAAGGTAATGACAGAAGGACAAAACTGTATTGTATATACATATCACCAAAATTACCATGACTTCTGAAGAGTGTTTATATGATGAAAGCAGAAACTCTTTAGTCAACAGAATTTATTAGCGGATGTCTTGTAATTGAGATAAAAATGCTACTTTGCAGGTAGCGGACCAAATAAGGTTACAAAGACGATTGTTGAAGAAACGATAGTAAAGCCAGATGGATCAAAGGTCACCCGGAGATCAGAGACAACTTCGAGTGGTGGTGACAGTGGTGGTGCTAGCTATGAGGGCTTCAGGGTGAGACACTTCGTTATTTTTATAGATACGCAGAGCATGTACCTCTTATTCTTACTTTATAAAATATATTAGAACTCCTATACATATACTGAGCCGGGGCACAGCATTTCCTACAAGACTGCATGTTCGCCCAACGTAAACTCAAATCAGACTGTACATCCACACAGGCTGATCAGAGTATTTGTAGGACACTCTATGAGCATCTAAGGAGCCGAAGCGTCTTCAGGCAGACAGCAAAGACTCTGATCAAACTGTGCGGATGCTATGCCTCGGCTCTACTAATATATACAAATGTACAAATATAATTCCTGAAGTTCTAGGCCCACTTTAAGGGAATTGATACATTGTAGGGGAGACAACTCATTCAAAGTTGTTTTGTTCCCATCTGAAAAGAGGTCTACTCTAAAAGGAAAGAATTCGCTCCCTCTGGGAGTGTAAGGTTAGGAATATGTGTGTTTTTTTCCTGGGCGGGCAGATTGTAAATGCTCTATTGGGTACTTGTAGTGTAACACACCTTCCTGAAGAAGGGTTAGGGTTAGGGCTAGGTTAGATATAAGTCGGGGCTTCAGGGCAGATTGTAATTGCTCCGTGTGACACATATTCCTGAAGAAGGGTTAGGGTTAGGGTCAGGAATAAGTCAGGGTTTCAGGATATATTGTAAATGCTCCGTTTGGTACTTATAGTGTGATACACCTTCCTGAAGAAGGGTTAGGGTTAGGTTAGAAATAGGTCTGGCTTGCAGGGCCGGTTAATTGTAAATGCTCCGTTGGGTACTAGTGTGACACACCCTCTCTTAGAAGGGTTGGGGTTAGGGTTAGATAGGAAAAGGATGTGGATTTCAGAGCAGACAGATTGTAAATGCTCCGTTGGGTGACATGCCTTCCTGAAGAAGTGTTAGATTTAGGGTTAAGTTTGGAATAGGTCAGGGTTGCAGTGCGGGCAGATTGTAAATGATCCGTTAGGTACTTATAGTGCATCACATCTTCCTGGAGAACTCTTACAATTAAAACACACAGACTCAACATTAAAAAAAAAATCCTTGAAAATGTATCCATTCCCCACAAGGCTTTCAATCCTGATTTCTGAAAGGACTCTTCCACTTTCTTGCATTTGGGCATGTCCATTATTTCAAAAAGGGTATCAGTCAAAAATTAAGGATAGAATGGCAACACGTGTAGATCTAGATGAGATGGCTCATTATAAGCCATCTCATCTGGATGTACACTGTTTTCAAAGCTATCTATTTTGGTTGGCAGGGCTTGCATGCTAAATTTATCTGGTTGCATTTTAACTTAAGCTCAGTCACAGGAATTAAAAAATCTGTTCACTTGATCTCAAGGACACGGATGTGATTTGTCATTGATAAAAAGCTAATAACACGCTTCAAAAGAGTTGTTAAAGCTGCAAACAATTTCACGATGAGCGTTGTCAAAGTAACCGTTCCAAGTGAGAGGCAACAAAACTCAAAACTCCTGATAAGATATGTTTACAAACAAAAAAATACATTGGTTTTCTTATTTTTCTACTCAAACATACGTTGTGGCATCTTAAAAGAATCGTCTCATCGAGACGATTCTTTTAAGACGCTACAACGTATGTTTTATGGAGAAACAAGCAAAATATTTTTTTCTGGATATTTCTCTGATCTGGAGTCTGAGTTTCAACTGACACGTCAAGTGTTGTAGCATTCGCCTGAAAAAATTAAAATATTCATATCAAGCTGTAGACATAGTATAGCCTCTAGATAAATTATGATGTGATACGAGGGAAATCTACAGCTTTTGATGTAAATGCCAGCTAGGCGTCATCATCGATCTCCAATACATCTCAGCGTGTGGCAATCACTAGGCAAGTTATGGATTAAGTTTTTTTCTTCTAAATAAGGCTTTATATATAGTGCTGTAAGTATACTTGTATGTATCTGTAATTTGTATATATATGTTATTGGTTGTTTCTACTTCATTATTAATCTCTTTCTTAATAAAAGCAAAAATTAGCAGGCAACACATTATTTAGAATGTTTTCACAGTAGACAATATGCTATAATATCTATTTTTTACTGAAAAAGACTTAGCTTTTTTTCTGAAAAAGATTTAGAATTTTTGTATGTCCTGAATAAAATTGTCTTTAAATTTCACCTATTGCACATTTTCCAGTGTTTAATTATACTACCTAATTTACCTAAAGTATTCGTGCAGACAGGCTTGGGCAAACAGTTACACTCAGATTTGAGACATTTGAGACATCCTAAAGAGCTTATAATCCTGATCTACACTCTCGGGTGAGGGGGGGGGGGGGAGGGGGGGGGGGTGGGGTTGCGGGTAACTTCCTATACATGACATAGTACGGATGTGCGTGCCGAATGGCAACCTTTTTCAGCGCTGCCAGGTATATGACTGGCCCCCTTTTTTGAACAAAACGTATATGACTGACCCTATTTTTTTTTGATTTGTATGTGAAAGGCCCCGCTTTTCTGACACCCTTTTAAATGCGTGTATTTTTTCGCTCAGAGATTTGTCAAGGGTGCTTGTTCTCTTGGTATTCAATGAATTGACTGTTATATTTGTCTAACTACCAGCAATAAATGGAGGTCGCGGGTTCAACCCCCGCCGAGGTCGGCAACATTCTTTCGTGGAGATTGATCATGAAATATTTTCTACGGTCATTCTCTCCCTTCCGCTGATTCAAGAAGGGCAGTTGTCAGTTTCTGGCGAAAGAATGTGCACAATACTGGTTAACCGCTTAGAGGACTAAGCATGCCCAGTAAATGTGTGGTTAGGTAAACAGACCGCGCTCGACATGACCCCATTGGGTTGACTGGGCCGTAAAACCTCAACACAAACAAACAAAGGGCAGTATATGAATGGGTCAACATTTTGGACGCTCAAGTATATGAATGGGTCTGTTTTTTCAAAGACCAGGTATATGAATGGGGTAGGTGTCGAAATACTGGCCCGCACACCCGTACCACATTTACCCCCAAGTTACCCGCGCCCCTCCACGAGTCTATACTGTTCCGCACTCATCTAGCAGGTTTTAGGCAAATCGATAGGTAGTAAAATTACCTTTTGTTTAATCCTAGGAGAAGTACGAATCGCATTTTCGATGTCCGAATATTAAGGATAAATTCGGTAACACTGACATGGGGGAAATTAGCACGAAAATCTTAAGTATTGAATTTTAATATCAGAAACAACTTTTTATTAATTTTGTCTTGGATGGGATTTTAACTAAGGGGAATTCATACACGTTCGAGGGAGGCAACTCTGGTGAAATTGTTTGGCATCCCTTCCGAAAAGGGGTCTACTCTAAAACAGAAGTCCCCTTTTCAGAATGGACTTGATGTGCTGGAAGACAAACATCAAGTCACAAAAGCTGCCTCCCTTGTTAAAATGGCGGAATATCAAGTCCCGCTAAAGTTGTCTGCAAATTTTTGTATGGCTTGCTAAAAGTAAAATCCTTCTAACATATAAATAATGCTTCTAAAAAGTACATTTACATAATAATTGTATGTAGTTATGCCTTTTCTACATGTCTTGCTAAAGCTTATATAATTAACCTTTACCATACTCTGGGCTAGTTCAGCAGACGACACACTGATGATATTTCTGTTTTTATTTTTCCCAGAAAACAGTTTTTGACATTTCATGCAAATTGGAGACAATTTGCATGAAAAGAAAAAAAAAAACATGTTTTCTGGGAAAAATAAAACATTTTGGTATGTCGTCTGCTGAAAATTTTACCCAGAGTGCTAAGCGTCAGTCGTCAGTGTATTATCCAAAATTGGATACAATTTAGTTTTCCTCCCTTCCGAAAAGGGGTCTTCTCTAAAAGGAAAGAATTTGCTCCCTTGGGAGCAAATTCTTTCCTTTTAGAGTAGACCCCTTTTCAGAAGGAACTTAGGTGCAGGAAAGAAAACAGAAAGTTGCAAAAATTGTCTTTCTTGTAAGAAGACGGAAAAAAAATCTGCCTGGGCCCAGTTGTTCAAAGCTAACGACATCGTTAGTTAACGATTCGTTAAAATTTACATCGAGTGATACTTAAATATGCTGAAATTTTTTGCTGAAAAAATGTGATTAGCAAAAGCTACTCATATTTTTTCAGCAAAAATATCAGAATATTGTATATAGAATCCGTTAAAACAGTTAACGAAATGACCCTTAACGAGCTCGTTAAGCTAACGACGCTTTGAACAACTGGGCCCTGGTGTATCAAATCATCTTAATCATGAATACTAACATGCCTGTAAAATATTATATAATAACCACCCTTTAACTCTGCGCACGCTGAATTTAAATAACAGCAGACGACAGTTTACCTTTTCTTATTCTTTTTCCTGGAAAATAGGATTTTGCCATTCACGCGAATTAGCTTCAAAGGAGACGACTGGCATATTATGTCAAACTTTTCTTTCTGAGAAAAATAAGGAAAGAAGCAAATACTGATTTGTCGTCTGCTGCTTTCAAAGTTATTGTAGTTTATATTCAACATTCATTTTAACCTTTAACTGCTGATTGTGTGTGTTTGTGTATTTCAAAACTGTAATAGACGATACCACATTCTATTTTTATCTATTTACCTTTTCTCTGGGAAAACATGGCTTGACATTTCATTTGTATCGTCTGCGTATGACTGACATGACATGTAGCCCAAAGCCTTATTTTCTCGAAAAAGGAATGATAAAAATATATTTTGAAATATTGCCTTGTGACCAAATTTGTGGCAAATGGCTACACTTTCAAGGGAGATTATTCCGACTTGAAGTAAGTTGTTTCCTTCTCAAAGAGGGATGCTTCTAAAGAAAGGATGTCACCTCCTGCGATTTAGTTCTTACCTTTAAAAGAAGCCATCTTCGAGAAAGCTTCATATCAAAGGAAACAAACTTTAATTCTCTGCTCTTGGAGAGGTCTCCTTTTCAAAAGGGAGGTGAGAACTTTGGCTTCGATGCTCACTCTTCACCTTCAGGGGAATGTAGTCACATTCATGGGAGGTAACTCTGTCAAAATTATTTTGCCTCTAAAAAGGTCTACTATAAAAGGAAAGAATTTGCTCCCATTGGGAGCAAATTCGTTCCTTTTAGAGTAGACCCTTTTTCAGAAGGGGATTTGTTTGCAATTTAGCAAATCGGTAGCCGCAAAAGTTGTCTCCCTTGTGCAAAATGATGGAAAATATACATGGTGCATCCTGTCCTTTAACGAATTTCCCCATGAAACTATGGCAGACAGTTTATTTGAAGCTCTTGTGATTGAAATGACAAACTCAATCATTTGGCAAATATACTTATTACGTCTGTAGCAGGTTAAAGGTTAATTTGATTGTATTTTGTATCAATAATAAAACGGGACCCAGCGTGAGGTGGCATATGAGAATAACGCCAATCCGGATCAGCCTGGGTAGGTGACCAGGCTGGTATGGGACTTGGAGTTAGCAGTCCTCTACCTGCGCCAGGCCCCAGATGAATTGCATGTTGCATGTTAATCTTTCAGGACGACGATTTTGGAAAATTAAAACTGGAGGACAAAGGACAGGTACAATCCAGCGGGCACGCAACACTGACGTCGCATCAACGTCGATGCTACGTAATTGACGTTGATGCGACGTTGTATGAATGTCATGTGCCCGCTGGGAAACAGCTTCCATACTGTTTAGGAAACAACATACGTAAGAGAGAGAGAGAGAGATACAGAGAGATACAGAGAGCGTTGTCAGAGGGTTGGCCCTTTGATTATAAGCTCTTGGTAGAAAGAATTTTGCCTCTCTTGGAACAAGTTCAGCGGTTGAGGCCTTTTTCACGCTTGTCCCATTCTTCTTTGCTTTCTTGCTTTCTGAGGGAAACTGGTCAACATGACCGACAAATTGTTGACAGGTCTGTTAAACTTCAAGAATAATGAGCCAGTACACGACAAAACCAACAGTGAGACTTGTGCGACCAGCGAAGATGCGCAGTCTGATCAGAGTCTTCGCTGATCGCATGTGCCTTCTACAGCTTCCAGGCTATCCAAAAGGGGATAAATGAGAAACCTTGCCATACTGGGCTGATGTACATACTGATCTCACAGAGGTCTTCTTCGTAGGTTTGGTCGTGCTTTGGCTCAATTATAGAAGAGTAGAGATCATGTCAATTTGATAAAAATGTCATCTGTCGTAACTGAGAATAGCACATTCATTTGGCTACTCACATAGCTTAGTAAGCAACAACCCATTTATGTCGAGTGGATTCTTCTACTTTAACTCTTTGGACAGGTTCATTTCCTGTATAAGGGGTGTCTAGTTAGTTTTTATTATTGTTATGATTTGTAAACATATCTGAACTTAATGCAAACTGTGTAGACCCTGATCAGACGTCGCTTCTGATCTGGGTTTACACTGTTTGCCAATGTCCCTTTTATGTTATATGAGTTTAAATCTCTTTCCCGTAGCAATCCATTTTGTATAAACGACGAACACTCTTTCATGCTTTCAAGAATGAATGCATTACCTTGGTTTTGTTTTATCTGTTGATATAAAATAAATATGTTAACTATATACCAGCAGTATAATAATTACTAACAGCTGTGTTTATGCAATCACATAAAAAAATTCTAATATCTATCATTTTTCTTCTGACACGCTTCTGACGTTTCGCTTTTGTGTTGCCTTTCAAGTCACCTACATGTTTCTTTAAGCAGTGCCTGAATACAAACAATCCAGACGAGCCTATCCACTCAGACTAGTCTGGGCTTTTGCTCTTTACCAGTAAATTCTTAAATAAATAAAGCAATTTCTGGCGAAAGAATTTGCAATAGTTATCGCTTAGAGGACTAAGCATACCCAGGAGAAAGTATGCTAAGGCAAACTGCCCGGCTCAAGCCGACATGACCTTAATGGTATTGACTGGGCCGTTAAACGCCAAACCAACCAAAAATAAAGTAAAGGACTCGTTAAGGAGGAGTATTTGATGAAAAGTCTGGGATATTTTTTTAATTACTCCAAAAAAAAAAAAACAACAAAAAAAAACAACAACAACATATGTTGTGGGTACTCATTAGAAGCGCCCAGAGGGGCGCTTATAAGGAGTACCCATAACATATGTTATATGGAGAAATAAGAAAACATACCCAAGAATTGTCGCCAAATTCTGATAGAGCCTGTATAAGCGAACTAACCAGACTGAACATATTCACTGATTGTGGTGGGTTTGTAATTCAAGTTAAGTCCCCTTTTTACGTGACGAGGCTTAATATGTACTTTAGTTTTAATGTTGTATTTTTTCACGGTCGTTGCACGACTTGTAAGAAAAGAAAACAACAAAAAAACAATGAAAAAAAAACAAAATACAGTCGACTCTCGTTATCTCGAACTCCAAGGGACTCTCTGAAATACTTCGAGATATCCGTAGTTCGACATATCAGGTTTGCAGAATTGAGGAAAAAATAATTTGATTAACCACATTTAACAAACTGATAGGTAACTGGACTTTTGAAGTTAGAGATCTATTGAAAATATTGTGGAAAAGAGAAATTGCTCATCAGGAGCAATTTCTCCTCTTTTCTACAATATTTTCCATCTGTTGTTAGGTTTTCATGTATAGGAAGGGACCAGATTTTCACTTCGAGATAAGCGGTTATTCGAGATAAGCGAGGTCGAGATAACGAGAGTCAACTGTAATTGCAATCTCAGGCACAGCTAAAACATGCCTTTGTTCCACTTTGATATCATATACCCTAGCAGAAAAGTTATATTAACGAATATGAGTAGAAGATAAATGTGCGCTGTGACAACTATATGTCAATTTATTGTGAATTCTCTTTCTAGAAATTATTCACGTGTTGTCTGAAGTGTACACACACACGTACGCACGCAAAGAGCATGGCTTATGTCATACTCAGCTTCAGTGTAATTTATATCAAAATACACACCTTAAAGTTTTACCGTACACATTCTTAAATTAACTTCCTGATATTGTGTCAATTGACAAACGATGTGTGTCTACAGTCGAACCTCAATAGCCCGAACACCGTTGGCTCGTTTACCATGGCTGATTCGAACTCGTTTTTGAATCCTTACGATTATCTTCCGATAGCTCAAGAAAATAAATAAATATTTATGGAAATTTACTTCTTATATTATGAAATTGTATGTTGTGTGTACTCATTAGAATCGCCTCATCGAGGGGATTCTTATATGTACACTCAACATTCCGTTACTGTATAGAAGATCGAATAGGCATCCCTAAACTATCGACATTTGCTTCCTGACTTTGAACCATGATTGACCCTCAGTGGCTCGAACTACTCGTGTCTTGAACAAGTTTCCATGGTCGCAAAGATGTTCGAGCCATTGAGGTTAGACTGTATTTGCCGCGTTTATATCGTTTGTATCTAATAAAAGTTCACTTGCTGAATACTTGTGCAGTTATTTTTAGAATTGGCGTAGAAATTAAACTAAAAAACCTTTTAAGGTAGGGAATATAAAACAGTAGGGAACTAAATGATACACGAAACAATAAAGAGTTTTGCTATGTCTTCTTCTTACAAAGTAAACCATGACGATATGTTGCCAGTACTATTCATTAACCCTTGTCTAGCTGAATAAATTAAGATGTCACGCCTACACCAGTTGTCAGCCAATCAGATCAATTATTCCAGATTGTTGACATAAATTCACATACTGAATGACAAACAGTGCAGATCCAGATCAGAAGCCAACTGATCTGGATCTACACTGTTTGGAAATGCAGGGTATATCCGGGTTCAGCAGGGCAAGGGTTAATAATGGCACCGCGACCCATGCGTAAGTGAACTATTCTGTAATTTAAGTTTGGATTGCAATTAGTTGTATTTTCTTACATATATATCTGAACTTTTCTGTATGTATTATTATTGTGCGTCACCAAGCCACCAGAATGAATGAAACATCTAGCATCTACGAATGAACGCATGTCAAATATGGTCTTCATAAAAAAAATGACATGGCATATCCATCTAGTTTAGACGCAGATCAGCTTGCGCATTCATACTACAATTGTCGCAAGCATTTTGTAGAGTCTTAAAATACAATTAGCGAATGGCGTGGACCTGATAAAACCTCTTGAATGCAAACGTTGATCTGAGTCTACGCAGGTCTAAAGAATATTTTCTATTTTTTAACTTCTAATAATTACAGAGCAGGGCGATGGGGACGGGCTCCTCGTCCCCAGACTCTGACAAGGAATCAAAGAAGAATAAACCCCAGAAGTTGAAAGACTTCATAGACGAGGCCGTGAAAGTTCATAACGAGTATAGGTGAGACATATTATTAAAGATAACAGATTAACTTAATGACCGGATTGGATTTTCACGAAATTGACTTCACATTACCTTGCTTGTAATCAGAAAGACGTCTCTTTCTTCTGAAAATCGTATATTATACCTATTGTATTGTCAGAAAGTTTATAAGATTTAATCTTTTCGTTTTGATAATGTCTGTATTCGGTTTGATACTAATTTGAACAAATAGTGGGTGCAAATGTTGCCCCAACTTACCCCTTGTTTCAAGTATGTTTCTATTTTGTTATAAACAAAGCATTATGTTGTCCCTTTCTTACGAAATTCAAGCCAATGTTACTGAAGGATTCATTTCAAATTCTCGATATTAAGATTCCTCTGATACCCCGTTTTTGGACTTAAATTTATCAATATCTAACGATATAATCTCTTTTAAAACTTAATTCTCTTTTAAAATTTTGACAAATGGGAAGGTTTTGATTTTGGTATTGTAAATGTGTTCCATTCTTTTCATTGATTGCGCTGTCGCTCGTGCTACATCATATAGTATATACATTTCTCAGTTTATTCATTAGCTCGCATATCTTGCCAAAAACAGCGACTTTATCAGTCGGAATGAATATTTAACTGCTGAACTTTTAAACAGGGATATCGATATAATGAACTACGTAAACTATTTTCGTCGCTTGAAAAAGTGCCTGTACGAATGTCTGTTGGAACCTGAATTTAATGGTGCTTTAGTCTTTTAGATGGACTCTTATGTTAACTGGTTTTCATTTACTCTGGAACACAGTAGAATTGCCATGAGTACTCGTCTTTGTTTATCATAGTGATTAATTTGATTTTCATTCTTTTCGCTTTGATGCATTGACGGAGTTGGGAGCCTTTATTTTTTATGTATTTCTATATTAAGAGTAGTATCGGGAACCAGCTTGAAGTTGGTCGGCTGTAAAAGTGCTTCAACCTCATCCCCCCCCCCCCCTCCACCCGCCCATCCCCCACGCCACCGGGTTTTATTCTACTGACCGTTCTAAGGTGGTAGTCTCGGTGTGAGTCTTAATCTTTGTTGCTTTGTGGTTTATTCTACGAGGCGATTTGCTTTATGTCTTGTCTTGTGTTATTTTGTTCTTATGTTTTTTACAGTCCTTTTAGCATTGCGATTACCTCACTTGGGGAAGAGTGAGCTCATCTTAATGCTTTTTGTACGTAGTTTGATTTGCGCTTGTTTGGTTTTGTCTGTTTCTTCCTCCTCTTGGTGTCTGGGAAGGGCTGCGGCTTGTGATTGTGGCACTTCCTGGACTTTTCTCTTACCTTTATCCGGTAATACTGATTTTCGGAAGAAATGAAATTGTCATTCGTTACAAAAATATACGGGTACAACATAAATGCGACAAACTGGTCGAATGATTGTAAATTCAGTTACAGAGTTTAGATGATCCATACGCAGACCGAACATATGTTTGTAATTTGGAGCTGCATCAGAACAAAGGGCGAGGTTTCTGGCGAGTAGAACTGGTTTAAGTCCCGAGTAGTTTTTTTCTGCTTACTGTTCCAAGGCGGTTCTTCTGTTGCAGTTTTCTTAGTTAATGCGTCAGTGGTTTCACATGTGACGTTTGTTTTGTCATCACGAAAACATGCCTATATAATGTTGACCCCCCTTAAACTCCAATTTTATATAGTAAAACTGGGGTTTACAGGAATATACATTATTTTTCTTATTTTTGCTCGAAAACATAGATTGTGGGTACTCGTCGAGGCGGTTCTAACGAGTACCCACAATCTATTTTTGAGAAGAAATTTAAAAAAATGTTAGAGTTTTTTTATCTGAAAATTTTCAGTTTTTGGTGGCGAAAACTTTTATATATTTGAATAGGCGTGTTTTCGTAATACATTGCTTGTCTATCTATCCTTCTTATGATGCCTCGTATATATTTGAATAGGCGTGTTTTCGTAATGCATTGCTTGTCCATCTATCCTTCTTATGATGAGGGATGTGTTTAGTTATTGTGGCATAAACTGAGTATCTTCACTACCATTTATAATTTCGTTTTACTTCTACATGGACGACGATGAAACGGGCCTCAGAATGCATGACGGCTCATCCCTTCTTCTGTTGCACATGGTTGGCGTCAGACAATCTAAGTGTGGGGTGGAGCCAATCGCTGTCGTGCTTGTTTTCTTTTGCTCTGGTCACTGAGCCCATCCTGGTTATTTTGAAAATCGAATACCGCTTAACCCGGCGATAGGGGGCGTATGCAGCCTCGCAAACTACAGTGTTGCATATGAAGAGACTCAATCAAATCGAGTCTCCGATTTTCGTGATTTTGTGTGTTCTTTGTTTCCAAAGGCAATCCTTTTTGACTTTTATTCAGCTCGCATTTGAGTTGTTTTCTTTGTTTCATAGAAGTGTTTGTGATTATAAGGGGTTTATTGTGATGTTTCACTGATGAGGTGGCCGTATTTATTTACACTTTGATGCTGCTTTTGATTTGTTCAGTATTTCCAGAGGATCATTACTTCGGAATATTTTGTGACCGCGGCAGCTGTCGTTCAGCGCAAACCGACGCCCAGTACTTTGAGATA
This sequence comes from Anodontia alba, assembly GCA_964016985.1. Lineage (NCBI taxonomy): Eukaryota > Metazoa > Mollusca > Bivalvia > Lucinida > Lucinidae > Anodontia > Anodontia alba. Next base: position 106,725,605 of record OZ024821.1, on the reverse strand, counting down.
GGGCTACGCACAGTACTTTGAGGTAGTGCTACACCCAGCACTTTGGGATAGTACTGATATCATTTAATTTTATGGTCTTGGAGACTTTTGGGCTCAGAAATACATTTGACTCTCATTATCTCGACTTCGCTTATCTCCATTAACTGCTTATCACGACGAGAAAATCTGATACCTATTTTAACATGGAAATCTAACAATAGGTAACAAAATATTGTGGAAAAATATTGTGGAAAAGAGGAGCAATTTCTCCTCTTTTCCACAATATTTTCAATATATCTCTAACTTCAGGAGTCAAATTACATATTTATTTGTAAAATGTGGCTTTTCGATTTATTTTTTCCTCAATTCTGCAAATCTGATATGTCGAGGTACGGATACCTCGAAGTATTTCAGAGAGTGCCTTGGACTTCGAGATACCGGGAGTCGACTGTATATGTAAAAATAGATATCCTCTCCTAGCTGCTAGGAACATGAGGAATGTTGCATTTTGCATTATTACCAATGGACAGACTCAGTTTTCTCTAGTCTACTATATTCTTGTTTTGATTTCTTTAGTATTTTCAAAGGTCCCTATTTTGGAATGTTTTGTGATCGCGGAAATTGTCGTTGTACTTCGGTGGAGGCCGTAAAACTTCAGTTTATCTGTTCGACCGTCCGTACATCACACTTTTCAGACCTCTTATATATTTGGAATCATGTTTGCTAGGATTTTGAAATTTCATATATGCATTGCTTATGAAAAATTAGCTGACCCGTATTTTTTCTTCTTTACTGTCAGATTCTTCATCGTTGAGTTACGGCTCCTTTTCTGACTAAAGCATTCAGCAAAAAGATGACCTGATTAAATTTTGGTGGACTTTTATAAATGTTTGTTTAAATTATGCCCCTTTTCATACTTAAGCATTTTGGCATAGGGAAATTTTGTCAGCAAAAAATTTAAAGAACCACTTGAGGTAAGCTAATGAAATGTTGCTGACAATCAGGGATTATTGTTAAGATGACCTGATTATCTTTTGCAGAATTGTTTTAAATATTTGTTCAAATTATGCCCCTTTTCAATCTTAGGCATTCTACCAAAGGAAAATCTTATAAGCAAAATATCTCCAGAACCCCTTAAGCTACACTTAGGAATTTTGCTGGTCATCTGGGATCATTATGAAGATGACCTGATTATGTTTAGTGAAATTGTATAAATATTTGTCTAAATCTAGGCCCTTTTCAGACCTAGGCATTTTAGCAAATCTAAGGAACCCCTTTAGTTACGCTCTTGAAATTTTGCAAGCAGTTTGTAGCCAATGCGTAGATGACTTGATAAAATTTTGGTGCAATGTTTTAAAAATTTGAATTATGCCCCTTTTTCAGACTAAGGTATTTTAGTATTGTATTGTAAGCAAAATATGTTAAGAATCCCTAGAGCTAGGTTCATGGAATTTTGCAGGCAATGAGGGATTATTGTGCAGATGACTTGATTAATTTTTGGTGAATTTTTATAAATATTTGTCCAAATCATGTCACTTTTCCGACTTTAGCATTTAAGCGCTTTTGGGACTCCATTTTATGAAATGAGTTAAGAAGATGTTTGAAAAGTAGACTAAGATAATTCTGAATCCCGTTTGTATGCTGGGGTTGTTATTGTATTACTATTATGGTTATATTTGTACATGTATAATACTGATATGTTTAAACAAATCAGCATGATACACATGTAGACGATTTTCAAATATCAAAGGAGAATAAAGACGTTTTCATATACAAAGATACTACGTCGAAGCCATTGACCACGCAGTGCTGATCCGGTCTGTCGCATCACGAAAACATACCTATATAATATTGACCCCCTTAAACCCCACTTTTATATAATAAAACTGGGGTTCACAGGGGTATACATTATTTTTCTTATTTTTGCTTAAAAACAGATATTGTGGGTACTCGTTAGAACCGCCTCGGCGAGGCGGTTCTAACGAGTACCCACAATCTATGTTTTAAGCAGAAATATGAAAATTATCAGAATTTTTATCGGAAAACTTTCAATTTTTGGTGGCAAAATTTTCAATATATTTGAATAGGCGTGTTTTCGTAATGGACATTCAAATAAGCACAGAAGGCATCCTTTAACTTGACATGGCATAAAAATAAACGTTTGATGATACTACATTGAGGAAACTTATTAATATAGTATGATGGCTTTTTATCGACTTATTATGCAAATACAATTCATTGTTTGCTTTTAAGCTATATATGTTCTATTATTTTAATGGAATTTTCTTGTATTTTTTTTCAGTGAGAACTGGAATCAATTACGATTTAATAAGGACTTTTGTTTAGGCTGACTAGACTTACTACAAGAAAAATATCTCTTCGCATAGGCCGCGGATACATCACGAAATCATACCTATATAATTTTGACCCCCTTAAACCCCACTTTATATAATAAAACTGGGGTTTACAGGGGCATACATTATTTTTCCTATTTCTGCTCACAACATAGATTAAGGGTACTCGTTAGAACCGCCTCGTCGGGGCGGTTCTAACGAGTACCTACAATCTATGTTTTGTGCAGAAATATGAAAAATATCTGATTTTTTTATCTGAAAATTTTCAGTTTTTGGAGATAAAATTTTCTATATATTTGAATAGGCGAGTTTTCGTAATGGATGAAATAGTGCCTGGTGCCGGAAAAGTGCCCTTTTACCATAGGCGAATGTTGAAGGCCTATGAACAAATCTGTGCAGTATGTAGGTCTTCGTTCTCCGCATATGCTAAAAGGGTATTTTTATCTTTGTACATAAAGTGCACACATATATCGATGTCCATATCAAATCATGTTCGATGCAATTACTGGGCTAGATCTTAGTGACACATTCATTTTGTGTAAACAAACGACTGCTTCAATCAGGTACATGTACATGGCATAAATCAGGGGCTGCACTGTTTTCATCTATCTTAAGATGTTTTTCACTTGTCACAGCCCAGTTTTAAACTATTGGGGAAATAGTTAAATATCCTAATGTGGTGATTTTAGAATGAAGACAAATTTAGTGTTACTTTAACTTAATGTGTGTACATAAATTGTCACGTCCTTTCGCGCAGGTCACTGGGTCAAACATTCTGCTTCTGTCATTCTGATATATATACAGTGGAACCTCGATAATTCAAAGTCCAAGGGACCAGACAATTTTGTTTGAATTATTGAGACTTTGAATAATCAAGGGTTAAAATGCATACAAATATTTTAGTTGGGACGTCAAAATCACTTTGAATTATCGAGAACTTTGAATTATTGGAGTTTGAATTATCGAGGTTCTACTGTATATATATATATATATATATATATATATATATATATATATATATATATATATATATATATATATATATATATATATATATATATATATATAATGTATCTTCTGCTGAAATGCTGAAAGATTTACTTCGATCTCTGAAACTGCACTTTTCGGTTCATTAAAATGTCGGTATCAAAGTGCCTAACAAAAGAATCCTTGCAGGTTAGCAGTTTTGACATGGTATGTGTTCATGTTTACAAGGGAAATGTGAATTAATTTAGGAGTAAAAAAATCAAAGCTTTATGAAAGTCAGTGGGGAATCATCTTTCTATGCATCTGGCTGAACTAAATTTCTTACCTAAAAAGCATTGGGTTTATTTGGTGGGAAGGTACGGATTTAGTTAAAATCATATGTAATGATAGAACCGACTAATTACACATCGGTATATAATAGTAAGAAAGTCAATGATAACAACTTTATCTGTTTATTTTTTACAGATCCAAGCATGGCGTCGGCAAAGTAAAACATGCTAAAGATTTGTCTGACTACGCTCAGAAATGGGCTGAACAGTTAGCGGCACGAAATGGTTTTGAACATAGTAGTTGTAATTTGAAGGGAGAGAGACTTGGAGAAAATATCTGTTGTAAATGGTCAAGCTCCGGAACAGACTATACAGGTAAAAACATAATGCGATGCTATAATAGCAACAGTTACAACATATACATGATAGATTATTAGATTCTGAAAGGAATAAACCTTGTGAGCATTAAACACATACAAACGAAATGAAAGTTGCAAAAGTGTCGCTGTTTCTTAGGTCAGAATAACTATACGGTTTTGAACCGTAAGGGCTAATTAGTGACCCTCAGATAAATTTAAAAAAATCCCTGAATTGGTTCAAAGATAACGAAGTATCATGGACAGTTGATTGTTAACCCTTTCATCCCTGTGTTTTTGCAATGGACCCTTCGATCTTTCAATTTGGGCACGTCCATTGTTGAAAATAGGGACATCAATGAAAATCGCGAACTACGAGTAAGTGGCAAACAGTGTAGATCCTGATGAGACGTCTCATCAGGATCCACACTGTTCGCATTAGTATTTGTTTTGGTCTACAAAGCTGAAAGGGGTAATGTTTATTTCAGGACGAGAAGCATGCGAACAGTGGTATAGCGAAATCAGCAAACACGACTTCAACTCGGAGCCAAGAACATTAGGATCTGGTTGGTTATTTCCCTTGCTTCATTTAGGTTTTTCAGCGGTGATTGGGAATTATGTATTAATCAAGAACATTGGGATTTGGTTAGCTACTCCTTCCTTAATGTTCGAATTCAGCTGTATTTTTTCAATGGTGGATTGGAATTAAGGAGTATTTGTATAAAAATGAGTCCGTGGTCAACACACCAATATTGCACTTCGGAAAAGCATTAAGTCAGTATACATAAAAAACAAAATTAGGAATGTTCAGACAGAGAGACATGGACCGAAAATAAATGAGGTGTAATCATGTGTCAATGGAAAGTAAGCACTACTTGGTAAGCACGCTTCGTCAAAATAAATTGTATTTGTCATACCTTTTAATAGTGATCTCTTTTCATCTGACGCATGTCTCTTCGCCTCTTCGTGTGTCTGTATTAATTTAAACGGCGTTTCTTATAAAACGAGTAAGCGATTTAAACCTTTAGTTGGAATTTGGTAGTGAGATACGGAATTAAATAAAGAAGGGAATAGAAGCTGCCCAGGAAAACCAGTCAATGAACACAGCCATACCGATCCTCTAAAAGGAAAGAAAGAGACGTGAGCATGCGCACCATTACACAATGCAAGTATACATACGAATGTTGGTAATGCATACCCCCTGCTCTGTTATAATCATATACAGTCGAACTTCGATGGCTCGAACACCGATGACTCGTTTAAATTGGCTAATTCGAACTCGTTTTTGAGTCCCTACGAAATTCTTCCGATAGCTCAAGAAAACAAATATTTAAGGAAATTTTCTTATTTTATCATGAAGTATGTTGTGTGTACTCATTAGAATCGCCTCATCGAGGCGATTCTAATGAGACACTCAACATACAATCACTGTGTAGAAAATCGAAAAGATTTCCCTAAATTATCACTATTTGCTTCCTGAACTGGTGCCATGATTAACCCTCAGTGGCTCGAACTACCAATGTCTCGAACGAATTTCCATGGTCCCAAAGATGTTCGAGCCATTGAGGTTCGACTATAGTGAATATTTGAGTATGTTGGGTATACATTATTATGTTATAAACAAAAGTTGTTATCTCTAACAGTCCTCTGCACTGCATAAGTGCATATTAATGGGCGAAATATTTGCTCCAGTTTTACACATTTTGCATAGGTTGATAACAATGGAACAACATGCAGTCCTGCATGTTGTTCCATTTATAAAAACCTATGCAAAATGTGTTCTATAACTGAGCAGAAACGGATCTGCAAAAAAAAAGTGATATTCAGGTTCAAATTATTGTATTGTATTGTTTTCTTCGATGTGTTTACTTCCAAAATATCCCTCCTTGCAGAATCGTTTTGATTGGATACATACTGGAGAATATCTTATGGGTAGGGTTGGGAATGTTTCAACAGCTGACCTTTGCCGAGTGCACGTGTCATGAGGTACATTTTCTTATTTCGCCTCATTCCGTTTTATGGGTTTGGGCCCCGAGGTTATAAAACTTTTTTCATGCTCAACTCTGCTGAGCATGAAATTTGTCCTGCTAATAAATCTAAAAATACTAACAATTGCAAGTTCGTTTTCTAAGCGTAGCTGAGAATGAAATTTTCTCTGCTAATAAATATGAAAATGCCAACTATTGTTGGCATTTTCATATTTATTAGCAGAAAAATTTTCATGCTCAGCTGAGTTGAGCATGAAAAAAGTTTTATAACCTCGGAGCCTGATGTTTTATAATTTATTCACTTCTTTTGTAGGTCATTTTACCCAAATGGTCTGGAAAGATTGTAAGGAGATGGGAATAGGAAAAGCGAAAACCTCTGGTGGAAAAGTACTGGTAGTTGCCAATTACAGACCAGCAGGAAATGTTGTTGGACACTTCAGAGAAAATGTCTTTCCTCCTAAGAAGTAACAGAAACATACGTCATAGATCTTTATTTTATAATTTTAGTCATTTATGTTTTTATGTTTTTTCTTTTGTTTTATGACAATCATTTAATTTTACAAGCAATAATCTGTGCAATTAGAATGTGAACAAAGACTTCAGAGCTGTAGTACGTAATAAGACAAAGTTATCAAATAACAGACCAGGACTAAAGCACCTTGAAAATTCTAATTATTTTATGTGTTCATACTCAAATAATATATCAAGCTTAATGTGTATATGTACAATCTTTAAACCGAGGCAAATCACTTGAGAAAGTAATCATATGAGAGTCTTAACGTGGGCTATACAGCGGAAACTTCGTAATAATTGAAATTCCTTCTGCATGTAATTATATGTATGTAATTATGGACTAATTTCTTGATATGTAATCAAACAGCCAGCGTCCTGCAGCACTGAACACACAAAGGCGTCTGCGATGCGATATGGTTTGTGGTGCTGTTAATTTATTTAAAACATAATTTGATGAATTTAAAAGACAGCAGGCGTCAGTTAAGATTTTTTCTTCATGTTATGAAAATGTCGTTTGTGTGTTTTCTTTTAGAAACAACAGGAAATCTAATTTGCTAAGGGCTGACATCTTTACAATATTCTGCAAGTTTGCACATGTAATGTGCTGTATAAGAACACAGAATTACCAAACACATTCCTCTTTTACATTCCATACTAACGGTTATATTTCTCGTCACTTCGATGCATTTTAACACACTATTGTTTTCACTTTAAAGACAACTTCATAGACGACCAAATTAATTCAAACGGCTGCGATATATTCAGGTTATTTGAATGTTTATTGCCGTAAAGTCTCAATCTTGAAAACATTTTCTTAGACATATTTATAAAATCATGCGAACATTCAAAACAACGGTTGTAAAGAAAGTGTCTTTTAAAGCATGCGACGTCTCATTTTTGCACCGACAGCCAGGCCTCGTTGGTTCATTTGGATGCGCGTCTGACTGGTGATCAGCAGGTTGCGGGTTCAACCTCCGCCGGGTCGGCAACATTCTTTCGTGGAGATTGATCATAATTATTTTCTATGGTCATTCTCTCCCTTCCGCTGATTCAAGAAGGGCAGTTGTCAGATTCTGGCGAAAGAATGTGCACAATACTGGTTAACCGCTTACAGGACTAAGCTTGCCCTGTAAAAGTGTGGTTAGGAAACCTGACCGCGCTCGACATGACCCCATTTGGTTGACTGGGCCGTAAAACCTCAACACACACACACACACACACACACACACACACACACACACACACACACACACAAAAAAAACAAACAAAAAAAAAAACATGAAAAATTGGCGACGTACGTGACTGATACCATCCAGTTCAAAAAGGATTATCTAATTCAACAATACATCTATAATTGATCCACGACGTGAGAAGACGTACTTGACATGTGCGCCCAACAAAGATTCAGCCTCCGTTGTCCGCATGAATGAACTTTGCATCCTTTGTTATCCAAAATGCGCTTAGTGAAGAATGATCAGTGCTCTAATGAGCAGGCTGATCTGATTCTTTACTGGGTGCACATGTCTGACGTTGCGGTTCAGTTATAAAAACCTGGGCTGATTGGTTAAAACAATGAAGTTGTTAGCTAACGTGACCTTAAAATTTCGGTCTTGAATTATGGCAAATACACTGACATTTTTGCTGAAAAAATGTGAGTAGCAAAAGCTACTCACATTTTTGCAACAAAAATATCAACGTATTTAAAAATACCTTAGCTACAATTATTAGCGAGTTTGTCATTAGCCAGCTCATTAAGCTAACGGTGCTTTGAACAACTCCCTGTCCTCTAACAAAACGTATTGCGCCGCTTCAGATTCACTGCTTCAAAGTCAACATTCTGTGGCATAGTTCATGTATTATCATTAAAATGCAATAATTTTGTAAAGGTGATATTTACCTATGTTTGTATAAAAATGTAGACTAAATCCATTTTTGTTTGACAGCAGGATTTGAAATTCAGCATACGGTAGCGCACTGAATAAACGAATAACTATTCTGATTTTGATAGACAACTTTTGTACAATATAGGATATATTTATGTCAAACAGGGAGAATTAGCAGGTGTAAAGTTACATACAATGGAGGGTTTCAAAACAAGAGTGATTGCACAAGCTTGTAATGGTCTGACTAAAATACATTGCTGTACAAGGTGGGGAGAGGGACTTTTATCGTATGTGCGGGCACCGAAGGCCCAGATCAGCGTGCTTATTCTTCCAGCCTGATTACAACTATCGCTGCCTGCTTGCAAAATCAATATGCTCAGCAGGTACATGACATTTATACAACGTCGGCTCAACGTCGATGCAACGTCTTGACGTTGCATCGACGTTGAAGCGACGTTGTATTAACGTCATGTGTCTGCTGGGATGTACTATACCGTAGTATATATCAACAGAGAAGAAACTGATCAGACTGTGCTGATCTGCAGACAGGCAGACCTGGGCCGTCGCTGTTCGTATAAGGCATAAGGGTCCCTTTTTGGGTCGATTGTTTACAATCGTGTCTAAGTATACATAACCAAAATTTCCTTAAGGTATAGTTGTTGACGAGATTATCATTGACCAATGAAATCAAACCGCGCGTTTGTACAAAATCCAGGTAAAGGTTATTTATAGCTGCGCTATTCTTGTCGCTGCGACGTCAGTGTCGTCTGTAAAACATGGCTAACAGTGCAGAACCAGATCAGACGGCGCAGAAGGAACCCCCGATACATTTGAGCCAGTGCACGACAGCCTACAATAAGACCTGCGTAACCAGCAAATACACAGATCAATACACCCAGTATGGCAAGGGTTCTCCTTTATCCCTATTTGGATAGCCTGAAGGTTGAAGAAGACGCATGCCATCAACAAAGGCTTTGATCAGACTGCGCGGATGCGCAGGCTGGTCTGAGTCTTCGCTGGTCGCGCAAATCTTATTGTAAGTTTTGTCGTGCGCTGGCTCATTTCAGATGATTTGTGAATTTGAAGTCAGTCCGTCTGCTTTTTCATCTGTCTGTCATTGGTCTTAGGGTTTAAATTTTTCATAAACTATTTTATTAGCATAATTACAATTTTTACTAGTTTGTTCTTATACAATGCTGCACTATGAAACGGGTTTTCAGTGTATATGGGATCAACAAAGCTCCAGATATGTCTGCTCGGTCGCACAATCTGATCAGAACATACACCGTCCGTCTGCACTTATTCGATGCTATAGAATATATAGGTGGACACAAAAGCTTTTATATGGATGCACAGGCAGCAGCTGGTCGTCAATCTTCGCATATATGCCAAGGATACTCTCTCTGATGGCAAGGCTAGCACAGATTGACTTCCATTTTTATAATTCTTTGGTACGGAGCTATTCCTTTACAGGGGTACAACTCTTTAACCCTTTCAGCCCTGTAGGCTGAACCAAATACTTATGCATATAGTGTAGATCCAGGTGAGACGGCTCGTAAAGAGTCGTCACATCTAGATCTACACTATCTGCCATTTGGTGCTTGATTTTTGACTGATTTAACTATTTGCAATAATGGACGCGTCCAAATTCAAAGACGGAAAAATCCATTTCAGAAACTCAGGAATGAAAGGGTTAATATCAAATATACATGTATTTGTATTATATCAATGGTTGATAATTAGAAGGTACCGTATTTACCCTAAGAATTCGGACACCTCAACTCCTTACCATACTTGTTCTAAAATCTGAACAAGTACAATTTACTACCCGATGTTTTGTCTAAAAATTGCTGGATGAGTGGCAAACAGTGTAGACTCTAATGAGACACCGCAATCTGCGGCGTCTAATCTGGGTCTACACTGTTTGCTCAGGCCTGTCTGTCCGAATACATAAGGTAAATCTATTTCTTTGTGTTGCTCTTTTGCGCTTTTTTTAGTTTATGTTTGATTAATGTTTTAATAGCTCAAAATAATAATAAAACATGTATTTGCATTTTGTTTTGCTTTAACCTACTGCTTCATATTGTGATAGAAAAAACATTGTATGAGTTAATACATGTAATTCTATGCTCTATTCTTGTGTATTAAAATGTTTCTCCTAATTTCATGTGTTTTCAATGGTTTTGCAACCCATCTATATATTACTGAGACAGACAAAATGTGCACCGCCAAAATATGTTTGACATAGTTAAAGCTTCCCCGGCGTTGCAGCGAATTTAATGGGACGTTTTATATACGCCATGACATTGCATCGACGTTAATGCGACGTTATATAAACGTCAAGTGCCCGCTGGGAATTGGACTGTTTTGCTGGCTATGCGCCAGTTATTGATTGGAGCTGACTGTTACCAACTCCTGAGTTTACCATATAACGTTGCATCGACGTTAATGTGCCCGCCGTGGTGAATTTACATGATACAAGAGGATGAAGGCTATGTCATTATATAACCCCAACGCCATTGTGAAAAGAGTGTTGTTCTATAGCATTTAAAATATATGAATACACTAAACTATATTTACAAATTATATATAGATAATCGCTTTTCTCCGCAAAACGTCCTTTTGTGAATATATTCTGAAGAGAGGAAGCACAGAACACACGAAAGAAACGAAAATAGCAGACTCGAGTGAACTGAGTCGGAACTGTAATAAGCGATGCTCACGCCCTCTAGCACCGGCTATTTTCAAAAATACTCAAAATGAGCTTAGTGATCCCAAAGTATAAGTGATCCCAAAGTATAAACAACAGTAAATTGAAGTACGAAAACACTTATTACAACCGCCACACAGCATTAGTCTTAACCTATTAAAGACAGAATAAACTCTCCCACACTATATATTGGAAAAGTTCGTTTTCGATTTTAGGTATGTCAGGCTAAATGTATGATGTAGATATTCCTAAAGAAAAATGGCTGAACTTTTTGCAAACAGTAGAGACGCTGCGTTCTGCGGCGTCTGACTTGGGTTTGCACTGTTTGCCAGTTACCTGTTAGGGGTATCCAGTCATCAATGGACTAAACAAAGTATTAGAAAAGTGCGATGAGAAAACCAAATCACAAACGCATAAAGAAAGAAGAACTGTAACAAAGGAATAGCTTTGGAACAGTCAGGAAAACTTCTCTCTTTCTCTATCTCTCCCTCTGTTAGGGGGTAGGGGTGCTTAAACCAGTTTTACTTGTGCGAAACCTCACCCTTAATTCTGATGCCCCTCCAAATAACAACCATATGTTCGATCAGTTTTGGTGTTAAACTATTAGACGTCTGGAATATTTACAAACATAGAACATTTTACGACGAATGTTGGCTAGCGTAATAGGCGTAAATGGTGTCATCGTTCGTGTGTCTAGTTGTTAGAAACCATTGATCGGGTTCACTGCAGCAGACACACTTACAGTAACTGTATTTACCCTTTTCTGGACACCTTAACTCATTACCAAGCCTGTCATAAAATTTAAACAAGTCAATTTTACAACTTTTTGAGGTGTCTAAAGCTGATGATTGAATGGTAAACAGTGTAGACCCAGATCTGACGCCGCATTATGCGGCGTCAGATCTGGGTCAACACTGTTTATCACTCAACCACCAGCTTTAGACACCTCAAAAAGTAGTAAAATGAGTCTACACTGTTTACCCAGCCATGTGTGTCCAAATGCTTATTCTCAATCTGTTTCAGACGGTTGGTGCCTGACTATCAATTTCTGTGATCGGACCCACCGTGATCCTGTTTGTGGTTTTCTAGTGTTCTGGCTTCAGATCGCCATCGAGCCCTTTGCTTTGTTTCTTCATACTGTTTTTGATTATATGTATTTCAGTGTTTGTCATTTGGAACTGCATCGAAATTAAGGGTGAGGTTTAGCGCGAGTAAAACTGGTTTAAGCCTCCTCCACCCCCACCCCCACCCAGCCATCCCCAAGTACTGACCATTCCAAAGCTATTCCTCTGTTGGAGTTCTTTCTTTGTGCGTCGGTGGTTTCATATTTGGAGGTTGTTTTGTCATTGTTACTCATCTCTCCTTCTTTTGCTGCCTCGGGCTGTGCTTCGTAATTGGCGCAATTCCTTCGTACCTTCATTTATGTATTTCTTTTCGTACTTGTCCAATACTTTGTTTAACCCATTGAAGACTAGGTAAACAGGTAAACGGGTAACTGGCAAACAGTGCAGAACGCGGCGTCTGATCAGGGTCTCCACTGTTTGCAAATAGTTCAACCATTTTTCTTTAGGAATGCCTGCATCATATAGCCTGGAATACCTAAAATAAAAAATGTACTATTCCAATATAGAGTGTGGGAGAGTTTATTCAGTCTTTAATGGGTTATCTCTATTTTACTACCTGTTGCTGTTTGCTGGAATGGATGACAACGTGTTTTAGACGATGATAATTGTTTTTGTGGTACCTGAAACGGTTCGTTTCATTTTGCGTTTTGTCATTTGTTCCGCATCTCTCCTTTAGGTGTCTCGGGAAGCATATGCTTGGTGGTTGTGGCATTTCCCGGGTATATTCACTTACAAGTACATTTGTATGTTGTATAAATACAGTAGTCCATCTGTTTTATGGTGGGCTAACGTATCTTCCCAAGAACAGAATTGTATCTGTGTTCGTGTCTCTTATGAGGAATATAAACGGATGGTCTGCTATAAAGGTTTTTGGAGGTTCACGAGGCATGGCACATCCTTCCTCCTCCACCAAAGCTGTTGCCGCTGCAGCTTCTGTGCCTTCTTCATTAACTTCCACGAATGTTTTGTGTATAATAGCACTGACAAACGCTTCTGGTGTATGTGGCAACATGGTTGAAAAGTCGGCTGTTTCCGGACTGAACATGTCAACTATTCCTAGTTGAGGAAGTAACTTCTGGAGCTGATACTGAGCTTATATCTTGAACTTTGGGATTCCCAGAATTACTTCGGGCCGACCAGCTGACTGTAGTTTCTTTGACAGATTTCTCAAGTCCAGTTGCTTTTCAATGTGCGATAGACCGTCTACCTGTTTTGGCAAAACGATGTTCATCGCAATATTACATTCTTTGTATGGCAGTTCTACAGCAGAAAAGCCAACGCTATTATTTTGTATAAATTTAACGCTTTCTTTACCATTCATCATGTCAACTTTTACTGTATTAGTCGCCGACAGAAAGAAATCCGATTTTCGGGTAGACACTCCTTCGAAAGGGTTCAACCATTTCCCCTTGAAGTATATAGCATTTATCAAAATCAACAGAGACGATAACCCAATAGTCCCAGATGGTAGCAAGTTCTGAATTTTGTTCTTGGTTTGTTCTTCCACCCATTTGTTGATGTGCAGCCTGGACTTTTCCGGTTCTCCTATGAAGTCCAACAATTCTATTCCACTACCATAAAACGTTTCCGATTTTATTTGATATTCGTCATTAACCACCAGTCCTAATTTGGAAAATATCCTATTTGCGATCGACAATGAAGTTGCTCCCCTTGTTTCTGCTTTTAATTGACTTTCTAATTCTTTATATTGCCTATGTATATCAAACTTAGATATGGCTTCAATACCCAGCGCAACTCGGATCTCATTCTCGGTTTTACCATCCGCTCCCAGATCAGCCAGTAATAAGGCTGCTGAAATACTGTATGGAGATATGAAAATATTACCGTCTTTTTCTGCAAGTATCCTGTATAATTTAACACTGAAATCCCTAAGACCATCAGTCAGTGAGGCATTAGACGTACTCGTATTTCCCATCTTTCTGAGCAAGCTCTTTTTGAATTCTAGATGTCAGACCTAAAGTAGCTACACCCCAAACGTGCACGTAGAGCAAAAGTAAGCTGTTTATAGCCAAAAGGAAATCTTGTAATTTATATATTGCTGAACAAAGACAAAATACTTATATGTATCCGGTATTTGAAATCAATTTGATCAAAATCCGGTGTTAGAAATCAAAATCTTCAATTTTATATGAAATGTACAACTAGAACGTATATAGAAAATCATCCGCTTTGTTATTCATTTATTTAGTTTTACAATATTGTAAGAGGGTGTCACTTCAGTCAGTCTATTAATTGGAATCCTCTGAAACAGTCAAATGACAACTCCAATTAATCTGTTTATGTGCCAAAACTGCTGGATGAGTGGCTAATAGTGTAAAGCCGGTGTCTGTCGATAAAACAGCGTTGGAAATAGCCAAATCTGACCCCCTTTAACCCCACTTTTATATAGTAAAACTGGGGTTTACAGAGGTATACATTATTTTCCTTATTTCTGCTCAAAAACATAGATTCTGTGTACTCGTTAGAACCGCATCGGCGAGGCGGTTCTAATGTGTACCCACAATCTATGTTTTGAGCAGAAATATGAAAAATATCAGAATTTTTATCTGAAAACTTCAGTGTTTGGTGGTGAAATTTTCAATATATTTGAATAGGCCTGTTTTCGCAATGAAACAAAAAAAAAAAAAAAAAAAAAAAAAAAAAAAAAAAAATAAATAATAATAAATAAAACAAAAAAAAAACAAACAAAAAAAAAAAAAAAAATAAATAAATAAAAAAACAACAACAAAAAACAAAAGAAAAACAAACAAACGAAAAAACATCAAGTTCTGTTATGTGGTGCTCTAGCAGTATATGAGACGCAAAAAAGAGAAAACGCGCCTTCTGTCACATTACGTAAACATGCCTATTCAAATATACTGAAAATTTTACCACCAAAAAATGAAAATTTCCAGATAAGAAGATCTAATATTCTACTCAAAACATAGATTGTGGGTACTCGTTAGAACCGCCTCGACGAGGCGGTTCTAACGATTACCCACAATCTATGTTTTTGAACAGAAATAAGAAAAATAATGAATACCCCTGTTAACCCCAGTTTTACTATATAAAAGTGGGGTTTAAGGGGGGTCAAAATTATATAGGCATGTTTTCGTGATGATATGGCCCCAACGATGACTTAAATCAGGCTGTGCATATGCGCAGTCTGATCAGAGTCTCCGTTTTCCGGACGAAGGAAATTTGCATCATTGGCTATCCAGAATGCACCAAGTGAATATTCTGATGACACTGCGCGAATACGCAGGCTAATCTGAGTCTTCACAGGGCACGGTACGTTTTCTGACGTTGCAGCTCAAAAGATCAGCAGCATTATTAGATAACGGAACGGGTTTACAGAGCAAGGAAACACAATAATTCTTTCGATTTTCTTACGAATCCAATATTCATTATGACTCACGGAGAAAATGATCATATTTTTCCTTCAAGGCCCCTGCCAGCTATTACTTGTAACGTTTGATGCAAGAGTAATAAGGATGGGAAACAACAAACTTTTTAACAGGTAAACAACCGTGGTTGTAAATAATGTTCATGATCAATTGGGCTTATGAACATCAGATCCTACCCCAAGAATGTTTCTAATGATCTGTATGCAACGTTTGTGTTGAGGTTTTACGGCCCAGTCAACCCAATGGGTTCCTGTCGAGCGCGGTAAGTTTACCTAACCACACGTTTACTGTGCAGGCTTAGTCCTCTAAGAGGTTAACCAGTATTGTGCACATTCTTTCGCCAGAAACTGACAACTGCCCTTCTTGAATCAGCGGAAGGGAGAGAATGACCGTAGAAAATATTTCATGATCAATCTTTACGAAAGAATGTTGCCGACCTCGGCGGGTGTTGAACCCGCGACCTTCTGGTTTCCAGTCGGACGGCGCATCCAACTGAGCCACCACCGAGGCCGGCCTGCATGCAACGTGACATTATTTGTTATAACCTACAACCAGAAAGGACACAGAAAGCAGAGTGGGCAGCCATTGATCTAGATGACCTCAATGCTAGCAGCACAACAAGAAAAGAGAGAAAAAAAAAAAAGCAAAGCGGGCAGCCGTATAGCGGGAGACCATAATCTAAAATTAAACAATCAAAGCACTGACAGCACTTGTGGGTCGATTGTCTCTGAGTGTAGGCTGGGAAAATGATCATGAACGAGACTTAAGACTGTTTCATTTAACCCTTAACTTCCTGTAAAACTCCGCGTTCTGTGGCGTCTGATCTGGGTGTGCAATGTTTACCAAGGTCCCTGTCCAGGTTTTACAGATAACCCTCTTTACACAACACTCTGACGTCACAGTGACAAGAATAGCGCGGTTACCCTTACCAGGATTTCGTACAAACGCGCAGTTTGATTTCGTTGGTCAATGATCACGTGGACAACAACCAGGAAAATTTTAGTGTATGTATCTATGACTCGATTGAAAACAATCGATCCAAAAGTGATCAGCATCAGAGTAAGACTGACTCTGCGGTAACACAGATTGCAAAAAGTAATAAACAAATTGAAATGCTGGAATAAAAGCTGCAGAAGTCTGAAACGTGGCCTAATGATGTAAACCACCAATACATAACCTTATTTGCACTATATATCATGTGGGAACATGGAAGTACATTATACTGGCCCGTACATGTAAACATGATATGCTCAGATATTGTTTGCATTCTGTGCCCTGGTCTTACTTTCCAGACATCTACTTTCGATGCCTTGGATTGGCTGTGTTTCTATTGTTAATTCACGTTTGTATGAAGTGATCAGTCATGCGGTCGCGGACCCCTAGACGGTCCAAATTAAAAAAAAAAATGCAATATATTTCCTTAATTTGTGTAAATAACTTCTCTAAACATGTACTGGTCTTCAAGCCTTGAAAACTGCACCTTTTTCTTGTTACGACCGAGCACTCCCACCAATTATCTGCCTTGGCAGATTATGCATAGCGTCTATAGAGGGTATTCAAATGTTTGGAGTGAATATGACTTTTATTTCATCGAGTGAAGTGAAAAAATGTATATTTCATGAGTGCCGAAGGCACGAATGAAATATACATTTTTTCACTTCACGAGAAGAAATCTCATATTCACGACAAACATTTGAATTTTCTTTTTATTATATACATCACTTTCAATAGAAGAGATGCAAATCTTGCATTTGCAAGGGGAAGTCTGACACGCAGTTTTGTCCCTTGGCGGTGACATATAAGACCCGCATAACATTAGTTGGAATGTAAGGAACATGTTGGTATCAAAATTATTTTGATTTACCGAAACTTTTTGTTTTTTGTTTTCTCCAGCGTTTTACATGTTAAGCACTGAGCGTCGACGCCATGACGTTCATGTTTTGTTTGGTGACGTTAGTTATGAATGACGTTAGTCAGAATGGCGTGTAAAAAATAAAATAAAAAGAAAATTTTCTCTTTTTCAGTGAAAAATTTCATCTCGTGTAATGAAAACATTCAAATTTTCACTCGTGCATAATGACCATTAACGTAAATAAAAAAAAGTAGTTCCAGATCTTATATTTTTCACCACTCAGAGGACTGAAAATATGTTTTATATTTTCACTAGTGAAAATATAATGAAAATATAACTTTTTCGAAATATGCATTTTATTTCATTAACAATTCTCTATATTTCATTACTTTGTATATAATAAAAGTATATATTCAATCTCCGACAACTGCGTCAGGGAGTCGACTCTTTGGCTCAGTGGTTAGAGCATTGGGTTTTTTTAACCGGGAGGACCGGGTTCGATTCCCACGATCGGCGGGAAATTTTTTCAGCTATGCTTCATTCCTTTGTTATGGATTTCATGTCGTAACATGGGCGCTCGTCCGGGATAGGACATTATACGCCGAAAATGGCTTCATGTCATCATAAATGATGACTTCCTAGAAAAGGGGGGAGTGTTACGACCGAGCACTCCTACCGACTATCTGCCTTGGCAGATTATGCATAGCGTCTAAGTATATATTCAATCTCTGACAACTGCGTCAGAGAGTCGATTCTTTGGCTCAGTGGTTACAGCATTGAATTTTTAACAGGGAGGACCGGGTTCGATTCCCACGATCGGCGTGAATTTTTTTCATCTATGCTTCATTCCTGTGTTACGATTTTCTTGTCGTAAGATTCTGCCATGAAACATTTGTTTAAAGTTTTGAAATTTTTTGATACCTCATTGAATATTCAAAATGGCGTCACACTTGACAATAGGTTTTAAATCTTTAGATACAAGGGTCCTGCAAAAAGTTTTGTCACTGGGTTCGGATTACTTCAGTGCTACGTTTTATCAAACATTTTTTATTACAAACCATCAAAGTATTCCCCCTTTTCTGAAACACATTTTTGTAACCTTTTTACGCAGTCGCGAAAAGCAGATAAATAGTCTTCTTTTGGTATCTGTTGGAGACACTGATAAATAGCACTGCCAAAACTTCTAGACGTATAATTATTTTCAGAAAGCATTTTCTTAAGCTTTGGAAATAAAAAGAAGTCACAGGGACTCAGGTCAGGTGAATAAGGTGGATAGTTTAAATTTTTCACCTTTTCAGAAGCCAAAGAAGACTTAACAACCTCACTTATGAGAGGAGGCGTTGTCATGTAAAAGATGGACTCCTGACCATCCTTTGCTTGGTTCATGTTCCAATGTAACAAGTAAATTGGTCAGTGTATATGACTGAATCTATTTCGGTTTGAAACAACTCGGTCAGTTGGAAAGCAACTTGCACGAAATAAACGGGTATTGTTAGCTATTCAACACACCATTCAAGTGCAGTGAAGCATTTTAAAATATACCAGGGATAAAACTAAGTAAGCCTATTAGTGACAGAACTTTTTGCACGACCCTCGTATCATTATTTTTTACTTTATTAATGAGTCAGCGCACGACAAAACCTACAATACTTGTAAGACCAGCGAAGACGCAGATTAGCCTGCGCATCCGCGCAGTCTGATCAGCCTTCGCTGATCGTACGTGCCTTCTATACCCACCGGGCTATCCAAAGAGGGATAAACGAGAACCCTTGTCACACCGGGTGGACGTACATGTAGGCTGATCTGAGTCTTTACTGGTTTCACAGATCTTATTGTAGGTTTTACCATGCACTGGCTCAAATTTTTCTGTCACATTTTGATATAATTTATATCAAAGTACTCGCATTGTCAATATCATTCACTGAAGATGCATTCTTTGCCGACCTTGCTTTTCCCTTTAAGGGATCGTGTCTTTCCCTGAAGCTGTATGTCTAAAAAGCTACGATAGTTTGTAAGAAATACCATATTTACTCTAAGCATTCGGACACCTCAACTCCTTACCACACTTGTTATAAAATTTGAACAAGTAGAATTTACTACCCGATGTTGTGTCCAAAAATTGCTGGATGAGTGGTAGTGTACACCCAGACGAGACGCCGCGTTTTGCGGCGTCTCATCTGTGTCTTCACTGCTTAGGCCTGTCTGTCCGAATAAACAGATAAATACGGTTTATTACACTTTTTATGGAGTTGGGCTAATATATCTTCCCAAGAACAAAATGGTATTAGTGTTCACATCTCTTATTAGAAATATAAACGGATGATCTGCTATAAAAGTTTTTGGCGGTTCACGTGGCATAGCGCATCCTGGAACCATCACCATAGCAGTTGCGGCCGCAGCTTCCGTTCCTTCTTCGTTAACCTCTACAAATGTTTTATGTATGACAGCACTGATAAACGGTGCCGGTGTATGAGGTGACATGGCTGAAAAATCAGCTGCGTTAGGATTGAACATATCAACTATTCCCAGTTGTGGAAGCACCTCTTCGAGCTGATACTGAGCTTCCATCTTGAACTTTGGGATTCCCAGAATTACTTCAGGACGACCCGCCAACTGTAGTTTCTTTGACAGATTTCTCAAGAATGACAAGTCCAGTTTCTTTTCAATATCCGTTAGCCCGTCTATCTCTTTTGGCAAAATGATGTCCATTGCAATATTACATTCTTTGTATGACATTTCAACAGCAGAATATCCCATACTATCATCTTGTAGAAATTTAACCTTTTCTTTGCCATTCATCATATTAACCTTTACCACTCTCTGGGCATTTTCAGCAGACGGCAAATTGATGATATTTTTCTTATTTTTCCCAGAAAACAGGATCTGACATTTCATGCAAATTGTCTCCTGAGGAGACAATTTGCATGCAATGTCAAATCCTGTTTTCTGGGAAAAATAAGAAAAATATTTCAAAATGTCGTCTGCTGAAAATTTTACCCAGAGTGCTAAGCGTTAACTTTTGTTCTATTTCCTACTGACAAGTGGAAATCTGATTGTCTGGTAGCGACAGCTTTAAATGGTTTCGACCATTCTCCCTTGAAGTAAATGGCATTCACCAAAACCAGCAGAGACCATGGTCCAACAGCTCCAGATGGTAACAAGTTCTGAATTTTCTTCCTTGTTTGTTCTTCCACCCATTTATTGATGTGTAGCCTGGATTTCTCCGGTTCTCTCACGAAGTCCAACAATTCTATTCCGCTACTGTAATACTCCTTCGATTTCATTTGATATTCATTATTAATCACCAATCCTAATTTGGTAAATATCCTATTTGCGATCGACAGTGAAGTAGTTCCCTTTGTTTCCGCATTTAACTGACTTTCTAATTCTTTATGTTGCTTATGAATATCTATCTTAGATATAGCTTCACCACCAATTGCAACTCTGATCTCAGTCTCGGTTTTACCATCCGCTCCCAGATCAGCCAGTAACAGGGCTGCTGAAATACTGTATGGAGATATGAAAATATTACCGTCTTTTCCTGCAAGTATCCTATAAAGTTTGACACTAAAGTCACTTAAACCTTCTGTCAATAAGGTATTCGCCATTTTCCTATTTAAAAGCCGGATACCAAATGAATTTTGTTGTATACCGATAGTAACATAAGTGTGTGTGTATTTTACTGTGTTAAGTGAAACTCTGAAGCGAAAAATCGTGGCAATACATTGAAGTGTTGAATAAACAAAGGTCAGAACGTCCTTTCCGGTGTTTGAACACGTACAGAAATGGGGTCCCCATTACAATTAAGCATATGGATCGTTTATGGACTGGCGGGATAGGGCGTAGGGAGCGGTACCGTTTCGATTGCGCTAAGCTCAGAAGCGCTAAGGCGACATGGGCAAGATTAACTTGTGAAAAGGGCTCAATTCATATTCATTAACTTCCGGATTAAAAACAAATGAGCCGGTACAAGATTGCATGTGTGCCCGGCGAAGACTCGGATCAGCCTTAGAATTTCGCAGTCTGATCAGAGTCGTCGCAGGCCACTCTGTTGGTTGCCAAGGCCGGATCAAAAGCATCTTCATAAATAGGTCCCCGTTGCATGTACATGAATCCTATATGGCCCGAGAGTTTGTGTTGAGGTGGGTTGGGGAAGGGGGTCAGATTAACGCCATTCATTGAACTTGTGCAAAGGCCATCAAAATGAATCGGGACACAGTATTTCTTATATTGCATTTGCACCCAGCGAAGACTCAGAACGATCACATCACGAAAACATGCCTATATAATTTTGACCGCCTTAAACCCCACTTTTATATAGTAAAACTTGGGTTTACATTATCTTTCTTATTTCAGCTCAAAAACATAGATTGTGGGTACTCGTTAGAACCGCATCGTCGAGGCGGTTCTACCGAGTACCTACAATCTATGTTTTGAGCAGAAATATAAAAAATATCAGAATTTTTATCTGAAAATTTTCGTTTTTTGGTGGTAAAATTTTCAGTATATTTGAATAGGCATGTTTTCGTAATAAGAGTCGTCGTAGGGCACTCTGTGGGCAGCCAAGGATCCAAAGCGTCTTCAGGCCGACAGTGAAGACTCAGATCAGCAATGATACATACAGTCTTGCAGGAAATGCTGTGCCCCCGCCTCATTTTGTTTTACTTCTTGTGATATTTTCATAACAGTTTTGGCCTGAAAAAAAAAAAACAGGTTATCTCATTTACATTAAATTTTCAAATACTATAAAATCTAAAAATCACACATACAGTAAGTTTCTGTAATTACAAATGGTAATTTCTTCGGCAACGTCAGAAAACGTACCTTCGGGCGTGTGCGTCCAACGACGAGTCAGATTCGCGAAGGCTGATCAGAATCTTCACTGGGTGCGTATGGATAGCCAAGGACGCAAATTTTCTTCATGCTGATGACGAAGACTGATCAGACAGATGCGCAGACTTATCTTCGTTGGGCGCATATGTCAGAAAGTACGTTTTTTGACGTTGTGGAACACTTGAAGAGCAGGTATTAGCAAACAGTAAGCATCCCCTACGGAGCTAACATCAGCCGCCATGATTCGTAAAACGCGTCATGCGCGGACATCAGAGTTTAGATGCTTTAACACATTTATGCTCACTGGACTATTCTACCTCACCTCTTCCCAGTAAGCATTATGATTCTACATTAATCTTGAGCGGGCTGTTATCGGCCCGTCAGCTACCCTGGCCCATAACGGCCCGCTATAGATTTATAAAGAATGCTAGCTGGATCACCTCTTTTGACAGGCCCGTACCAACTCAACCAAGTACACCTGCTCACCAGGTACCAACTTCCACATTTATATCTGTTCAACTATTAACAACTCACACACGTACACCGGGTACCAATTCACACATTAATACCTGCTTATCTGGTATCAACTCGCACAAGTAGACCTGCTCACCTGGTACTATCTCACATCAATACCTGTTCACTTATTACCAACTCACACAAGTACACTTGCTCACCAGGTACCAACTCGTGCATTAATACCTGCTCACCTAGTACCAACTCGCACAAGTACACTTGCTCACCAAGTACCAACTCATGCATTAATACCTGCTCACTTAGTATCAACTCGCACCAGGTACCAACTCATGTGTTAATACCTGTTCACCTATTACCAACTCACAGAAGTACACCCGCTTACCAGGTACAAACTCAAACATTAATACCTGCTCACCTATTACTTACTCACACAAGAACACCTCACCAGGTATCAACACATATTTATACCTGCTCCTCTTGTATCAAATCAGAGGTTGCTGGAACCTTTTGAACCTAAGGAAGCCCTAAACTTATCATCACGAAAACATACTTATATAATTTTGACCCCCTTAAATCCCACTTTTATACAGTAAAACTGGGGTTTACAGGGGTATACATTATTTTTCTTATTTCTGCTCAAAAACATAGATTGTGGGTACTCTTTAGAACCGCCTCGTGGTTCTAACAAGTACCTACAATCTATGTTAAGCAGAAATATGAAAAATATCAGACTTTTTATCGGAAAACTGTCAGTGTTTTTGGTGGTGAAATTTTCAATATATTTGAATAGACGTGTTTTCGTATTATATAGTCTAAGTGTTGTGTGCATACATACTATGCCAAAATGCTATCCCCAGCCATATCTCTGGGGAGACCAGGGGTGGAGCATGAAATAATGTTTCTGGACATTGGATTTATTTAATCCTTAAAGCGCCTATCACAACTGCGGCGGGTGACATTCTGATTTTTTTTTTTTTGTGTTTTTCAGACTAAATAAGACATTTCATGTGAATCATCTGCACCTTTAAACCACCAATCACAAATGCAGCAGACGACAATTTAGATATTCTTTTTTATATATTTTTTCAGAGGAAATTAGACTTGACAATTCATGTGAACTATATATCATCTAATAAATGATTCAAATGAAATGTAAGGTCTTATCTAGTCTGAAAAATGCATCAAAAAAAAAAAAAAAAAAAAAAAAAAACCACCAAAAACATGCTGTCTGCTGCAGTTGTGACTGGCCATTTAGAGTTAAAAAATACCTCAATCAATTTATAAACATTCTGGTTTTCTAACAATTAAGGCAACAACTATATAAAGGTTGAAAAAGATATTTATTATTCAATAAATCTTGAATTTTTTCGTCATAATTAACAAAAGAACTGGTAGAAAACAAATGGTTGTGTAAAAGTTCATACAAACTGATAAGAAAAGTATCACAGATAATAATAATACTATAATAAAGAAACTAAGACCTATGCATGAGAACTAACACTTAGCATGCTGGGTAAAAAAATTCAGACAACATTTTGCAATATTTTTCTTATTTTTACCAGAAAACAGTATTTGACACTTCATGCAAATTGTCTGGAGACAATTTGCATGAAGTGTCAAATCCTATTTTCTGTGGAAAGTAAGAAAAGTATCATATGTTGTATGCTGAATTTGCCCATAGCATGCTATGAGTTAAGTGATAAAAGTATACCACTGTAATACTGTATTTTCTCTGAGTATTCTGACAGACAGGGAGGACCAAAGAGTCTAGACCCAGATGAGAAATTCAACAAAAAGTGGTACTGTTCAGGATCTACACAATTGGCAATTCCTCCAGTAAATTTGTTAAATACATCAACAGGCAGTAAAATGGATCTGTTCAAATTTTAGGACAAGTATGGTAAGAGTTACAGTCTCTAAATATTTAGTGTGAATATGGTAAATGAGCTGTATTATAAGTAAACAGTGTAGACCTGGTCCAATCTGCATATGTTTGTTTGTGTTGAGGTTTTACTGCCCAGTCAACCCAAAGGAGTCATGTTGAGCATGGTCAATTTACCTAACCACACTTTTACTGGGCTGGCAGACTTAGTCCTCTAAGAAGTTAAGCAGTATTGTGAACATTCTTTTGTCAGAAATTGACAACTGCCCTTCTTGAATCAGCAGGTAGAGAATGACTGTAGAAAATATTTCATGATCAAATCTTCACAAAAGAATGTTGCCGACCGGGTGGGGGTTAAACCTGCAACCTCCTGTTCACCAGTGGGACCCACATCAAATTGAGCCACCAAGGCCGGCCCAAACATCTAACCATGTAAATATCGAACATCTGACCATATGTAGAAATTGTAAACTTGTCCTATCTGCATATACCAGACAACTGCACTATTAGGGTTTTTGTTGTGCAAGCATGTAATATAACTGACCCACATCACGAAAACATGCCTATATAATTTTGATCCCCTTAAACCCCACTTATATGTAGTAAATGGAGTTTATAGGGGTATAGATTATTTTTCTTATTTCTGCTCAAAAACAGATTGTGGGTACTTGAACTTGAACTGCCTCACTGAGGCAGTTCTAACAAGTACCCACAATCTGTTTTGAGCAAGGCAGTTCTAATGAGTACCCACAATTTATGTTTTTGAGCAGAAATACATATATGAAAAATATCAGAATTTTTAATCTGAAAATTTTCGGTTTTTGGAGATGAAATTTTCTATATATTTGAATAGGTGTGTTTATGTAATGATCAGCCACAGCATTCCCTGAAGGACTGCAGCAATCAGTCTTTGCAGGGCACACTGTAGGAAGCCAAGGATCCAAAGCTTCTTCAGCTGAGAAGTGAAGACTGATTACATTACAAAAACATGCCTATTCAAATATACTGAAAATTTCACCTCCAAAAACTGAAAATTTGCAGATAAAAAACTCGATATTTTTGAGCAGAAATAAGAAAAATGTATATTCCTGTAAACCCCAGTTTTACTATATAAAAGTGGGGTTTAAGGGGGTCAAAATTACATAGGTATGTTTTCATGACAAGACTGTGCAGATGGAATTATGTATTTGTAATTTAGCTGAAATCATACCTTATTTTGAGAAATTCCTCAAAGATATTTGCCTCATATCAGAATAAGTAGTGATCATAGTAATATTAAGCCTATAAAAGATGCAAAATTTTCAGCACATGACATACTAAAATATTTTCTTAATTTTCCCAGAAAACATGATTTAACATGTCATGCAAATCATCTCCTAATGGATTTGTCGTTGCTATTCTGGCTATGCCACTGGATAGCATATGATGCATATAATAAATGGAAATGCCGACTTCCAGTGGAAACCTTAATACCTATTCACCAGCAGAGTATAAAAAGCTAAGCTGGAAATAATGTGATTCTATCTTGTTCAATATATAGCACTAGATAGGACATTCCCTCCTCCATCCCCTGCACACCCCCCACCCCCCCCCACCAAAAAAAAAAAAAAAAAAAAAAAAAAAAAAGACATTTTTCTTATTTCTTAAAAAAGAAGCATATTTTATGAGCACTCATTAGAAGCCTCGCATCAAGACACTTCTGATGAGTATCATATTTACCGTATGTTTTCGGACAGACAGGCCTGAGCAAACAGTGTAGACCCAGATGAGATACCACAGAAGGCAGCATCTCATCAGGGTTCACACTGTTTGTCACTCATCCAGCAATTTTTAGATACAACATCAGGTAGTAAATTGTACTTGTTCAAATTTAAGAACAAGTATGGTTAGGAGTTGAGGTGTCCAAATACTTAGGGTAGATACTGTAGCCACATGTTTTCATTTGAAAATAAGAAAAGTATTTATCTGGATACCGCTTTTATCAAAAACTATGGCAAAAGAATTATTTCATGTTTTAATTAACCCTTCCCTTGCTGAATAAATTAAAATGCCATGCCTACTTCTAATTTCCAGCCAATCAAATTACTTGATCTGTGTTTTTGATAGAAATTCACATATTTAATTATAAACAGTGCAGATCCAGATCAGTTGGCTTCTTCGTTGGCTGCTCTGGATCTACATGGTTTGCTAAGACAGGGCATGCCGTGTTCAGCAAGAGAAGGATTAAGTAACATATGAGCTGGAGCACAGCATTCCTTATGACTGCATGTGTGCCCAGAAGACTTGATCAGCCCGAACATCCATGCAGTCTGATGTCTTCACAGGGTACTCTGTAGTAGCCAAGAATTCAAACTCCAAAGCATCTTAACCCTAGTCTTGCTGAACCTGGATATACCCTGCCTTTGCAAGTAGTGTAGGTCCAGATCAGTTGGGTTCTGAAGCCAACTGATCTGGAGCTGCACTGTTTGCCATTAAGTATGTGAATTTATATCAACAATCTGGATCAAGTAATCTGACTGGCTGAAAATTAGAAGTGGGCGTGGCATCTTAATTCAGCGTGACAAGGGTTAAGGAAGACAGTAAAGACCCTGATCAGCTTGTGATCGGAGTCTTCACTGTGGGCACATGCAGTCTTGTAGTAAGTGCTATGCCCCTACTCATTTACTTTCATATCATTTTAAGTAACATTAAGTGGAAATATACTCAACTGGTTTCAGTATTAACCTAATAATACCACCTAGGAACATTTATATAGTAAGCCTGAAAACTTTTATCACATGTTATAAAACTTAACTTTGCATTCATCACAAAAATCATTAACATTTATCACAAAATTGTCACAATATCCTCCTCAAATAAAATCTATAACCAATCCTTGCCTGTTCACAGCTGTTCTACAGCAAAATACACGCGAAATATATACAGTGAAGGCACAAAATATATACAGTGAAGGAACAAAATATATACAGTGAAGGCACAAAATATATACATTGAAGGAAACCGGGCCAGGCTTGGCATGAGCAGTCTGAACATGACCATCATTCTAAGTACTTAAGTGGAACAGCGATACACTTTCAAGGGGATGCATCTCTGTCAAAATTATCATCATGGTATCATACCTATATAATTCTGACCCCCTTAAACCCCACCTTTATATAGTAAAACTAGGGTTTACAGGGGTAGACATTATTTTTCGTATTTCTGCTCAAAACATAGATTGTGTGTATTCTACAATATGAGTTCCTACAATCTATGTTTTGAGCAGAAATATGAAAAATATCAGATTTTTTATCTGAAAACTTGCAGTTTTTGGTGTGAAATTTGCTATATATTTGAATAGGCGTGTTTTCGTAATGTAGTCTCCCTTCTGAAATTGGGTCTACCCTAAAACCTAAGAACTTGCTCTCCTTGGGAGCCAAGTCTTTCTTTCTAGGAAAGACCTGATTTCAAATAAGGATTAATGTGCAGGAAGGCAAACAGAAGTTATAAAAATTATCCACTTTAAAAAGATAGTAGAAAACTACCAAGAGTATCAAGACCAACTAAATACTACAGGTATGGTCAGTGAAACTATACATCAGGGCCCAGTTGTTGAAAGCATCCTTAGCTTAACAAGCTTGTTAGTGGTCAAAATGTTAACTGTTTAGTACACCACAACCTCTTTATAACACTATTGTTTGGGTCCATAGCATAATCCTTGTTAGTTAAACAACCGTGTTATATCCAAACAAAATTGTATAGATTATATTGATTTTTTTTTTTTTTTTTTTTTTGATTTGGGTTTTACGGGCCTTTCAAGAATATTTCACTTATATCGAGCTGATCGTTCATCGAAGGTGGGCGAAAACCGGAGAACCCGGATAGATTATATTGAAAAATGACCATAAAAATGTATAGATTATATTGAAAAATGACTGTTCATGGTCATTTTTCAATAATGACCATTTATGGTCATTTTTCAATATAATCTATACATTTTTGAGATCCATCTTTGAACCATTATATACAAAACCGTGTTATAATGAACCGTGTTATAAAGAGGTTGAAGTGTATGTACAATATCAAATTCACAGGATTTTGCTGAAAAATGTGAGTAGCTTTTGACGTCACAAAAATTATCCACTTTAAAAAGTCGGTGAAAAACTACCAAGTGTATCAAGACCAACTAAATACTATAGGTACGGTCAGTGAAAATTATATATCAGGGCCCAGTTGTTCAAAGCATTGTTAGTTTAACAAGCTCGTAAGTGGTCAAAATGTTAATTGTTTTAGTAAGTACAATATCTAATTCACAGGTATTTTTCTGAAAAAATGTGAGTAGCTTTTGCAAATACAAAAGCTACTCACATTTTTTCAGCAAGAATAGTAGCATATATGGCATATTTACTGATCAAAGATTTAATGATACATTAACTAACGACATCGTTAGTTTTGAACAACTGGGACCTGATTGGATGGATAGGCAGACTGGTTTTAGCCTCTGCTGTTAGCATACTGCATTTTGCGTTATATCTTGCTGCAGTTTCTGTATTTCCTTAAAGATGTTCAAAAACTCTTTTACTTCAGTACTTACAAACACACAAGCAATATCAAGAGAAGCTAAATGAGCCAGTGCACTACAAAACCTACGATAAGACGTGCAACCAGCAAGGACTCAGATCAGCCTGCACATCTGTGCAGTCTAATCATTGTCTTTGCTGATCATGTGCCTTCTACAGCCTCTGGGCTATCCAATGATGAATAAACAAGAACTCATTATGAAAACACGCCTATTCAAATGTATAGACTATTTTACCACCAAAAAAAATGAAAATTTTCAGTTAAAAAATTCTGATATTTTTTATATTTCTGCTCAAAACATAGATTGTGGTAATCGTTAGAACCGCCTCGACAAGGCGGTTCTAACAAGTACCCACAATCTATGTTTTCGAGCAAAATGAGAAAAATAATGTATACCCCTGTAAACCCCAGTTTTACTATATAAAAGTGGGGTTTAAGGGGGGTCAAAATTATATAGGCGTGTTTTCGTGATGACTGCCATACTGGGTAGATGTAAAAGCTGATCTGAATCTTTGCTGGTCAGACCGGTCACATAGTAGGTTTTGTGGTGCACTGGCTAAAAAAATTCATGCTGTTTGCATATGTTCTGAAGAGGCCTTGATACAACTGGTTATTTTTTCAGCCATTTTATACAAGTAAATAATTCTTTCTGACTTCCTGTTTCCATTTCTAGACACCAAGCCCTTCTGGAAAAAGGGTCTATGGTCTTAAAGAAAGTATTTTGTTCCCTTAACCCAATTTGAAAAGGGGGTCTACTCTAAAAGGAAATAATTTGTTCCCCTTGGGAACAAATTATTTCCTTTTAGAGTAGACCCCTTTTCAGAAAGGGGAAATCAACTCTGACAGAGTTGCCTTCCCTGAAAATATCTATTCCCCTTAATCAATTATTTTTGGATGCCACTTAAATGAATCTAAATTTTAAAGTTGATGGTCACTTTCAAACTGTAAGTGCAGGCTGATTTTCCTCCCTCCTGGGTTTCCTGCTGTATGGCAAAAAGTTTTTTTCCCGATAATTATCCTTTACATACCATTCTGTACAATGTACTATCAAAAGATACAAAATAACAGAAATCAACTTCATTTTTAACCCAATATACAAGTAGAGAAAATAGAACATTTATGCATCTCTGATGCATGCCTTAAGAGGCTTCAAATCATTATTGTACAACTATATATTTACACATATCATTTACAGCACTTATGTAAGTATTAGACTAGATTAATAAACAAAAATAATTTACCTAAATTCAAGATGGCCATGTTATGAAAAGAAGGATCTTTGAAAATATCTGAGGAGTTATTAAGGAGCAGTATAGTTTTCTGTAGTTCTCCATAAAAACGTGTTGTTTGTACTCATTAGAAGTGCTTTAGAGAGGTGCTTTTAATGTGTCCCCCACAACATATATTTTTATGGAGAAATAAGAAAAACTATATACTATACTCCACCATAAATCCTCTGAAATATATTAACTTTTTCAAGCAGATTTATCATGGGGCTTTCACTGTCCCCATGAGGATACACTGAGTACTGTGGAACAGATCATTGAACAGCTATGGTCCTGATCAGACTGTGTGGCTGCACATGCTTACTTAAGCTTTAAATGTGAAAATTCTTTAAATGTGAACATTTGCCTGAAAACATTTTTTTTTCTCATGAATTAATTGACATGTAAGTATATGACAAAGTTAAAAACTATTGCAATCTCTTCTGGACAGAATTTATCACCATCTAAGCCACCTCGTGATAAAACCAACAAAATGGCATGTGTGTCCAGCAAAGAGACTCAGATCAGCTTGGGCTTCACATGAAGAAAACTTGGGTACTTAGCTACCTATTGAGCATACTGCTAAGATTCTGATCAGACTGGTGGAATGCCCAGTCTGATCTGAGTCTTTGCTGGGAGCACATCCATTTTTTGGTTTTGTCATGAGGCGGCTCATTTTTTCATGGAAAGGAGATCTTAGGGTGAATGGATACACACTGAATAGAGAACTCTAGCCGGAACTAATTCATCTGACTTTTTCAATGGGGAACCACTCTAACAGGAAATAATTGGCTTCCCATGAACCCAAGCTACCCAGGGCAAACACATTTATCATCTAAGGATAGCTTGTTTTGAAAAAGGGAAGCTAATACTATTTGTTCATAGTGATCTCCCTTGAGGATGCAAACATACACCTCATTATAAATGAGCTGCGTTCTGAGAAGAAAGGATCTTCACTTTCCAACGAAACAATCTTTCAGTGCAAATACCTAGTCCTTTAGCAAGGCCAATGTGTAGTCCTTTGGCTCAAGTTTCCACTAGACATACCTTTACATGAACAAACAGCATAGGTTCTGGCAAAACTGAAGAGATGTGCAGGCATGCCTGAATTTTTATTGTTTGCATATGCTATAACAGCTGTTTTTCAATGACATACCATAATCACCCCAAGTAATGGGACAGATAGGCCTTTGGAAACTGTGTAGACCCAGATCAGATGCCAAAGAGTGCAGCTTCTGATCAGGGTCTACACTGTTTGCCATACATAAAGCAATATTTTTGATACAACATGAAGTAGTACAATAGACTGTTTCAAATTTTAGGCAAGTATAGTATTCCAGACCCTTTGTTGAAAAACAGCTATGTACATTAACTGCTGAGAACAAAGGGTCACGAAAGAATAAAAATTTTACTAATAAGCTTACTGAACTAACAGGAAAGGCACTCATCTGCCTATACACTTCTGTATTATTTACAATGCTGCTCAAAAGAAACAGAAATTAGGCACAACAAGAGGACCATGAGGCCCTGAATCGCTTCACCTGAGCTCAAGAGGTTAGATAGTTGTAGAAGTGATGGGGGTCACTGGTTTAAGAGGAGGTGTGGACTAAAAATATTTTCAATTTCTAGTTCTGGTGGCTATCATTTTCATTTGAGTGGAACCATTTTAGCAATTTTGGTGAAGGGGCATAAGTACAACATTTCTGTGAAAACATTTTAAAATGGGGCAACTGGCCTAGGAAATGTTTTCAATAATTTTTCCATTTTTAGCTCTGGCAGCTTAGTTTAATCTTGTTCAGCAGAACAGAACCATTTTAGCAGTTTTGGTAAAATGGCATAAGAGGAATATTTCTGTGAAATTATTTTGAAATCGGGCAACTGGCCAAAGAGGAGATGTTGTTTAAAGATTTTTTTTTTCTATTTTTAGCTTTGGTGGCCATCTTCAGTAGAGCAGAACCATTTTAGCAATTTTTGTAAAAGAGCACAAGAGGAACATTTTGGTGAAACTATTTTGAAAATCTTGGCCCAGTTGTTCAAAGCATCATTAGCTTAACAAGCTCATTAGTGGTCAAAATGTTAACTGTTCTAGTATGTATAATATCAAATTCACAGGTACTTTTGTTGAAAAAAATGTGAGTAGCTTTTGCAAATGCAAATGCTTTTTTTTTTTTCCGCAAAAACATTAAGGTATTTGCCATATTTAATAATCAAAGTTTTAACGATACATCATTAGATTTGAACAACTGGGCCCTGGCAATTGGCCTTTGAAGAGGTATTGTTTAAAGATTTTTCTATTTTTAGTTCTGGTGGCGATTATGTTCAAGTGAGCAGAACTGTTTGAGCAATTTTGGTAAAGGAGCACAAGAGGAACATTTCTGTGGAATTATTTCGATATGGGGCCACTGGCCTAAGAAAGAGTTCATTTTTGGTATAGAAGCCTAAGAGGAACAATTCTGTGAAATTATTTTGAAATTGGGTAACTGGCCTAGCAGATGCTCTTTAAAGATTTTTTTATTTTTTAGCGCTGGTGACCATTTTATTCAATGGAGCAGAACCATTTTAGTAATTTTGGTAAAGGGGCAAATTATTTTCAAATGGAGCCATTAGCCAAGGAGATGTAGTTTTAAAGATTTTTGATATGGAATTTTTACCAAAAAAACATGTTTAAACAAAAGATTTTTTTGTAGTTTTAGCTCTGGCGGCCATCTTGTTCATGGGAACAAAACAATTTGACCAATTTTGGTAAAGGGCCATGAGTGAAACATTTCTGTGAAATTATTTTGAAATCTGGCCATTGGCCAACAAGATGTTGTTTAAAAGATTTTTTTCTATGCTTAGCTCTGACAGCCAGATTGTTCAGCAGAGAACCTAGTCTGGCCCCAGACCCTTTCTTTATTTTTCTTTTTCTTTTTTTTTTTTTTTTTTTTGAGGGGACACAACACTTGTATAGCTTGTAGAATTTTTGTTTACTTCAGTCCCTTGGCTAGTTTTTGTTCAGCCATAGGTAACTTGAAGTTGGATTAAAGAGGATCATGATAAAAAAATAATGTAGAGAAAGAGAAAAATAGATATAAAACAAAAACGACTGGAGCCAGTCTACAGAGAACCATTTCAGCAACTTTGGTAAAAAGGCATCAGTGGAACATTTATGTGAAATAATTTTTGAAACCAGTGTTTGCAGAGAAAACAGATGTTCCCCTACCATGAATTTTCAGGGTTTTTTTCCTACTGCTATGACCTTGAAAATTAGGTCAAAGTCATCAAAATCTAGTCAGTACTTAGTTATGTCCATTTATATATTCATGAAAATTTGGTAAGAATCCAACCACTGGTTCAAAAGATATTGTGCAGACAAAAAAATATCACAGAATTTTCAGTTTTTTCTATAACTGTGATCTTGAAAATTAGGACAAGGTCATCCAAATCACACAGTTCTTTGTTGTGTCCCAATCATATATCAATGCAAATTTGGTGACAATCCAATCACTGGTTCATAAGATACTGTGCAGACACGAAAGTGTGATGTCAATGCCAATGCTGACACAGAAAACAATGGAATCTGCACCAAAAACAATTTGTCCTCCTCATCTCAGGTGGGGAGACATAATTAGGCCATTGGCCTAGGAGGAGATATTGTTTTAAGATTTTTCTATTTTTAGCTCTGGTGGTCATCTTGTTCAGTGGAGCTTAACCATTGGAGCAATTTTGGTATGGGCCATGAGTGAAACATTTCTGTACAAGTTGGTGGAAATTGATACAGTAGTTTAAGAGATGTTATTCAAAGAAATAATTGGCCGTGGATGATGCATGACGGACACAGGGTGACCACATTAGCTCCCCTTGAGCATGTTGTGCTCAGGTGAGCTTAAAACTGAACACTCCTGTATATTTAGTCAACAAAAAATAAATAGTTTTGAACACAATGGCAATACATTTATAAAATAAGACAAATTTAAAATCTATACACAGTAAAACTTCGAAGGCTCAAACATCTTTGGGACCTTGGAATTTTGTACTTGACAGTGGTACTTCAAGCCACTGAGAGTTACTTAGTGCCAGGTCAGGAAGCAAATCGGGATAATCTAGGGATGTCTTTTTTGGAGAATGGTATGTTATGTGTAATCATTAGAACTGCACTTCTAATGAGTACACAAACATACACTTTCATGATAAAATAAGAAAATTTCCCTAAAATATTCGCAAATATTTATTTTCTTGAGCTATCAGAAGGATTTTGTTTGTGTTGAGGTTTTACGGCCCAGTCAACCCAATCGTGTGATGTCGAGCGCGGTCAGTTTACCTAACCACACTTTACTGGGCAGGCTTCTAAGCGGTTAACCAGTATTGTGCACATTCTTTCGCCAGAAACTGACAACTGCCCTTCTTGAATCAGCTGAAGGGAGAGAATGACCACAGAAAATATTTCATGATCAATCTCCACGAAAGAATGCTGCCGATCTCGGTAAGGGTTGAACCCGCGACCTCCTGCTCTTCAGTCGGACGGCGCATCCAATTGAGCCACTGAGGCCGGCATCGGAAGGATTTCCTAGGGACTCAAAAATGAGTACAAATCAGCCACTGTAAACAAACCGTGTTCAAGTCATTCAAGTTTTACTGTATACACAAACATATGCATTGTCTGATCAGTGCCCAGTTGTTCAAAACTAACAATAACGTTAGTTAACATATCGTTAAAACTTTGATCATTAAATATGGCATATATATGACATATACGCTATTATTTTTGCTGAAAAAATGTGAGTAGCTTTTGCATTTGCAAAAGCTACTCACATTTTTTTAAGCAAAACTACCTGTGAATTAGATATTGTACTTACTAAAACAGTTAACATTTTGACCACTAACAAGCTCGTTTAGCTAATGATGCTTTGAACAAATGGGCCCTGATTTAAGATTTCTTTTGTTGTTGCTTAGGAATGAAGCAGGAAGTCTTATTTATCACACAAACTCCTGTATAGATGAATCTTATTATTCGGTTCAAAGTCCAAGGAACTGGAATGTTTGCTTTGAGAACAATATTCTGAGACATAAAAGGAGTGAAAATGACAGATATTAATATTGGGAAAGAATCAATCCAAATTACCATATTACTTGGACAAAAGCAGACATTTGCACTTGGTGGCCCAGGTCAGCATGTCAGCCTGTCAGTGCTTGCCAGTACATACATTTTGGCAAAGATAAATCACATTGCCCAGCTATTCCAAGGTATGAACTCCAGTATTGAGATGCAAGTACTGACAAAAGTTTCAAGGATCTGGGGGTCTTAGAAGCCAAGATATGCAACAGAATACGAAAACTTAGCTGGCATATATTTCATAAAAAGTAGGCCCAGACCATGGTGATAAGGTTTAAGTCACGTGACCTGGGGTGGTAGGATGCATATACTGACCAAGATTGAGGCGGCCTGTCAATGGAAAACAGGATATGAGTCAGTGTAAAACCTGACCAAATGTAGATGTTATCAGGGTCCTGTAAAATTTGTTTGTTTATTCCCGTTTCATGCCACTTTCAACAATCTTTCAGTCGTATTACGACAGCATTTGGATTTGGCAGGGAGTTCAATGCTCACTTTTAGGGTACTGCCTCATTGAAATATTATACCCAAAAGTTTTATCACAAATGGGATCCTGTAGTTTCCCAAGTGTATTTTAAAATGCTTAACTGCACTTCAATCTTGTTTCAGAAGCTACTGATACCTATTTATTTTGTGCAAACTGATTTTCAAATGACCAATATATCTAAATCTTTAACATACACTGAACATTTTACATGTCACTTGGTAATATAGAAGAAAATATGACATTCAGCATCTGCATACATAATGCATCACAAAATTGCAATGCCAATTCAAAAAGGATGCATATGTGAATTGTGGTATGTTATGCACCTTATTTGTTTGCTGTCGCAGATGAGTTGACACAGAGGAGTATTTGGTGAGGTGCTTCTACTGAGTACCCACAACATATGATTTAAAGGAGGAATAGAAAAATTATCCCAGAATTATCACCAAATACTCCTCCTTAACAACTCTTCTGCTATGGTCAAAATAAATACAATCAACAAAACAGTCCAAATGGCAACAAAAATTAGAATATTTCAAAAATATAAATAAAATATATTTATAAAAGAAAACACTTTTTTTTTTTACTATTTCTGTAAAGTACAAAATTATACAAATCAAAACTATATACAATGGCACTTTTCTTTTATGTGAAAGTCTGTCATGCATAGCTTGAGATATGAGGGATATCCAGATAAATATTCTTCTTACCTCTCCACAAAAAAGTTTGTTGTAAATTTCATAGCTCAAGACAATGCACTAATTATCAACCAAAAAGCACTAGGTTCAGTGTCCAAAACATTGTTAGCTTGACAAGCTTGTTAATGACAAACAGGTTCACTGTTGTAGCTAAGATATTTTCAAATAACTGATATTTTTGCTGCAAAAATGTGAGTAGGTTTTGCAATGCAAAAGCTACTCACATTTTTTCAGCAAAAAATATCAATGTATTTCCAATATTATTCAAGACAGAAATTTTAAGGTCACGCTCACTAACAATGTGTTAAGTTTTGAACAAGTGGGCCCTGAAATTTTTGTTATTTGTCCATGAAAACATATATGGCAGGTACCCATTAGAAGTACCCCGCTGAAGGGCTTCTAATGATTACCAACAAGTTATCTTTTCATGAAAAAAAACCCAAAAAAACAAAAAAACAAAAAAAAAAAAACCCCAAAAAGCAAGGATATTTATCCGAAACCTGTCTTATTTAGAATTATAGTTGTAATGGAGAAATTAAAATATCAATTTTCTGGTTCAAAAAAAAAAAAGCATCTTCGAGGCACTTTTAAGAGAAGAGTACCCACAACATATATTTTCTTGGAGGCATTAGAAAAATATATACCTGGATATTACTCTAAACTTGAGCTATGACTTATAAACACTGTATTCCAAATAAAGACAAGTCATTCAAAACCCTTTGTTTTGCTCAGATAGTTCTTGGAATAATTATGGTAAACTAAGTGTAACATCAGCGCTAGGGACTGTTTTCTATGATAGTAACCTCCACATCTTTACTTTCAGTGCTGGGCGTTATGAATTCTTCAATCACCTCCCCACCATCTAACTTCAGTCGTGTACTGCTATTACTATTACTGGTACTTCCATATGATGTGGAGAGAACTGAGTTTGGATTTACATAGTCCATGGTCTCAGAGAAAAATCTTGACTGAGCTCCAACGTTTTGCTGGTGTAGGCCACTGTAGTAGTAGCGATACAGTGGAGCATCCATGTAAACCTGATAACTATCTCTCTCTGATGTCTGTGTTTTGGCAGCTGCATAGGTATTGTACAGCTGACCTGCAGAAAAGGCGTCCGAAGATGAATGATTGTAAGAACGACCATACGAGTCCACATCAGTGAATGCTGATTTACTGTGAAGGCCCGACTTCTGTGTACCACTGAACAGGCCGAAGTCATCATCAACAGAACCTAAACATGAAGGAAAAAACAACAACAAAACAATCAGGGCCCAGTTGTTCAAAGCTAACGATGTCGTTAGTTAACAATTCGTTAAAATTTACATCGAGTGATACGCAAATATGCTGAAATTTTTTGCTGAAAAAATGTGAGCACATTTTTTCAGCAAAAAATATCAGAATATTGTATATTGAATCCGCTAAAACAGTTAACGAAATGACCCTTAATGAGCTCGTTAAGCTAACGACACTTTGAACAACTGGGCCCAGCCTAACTGTTAACACTTACCATGCTATGGGCAGATTCAGCAGATAACAAACTGATGGTAATTTTTCTAGAAATAGGATCCAACACTTCATGCAAATTGTCTCCTTTGGAGGTGACCTAATAACAGTATCAACTTAAAAATGTCATCTGCTATAAATTTTCTTATATGTTTTACCATATATGGGCATGGCATAGTGGCGCAGAACCATTTAAACAAATTGTCAACATCCTTTTGACAGAAAGCTCCATTTAGGACTTCCAATCAGCATGATTTTAGTTATTTGTCATCTACAGGTCAACCTATTGCTGCATCACAAGTTTCAACTTCATTCGCCTTTTGGTTTGAGAGATGTCCAAAACAGATTTTGAAGATGGCAGTTGTGGTGGCTATCTTGAATTTCCTATCAATACGATTTTAGCTCATTTCGATCCAACAGTCCTCCTATTACTACAGAGAAAATTTTGTTTGGCTCAAATCAACCAAAAGGTCAACCCAATGGGGTCATGTCGAGCGCGGTCAGTTTACCTAACCACACGTTTACTGGGCAGGCTTAGTCCTCTAAGCGGTTAACCAGTATTGTGCACATTCTTTCGCCAGAAACTAACAACTGCCCTTCTTGAATCAGCGGAAGGGAGAGAATGACCATAGAAAATATTTCATGATCAATCTCCACGAAAGAATGTTGCCGACCTCGGCGGGGGTTGAACCCGCGGCCTCCTGGTCTCCAGTCGGACGGCGCATCCAACTGAGCCACCAAGGCCGACCCCGAAATCTAAAGGTTCAGTCCAAAAACCACTTATTTCTCAATAAAAACATATGTTGTGGGTAAACATCAGAAGTGTGTTCCCAAGGCCCTTCCAATGAGTACCCACAACATATGTTTTTATCAAGAAATAAGAAAATTATTATGTAGCTACACCCTCTGATCTGGAGCTATACAACTAACAATTAGTTTAATAATTAGTTTCTTAAGCTATTTCAGGCATATATTAATCCAAATAACTACTTTTGACACAAAAGGATGGTCTTGTGAACAAGTATAAGAGTAAAATTTCATGCTTAAAATGAAAATTCTCAATCCTGAAATCAGGATTAATCCTGAAGTTTCCCATCCCTGCCAGCCCAAGGGGGGCTCCACGTGAAATTTCTGCAGAATTGGCATGTTTTCTGTGTACCGTATTTACCATATGTATTCAGACAGACAGGCCCGAGCAAACAGTATAGACCCAGATGAGACGCCACAGAACGCGGCGTCTCATCTGGGTCTACACTGTCTGCCACTCACCCAGCAATTTTAGACACATCGGGTAGTGAATTGTACTGGTTCAAATTTTAGAACATATATGGTAAGGAGTTGAGGTGTCCGAATACTTAGGGTAAATACGGAATTTACCACCGGAACCTCCTCAATAAACCATCTCTACAATGATGATGATTTGGTGTTTTACATCCCTTTCAACATTATTTTATTCATATTGAGATGATGGAAAGGTGACAATGAAAGGCTCTGTTCAACAAAGTGCTGTAGTCATGGGGCTGTATTCTGATTCCAGGGGGGATTCGAACCAGGGACCTCACTAGAAGAGAAAAAGCAGTACCTATATTAGTGTGATCATATCTATTGTCCACCTGGCCAGCAGTCAAACTGAGTGTATTATGTACCAAACTATCATCTGTAGTTGAGGGAAGCACACCATCTGCACCTATACGAAACCTCTTGTTGGCTTTCTCGGACATCATTGAACGTACATCAGCGTAATCTATTGTAAGAATTAATATATTAATGTCTAATCAATTTAGAATTAATGCTGAACAAATAATAACAGGAGTTCCAATATGGACTTACGGCTTGACAGAGCTATTTTGAGGTGGAAGCAAGACACAGTATTGATGAGTACCATTTAAGTCATCAATTGCTGAAATTTTCAAGACCTTCAATTTCATACCAAACTAGCTATACAGTCTAACCCCTAAGGATGGCCAGAGGTGAAGCTACCATGGCCATAGTATCTTGCCCCTGCCCTGCCCTAGGGGATGAAGGTACCATGACCATGGTATCTTCATCCACCATGTGTAAAATTTGTTTACAGTCTTCTTTTTTTTTGTGGTGACACAGGGGAGGGAGAGGGTGGGAAGATTTACCGCCAAGACTACAAATTCAAGCATTTTTAAAGATTCCAAGACAACTACACCTGTTTGGTAACAAGTGCAGCTTGTTACTCAAAGATGCGCAGTATGACACAACAATCACCAAAACGGCTGACACATCAAATTTCTAACAGTATACCAAAAACAGCAGTTTAGAAATTAATTTCCTCAAAATTTAATAAGTACTTGTTGTTCTCTAAATATCAAAACCCTAGCCAGAATTGTTTATTATCGAAATCATGATAATAAAATTGTATTTCATTTTTGAAAGGGAGGCGTAACTCTGCAACTACAAGTCCAACAGAAAAGAAAAGAAGAAGAAAAAAATCCAAGACCTTAGCATACATGGTTTATTAATTAAGAAACATACCCAAAGAGGAAAAAATGCCAAATGGATGTACACGCAGAAAACATCAGCTAAATATCTAAACCCTAGCTTAAATGCTTTTACCAAAACTGTGCCAAGACTACGTTATATTATATATTACTAACTACTTTAATAAAGTATCTATATCACCAACTCAGCCCACATCATACTAATGACAAATTAGGCCAATACAGAAAAAACTCGGCTAATACAAGTTGAATGGCCAAATTTTTCTGTATTGGCTTATATTTTTTTTCTGTATTGGACTTCTTTTTCCTGTACTGGCAAACTTTTTACATATTGGCTGTGTAAGAAGGTGGAAGACATGATATGGTCATACAGCTGCTGTAATAAAAAATCTTCTTTATTATTACTAAAAAAGATGCTTTAAAAGTTGATAATAACTAGATTTGTCATTAATGAAGAAATTTTGTTTTGGCCAAGTTACAGGTCCAAGGTCAACTGTATTGGCTAATACAAAATTACTTGATTAATAACATTATATTAAAAATGCCAAAGTTGATGGTTATCATAGGCATAATTCAAGTAAAAAAATGAGGGACATTACGAAAACATGCCTATTCAAATATATTGAAATGTTACAACCCAAAAAGGAAAAATTTCGGGTAAAAAATTCTGATAATTTTTTCATATTTCTGCTCAAAACAGATTGTGAGTACTCATTAGAACTGCCTCGGCGAGGCGGTTCTAACGAGTACCCACAATCTATGTTTTTGAGCAGAAATAAGAAAAATAATGTGTACCCCTGTTAACCCCAGTTTTACTATATAAAAGTGGGGTTTAAGGGGGTCAAAATTATATAGGTATGTTTTCGTGATGTTTACCCCCGAATTGGTCAGGCGACCTATATGTCTAACCCCAAACAGTATACCATACTAAATATCAAAACCTTAGCTGAAATACTTTTTTCCAAAATTCTGACACAATCACATTTTAGTTAAACAGTACTTGTGCACATACTTTTGCCAGTAACTGACAACTGCCCTTCTTGAATCAGTGGAAGGGGGAGAGAGACCACAGAAACTAGAACTGGTGTTTGTAAAACACTGTGCTCCCAACTGCCTGACTCTAACACTGCCTGACTCCAACACTGCTTGCCCATGACAGTAACAACAGTACAAATACACAAGATTTCAATGTTATTTTATCAAAAGGGAAAATACTAAACTCTAAAAATAGGAGATAATTCGGATAAGAAAAAAATACAGTCACCTATTTTTTCATGAGGAATCAATATATGACATTTCAAAACATTAGCATACATGTTTCTTAACTTACACTATACACAATAAAGCAACAACATTAAATGGCCAGAAATTACAAAGGGCCATAAGTCCAACATTTCATTTAAATGGGTTAAACTTTCATCAGGTGATCTCCTCCTGAATCTTAATCCGTATACCAAATATCATGGCTCTGGCTTAAATACTTTTTGAGATATGTTGCTGACAAGGTCAAAATGCCTAGAACTACAAAGGGCCATAACTAGATATGTTGCTGACAAGGTCAAAATGCCTAGAACTACAAAGGGCCATAACTATGTCAATTTTCATGGAATTCCCTATAAATCAAATCAGGTAATCTCCACCTCATCCCCAATCAGCATATAATATTTCAAGATCCTAGCTTAAGTACTTTTTGAGAAATTTTGCTGACAAGGTCAAAATCCGCAGAACCGCAAATGGCTGTAACTATATTGATTTTTCACAGAATTCTCTCAATATCTAATAAGGTAATCTACTCATCATTCCCACTCACTATATCAAATTTCAAGAACCCAGCTTAAATACTTTTCAAGTAATCTTGCTCACAAGATTTAATACTGATTTTTTTTCAAAGGGGTATAACTCTAAAAAAACAAATATGCCGGACAAGAAAAAAATATGGGTCAGCTATTTTTTCATGGGGAACCCATATATAAAATTTTAAAACCCCAGCATGCAGGGTTCTTAAGATATGGCAAGCACATAAAAGCATGACGAATGGATAAACGGACGGACGAACGAAGGCAAACTATGCGGCATCAATTTCATTTGAAATTGGGGGCATAATCAGGGAACAAGGGAAACATGCCCAAATTTACGAAGGGCCATTACTCACGAAATATTTTTCAGAATTTATACAAAAGTTAATCAGGTCATCTACTCATCATTATTACCAATCAACTCACCAACTTTCAAGTCTCTAGCTCTAATAGTTTTTGAGATATTTTGCTGACAAGATAAAAATGTCCCAAAATACAAAGGGCCATATCTCAAGGAATATTTTTCGAAATTTATTAAAAAATTAATCAGGTTGTCTACACATCACTACCAGTCTATTCATCAAGGCTCTAGCTCCAACAGTTTTTGAGATTTTGCTGACAAGGTAAAAATGCCCAAAATTACAAAGTGCCATAACTCATGATGTATTTTTCAGAATTTATTCAAAAAGTTAATCAGGTCATCTACTCATCATTACAAATCCATTCATCAAGGTTCAAGGCTCTAGCTCTAACAGTTTTTGAGATATTTTACTGACAAGGTAAAAATGCCCAAAATTACAAAGGGCCATAACTCAAGAAGTATTTTTAAAAACTTGTTCACAATGTAATCAGGTTGTCTACTCATCACTACCAGTCTATTCATAAAGTTGAAGGCTCTAGCTCCAACAGTTTTTGAGATATTTTGCTGACACGGTAAAATGCCTAAAATTACAAAGGGCCATAACTAATGAAGTATTTTTCAGAATTTTCACAAAAATTAATCAGGTCATCTACTCATCACTACAAATCCATTCACCAAGTTTCAAGGCTCTAGCTCTAACAGTTTTTGAGATATTTTGCTGACAAGGTTAAAATGCCCAGAATTAGATAGGGCCATAACTCAAGAAGTATTTTTCAAAATTTATTCAAAAGTTAATCAGTTTGTCTACTTATCACTACCAGTCTATTCATCAAGTTTCAAGGCTCTAGCTCCAACAGTTTTTGAAATATTTTGCTGACAAGGGAAAAATGCCCCAAATTACAAAGGGCCATAACTCATGAAATATTTTTTAGAACTTATTCATAAGTTAATCAGGTCATCTACTCATCACTACAAAGCCATTCACCAAGTTTCAAGCATCTAGCTCTAACAGTTTTTGAGATATTTTGCTTACAAGGTAAAATGCCAAAAACTTACAAAGGGCCATAACTCAAGAAGTATTTTTTAAAATTTATTTAAAAGTTAATCAGGTTGTCTACTTATCACTACCAGTCTATTCATCAAGTTTCAAGGCTCTAGCTTCAATAGTTTTTGAGATCTTTTGCTGACATTGCATCCATATTTTTTCAAAGGGCCATAACTCGGGGCATAATCCTGTCAAGAAAAAAATATGTGTCAGCTATTTTTTCATGAGGAATCCATATAAGAAATTTCAAAACAGTAGCAGGCATGGTTCTAAAGTTATGCTATGCATCAAAAAGTGTGATGGACAGAAGGACAGATGAACGCCCCAGAAGCAATATGCCCCTCCAACTTCTTTGAAGTTGAGGGCATAAAGATTTAAAGATCAATCTCCACAAAAGTTATATGGCTGAGCTCAGATTCAAACTTGTGACCCCTGGATCTGCAGACTGTGCTACGGAGCCTGTCTATTACTTAATTCATCACCACATCTGGACCTATGACATAAACAAGAGCTCCTCTGAGTGGAGCAATATACGCCATTAGAGGTTTTTAGTAGTAGTGTCCACATATTGTCAGATGATGCTTTATATTTGTACAAAGTTTCATGATGAAATCTTAAAAGCTCTTAAAAGTTGTAGTGTAGATAGAAAACTTTATCACTTTGACTTTGAAGTATGACCTTGACCTTCATCCTA
This sequence comes from Anodontia alba, assembly GCA_964016985.1. Taxonomy (NCBI): domain Eukaryota; kingdom Metazoa; phylum Mollusca; class Bivalvia; order Lucinida; family Lucinidae; genus Anodontia; species Anodontia alba. The sequence continues at coordinate 106,681,025 of OZ024821.1, read as the reverse complement.
GATGGTTCAGTTATGAGTTCTGCAAATTATCTTGATACGGTGAACATTAGATCAATGTTTGAAAAAAATTGTTCAGTCGATGAAGGAAATACGGATCAAACAAGAAATTAACTTTATGAATGTAAAAAGTCAATAAGCAATGCTTATCAGATACCCTGGCACAGTAATGACCAGTAAATACTGACTTAAGACAATTTATTATTCAAAATGGATGATTAATTGGTAAGATTTGTAGATCACCCAAGTAGCATGAGAACCAATAGCGTGCACACAAGCCTTTTTCTATCCAAATTCCCGTTAAGGTCATCAAAATTTAATCACTTCTTTCCCCATCCAAATGAAGTATCTGTCCAAGTTTGATCAAATTCCATCTACTGATTTGAGATAGAAGCAACATGAGGCTCATTTTTAGTCTTTATAATGTAGTGACCTTGAAAATGAGGTCAAGGTAACCAACTCTAATTACTTCTTTCCCATGTTCTGATGATGTACCTGTGCTAGTATGGTAAAATTTCATCCACTGGTTCAAGATATAGTGTGCACACAGGCTTTTCTATCAAAACTTGAGTTTCAAAGTGCAAGTGTGACCTTAAAAATGAGATAAAGGTCACCAAAAATTTCATCACTTCTTTCCCCAATCCCAATGCTGTATGTGATAGTTTGGTGATAAAATGCGCACAAAGCTCACTTTCAGAGTCTTTATAATGCAGTGACCTTGAATATATGGTCAAGGTCGCTAAAATCTAATCATTTCTTTGCCCCATCCTAATGATGTATTCGTACTGATTGTATCAAATTCCAGCCATTGGTTAAGGGGATAGTGTGCACAAAAGCTTTTTACTGTGTAAGAAATTGTACAAAGGGCAATAATTAAGAGAACTGGCACCTAGCCCTTACTTTTTTCTTATGTAGGTACACCTTATTTATATCAATGTGTCTACAGAAACTGATTAATATCCATCACTCCAGTTTCAAGATATAAGACACAAGTTTTTTTATGCCTCCGCCTGCCAAAGGCAGGAGTGGTGCATACAGCGCTTCCCCGTGCATTATGTCACATTCATAACCAGTCATAACTTGGGTACCTTTTAAGTTAGGAAGTTGAAATTTGGTATGCTATGTTTACGTCCACATTTCTAATGGAGGTCATAACTTTATAACTTGGGTACCTTTTATGCTAGGAAGTTGAACTTTGGTATGCTACATACCCTGACCTAATCTTTTAACTCTGCTACAGTAGTCCCTGGGTCATGCCCTGGGGTGGGGCTAAGAGTCAAAACGTATAACAGGTCAAAATGTCAGAAAGATTAAATTTGGTAGGCTACAATGTACTTACACCAGAGATAACCTTCAACCCTGTGCTAGAGTTGACCCTGGGTCATGCCCTTGGATGGGGCTAGGGGTCAAAATATATAATGTGTCAGATTTTACACTGACATTTAGTCATTTACATCTGTGTTTCTCTTGGAAGTCATAACTTGGATACTTTTTAAGCTAGGAAATTGAAATTTGGTATGTTACTCACCCAGACCTAAACTTTTAATTTTGTAGAGGTTCCCTGTGTCCTGTCAAGGGGTTGAGCTAGGGGTCCAAATGGCAGGCGAATTTGTGTACTCTGGAAATATGTCTATTATGTTCAAATTTTTTAAAAGTTCATATCTCAACAACCTCCTATCAGAAAACATTCATATTTGGACCATATGTACCCTGTAGGGTCAGCTTTCATGCCATGACATGGTCTTCCTGGTCTATACTCAAGGGTGGAGCTAAAGGTCAAAATCTAGGACACCTGCAAAAACTGTTTTTTTTTTTTCTACTTTTCTGTTATGAAAAAAACTTACAGAGACTTGGTCAGATATCCGTCAATCTTGTGACAGACTTGGTCAGATATCCGTCAACTTTGTGACAATCACTTGTAGGTCATGAAGATCTTCATGACCTATATTTAGCCTATGGGTCAAACCTTGGGTAAAGCTTAGGGTCAAAATGTATAACAGTCAAACTTAGGCATCTTTTATGCTAGAAAGATGAAATTTGGTATGCTACTTACACCTTGACTTAACTTTTAACTCTGTGCCATATATTTGGACAGATTCATGTAAAATCTTAAACGGTTTTAAAAGTTATAAAGCAGAGACAAAATATTCCCACTTGAACTTTGACCTTGAAGTGTGACCTTGAACTACATTAGACAGGATTGATGTATGAGTTCAGCACATTGTCTTGGTATGGAAACATTTGAGCAAAATTTCAAAAAATACTTCAATCGATGAAGGAAGTGGAATGGACACGAAAAGTTAATGGACAGACAGACAGAAGAACAACGTGACACAGGGGTTTCGCTAACTTTTCTGACACTCAGTGCTTCAAGGTAAAGTTACGAGATGGGTGGTTTTGCATGTCCACAGTATAAATACTATACAAATTTGTCAAAAGTAGCATGGGAAAATTGCCTGAGTACAATGAAAATACCTGTCCCTGGCAATGAAACCCCTGATGATGACATAATATTACCTGTCTGTAGAGGGGCATATAATAAGGGAAGTGTTTTATCTTACTAGTGTTATTATCGCACCTGCTTGTAGCAGGGTGCGATATAGGCGTCCGATTTTCTGTCCGTCCGTCTGTCAACATTTATGTCGACGTTCGACATTTATGTCAAACTTAGTATTCTAATCAACTACAAGACTAAACAACCATCAAACCTTGCATGAAACATCTCCCTGACCTCCTGACTTTGCAACATAGGCATCCGCTTTTCCGTATGTCTGTCCATTCGTCCGTCCGTCTGTCAACATTTATGTCGCAGTTCGACATTTATGTCAAAGTTATTTTTTTTATTTTTTTATTTTTTTTGATTTGGGTTTTACGGCCCTTTCAAGAATATTTCACTTATATCGAGCCGATCGTTCATCGAAGGTGGGCGAAAACCGGAGTACCCGGAGAAAAACCACCTGACCATCCGTAAGCAGAACTTGGCTTTCCCACATATGACCCGAGCTAGGCTTATGTCAAAGTTAGTATTTTAATCAACTACAAGACTAAACAACCATCAAACCTTGCATGAAACATCTCCCTGACCTCCTGACTTTGCGACATAGGTGCCAACTTTTCCATTCGTCTGTCTGTTCATCTGTCCGTCTCTTAACAGTTCTGTTATGTCGAAGTTCGACATTTATGTCAAAGTTAGTATTCTAATCAACTACAAGACTAAACAACCATCAAACCTTGTATGAAATATCTCCCTGACCTCCTGACTTTGCGACATAGGTGCCGGCTTTTCCATTCGTCTGTCCGTTCGTCCGTCCATCCGTCTCTTAACAGTTCTGTTATGTCAAAGTTCGACATCTACGTCGAAGTTAGTATTCTAATCAACTACAATTCTACAACAACCATCATACCTTACATGACACATCTCCCTGACCTCCTGACTTGGCAGATATGTTGACCCAGTGACCTTGACCTATATTTTGCGCTCCATTGACTTTGACACAATTTACGTTGACGTTCCAGATCTTCTCAACTATAAGGTGTACAACTACCGAACCTTGCATAGTGCTTCTCCTAGATGTAGAGACTTGGCAGGTACCTTGACCCGGTGACCTTGACCTATATTTTGCACTCCAGTGACTTTGACATATTTTGCGTCGATGTTCGATATCTCCTCAACTATAAGGCCTACAACCATCAAATCTTGCAAAGTGCTTCTCCTCAATGTACTGACTTAGCAGATACCTTAACCTGGTGACCTTGACCTATATTTTGGCTGCAGTGACTTTGACATAATTTACGTCAACGTTCCAGATCTCCTCAAGTGTAAGACCTCTAGCCACCAAACCTTGCATAGCGCTTCTCCTATATGTACTGACTTGGCAGGTATCTTGACCCGATGACCTTGACCTATATTTCACGCTCCAGTGCCTTTTATACATTTTACGTCAACGTTCAAAATCTCCTCAACTATAAGGCCTACAACCATCAAACCTTGCATAGTGCTTCTCCTCAATGTACGGACTCTGCAGGTACCTTGACTGGGTGACCTTGACCTATATTTCACGCTCCACTGACTTTTACACCTTTTACGTCACCCTTCCATGTCCTCAACTGTAAGGCCTTCAACCACCAAACCTTATATAGCACTTCTTCTCGATGTACTGACTCGACAGGTACCTTGACCTGGTGACCTTGACCTATATTGTGCACTCCAGTGACTTTGACACATTTTATATTGATGTTCGGTATCTCCTCAAATATAAGACCTACAACCACTAAACCTTGCATAGTGCTTCACCTCATTGCACTGGCTTGGCAGGTACCTTGACCCAGTGACCTTGACCTATATTTGACACATTTTACGTTGATGTTTGATAACTCCTCAACTATAAGGCCTACAACCACCATACCTTGCATTGTGCTTCTCCTTGATGTACAGAATTAGCAGGTACCTTGACCCATGACCTTGACCTATATTTCATGCTCCAGTGACTTTTACACATTTTACGTCAACGTTCCATTATCATTGGGCTGTATGATACGAAAAGTCAGTGCTGAAGATATAGCCATTAGAGGGAATGGGACTGGCCTGGAATATATGTGCCCCACTAGGCACTTTGTCTACATTTTTTTCAACCCAGTTTTCCAAGTAAGCACTGCTAAGAATGAAATAAACTTATTTAATAACCACATTCTGATTGTGGCTCCTGTGACTTTTGCGCCAGCAGGTGCGATGACGCCTTCCGCGGAATTCTTGTAGTTTTAATAAGGAGCACACTGGGTAATGTTTATGTTGAGGTTTTTACGGACCAGTCAACCCAATGGGGTCATGTCGAGCGCAGTCAGTTTACCTAACCACACATTTACTGGGCAGGCTTAGTCCTCTAAGCTGTTAACCAGTATTGTGCACATTCTTTTGCCAGAAACTGACACTGGGTAAATTTTCTGCTGATGAAGTATTGAAATATTTTTCTTATTTTCCACAGAAAACAGGTTTTGACATTTCATGCAAATTGTCTCCAAAGACAATTTTCATGAAATGTCAAATCCTGTTTTCTGGGAATTATAAGAAAAATATGATCAATCTGTCATCTGCTGAATTAGCCCAGAGAGTGGTAAAGGTTAATTCCTGCCTTCCCGTTACCTCTTTTTGTGACATCTTGAGCTTGGAAGGTGATCACTGAGGGTGCTGGCTGTTTACTCTCTCCTACCAACGACTGAGAAGCAGGACTGGAATTACGACTGTAATTAAAATAGCAACACACTGCATGAAAGGGGCCAAAAAGAACAAAATAGCCATTTTTGACAAATTGATTGATTGTGTTGGGGTTTAACGACACGTCAACCCTTGTGGGTCATTTTGTGTCGTCTCCCAGAGAAAGGGAGAAAAGAGACAGAAGAGATAGCAGAAGAGATGAAAGAGAGGGACAGGGAAGAAAGAGGAACAGGAATGAAAGTGAAGAAACAGAAGAAATAAAAACATCACCTCCCTACCCTTCATGCTACAAGGATAGCAGGCCTTGCCCAACTGTAAGCCAGTATCAGCTGGACGCCCCGGTGACATAAGATACATGACACCTTCGCACCACCCCGCATTTTTGACAAAAAAAAAAAAAAAAAAAAAAAAAAAATTTTTTTTTTTGTTTTTTTTGTCTTTTTTGACAAAAAAAATATCCATCAGAGGAGATGGCAAATCCCTCGACCGAACAGCCATTTCTAAATTTAGTGTATTTCAATTGATATCATGGAAATATTGAAACAGGGCAAAGTAAAAAGATGCAAAGACAATATGAAATGTGACCAAAATAATAAGTGAAAACAATCATAGATGTATTGTTAATGATTTTATTTTTGCTTGTTCTTTTATTTTTTTTTATTTTTGTCAAAATGGTCTAATAGTTACTTCTGATGTGATAATTTGTACTGGATACACAATATTTGCGAATATTTTGAATTTGTGAGTGTACATATTCAGAAATAATAGCAAAAATAAATGCTTTGTAAAGATAAGGAACTTGCTGTATGTTTATTGGGGTAAAAAATAAACTGAGTAAAAGTTGTCCTTCTTGCATGCTACAAATCTTCTTGACCTGATATAGGTCCCTACCAAATATTATCAAGTGATCTCAAACAGTATGGGAGTTATGGCCTGCACAAGATTTTGGCATCAGGGTAGATAAGTACATAATGAAGAAAGTGAGAGTACTCTTGAACATGACATGCCTACTGGTCCTTATCTATGCCTCTATCAAATATTAACAAAATATTTCAAAACACACACTCAAGAATTTGGCTTAGAAATTCATTCAGGGAACTGGAAAACAACCACAGCAGAGGTCACTCTTGCATGTGACACACCTACTGGTTGTTACCAATGCCTCTACCAAATATTATCAAAATGAAGTTTTTTAAAAGTAAAACATATTTTAACAAGTAATACTTAACCTATAGATAATGTGCTATTCTCTTCTGCTTTCACACCTTCCACAGAAAATTTGATTGTGTTGGGGTTTAACGACACGTCAACCCTTGAGGGTCATTTTGTGTCGTCTCCCAGAGAATGGGAGAAAAGAGATAGAAGAGATAGTAGAGGAGATGAAAGAGAGGGACAGGGAAGAAAGAGGAACAGGAATGAAAGTGAAGAAACAGAAGAAATAAAAACATTCCCCCTCTACCCTTACCCACTACAAGGATAGCAGGCCTTGCCCAACTGTAAGCCAATATCAGTTGGACACCCCAGTGATATAAGATACACAGCACCTTCCCACCACCCGACCACCCCCTTCCACAGAAAAAACAACCTTTCAGTCGTTAATTAAAGTCTTAAACCAGAAGGTCCCTTAGGCAGTTACCTGTGTGACGTAACTCCTCCCGCTCAATTGATCACGTGTCAGTTTCTTTTATGTGTAAAACAATAGACACAATTAGGAGATAAGCGAGGGTGGGCAGAGGGAGATAATTGTTTATCCATAGGTTAAGTATTACTCGTTAAAATATGTTTTACTTTTAAAAAACTTCATTTTAACTTCATAATACATTAACCTACAGATAATGTGCTAGAATTTGCAGAATAGGAGGGAGGTGTTCTCCTAATTCTAACACCAATAATATCTCACCACTTCTGGTTAAAGACTCAGGAAACTCTAAGGAATCAGATTTATTCTAATTCTATATTTAATAGAAAGAATGATCTAGATTCACAAAATAGCATATCTTTAAGGTGTTATGATCTAACCTTATATATAATAGTAGACTCTAGAGGAAGCCAGTTCTTAAGTCTCAGAGACCTAACATTCCCCCCCCCCCCCCTCCCCCCCCGTAGGTGCAGCACTTACAACGTTGTGAAGTTTATAAAAACATATTCTATATTATAAATTAAAGCAGTGCATTTCAAAAACATCGAAATGTCTTGAAATGACTTATTGTGTGGAAAAATAAATAAATATCCAGTTTCGGAAAAGATATTTATCTATATATATAGACCATTTTTGATGCGGACTGGAAATTAAGATATTAATCTTTGCATTAATCGCAAACTGAACTTGAACTCTTAGCGAGAATTACTAAGATCCCTTTAACGAATGTACACTAAAGAAGGGGGAAAGATATAATTAAGTGTATCTTAATTCTTTACCGGCTCGTAATTAAGGATGTTTTCCCTTTTGTCTAAGCCTAGACCGTACATTGATTAATATGAATATGATAATATCTGCTATTATGAGGTAAACTCTCGTTAATTAACCTCTAAGCATATATTAAAAATATATATCAACATAATCTAGAGCTTCGGTAAGTTTAGAGGAAGGAAATGATTGACTTTGGCAGTTTCTGAATAGTTACAAAGTCAATAAAATTATATCAAAAGGAAAGTATTGTATATAATATCTAATTTAGGCAATAATAATCTGTCACGTACTGAATAATTAATGCCTTTACAAAATATGTATCCACTGTCAATATCAAAGGTGCGAGAAAATTTTGATTGACATGGACTCTAGTTATAAATAAAATATTAGAGGTATATAGCTAGTCGAAGCAAAACTATTCCTCAATAAAGATAAGGTAGACCTATAATATACGAGGATTAATTGGGTCTAGTAATTATAAGTTTTAAACCTTCCTAAATAATTTCTAATTATAATCATAATAAAATTATTATTCCAAGATGAAGAATCTTCAGCGTAATAGATTCTTACTGAGACGAAAATTATCTGGTATATTACTATCATAGTCTTAAATGATCCAGAAGAAAAAATAAAAACAGGCAAAGTAAGGAACGTATCGAATTATATCTATGCCTAAATATAAGATTTTCTTCTTATTTGTTATTTTATAGCAGAGTTTAGACAGAGCACGACTGACCTAGACTCTTATATAATCAATCAAAAGATAGTATAAAATAGAATAATAGCTTAACGGATCAACTATTTTCCATGTAGAAAGGCAAAAGGAAAATATGTACCTCAACTAGAATTTTAAATCGTAGTAATCTAGAGAGGTAGCAGATAAATAAATAAACTGTTAATTTATTTATCTGATTCGTGTAGATTTCCGATACCTTATGAATGAAATATTAATAGAAAGTAGAAAGGATCTATTACTACTTTCTTGTCAATTTACTCCATAGATTACATGCTGATTACATATCGGCAGCATGTAGAAATTTTAGATTTCGTGTATATTTTTCTTCTTAGAACTAAGGATATTTTTATAGAGTTCACCTTTGTCTTACAGCCAAATAAGGTGAATATGTAAGAAGTTAATCTCTTTGTAGCGAATAAAAAGAGATATAAATTATATAATTATAGATGGAAGTATCATCTACACTTTGTGAATGAATTGCGAATTTGATCGTAACCGATAATTCTTAATTCATTTTCAAGAATAAATATATATATAATATTTTAAGTCTATTTCAAAAAAGACTTGACAGAGTTCAACAAAATAAGGGGCTACTAGGTATTAGAAGCCATCACTGTCATTCTATAACCTATAACCCAAGACTACAGATGTCTATAGTGCTCAATGAATAACATATACTGAGCGAGGACTAGTGACTACTACTCGGTCACTAGTAATCCGACACATTGTTTATTGTGTTGGGGTTTAACGACACGTCAACCCTTGTGGGTCATTTTGTGTCGTCTCCCAGAGAAAGGGAGAAAAGAGATAGAAGAGATAGTAGAAGAGATGAAAGAGAGGAAGAGGGAAGAAAGAGGAACAGGAATGAAAGGGAAGAAACAGAAGAAATAAAAACATTCCCCCTCTACCTTTACCTACTTCAACGATAGCAGGCCTTGCCCAACTGTAAGCCAATATCAGTTGGACGCCCCGGTGACACAAGATACATGACACCTTCGCACCACCCGACCACCCCCAGTAATCCGACACAATGCTCTGGCACTAGTCTACGAAACTACTGCCTGGTGAAATTTCGTTAGAATGACCTGGCACTAGTCTACGAACTACTGCCCGATGAATTTTCATTAGAATCGGAAGTTAACCTCTTTCTAGCGAATGAAAGAGATAAATTGCATAAGTTAATTTAAAATATTAATAGAATTACACTTCTATAATAAGTCAATGGAATATTTAGAAATTTATTATATAAAATGTTACTATGTATTTCATTTTATAACCTATATCCATTGACTTGACTTATCTATAAAGCTCTATGAACAATAATAGATTATTCGGGGACTAGTGACTGTTACCCAGTCACTAGTAATCCGACACAATGACTGGACACTAGAACTCGTAACTATTGCCGAATAGACGCCACTAGTAATCCAATACAATAACTGGATACTAGTAATGATAAGTATTTGCCAGTGGTATACACTAGTAGCTGGACATATGACCGGACACTAGTACTTGAACTGTTTGCCCGGCGAAGTCACTAATAATTCGACACAATGACTGGACACTGGTACTCGTAACTGTTGCCCAGTGAAGTCACTAATAATTCGACACAATGACCGGATACTAGTTCTCCTAACTGTTGCCTGGTAGGAGTGACTAATAATGCGACACAATGACCGGACATTAGTACTCGTAACTGTTGCTCGGTGAAGTCACTAATAATTCGACACAATGACCGGACACTAGTACTCGTAACTGTTGCCCGGTAGGAGTCATTAATAATGCGACACAATGACCGGACACTAGTACTCGTAATTGATGGAGTAACTAGTAATCCATCACAATGACCGGACACTAGTACCCGTGATAAATGCCCGGTGATTTAATCATGCCTGGATGACCGGTGACTGGATGACCGGTGACCGGTAAGAAATGCCCGGTGATTTTATCCATGCCTGGATGCCCGGTGACTGGTGAAGCTGACAATGAATGACTGGTGACCGGTGACTGTTGGACTTAGAATTATTTTGGATACCAAAGCATCCATAAGAAGCCACCTTGATGGGTCTTACCCAGGTAGTATAGCCATATGGGGTGGGGCTCCCATCAGTAAAGAACTGTCGTATAACTTGACAAGTTCTTTACTAATCAGCTTCTCCACCATAGAAATCTTCGCCAATTCGCAAGATATCCAGTAACAGTCCAGGAATAGCATGTCGCATCGCTGAATAATCTGGAACAAAAAGAAACAAGTTAAAATTTTTGATATAAGAAAACACGACTTCCGAACCGACCGCACACGAGCGTTGTGCCGATTATAGCGAGAGTCGCGAAAACGCATGTCGAAATAGCCAGTCAATAAATGCAAAATCAACCATCGAAAATTTTAAATAATAACATGGTTAGTGAAAGGAGTGATAAAGAAACAAAAGAAACACAAGGATACAGAAATTTATACGTGAGGAATAGAAATAATCCCAATTTCTTTCACAGGTAAAAATCCTTGTTGAATTTCTTTGTCCACAGAAAAGAAATTGACACGTGATCAATTGAGCAGGAGTTACGTCACACAGGTAACTGCCTAAGGGACCTTCTGGTTTAAGACTTTAATTAACGAGTGAAAGGTCGTTTTTTTCTGTGGAAGGTGTGAAAACAGAAGAGAATAGCACATTATCTATAGGTTAACGTATTATGAAGTTAAAATATGTCTAATGGTATCAAAGTTATGGAGTGCACAAGATTTTGGCTTCAGGGGAGATAACTACATAACGAAGAAGAAAGTGAGAGTTGTCTCTCTTGTACGTGACATGCCTACTGGTCCTCTTCTTCATTTCTACCAAATATTATCATATTATCTCAAACAGTATGGGACTTGCGGCCTGCAAAAGATTTTGGCTTCAGGGGAGATAACTAAATAACGAAGAAAGTGGGAGTTGTCTCTTGCATAGGACATGCCTATTGATTCTCTTCATTTCTACCAAACATTATCTAAATATGTCTAAGGGTATCAAAGTTATGGAGAGCACAAGAGTTTTCTTCAGGGGAGATAACTACATAACAAAGAAAGCGAGAGTTGTCTCTCCTGCACGACATGCCTACTGGTCCTCCTCTTCATTTCTATCAAATATCATATTACCTCAAACAATGTGGGAGTTATTGCCTGCACAAGATTTCGGCTTCTGGGGAGATAACTACTTAACGAAGAATGTGAGAATTGTCTCTCTTGCATGCAAGATAATTATATTACAAATAAAGTGAGAGTTGTCTCTCTTGCACGTGACAAACGGTGACATGCCTACTGGTCCTCCTCTTTATCCCTACCAAATATTATCAAATTATATCAAAAAGTGGTGTTACCCGAAGGATATGGTGTCTTATTTATCAAATATGGCCAGTTGACCATTTTTGCCCATCAGATTATGGCCAAGTATCATAAGGTTAGGAGGACATACATCATTATATGCTGCCGCCAAACAATGCTGAGCTGAGAATACATCAGTCATGATGGTATACCAAAAAGCATTGTGGTCAAGTTTCGTGGTTAAGACAAACATTTGTTAAAGGGTGAAAAACCCATTATTTTTGTCTATAGTGATTTACACAAGAATTTTATGGAAGGGAATGTCCCACCTGTTGGTGCTTGTTAGTATTTTAAACAAATTAAACACTAAAATTCATGAAAAGAATGACAAAGTCATTGGATAGTATAATATGTCACAAAATGATATATTGCTTGTGTTGATGCAAAACAAAGGATAAAGTCATCTAACCCCAAAAATAAAGACCCAAACCAGAAATATATTAACCCTTGTCCTGCTGAACCTGGTATATCCTGCCTTTGCAAACAGTGTGGATCAAGATTAGAAGAAGCCAACTGATCTGGATCTGCACTGTTTGTCATTTAATATGTAAACTTGTATCAAAAACCTGGATCAAGTAATCTGACTGGCTGAAAATTAGAAGTTGGCGTGGCAGTTTAATTTATTCAGCACAACAATGTTTTGGAATGATATGAGCAAATAACAATAAATAAATGGCCAATTCAATTTCCACAACACTAAGTTAAAACATCATTAGCTAACATATAGGTATTGAGTGAAACACAAGTAAAATAATCTGCCTGAATGTCACCATGGAAACCTAATTCATTCTTCCAGAAATTTTGCTAAGATACATGCAGGGCTCTTGATAAGGTTTTGATACAAAGAGCATTTTACCCCCTGCTTTAAAGCTTAACGCTGAAATGCCCATTTGCAAAGTACCAAGCTTAAGTGTAGCATAGAAAATTCTTTTTCAGAGAAAATAAAGCCTGGAATTTCAAGTGAATAGCAGACAATTCACATGAAATGCCAAGCTTTCTTTTATCTGAAAAAAAGAAGAAAAAAAAAACACACCTAGTAATACATTTGTCTTTGAAGTGTAAGGTTTAAGCCCTTTCTGATCTAGTGTACTGCTCCTGCCATCAACAGATTCAATGTGAGGGAAATTGCTTCTTATTAAAGCTGTTAAAGGACGTAAAGTTCACTGAAAAACCTTACCCCCTAAATTTGATTTCAATGCTGAAATCCAAAATTTCTTTGAGTATTTTTACCCCCTCAGCTTCGATTTCAGTGCTGATTTTCAAAAGTTCAATGCTGAAATACCCTTTACTCCTCTTATCTAGAGCTCTGTACAAGACACCAGCTTGCAGTAGCTAAGCACTGATTTAAGGGGAAATGATACACTTTTGGGGGCAGTAACTGTATGTTTGTAAGCATTTTTATAAGCCTGCTTTCATGGACCTTCCACACATACACACAGCATTTATCCATATCTACAGTAGAGTTTCAGTTGAGGTTTTACGGCCCATTAAGGTCACGTTTACCTAACCACACTTTTCCTGGGCAGGCTTAGTCCTCTTATGTGGTTAACTAGTACTTGTGCTAATTTTTTCACCAGATTCAATAGAAAGTGAGAAAATGACCATAGAAAATATTTAGCCGGTCAGTTTACCTAACCACACTTTTCCTGGGCAGGCTTAGTCCTCTTATGTGGTTAACTAGTACTTGTGCTAATTTTTTCACCAGATTCAATAGAAAGTGAGAAAATGACCATAGAAAATATTTCATTATCTATTTCCATGGCAAATGTTGCCAGACCCATCATGAATCATTCCCCTGACCTTTAAGCTACCCTTTAGAGACGGCCATCAGAGATAGTGCAGAAAGCAAGAATTGTAACTCTGTTACAAGTAATTACTGAATTATTTCCCGTTTTAAGTTTTGCAATAAGTTTGTCCGTAGCATATTTCTAAAGTATTTATTATTTCATTAAAATAACTTTCCCACTACTTCGTATCTTCGGGGATCATTCTTCGGGGATCATTCTTCGGTTTTTGCCGATTCTCTTGTTAGTTGCAGTTTCGACAAGGGGAACTGAAGAGCTAAACGTTCGGTCACTGTGATCCCTGTCTTTAGTAATTTTATTTGTACAGATCGGTACACCGACCTTAATGCAATATAAATAGCGTCATGAGAGTGCCTATCTTATTATGTAATTGTGGATTTGTTTGTTTGATTTGGGCTTAACGTCGCTTTCAACCTTTTTCAGTCATATCGCGACGGTGTCTGGATGTGGCAGGGAGCTCAATGCTCACTTTTAGAGTGCTGCCTCACTGAAATATCACGCCCCAGACACTTGACATGATATTCCACCCAGTCACATTATACTGACACTGAGCTGACCAGTTCTAGCTCTACTTTCTTAGTGCTGAGCGCCAAGCGAAAGAGCAGCTAGTACCATTTTTAAAGTCTTTGGTATGACCCGGCCGGGGATCGAACCCGCAACCTCCCGGTCACAAAGCGGACGCTCTACCACTGAGCCACTGTGCCGGTATATGTAATTGATGTATGTGATCAGTATACAGTGGAATAGATGAATATCATGTTACATAGTCCTTATGAGTGCCTGTGCTTTCGGTCTCTGTATATGACTACCGAAGCTTATAAATACAGTATTTTAACCCCTGGTGGGGGTTTTATATTGGGCTGTTACGTGTATGCTTATCAGAACGTGTTTTCTCATGACGATGTCCACCTTGCTTATGAGTCGACATTTCAGAGGGAAAATATTGTAAATTCTCACTGAGTAATATATATACATTCTCTGTTTCTGTTTAATTCAGATACGAAATTGTTCATTATTCCAATTTCTCATTTTGTGTTGTGTTTTGCTGTTTATATGTATTGTTTTTGTATGTCTTTGTTTATCCACGGGGGAACATATTTTTATTTTAGTCGATCTCTTAGTCCCATGTCCATATCCGTATCGTCCAGTCTTTTTCAGGTGTTGGTTGACAATATTACTTAATAATGATTGCAATTGAGATTTACCGGATACCGATTGGACTGAATTATAGCCGTCAAGCTAAAATTAAAGGTATTAAGCATCTTAATTATTTTGAACTGTTATAATCATGTCATTACTCTTGATAGCAGGAGTAGAACGTAATCCTGGTCCTGCGTCTGAGTCTTCTGTAAGTTCTAACCCCAGTCATACAAATAAGGAACAATTGATCGTAGACAAATTTTCAATAGTGCATTATAATGTTCAGTGTTTAGGGAACAAAATAGATCTAATTGAATCAGAACTTTGTCGTTTTGACATAATTTGTATAAGTGAAACGTGGCTAGACGACCGAACGTCAGACGAAGATATACGTATTGACAACTTCAAATTATTTCGGCGTGATAGACCAGGTGATCACCATGGTGGTATTTGCATCTATATTCGTAGTAATATATTTTCTAAACGAAGGGATGATCTGGAGTTGCCGAATATTGAGTGCATTTGGGTGGAAGTTTCACTTAGCAATAAAAAACATTTGATAGGTACGTTTTACAGACCTCCAAATTCACCGAATGCAGTTCTGTCATCTACTGAAGACTCGGTCAGTCTGGCTTTAGACACTAACATACAAATTTATTTTACTAACAGGTGATTTCAACTTTGATACTTTGAAGGAAACTTCATATAGAAAAATACATGATTTATGTCGACAATTTAACCTTGAGCAATTGATCAACGAACCAACACACTTCACTGAAAACTCTTCATCTACAATCGACTTGATTCTTACTTCTAATAAAAATAATATTATACTTAGTGGTGTTGGAGAACCTTTCCTTGAACAAAACGTAAGATACCATTGTCCTATTTATTGTGTTTTAAATTTCATTAAACCAATAAGTCCTTGTTTTAAACGAAAAATCTATTTATTTGACAGGGGTGATTATCAAACTTTTTCAAACGACCTCATGGACAGGGACTGGAACTCACTGAAAAGTGATGATATTGATACATACGCGGAGAATATAACAGACCGTATTACCTTTCTAACCAATAAACATATCCCGAACAAAATGATTACAGTTCGTAAAACTGATCCACCTTGGCTAACAAATAATATTAAGAAACTTCTACGGAAGAAAAAAAGGCTGTACGACAAATATAAAAAATCCAACAACCCTAGTCATTGGGATATTTATAAACGCTTTAGAAATCATGTCACTAGTGAACTACGCAAGTCAAAACAGAATCAAATTGACAAATTATCAGAAAGGTTAGTTAATTCAGAAACTGGACAGAAGGATTGGTGGAAAACTTTAAAAGGTTTTATAAAGCCCGATTTGACAAATTCAATACCACCCTTGAGTAAGGATGATAAAATTTATTCAGATGATAATGATAAAGCCAGTATTTTCAATGATTTTTTTAGAGACCAGACGCTTTTAGACGACAGTCAAGCAACTCTTCCACAAACGAAACCTTTACCCGCCCACAAGCTAGACTCTATTATTACCACACCCCAGGAAGTTGAATCAACTATAAAATCACTTCCGCTTGGAAAAGCATCTGGTCCTGACTTGATAAATAACCGACTTCTCAAAGAACTTGCACAGCCTCTCTCTCTTCCTCTCAGTAATTTGTTTAACTTTTCATTAAATCATGGACTAGTACCAAAAATTTGGAAACAAGCGAACGTCTCACCCATACACAAGAAAAATGACCCATCCGATGTCTCCAATTATAGACCTATCTCCCTCCTAAGTACAGTGGGCAAAGTTCTTGAAAAAATTGTTCATAAACATTTATTCAACTTCCTTAACGCGCATCATGTCATTACAACTCTACAATCAGGTTTTGTCCCTGGGGATTCTACAGCTAACCAATTGGTCGACATATATAATACTTTTTGTAAGGCTCTTGATGAGGGTAAAGAAATCCGTGCCATATTCTGTGATATAAGCAAAGCATTTGACAGAGTATGGCATAAAGGATTGCTTTACAAACTCGAAACAGCAGGTATATCTGGGTCTGTTTTATCTTGGTTTACTGATTATCTCAATGACAGACTCCAAAGAGTTATACTGCCAGGTGGTTCTTCTGCGGGTGTTCCTCAAGGCTCTATTCTTGGTCCTCTATTGTTTCTTTTATATATAAATGATATTGTCGAAGATATTAATTCTTCCATAAGGCTCTTTGCAGATGATACCAGTCTGTATATCATAGTGGACGACACTATTCAGGCAGCCGAAACACTTAACTCAGACCTAGAAAAAATTAGTCGTTGGGCCCAACAATGGTTAGTAACATTTAATCCTGCAAAGTCAGAATCTATACTATTTTCAAGAAAACTTAACAAACCATACCACCCTCCAGTTTCGATGGATGAAACTCAAATTAATGAAGTTACGTCACATAAGCATTTAGGTGTTATTTTTTCAAACGACTGCAGTTGGCACAATCATATTGAACATATTAAGACAAAGGCATGGAATCGAATAAATGTTATGCGTAAATTGAAGTTCAAATTAGATAGGAAATCTCTCCAGACCATATACTTTTCTTTTATTCGTCCTTTGTTAGAATACGCTGATGTTGTATGGAATAATTGTGCACAATACGAATCGAATGAACTAGAAAAAATCCAGAATGAAGCCGCACGTATTGTCACAGGGGCAACAAAATTAGTCTCAATAAATTCACTTTTGTTGGAAACAGGCTGGGAAACTTTGTTTTCAAGGAGGAATAAACACAAACTGACTTTTTTCTACAAAATGCAAAATGATCTTTCTCCGGATTACCTCTGCTCACTTGTACCTCATACCGTAGGAAGTACATCATCTTACCCTTTGCGTAATGCCAATGATCTTCAAATCATATATGCAAATTCACAACTTTATTACAACTCCTTTTTGCCGTCTGCTGTTCGCGAATGGAATGAACTCCCGGAACAAACACGTAATTCATCTAGTCTCAACATATTTAAAACCAGGATAAAGAGCAATATTAACCTACCACCTTCTTACTATTTCACAGACAAAAGAATTGGTCAGATTTATCACGCCAGACTTAGAACTAAATGCAGCTCTCTTCGCCAACATTTGTTTTCTAAAAATCTTATAGACAGCCCAAGATGCGCATGCGGTTCTGTGGAAGACAATCACCATTTCTTGTTAGTATGTGATCAGTATACAGACCTTAGGCGGGAATTACTGACTACCGTGTCGGAAAAATGCAATCCTACTCTAGATGTATTGTTGTATGGAGATCTTTCTCTATCATTAGAAGAAAATAAAGCTATTTTCTTAGCGGTACATGATTTCATACTGAAGTCGAAACGTTTTCAATAAACGAATACTAATCTATAAGGTTCCTTGCTACTTTTAGAAACTAACTCACAGTGACCTCAAATAAATATCCCAAATCAAACAAATCAATAGGTTTATATTTGATATTGACGGCTAGCTAGATTAATTTGTCGCGATCGGACCTAGTATTTATATAGTACATTGTATATCTTCCTCCACCTCTTCCCCTGTGGAGACAATAATATATCATAGTTTCATATCTGTTTCTTGACATTTTGTTGAAATAGTTTACATTCATTACTTTTCATATAACTTATTGATACCACATACTTTTTTGTTGACGTTTGTCAGATGGTCTCAAATCACAAATTAGTTGTACTGATATGTACTATGGTCTGGGATACAGATTTAAAAAAGTCAAACGACTTTCTTCTGGATCCCATTTGTATGTATTGATGTTTTGTCATGTCACGTTGTAAACTGTAATGTTATATGTATACAAATAAAATAAAAGTTAAACTAAGCTACCCTTTCCATTTTATACTTGACTCAGAGCATGTAAAGTATAATTTACCAATGGTCTGAAAATTTTCTAGCTGGAGCAGGGATTTGAACCTGTGATATCAGGATTTAGGCAGGCACTCTAAGCCTTCAGTCCTGCCATGTCATTCAACCAGCCTAAGAATATCAAATTAATAGCTGTGAGCAAATGTTGTGGGTACTTATAAGAATTACCAAGGTGCCAAGGTGAGGCAAATCTAATAATTTTTTTGTAGAGATATAAGAAATTTTTTTTTTTTTTTTTTGATTTGGGTTTTACGGCCCTTTCAAGAATATTTCACTTATATCGAGCCGATCGTTCATCGAAGGTGGGCGAAAACCGGAGAACCCGGAGAAAAACCACCTGACCATCCGTAAGCAGAACTTGGCTTTCCCACATATGACCCGAGCGAGGCTCGAACCACAGCAGTGAGAAACCTAATGGATTAAGAGTCAACTCTCTTATCCACTAGGCTACGGGGGCCCGTTAGATATAAGATAAACTACACTGGGCAGTCAATGGCATGCCATCTCAAATCCTCAAGCTTTCACCACTATTAAAGCAGGGAGAGGTGAAAAATAATGTTGCTCTCCCACATCCTTACCATGCAGGGAAGTAATGTAGTAAGTTTGGTTCAATTCTGCTGAAGTGTTTAGGAGATAGATCGATGGACAGACAGATGGAAAAATAATGTTGCACTCGCACACCATTACAATGTGGGGAAGTCATGTAGCAAGTTTAGTTAAATTTGGCCCAGAGGTTTAGGAGGAGATAGTGTGATGGACAAGGGATGAACGCTGAGGATGAGCGCCAGATGGACAGTTGGACAGAAATGTTTGTGTTGAGGTTTTACGGCCCAGTCAATCCACTGGGGTCATGTCAAAAGCTGTCAGTTCACCTAACCACACTTTAACTGGGCAGCCTGGCTTAGTCCTCTAAGGGTTTGAACAGAATACATTGTGCACATTCTTTTGCTTGAAACTGACAACTGCCCTTCTTGAATCAGGGAAAGGAGAGAATGACCTTAGAAGATGGACAGAAATAATGTTGTTCTCGCAAACCCTTACCATATTAAGGGGAAGTCATATAGCAAGTTTGGTTAAATCCTGCCCAGTGGTTTAGGAGGAGATAACTACTTAATTTGATTGATTTGGGGTTTAATGACACGTCAACCCTTGTGGGTCATTTTGTGTCGTCTCCAAGAGAAAGGGAGAAAAGAGATAGAAGACACAGTACAGGAGATGAAAGAGAGGGGCATGGAAGAAAGAGGAACGGGAATGAAAGTGAAGAAACAGGAGAAATAAAAACATTCCCCCTATACCCTTACCTGCTACAAGGATAGCAGCCCTTGCCCAACTGTAAGCCAATATCAGTTGGATGCCCCAGTGAAGTAAGATACACAACACCTTCGCCACACCTGACTACCCCAGACTACTTGTTAAGGATAGATGGAAGGATGCTGGATGGATGGACAGATAGATGGATGGAAAAATAATGTTGCTCTCCTACTTTCTTACCACAAGGGGAAGCCATGTAGCAAGTTTGATTCAATTCCACCATGCACTTTAGGAGAGAGCGTGATGGTCAGACAGACAGAAAAAGATGTTCACAATATCCCCATCGCCTTTTTTTCAAAAAGCATGGGGATAAATATCAAACACTTTTGGTTATATATGAAAGCATCTTATCTAGCTTCCATATTTAGCCTAAATGTTTGGATTGATAGGTATAAGCAAACTGTAGACCCAGATCAGAAACCACAGAATGTAGCCTCTGATCTAGGTCTACACTGCTTGGCACTCATTCAGCATTTTTAGAAACATCGATCGGTCACCGTGAAATGGACTTGGACAGGTATGGTCAAGAATTAAGGTGTTTGAATATTCAAGGAACACCACAACCTCTTTATGACACTATAGTTCAGATCTCCACCAACCGTGTTAGATAAATGACCGGGTTTTGTGTCCAAATATAAATGTATAGATAATATAGAAAAATGACCATGAATATAATATATACATTTCTGTTTAGATACAACAGTTTTGGGATCCACATTTAATGCCTTATATCCTTAACTGTCTTATAATGAACCTTCTTCTAAAGAGGTTTCAGTATATATATGGTACTAATTGTGGTCTGCAGCTGCCTTACCTGTCAACAGTGGAAGTCACTCTAGATACAGAAGGGGATTCCAGTTCCTTGGAGTTCTTCCTAGTTTTTGGCCCTTTCATATCCTTGTTTGGTACAAGACTGGGATCTTTACTGATAATATCAACAATCTACAATGATAATCATATCCTCAGTAATAACAAATGTGCTTGTTTGTGCATGCAGTTTCTGGTATCACTTTACATACAGTTTCACTAGTCTAAGTTGTTAATAATTCAGGGCCCAGTTGTTCAAAGCTAACGATGTCGTTAGTTAACGATTTGTTAAAATTTACATCAAGTGATAGGCAAATATGCTGAAATTTTTTGCTGATAAAATGTGGGTAGCTTTTGCAGTGCAATTTTAGAAGTTTAGTCTTCTCATTTTTTGTACCTGGGGGTCACAATTGTGGGCACCTATAACAGAACTTCATTTATAATTAAGAATTTGTTTGCGGTGAGGTTTTGCGGCCCAGTCAACCCAATGGGGTCATGTCGAGCATGGTGAGTTTACCTAAACACATTTACTGGGAAGGCTTAGTCTGTTAGGTGGTTTACCAGTAAAGTGTACATTCTTTTTGCCAGAAACTGATAACTGTCATTTTTGCATCAGAAGAAGGGAGAGAATGACTGTTGAAAATATTTCATGATCGATCTTCATGAAATAATGTTGCAGACCCAGTGGGGACTGAACCCACAATCCCCTGATCACCAGTCGCATGTGCATCCAACTGAGTCATCAAAATTGGCAAAATTCAAAATAATTTGTTACATGTAAGTTATCACCAAGACAGGCAACATTGATATACTGCTTTTTTTTTTTTTTTTTTTTTTTTGCATTTTTATTTTTCTGTTTTGTACCTACAATGCAAAGCAACATATTGAGAGTTCCTTCCTACTTGGGGTACCTTATCTTTTTATGAAAATATGATAACAAGATTGCATGGGACTCAGCTGCAAACAGCAAGTCCAATATCCAAACCCTAGCTAAAATACTTTTTTTTTCTGAAATTGTGACAAGACTGCATTAATGTTTTGAAAAAGGGGCATAACTGTGCAAATACAAGTCTGATGGAAAGAGCCAAAAACAGAGGTCAACTAATTTTTCATGAACAATCTTCATACGAACTAGAAATGTGTCAAGATGACAAGGATGTCCCCGCCCAGGGCCATCCTCATCCACACACAGGCATTTTGCAAAAAATTAAGTTGAAACAATATGACCCCTGAGGGACACAAGGTATGTGTCATTGAATACATATTATCATAATGAAAAACAATATATATGGTTTAAGGGTGGGGATCTGAATAGTTTCTGAGATATTTGCCTTTTGATGAAATGAAAGGGGCAGGGCAGGGTGGGGCATGATTCCAGGGGTCACAAGGTATGTGACATTGAATGCATCTCATCATAAGGAACAACAATAAATAGGTTTAGAGGTTAGGATCTGAACAGTTTCCGTGATATTACATATTCAATACCTTTACATTTTCTTTGGCCCCTCCCAGTAGCCCCACCCCGATCCAGAATCAGTGACCTAAAACTTGCCTTTTCATCAACAACTAAACAGCTTTCCTCTGTGTAATTATTGTGCTTAATTTTAACTCTTCAGCCTCACCAATGATACCATAGCGATATTTTTAGTCACATTTTTATATGTTTCCTTGGTGACCTGTTATATATTTTGACTCCTAGCCCTGCCCAGGGGCAAGACCCTGGGGCAATGATACCATGCATTGAAAGGTCTTGCTCTAGTAAGTATCATATCAAGTTTCAAGTTTCTAGCCCAAAAGGTATGAAAGTTATAAGCTGCAAGAGAAACGTGGACGTAAAATTACACCTAAACTTGCAGGTAAACTTGAACCTGGTTACGAAGGTGACATACGCACATATGCACGTACGGACGTAACATCATGGCAAAACGCTATATGCCCCACTCCTGCCTTTGGCAGGTGGGGGCATAAAAATCAAGACCCTAGTATACATTTTTCTAAAAGCATTCGGGCCAGACAGATGGACATGGCTAATGTGATGTGAACCCTCAACTTCTCCAAAGTTGGGGTCATAAAAAGGTATAATGTTGTCTACAACACTGAATGGTACACGGGAACCTCTTTATAAAAGGACTCATTATAGCACAGTTATATATGTAATTAAGATGGTATGAAGATGGACCCAAACAATGTTGTATCCAAACAAAAATGTGTAGATTATATATAACAAGCTGTCAACAGACAGCAGAGCTGGCCTGAACAGGCGCTCTAAGGCCATGAGTAGAGAGGGGGCAGAAGGCGGGTATTGCTGAATAAAACTTTGGACCTATATCTATTATACCAAATATAAACCAAATCCATCGTATGGTCTGGAACATATGAGCTGTTCAAAACTTTAACATAAAAGTTCCAAGTCCATGACCTTGAGGTCGTTGGCAAGGACAGGGATAGGGTTATTGCTGAATTAAACCTTGGGCCTATACCTATCATCATACCAATCATCATATAGTCTGGAAAATATACATTTTAAAAACTTTTAGGCAAAACACTGACATAAAGTTCTAAGTCTGTGCAACCTTGACCTTGAGGTCATAGGTGTAGTAAGAGTATTGTTGAACTAAAGAACTTCAGACTGATATCTATCCTCATATCAGTTATAAACCAAATCCATCAAATAGTCTGGAATATACGAGCTGTTGAAAACTTTAATGTAAAACTTTAACATTAAAGTTCTAAGTCTGTGACCTTGGTCTTAAAGCCATGGGCATATGTTGGGGTATTGCTGAATAAAGCTTTCGACCTATATCTACCATGATACAAAATAAGAACCAAATCTATTGTATGGTCTGGAAAAGCAGTTTAAAACTTGAATGCTAAACTTTTAACATATAAATTCTAAGCTTGTGACCTTCACCTTAAGGCCACAGGCCTGGTTGTGGGTATTGCTGAATAAAACTTTGGACATATGTCTATCATCATACCAAATATAAACCAAATCCATCTTATCATCTAGAAAATATGAGCTGTTAACCCTTGTCCTGCTGAAACCGGATATACCCTGGCTTTTGCAAACAGTGTAGATCCAGATCAGTTGGCTTCTGAAGAAGCCAACTGATCTGAATCTGCACTGTTTGCCGTTAAGTATGTGAATCTACATTAACAACTTTGATCAAGTAATCTGACTGGCAGAAAATTAGAATTGGGTGTGGCTTCTTAATTTATTCAGCAGGACAAGGGTTAAAAACTGAAGTATAACTTTAACATTTATCTAAGTCCATGACACTGACCTTAAGGCCACAGGTGTGGTTGAAGTATTGCTAAATTAAACTTTGGATCTATATCTACCATCATAACAAACATAAACCAAATCCATCGTGGGATTTGGAAATTATGAGGTCTTAAAAAACTTTAACGTTGTGTGGATGCCGACTCATGGGAAGAGTGCAATAGCTCTTCCTAGACTTTGTCCAGGCGAGCTAAAAATGACCATTTACTGTCATTTTTCTATATAATCAATATATATTTTCATTTGACTACAATAGGATTCTTTTGCTAACAGTTTTTGTTTTGGATCCCGGCAATAGTGTCATAAAAGAGGTTGTGATTCTGGTTGGTCGGTTTGAAGTATAATGGCCCAGTCAACTCTATTAAGGTAATGTGGAGCCAGTCAGTTTACCTATCACACTTTTCCTGGGCACACTTTTTCTTCTAAGTGGTTAACCAGTACTTGTGCACATTCATTTGCCAGAAAAAGTTGTGATGTACTTTAAGGTGTTAATACTAATTATTTCTGTGAATGTACACACCTGATTGTGCAGCTGTTGAGGCATGACAGTGTTGACAATCTGAAGATAATCCACACACATCTCAAGAATTGATGCCATATCTGTCTTCCGTCCTCTGATATAAGGTAAAAGGACCCTTAACTGATCACAACTGTCCTTAATTCTTTCCCTAAAATAATTTTAAATTTTCAAATTAATTTTTTTAGCAACCCATTTTGGCAATAACCAAATTTTTCAATGGTCCTTTTAAACCAAAATTTATGTAACAAAGTATTTCATAGCTCCAGGTAAGGTGATAACTGAGACGATAATTTAGGATAATTTGTGCAAAAAAACATATCTAGTGGGTACACACCGGAATCCTCTGAGTACCCACAATATAAACTTTGGTTTGTTTGTGTTGAGGTTTTACAGCCCAGTCAACCCAATGGGGTCATGTCAAGCGCGGTCAGTTTACCTAGCCACGCGTTACTGGGCAGGCTTAGTCCTCTACGCGGTTAACCAGTATTGTGCACATTCTTTCGCCAGAAACTGACAACTGCCCTTCTTGAATCAGCAGAAGGGAGAGAATGTTTGTTTGTGTTGAGGTTTTACGGCCCAGTCAACCCATGGGGTCATGTCGAGCGCGGTCAGTTTACCTAACCACACGTTTACTGGGCAGGCTTAGTCCTATAAGCGGTTAACCAGTATTGTGCACATTCTTTCGCCAGAAAAAGGGAGAGAATGACTGTAGAAAATATTTCATGATCAATCTCCAAGAAAGAATGTTGCCAACCTCGGCGGGGGTTGAACCCACGACCTCCTGGTCTCCAGTCCGACGGCGCATCCAACTGAGCCACAAACTTTGGTGCAAACTGACAAAAATATGAAATACACAGGAACCTCTGTATAACACTATTCATTATACACCACAACCTCTTTATATACACCACAAACTCTTATGCAGTCGTTCACTGTTACTATAAATATTAGACACAAGGTAGAAAACATCACTGTTTTTAAGGGAGCAATAAAAATTAACAGTGAAAGTGGTGTGGGAGGAGGGACATTTGATAATATCTTGAGGTGAGTATGTTTTAATTGAAATTAATTTTACTTTAAAAATTTCATTTCAATGTCTCTGAGATTAAAATGAGGAAAAAGTGCTATTGGTATGCCAATATGCAGCTCTTACAACATCCTCAAGGGCAACCAAATTCCAATAAGCCCACAATGAAGATAAAGCTCTAACTTCATGAGCTGAGATTTTCATGAATGACAGATCAGAAGACAAATCTGCATAAGCTAATTTATAATGTTGCAGATCCAAGGAGAAATAGTGGAAGGTGAAATATCTTTAGAACCCTTCAGTGGTAGAAAAAGTCTCTGTCTACCAGACCTCTTAGATTTAACTCTGGCCAAATAAGCTCGAACAGCTCTGATAGGAGACATAAGTCTGTCATCAGTATCAGAACCACAAAACTGAGAGTTGGTTTTTAGCTAAAAATCCAGGTTGAGTGAGGAAGGTAATGGAATCAGAGTTACGGTCATAACGAAAACAGCCCACCTCAACTGACAGAACATGAATCTCACTTCTTCTTCTAGCCACAGCAAAAGTAAGAAGAAACACTGCTTTAAGCATGATGTATTTGATGTCCGCTGTCCTTAGAGGTTCATATGGAGCTTTATTAAGAGACCAAAGAACACAAGTCAAATTCCATTTGGGCGTAAGAGATCTGGAAACAGGTCTTCTCAAGGCAAATCCTTTAATAAGATCCAAAATGACTGGATCAGCCATACAGTCTGCTGCTTTTGAAAATTTCAGTGTATTTGAAATGGCGGAACGGTAGCCCTTAATAGAAGCTACTGATAATTTCAGGGTGTCAAAAAGATAGCAAAAAAAATCTACCAATTTTGTTAAAGAGGGATCAATAGGATTAACTTCCCTTTGCTGACACCAAGTCAAGAATATCCTCCATCTTGCAGAGTAGACCTTGAGCGTAGACTCTCTGCAGGATTGAGAGATACCTTGGGCAGCAAACTCAGAAATGTGTCTACTTCAGATTTGACTCCTGACAACATTCAGGCGTGAAGACGAAACATAGATGGATTGTGATGGAGTACTTCGCCGATATTGTGAAACCAGACCCCGATGAACAGGAAGCTCCCTGGGAAAGTCTATGATGAGACTCAGACTGAAAACCAGCTTCTCAGGGGCGAAAGCAAGGCTATGAGAATGAACCAACTGTTGTAATCCCTTATCTTGTTGAGAAACAGGGGAACAAGTTTGAAAGGAGGAAATGCATATGCAAATAGGGTTTTCCATTCTAGGGACATAGCATCCACTGCACAAGCCCTGTGTCCGGTACTGGAAAAACAAACAGGGGCAGCAGATGGTTTAATCTGGTGGCACTTGAGGAGTACCCCAAAGCTTGAAAATCTGGTGAGCAATCCCCTGATCTAGAGACCATTTGGTGGGGAGAATTCAGTCTGGGCGAGACAGACTGTCTGCTAAAACATTCAATTGCCCTGGAATATGCCTGACTTGAATGTGAATATTTCAATGATGACACCAGTAAAGGAGCTCCCATACTAGCATGCACAGAGATGGAGAGTGGGTCCCTCCTTGTTTTTTGAGGTAAGCCACTACTGATGAATTGTTTGACGCTACCATCATGCAAGAGTTGTAAATGTGAGTCTGAAAATGTTGGAGTGCTAGAAAAACTGCTCGTAACTCCAAATAGTTGACGTGAAGGTCTTGGGAAGCAGTCCCAAAGGCCTTGGACCTCTAGGCCTAGGGGTTCCAAATGAGCGCCCCAGCCCGAGTGACTGGCGTCTGAAAACAGATGGAAATCTGGAGATGGAATAACTAGGGGAATCCCAGTCAAGTAAATGGTAGGATTCATCCACCATTTAATTGATACATGACACGAACGGGATATTGGAATAGATAGGTCCAAACTGTCGCAGTGAGGTTTCCAACTGCCAGAAGATGGAACTGAAGAGGTCTCATATGAAGGTGACTCAAATGAACTAAATCTGCTGCTGCATTGAGTGATCCCAACATGGACAGAAATTCTCGGGTGGTAATGAACTGAACCCGCAGAACCCGGAAAAGCAGGAGAAGAATTTTGTTGACTCTTCTGGAACCCTGACAATGCCAGAGTGAGTCAGAAACCTCATGCCTACAAAATTGAAGTCCTGAGAGGGAACTGATTTCAGAGGATTTGGTATTAGACCTAGATTTGTAATGATTTCCCATGATAGCGATAGGTCAGCCAGGAGGGACTCCCATGACAGATGATGGATAAACCAGTCATCGAAGTACATGTATTGGAGAATGTTGAGCCCCATAGATCGAATATGTCCTGCCACAATCTCCATCAGGTTTGTAAAAACCAAAGGGCACTGTTGAAATCCCAATGGAAGAGCAGAATTGGTAAACAGTTCCTTCTAGGGAAAATCTCAGGTACTTACGGCAAGCTGGATGAATGGGAATATGGAGGTATGCATCCATAAGATCTATGGGAACAGCCCAAGTCCCTGGAGGAATGGATCTCCGAATCGAGGCCGTTGTTTCCATTTTGTTGAGTGAGGATAGATCTATAATTAGACAAAATCAGCCGGTTTTCTTCTTGACTAGGAAAATCTGGCTGCAGAAACCAGGAGAGCTAGTATCCCTCACGATCTCCACAGCCTTCTTTTCCAGTAATATCTACACCTCCTCCCTCAAGTGACTTAGATGTTGTGCCACTGGGAACAGAATTGGGACGAAGACAATGGAGGTTCCCTTGCAAAAAGAATCCTGTAGCCCTTCCCCAGAACAGAAAGGGCCCAGGAATCCCGAGTTATGGATGACCAAGCCTCCACAAAATTTGACAGATGAGCGCCTACTGGAAGAGAAGGATGAGGTGCAGATGGAAGGGCCCTGATGACGTCATTTACCCTGTTTAGCATGGCCCCTCCTGGAAGAAGATGATGATCCACCACGGCCACCACCCCACCCCCTGGTGGATCGAAACCAGTTGAAAGAAACAGAAGACGAAGAAGTGGGAACCTGTCTGTTAGCTTTTGATTCCCCCTCTAGACCTCTTTGCCGGATTTGAATTAAGAGGAAGAAGAAGGTCTCTTTCTGGTATCCAAACCTCCTGAGTAATTTCTTCTCAGGAGGGAATGATGTCTATCGTCTAAATTCACTCTGAGCTTGAAAGGGCCGTAAAACCCAAATCAAAAAAAAAAAAAAAAAAAAAAATTCACTCTGAGAACTTCCTCTATTTTCCCATCAAAAACAGAAGAAAAATTCAGAGGAGCTGCTCAAAGATTATCCTTACTGTGAGACAAGAGCAGATGGGAAGTGTCTAGAGCAGCATTACGGTGTTGATGTAGCAGCATGGCCGAAACAGACAAACCTAAGGCCATGCTGTGCTCAGCAGAGCGGTTCACCACTGCTAATAGTAAACTACGCAGAACATCCAGGTCCACGTTCTGCGCAGAGGGCCTGAAATGCAGCTGAGCCAAAAAAATCATAATGCAAATTAATGGCAACTGTTCTCCAGGCCAACCGCTCCAGGTACTCTAAAAGAGTAACTGGTATTGAGGCATATCTACCCACTGAGATGCCTAGCCTGCCAGCATCGGCATCAAGGGTGGGTATATTACTCGGCCAAAATTCTGTGGCAAACGTATGAATGTGGTCAAGTTAAAGAGTCAATAATCTTTCTAGGAACATACCAATTTGAAGAACTTCGAGCCTCTGCGGTGTTGTCGACTAACTTCCCCATCAACTGATTAACAGTTGAAGACTGGGGAAGTGTCGACTTGGAGGAATTGTCTGATCCAGTATTGATTCAAGCAGAGATTGGACATGTGCGCTGTCTTGAGTTTGGTCAGCCTGGGGGCAAAGATCTCCCAAAAGGGAGTAAACTTCCTCCAGTGCCTCATGGTAATTTACGGCAGGCTCATGAGAGTGGCTCTCTTCAAGAGATGGGCTAAGTGACCTTCCCGAAAGAGCCTGGCCCGGATCATACTCACATTCGTGACATGTAGCCCGGGGGCCTTAGCTAATGGCACGAACATGGCCGTGAACATTGAGAGTGGATCCAGAACTAACCCGCAGACAAAGCTCCCCTGCCCCACCCACCCCTTTCTTCAGCAACATAATGGAGATCCACTCGAAGCCAAGGATCCCAACCCTGCCAGTCCTCAATACTGAAGCAATGTCAGGGGTGCTATGGGAGGGGCTGGTTACCCTGAAAGACGTAGTAGTAAGACCTAGAGAACGACCCCTGCCCAAAGCAGTAGTAGTCACTGAAGGTCTACCTGTAGGAAAATTAAAATCTGTAGGAACATCTTTTGCTACATATCCCAGTGGACCTACTGAAGAATAGTCAGCAACTGGAATTCTGCTGCTATTCAACACATCACTAGTCACATAACCAAAAGGGTCATCAACTCTTGAACTTACCCTGACATCAGAAGGAAAAGCAGAGGATGTGGAAGTAGTACCCTCTACATGTGTGTTCCAACTAGCTCTAATCCTACAGAAACCGGTAGATCCGGTAACTGGCTCTGCTGTCAAAGAATCTACCTTTCTGAAAAATAATATGGGAACAAGTCGGAATGGCTGAAGTAGCACTATATTGAGAACCCCTATTAATAGTTCTGGGCTTAGAAAGGGGCAAAGAAGGGTTGGAAATTACTACAGGGTGCAACCTGAGAGGAAGCAAAAGATAAGAGGAACTTCAGTATTACAACTGCGAACTGATTTTGGATCGCTAAACGACCCCACCCCAGGTGTAGTAGCTGAGACAGAGCTGGAAAACGCAGACATCTGTTAATTGGGTGTGGAAGGAATGCCGGCAACCATAGGCAGAGAAGTATTTACCTGGGAAGCAACTACACTGAACGACGCCCAGGAATGGCTTCATGACAGGTAACGTTTGAAAAGTTAAAGTTGGGATAATATCCATACCCGCTATAGCCATCTCAAGAACCCCAAGGATAAAAATAGGGCCAATAACCTTGATCTGTGTCATCCCGCTACAAAGCCTGAAAGTAAGGCACAGATACATTCTAGGAAATCTAGGCGCCATATTATATGCCGCCGAATTAACATACCAGTAAGGGGTACGGTAACCCGGCAGGCACCTAGGTTTGGAAATTCCGACGGAACAGGGTGCCCGTGCATTGCTTCCCATCGCAGGGGGCAGAGGGAGGTCCCCTAGTCAAGCACTCATTACTTGGAACTCTAACGGCGACCAGGGGTCCTCTAAGTCTGAGATTTAAACCCGGAGCAGGCTCAAGAGGTCAATTGTTTAAATCTAAATCTCTTATCTTGTTGTTTAGAAGATAAAGATCCCTGAACCTGCTCAAGGTTGGCTGAAATATAAGATGGGAAGTGAGATAGCTCTTCCCAGATCTCAGACGCCCACTTGACAGACTTAGAACATGGAGTTGAATGTGAACACCTGAAACAAAGAACACGGCTGTCTGCCGATGATTTTGTTTGTTTGCAATTAATGCACAACATAATAACAAAACTTAGGCGTTAATTCAGCAAAGAATCAGAAATAAAATACAGACTTACCTGTTAATGAAAAATTACTTCTTTACCAAAATCCACAGACGACCTACATGGAAGGTGTTAACCTCGCAAGCGACCGAAAAATAGTGATGTTTTCTACGCGGGTGAACCTCTCAAATAAGGCTTATATCTTGAGGTGATGTATGCTGACAATGAAACATGGGTATAATTACCTAAAGTTTTACCAGACATGGCATTATCAGGACCAATAAGATACCTTCTTAATTTCTCCTTTGTAGTGTGGTCATTCTGTTTACAAGCTGTCTTTGTTGGTGGTCTTGGTGTGGGTATCATATTGTGAAGGCCACCAAGTGGCTGCAGTTGGTTACTAGGCAACTGAAAGGCTTCTGGGGATTCTATGCCACTATCCATGGATACACTGAAAAAACAACATACATGTTAAATTTAAACTTAGTAAAGTTGATCTTTTGATTTTTCTACATATCAGACAAATGACTTCACCAAGCAAATTTTGCTAAGAAGACAATGATTTTGATTTTTTATTATCTAAGAGAAATAGTCTTGACATTTCATTTGAATTGTCTGCTTGGAAGACAATGTCCATGAAAAGTCAAAACTTTTCTGTGAAAAACACATGCATGTAATAAAAAAAAATTGCATATTATCTGCTACAAATTTTGCTTGGCTCTTTTAAGAGTCTGACTGTTTAAGTTGATCTATGATTTTTTTATACTATATAAAGCTGACAAATTAAACAAGAAATGTAAACAAAATAAGCAGAAATGTCCTCGTCTCTTTTCAGACCTTTAGTCAATAGACAATGACATGGTGATAAAATAGCTAAGTGGGGTATAGAAGTAAATTCTACAGTGATAAAAAGTATCAAGCCAAACATACAGTGTAACAGCTAATTTGAGCTAAAATGGCAAAATAATGCACTTGAATCAACGCTATGATTTATGCATGTGACACTGACCCAGAGGTCAGAGTGAAAGTCTTTTTGTCATAATGAAAGAACTTGTTGGTATAAACCATCAATCCAACTGCAGATGATTATGATTTCGTACGTTTTATATCCCTTTCAACATTACTGAAGTCATAGCAAGACATCATGATAACATGCCTATATAATTTTGATCCCCTTAAACCCCACTTTTATATAGTAAAACTGGGGATTACGGGGGTATACATTATTTTTCTTATTTCTGCTTAAAACATAGATTGTGGGTACTCGTTAGAACCGCCTCGCCGAGGCGGTTCTAACGAGTACCCACAATCTATATTTTCAGCAGAAATATAAAAAATATCAGCATTTTTGTATCTGAAAAGTTTTAGTTTTTGGAGGTGAAATTTCTATATATTTGAATAGGCGTGTTTTCGTAATGCAGTGGAAGGGTTATAATGGAAGGCTCCATGCAATGAAGTGCAGTACAATCATGGAGCCTCCAGCAGAATTTGAACCCCGCACTTTGTGTTCCAAAGTCAGGAGCTCTAACCATTCACACACCCGGACACTTTCCAACTACAGATGAAAGCAATCAAATCTTAAGGTAAAGAAGGGACTTTAACCAAAGACTAAATGCAAACTTTAATGTGAACATTTTGTACACTTTGAGTTACATCACGAGTAGGTGCACACTGTTTACAGTCAAAGTGTAGTTGTTAAATCCCAGCAAACACACGTGGTTACAACATCACTGCAACATCACGATGTTGCAGCGACATTGATGCAACGTTGTGTGTTTGATGGGATCTATCATTGTAATTTTTTTATTTGAATTGGTTTTAATTACTGTACCTAAAAGCTGATCTGTCAGTTTCATCTGAAGCAGGTGTGTGTGGTGTACTGGGTGTAGCTGGTGTTGCAGGGTTGGAGGGTGTCTTTATGCCATGATCTTCATCTTCGGATTCCAAACCATCTACAATAAGAAAACACTCCTACAGACAAGCTATAGCTCTAGATAAGAGGGGGTATCCGGTAAATATTCTTCATTTTACCATGAAAATATATATTGTGGGTACCAGAGAAACAGATAATTTTTGGAGCATTTGGGTATTTCACCCCTAAAAATTTAACAAATCGGATGAAATATTATTTTTGTTTTTTGGATTTGAGTGACAATATTACCAAAACTAGAGCAGTGTTTTCAGAGGAAAACGTATGTACCCCACAGTTTGAACAGACCTATTGTTGAAAAAGGTTGTATCTATAATTTATCTTTTTTTTTTTTTTGCATGTGTGTGGTCGATGGGGGCCATTTTCCAAAATGTAAGCCCTAGTGTGACCTTGAAAATGGGGTCAAGGTCACCAAAGTCTAATCAGTTTTGTCCCTGTCTCAACAATATAGCTGTACAAGTTTGGTCAAAATCAATCCATTCATTCTGGAGATAGGGTGCAGAAAAGCCATTTTCCAACAATCTGAGCCCTCCTGTGACCTTGAAAATGGGGCAAGGTCACCAAAATCTAATCAGTGCAAGTTTGGTCAAAATCCATCCATTCCTTCATGAGATAGGGTGCAGACAAGCCATTTTTCAACAATCTGAGCCCTTGTGTGACCCTTGAAAATGGGGTCAAGGTCACCAAAATCAAATCAGTTCTTGTCCCTGTCTCAACAATATAGCTGTAGAAGTCTGGTCAAAATCCATCCATTCATTCTGGAGGTAGGGTGCAGAAAAGCCATTTTCCAACAATCTGAGCTCTTGTGTGACCTTGAAAATGGGGCAAGGTCACCAAAATCTAATCAGTTCTTTTTCATGTCACAACAATATAGTTGTGCAAGTTTGGTCAAAATCCATCCATTCCTTCATGCAACAGGGTGCAGATAAGCCATTTTCCAACAATCTAAGCCCTTGTGTGACCTTGAAAATGGGATCAAGGTCACCAAAATCTAATCAGTTCTTTTCCATGTCTCAACAATATAGATGTACAAGTTTGGAAAAAATCCATCCATTCATTTAGGAGATAGGGTGCAGACAAGACATTTTCCAACCATCTAAGCCCACATGTGACCTTGCAAATGAGGTCAAGGTCACCAAAATCTAATCAGTTCTTTTACATGTCCCAGCAATCTAGATGTGCAGGTATGGTCAAAATCCATTTGTTCCTTCAAGAGATAGGGTGCAGACAAGCAATTTTCCAGCCTTTTCCAACAATCTACATGCAAGTCCTTTTGTCACCTTGAAAATGGGGTCAAGGTCATCAAAATATAATCAGCTTTTTCTCCCCACTAAATGATAAATTTGTATAAGTTTGGCCAAAATCCGTCCATTCATTAAGGAGATAAAGTGCAGACAAGCGGCTATGCCGAAGCCAACAGGATCTGCACTAAAAACAATATGTGCCCTCTCCCTATGGTAGGGGACATACATGTAATTAGAATTAATTGGGTAAAACTTAGAAAACACAAAAAGGAATGTCTGAAATTGATATTAAAAACATGGTCTTTGATAAGTTTAACTATATCCAATATATTAGGACAGTACCTGTGTCACATGAAGTATAAAACACCTTTTATGCGCAGTAATCATAATATAAACAGTAATCGTGCTTTTCTGGCTTTAAGCATTTAATTTTTACCCCTGAATTTGGAAATAATAGGGTACTCTGACAAACAATGGAATACTCTGTCAAATATATTGGGTATCAATATCCCAATTCTTGAAAATAACTGTATTTGCCCAAAATAGTTGAGTAGTTAGCTCAGATTCTCCCCTTATCTCTTCCTCTAGGGTACTCATTAGAAGCACCTCAGCGAGGTGCATCTAATGAGAACCCACAACATATGTTTCGTAGAGAAATAAGTAAAATATCCTTTTTTCGGTTTAAAACTCTATCTGGAGCTATGTAAGCAAAATATTGTAGAGGTGATATTTACGAGGGATGTTCGAAATGAATTGCTTATTGTCCTCTACCTCGATATCCACGTGGGGCACGATAAAAACCAATACATACCTTTATAGGGTTATTCAATATCTACACAATGGTGTATAAATGTACATGTTAGACTAAGTGTAAGACATAAAATTTGCCATTTGAATACACGTAGTCATTGACCACTGCAGTAAAAATGGTTGGTAGAAGCGTCGACAAAAAAGATGAAATACGGGCTTACATCAAAGCTTGCTCAAAACTTGGTTGTTCTTTGAAGAAGCTGATGACTGAAATTTCTACTGCTT
The DNA here is from genome assembly GCA_964016985.1 of Anodontia alba. Lineage (NCBI taxonomy): Eukaryota > Metazoa > Mollusca > Bivalvia > Lucinida > Lucinidae > Anodontia > Anodontia alba. The sequence continues at coordinate 106,645,872 of OZ024821.1, read as the reverse complement.
TTGGACCTTCTTGTGTGTCTTATGACACAGTTCAGCGGTGGAAAAAGAAATTTGAGTCTGGTGTAGAGTCCATCAAAAATGCACAGAAATCAGGTAGGCCAAAATCTGCATCTCGTAAAGAAATCGTTTCCAAAATAAAGGAAATCATTGAAGGAGATGCCAGATTTACAGTTCGTGATATTGCACGAAAGGTAGGCATAGCACTTTCAACGGTTCACCTTATTTTGAAGAAGCATTTGAAAGTCAGAAAGATTTCTGCTAGATGGGTGCCACATCTGTTGACTGACGAGCAAAAGAGGCAACGGGTTAAAGTGGTCAAAAAGCTGCTTCAAATGTTTCCAAAATATGACAAAAAGCAGTTTGCCAATGTCGTCACAGGTGATGAAACCTGGGTCCATTAGTTTGAGCCCATCAGAAAGGTTAGCAATAAGATCTGGGCCACTAAACACAGCAAACGCCCAATAATTGCCAAAAGTTCTTTTGAGTACAAAGAAGGTTTTGTATGCAATCTTCTTCTCTAGTGAAGGAGTCACAATAAAAGTGCCAGTGAAAAAGGGCAAAAGCATCACCGGAAAGTACTACAAAGACATAGTACTGAAGAAACTGAAAAAGTATTATCAGAAACGACGCCCTGCCACTGGTTTTAAACATTTCCGTCTTCTACATGACAATGCCCCAGCTCATACCTCCGCAATAGTTACGGCGTTTTTGAAGAAAGAAAAAGTAACTGTTTTGCCTCACCCCCCGTATTCCCCAGACCTTGCCCCATGTGATTTCTTTTTGTTTCCGAAACTGAAAGCATTCCTTGCTGGGCGGAAATACCAGTCCCGACAGGCACTTGGATCTGCCATTCATCAGTACCTTATTACTGTGCCCAAATCAGCATACCGTGACGTCTTCAAGAAGTGGATACATCGGCTGAAACTTTGTATTTCTAGCCATGGGGAGTACTTCGAGGGCATGAAATGAGTACTTTTGGGCTAACTTGAATTTTGAAGTCTCCAGATAGAAATAAGCAATTCATTTCGAACATCCCTCGTACAATTAACCATTGTCCTGCTGAACCCACATATGCTCTACTTTTGCCAACAGTGTAGATCCAGATCAGCTGGCTTCTATGTAAATTTGATTCAACAACCTTGATCAAGCAATCTGACTGGCTGAAACTTAGAAGTGGGTGTGGCTTCTTAATTTATTCAGCAAGACAAGGGACATCACTTTATATGTTATGGGTACACATTAGGGTGAATGGATACACTTAGTAGATTTTCTACCATTTTGACAAGGGAGACAACTTTTATGACTTCATGTTTGCTTTCCTGTACACCAATACTCTTCTGAAAAGGGGTCTACTTTAACTTGGGAGCCAATTCGTTCCTTTTAAAGCAGATCCCTTTTAAGAAGGAATGGAGCAAATTCTTTCCTTTTAGAGGAAACCACTTTTCGGAAGGGAGGTAAAACAATTTAATAAGAGTTACCTTCCCTGAAGTGAAGTGTATCCATTCCCCTAAATCATCTGCCTGATGTGATTCTATTACGCATCCACAGCACCAGATGACAGCTCTTTTAATCAATTTACTATATTTACCCTAATTATTGGGATACCGCAACTACTTACCATACTTGTCCTAAAATTTGTAAAACTTGTTTGTGCTGAGGTTTTACGACCAAGTCAACCCAATGTGGTCATGTCCAGCAGGGTCAGTTTGTCTAACCACACTTTTACTGGGCAGAGTTAGTCCTCTCAGCGGTTAACCAGTATTATGCATTCTTCCATCAGAAACTGACAAACTTGTTTTATGACAAAGTCAACCCAATGTAGTCATGTCCAGCAGGGTCAGTTTGTCTAACCACACTTTTACTGGGAAGAGTTAGTCCTCCCAGCGGTTAACCAGTATTATGCATTCTTCCATCAGAAACTGACAAACTTGTTTTATGACCAAGTCAACCCAATGTGGTCATGTCCAGCAGGGTCAGTTTGTCTAACCACACTTTTACTGGGCAGACTTAGTCCTCTTAGCGGTTAACCAGTATTATGCATTCTTCCATCAGAAACTGACAAATTTGAAAAAGTCTATTGTACTTCCTGTTGATGTGTCTAAAACAGTGCTGGATGAGTGGCAAACAGTGTAGACCCTGCTCAGATGTCACATTATTCATTACACTGTTTGCTCAGGCCTGTCTGTCCCAATATTTTGAGTTATTAACCCTTTATCCTGCTGTTCACGACAACCCCTACCTTTGCAAACAGTGTAGATCCGGATCAGATGGCTTCTCCAGATCAGATGGCTTCTGAAGAATCCATCTGATCAAGCTCTACACGGTTATTCATTCAGTTTGAGAATTTGAACAAACATTATATGATGTAATGTGATTGGCTGATAGTCAGAAATGGGTGTGGCTAATTAAATTATTCAGCAGGATAAGGGTTAATTAAGGTAAGTGAAATTTATATACATTGTAAGACTTTGCCTCTACTTTCTATTAGAGACAACTTTTGCAGGCATCTGAAGATGGTGTATGGTGCAGTTGCCTCCCTGTAAATGGTAATGTTCTCAAATTTCAAAGACTTTATTCCATACTTTTTGGTCTATTTTTTGCTTTTAATAAAATACTTAGTGGAATGGCAAACAATGTAGACTCTGATCAGACTGCCCCTTAGGAGCAGTCTGATCTGGATCTACACTGTTTGCATATGTCATTTTGTCAGAAACTTTGGTGTCCGAAATTTTAGAACATTTACCGTACTTTCAAAACTGCTCCCAGACTGAGCAAATCCTTTATCTACTTACCATACTTGTCCCAAAATATGAAACAGTCCAGTCTACTACCACTTGCTGTGTCTAAAATATTGCTGTATATATGGAAAACAGTGTAGACTCTGATCAGTTGCTGTGTTCTGCGGGATCTGATCTGGGTCTACACTGTTTGCAAAGGCCTATCTGTCCCAATGCTGAGGGTTAATACGGTAAACTCCAGCTGCACAGGATACAGAAGATTTGTAAGTGAAGTTGTGAGAATATTTAGCTTTCTCTGACTGCCTTTTTAACCAAGAGAACAAAGGGAGGTCACCCATATACTCTTATAGGGCTGATAACTTCCTGACTCACATATGTTCCTCAATTGAATTAGAAATGTGTCCTTTATTTCCAGTATGACAGCCTGCTCTGCATCACTTAGTACTGTACAGCTCAGCTGGTTGACTGTTGTCCCAACTAAGCTGAGCTGGCTGACTGTTGTCCCAACTAAGTAACTGCATGAGAGCAATGTGACTTACACTAAACCCAAAACTGTTCAAAAGGACAAGGGAATCACTTTAAACCTCAGGCTCTAAACACTAGGCTTAATGTCACGTGCATTATAGGATACTAATACTAGAGCTACAGGAGATATTTGTTCTCTATACTCTGTCAGGCCAGTGTTTACAGTCGCTTTAAAAACTGACAAATTTACAGTATTTTTAACATTTTACCATTTAGTGGTCTCATTTCTATCAAAAAAAAAGAAAAAAAAAAAGATACAAATCATGCAATACTAACCATGATTTTAAAACACAAATGAGTGACATTAAGAATACCAAACTCTGCAACACAATTCTGGGCTTCTGGGCATGACTTTTTTTTAAAAGTGAGTGGTTGCTCTGCTTTATTTTTCAGGCATTAAAAATACTTGGTCAAGTGTCAATACCCTTATCAAATTTTGAGCACACACTATATTGTTAAAAAAATATAAATATAACCCAAAATATGGCCACAGCTAGAGTGCTCAGCAATGGCAAAAATAATTTTGAGTAATTACGTATGGAGCATTTTAAGTAGATCAAAGCATTAAGAAAAATTAACAAACATCTCATAGGATAGAGAAGATAATCTGATGCAAAATGGCTTTGAAGGAATTTTCCAATTTTGACAACAATAAAAGCACCGCAAGCATTAAAGTTATCGTTGCGAAAATGTGTGGAAAGAAAATGAACATCAAGAAAACACGCCTATATAATTTTGACCCCCCTTCAACCCCACTATTATATAGTAAAACTGGGGTTTACAGGGGTATACATTATTTTTCTTATTTCTGCTCAGACATAGATTGTGGTACTCGTTAGAACTGCCTCATCGAGGCAGTTCTAACGAGTACCCACAATCTATGTTTTGAGCAGAAATATGAAAAGTATCAGTTTTATATGAAAATTTTCAGTTTTTGGAGGTGAAATTATCTATAGATTTTGAATAGGCGGGTTTTCGTAATGCGGAGGGACAGATAACAATCCTAAACCAGATCTTGATAATATCAATAGACAGATAAGAATCCTAAACCAGATCTTGATAATATCAATGCATATAGCAAGTTTGGTTTAAAGGCCTTGTTATTTACTCAAGTTATAGTCCGGAAACGAAAAAAAGGGCGTGTCTGGGGCAGATAACTGCGTAAAAAATTTGACAAAATTTGCCCATTAGCAATTCCAAACAGATCTCCTTAATGTGAGTGCATATAGCAAGTTTGGTTTAAAGGCCTTGTTATTTACTCAAGTTATCATCTGGAAACGAAAATATGGGTGTGTCTCGGGCAGATAACTCCGTAAAAATATGATGAAACTTGCCCATTAGCAATCCCAAACCAGATCTCCACAATATCAATGCACATGCAAAGTTTGGTGAAAATCCATTGATGTTTACTCAAGTTATCCTCCAGATGAAAAATGGACGGTAGTACCACGGATGGACAGACACACGGACGTCCAACGTGAAACCATAATACTCCGCCACTGTTGTGTGGTGGGGTATAAAAATGACAGAACATTATGCAGAGAGGGATGAAATACTGACTGCTAATAAGAGTTTAAGGAAATATACTTAAGGACATATCATACATGTAAGTTCTGCACGATTCAACCAATTCATGAACTTTTATCTCAGTGTTTTATCAAAAGATAGGGATGAAGCAAATAGAAGCCTGTACAGAATTTTTGTAGCAGTAAATATGTACCAGAGATAACCAAAATCAGCCACTGAAACTGGGCTGTCTATAATAAGAAACAACCATAATCTACTCTAAATTATGAGGAATAAAACAGAAATTATCTGCTATCTCAAATAAATATAAATATATATTTACCCATGCCTGGAACCCTTAGAGGGAATATGGTAAAGGAAACAAATGTCAAACCTTCAATGTTTTTAGAACCCATGGGCCAAAAATATCAACGCCTTTAATGTTTTTAGAGCCCATGGGCCAAGTATCTGCTGCTATTTGAATCTATTACAGGGCCTCCAGTGACTGTGACAACAGATATTTGATAGAACTCATTGTGGACCAATGGTGACAATGTTGTCTATGCACCTATTTGGAATGGTATCTTTTTAGAAGGTTTACTGCGGAGCATTTTCACATCTGAAAGAGTGTGGACAACGACAGGAGACCACTGAACTTACAAATTGGGAAACAACTATAATTTTCCTTGCTTTCCATGGTGTTCAACACCTTGGAGATCAGGTCTTCTGCCAGATTACCAACAACCTGCCTTTTCCTGTGTGTCTCTTGCCTCAAGTGTACTACCGTCTCGAAGCTTTTGTAAACTATCGGTTGATTGGCCACTATACCGGTCACCGTTAACTCTTGACCAGTTACAGAACGCAAGACAAACTTGCAAATCACGTGCTTTGAATGCCCGCATCGAGTCTTGCACGGGTTGCACCGAC